>JASDDO010000004.1:248161140-248794568 GCA_030015575.1 Agapanthus africanus | reverse complement strand
AATTTGCCATGCCACTTACGTAGTAGAACTGTTATATCGATGTATTGCTCTTAAATTATAAAAGTATAATCATTGTTCAGTAATTATTACACGACATGCTTACATGAAAACACTGTAATACTTTACAGTACTGTTCTGTGCATTGCATTTACTGTACTTATATGGTTACATGCATATGAGATTCTATTTTCATGAGATCTCTGGATTTGAGAATCACTGATATATTTCAAAAGACTCATGATTGTTTATAAAACGCGGTTTCTCGTGATATGAGACCATGAGTTTTCTCGGTTCTGAGCTATGATTTATCCGATTCGAGAAGTGAAGAGGCACCGTTCTGTGGGTTAAATGGTTGGGACTCGGTGCCAGACCCCGGACAAGAAGATCGTATAGAAAGGTGTTGATCCCGTAGAGGAGCACTATCGACCGATGATAATTTGGGCTCGGCGGAATATCCGAAGGATACCAACCGGAGTCGTGAGATCAGATGGATATGAGGGACGATCCGATGAGACGACATCCGAGATATGAGGATTTACTTGTCGATGCTAGACACGGGGTTTTATGATATTTTGATTGTCGATGCTGGAAACTTAGGTTTCATGTTGATTTGGATGTGTCTTTGAGGACACCGTTGGATATACATATGGCATACATGCATATGATTCAGATGGCTTATTACTATATACTGATACTGGCACGACGTTGTTATTGTACACATATGTATACACGATCACCCTGGATACCACATACTATTACCTTATGTTACAGTATGACCTAGGGATCGTTGTACATTCGATTTCTACTTGCTGATATTTTCTACTCATGAATTGGCAACTCACCCCCGTTGTGCCATAGTTTTCTTGCAGGATGTGTGCAAAGCACGGAGCTAATTGGGGCTCATCCTGGACCCGCCGGCGCGCCGGCCCATTGATGAGTTTGGACGGTCGGATTTGAGGCAATCGTCTCGAGATTCATGCATGTGGGTTTTTGGGTGTGTGCAACTCATTGCGCCTGTTTGATTTTTCTGAAACTTTTCATTTCCCCATGTATTGCACGTGCAACTCTTGGGCTTCCATATATTAAAAAGAAAAAATCAGAAAAAATAATTGGTGTCTAATGAGAATTCAAACACAAAGGCTACGTCACAAGTAGTGTAGAAGCTTTTACCAGTGAGCTGCAATGTTGTTTCTTTCTTTTATTAAATAAATCTAACTTATAACTCTTACACAGGCTGTAATACTCTTTTCTGTATATTACAAGAAAATTTTTGTATAGTGTTTTCAAAATCGTTACATCCACAACGCCCTCGCCTCCCTCCTCTCCCCTCCCCGTCTCCCTCCTCGAACCTCCTCCGGCCGCCTCCCTCCTATGCGTCGCCTCCTCCCACCTCCATCCTCTTCTCCCCCGTCTCTCTCCGCCTCCATCCCCCTTCTCCAGCTCCCCCACCTCTCTTTTTGCTCTCTCTCTCTCCCTCTCCCCCCCCCCTCCCCCCCCCTCCCCCCCCCCCCCCCCCCCCCCCCCTCTTTTCTCTTCTCTCTCTTAACCCACCACCACATCTCCCTTCTTCTCCATCTTCATTATCAACTTAACCCCTCACCTCTCTTTCCTCACCTCCGTGTCGAAATTTATTGTAAATTTGGAGGCCGAGATCAAGAGCCCAAAAGCTCAGTGCACATGGTGGAGATTTAAATTAATCATTAATTCCAAACTCATCTCTAAAGTCTATGGATATATATGTATATTTTAATCGATTTCTTAGGCCTAATCAATTAATGAACAGAGTTTTAAGAATGATAGACTGCTGCATTAATAAAAAGGGGTCGTGGCCAATATAGTAGTTTGTGGCATTAGACAATTCTAAGAATTGCAACAGCGAAGAATGTAAGGGGTCTGCGAAATTAAGAATTAATCCACCAATCAAGCATGCAGCCAAATTAAATCCACAGAGGCTACAGCAAGGCTTTGGGAAGCCGATAGAGGTAAAAGGGAGATGAGAGATTTATTGAGAGATTGTGCTTTATATTTGGATGAGATCGAGAGGGAAGAAATTATTTCATGTAATTCTTATTCTAGCGGAAGTTCTCGTTGCGAATGCAGAATTAGATGCAGTTGTGCTGAATCTGAGTATATCGTTGTGTTTTTTGTATTGTTGGTGTGTTTTTCTATTTGTTTGGTGTGTTTCCGATAGCCGTCGAATATATCTTTATTATTGTCTTTGTTTGTATATGATTCTATTTATTTCCGCTGCGCCGTACCGCTTGTCCGCACGATAGGCTTGTGTGATCCCTTCGTGGTTCACCGCGCCGTGTCAGAGTAAATCAAGATACAACTTGTGGTATCAGAGCCACCATCCTTTTTTTCCACTACCATTATCATCTTAACCCACCATAACCCACCACCCCACCACTACCATTATCATCTTAACCCCACCACAACCACCACCCACCACTACCATTAGCATCACCCACCCACCACCACCACCACCATCACCTTCCACCATGGTTGTCTCATCCTCCAACTCTTCTAACCCATCACCGCTACACCATCAGCACTACCCACCCATCACCACCACCATCACCTTCATAACCACCACCACTCTGTCTCCAACTTGGCCTCCACTCAGCAGCTTCCAACTCCATCGTGTCCACGGTCGAGTCCCTCCACGACGCCATCCGCCTCCACCTCCACCACTACCTCCTCCCCTTGCCTGCCCTCCACCGCTTCCAACAATGGCTTCTGATTTTAAGTGAAAAATGTGCAACTTAATCTAATTGGGGATTATATGATGTATATGTGTATGAAATGCCCTAAAAAATAATCAAGCAATTAATGAATAACCCCAAATTGTTTGAGATGGCTTCTTCATCATCCTCCTCTCTCCTCCTCCTCCTACTATTTTGGGTTTGAAATCCATGTTGAGCCTTTATCGAAAGGCCATGCCAACAAGAAAGAACCCATAATTTTCTATTTTTTCGAATGAGATAGATGGGGGAACAGAGGGTCTCGAGCAAATATGAGGTCATGACAAGGAGAAAAAGATTCAAGGGCTAAACAATTACACCAACATCAGCGGCTGTTAAAGTAACAAAGCGAGAAAGAGGAAGCAGGGGAAGGAAAGAGAAGGGAAGGAGAGAGTTAAGAAGGAGAAGGGTAGGTGAGATTCTTAGTTAAGAGAGTGTGTGTGTGTGTGTGTTTTATGAGAGAGAGAGAGGGGGGGGGGGGGGGGGGGGGGAAATGGAAGGTGAGTGAGTGAGTGAGAGAGAGAGAAACGAAACTGAGAGAGAGAGAGAGAGATTTGTTAAAGAAGAAGAAGCATAGCCCTTAACAGAGGGATATTTTAGTCTTTTTACCCTTCTAACGGCTATTTTAAACGGTCAGAAAACGTTGACTGGCTTTATGTAAACCGCAGTTGGGTATTTAAGTTCGGTTAAAAGTTGTGAGTGGGTTGTTTAAAATTATCAAAAAATGAGTGGGGCTTTTCAAATTATGGAATTTCGAGGGGGCAATATCCCAAAAACCCTTAAAGTTAATAGCTTATTTTTGTTTGTAACGAATGGTAATGAATAGTTCTTTTTTTGCTCAATTCCCTCAAACAATTTTTTTGATAATAATATATATTCTATTAATTAAGTTATCAATCTATTTGTGTTTGGTTGACAAAACATTTAGAATTTTTACTAAACCTATATATGACTGCATTTAGTTTCATTTCGCAAAATGTGTAATTTGTTGTGTAAATTTTTAACTAAATTCTGTTATTATATTATCTTACTGTATATAGATACATATAGATAGATAATTTTTTTGTTCCATGCATATGGCCATGAGACTAAATTCATGAAATCGACATCTTCTTTCGCATTTTCAAACTTGCTACACGCGTAGCACATGCACTCAACTAGTTGTAATAAACATACAAATACAGATTTAGCTTAGACAAGGACATTATAAGACTTATAACGAAAAAAGACTATTGATTTCAGGTCTATTCCATTATACCATGTATATTCCACTATCATTTCTGAGAACATGATCAAACATGAAAAATTGGGGGAAAATTATATAAAAATCATAAAAACAAATTTTACATGTTATCAATAGCGTAATAAGTTCTACCAAAACTATCCCAAACTTAAAATCTATGCTTTAATTATAATTCTGGTCATTAAACATGTCTTTTCTGTTGTATGATATTGGGCACTGCTGCTAAATTTATCAACTGAAATATAGTGAGAAAAGTTTCAATTTTTAGCTTAAATTCACTCTTGATGATGATTAAATCGAACAATCTTCCTTCAAAATTGTTGAATTGCAAGGGTAGACTTCAAATCTATTATATCTCCGATTCTATCCATTTCAAGTGTCACGACCCGAAATTTAGTTCGTGACCGGCACTTAAATCACGCCACGTCTAAAGGCGTAAAGTAAATCAAGTAAGCCGAAGCCCATAAATCTAAACTTTTTTAAGAAAATAAAAGAGGTGATGTTTTGAAATAAAGGTATGATGAAATCAATAGTTTTCTTAAATGCATAGATAATGAAACATGAAAATGCAAGTGGATTTTATTAGTTGAAAAACATATTTCGTCTTTTAAAAATTTGGGCAGCACCTCTCTTTTATATTTTGATCCAAAACCATATATGCATGATAATATAAAAGGCATCCCCAAGCGGGAGCTAGCTCTTCGCCAATCGGCGGAATCACAACCACGCAAGACAGAAATATATGTATACGACGCCCAACGAAGATC
Organism: Agapanthus africanus; assembly: GCA_030015575.1. Classification (NCBI taxonomy): domain Eukaryota; kingdom Viridiplantae; phylum Streptophyta; class Magnoliopsida; order Asparagales; family Amaryllidaceae; genus Agapanthus; species Agapanthus africanus. Next base: position 248,789,814 of record JASDDO010000004.1, on the reverse strand, counting down.
AACACAAAAGATAATGAATAAAATAAGATATAAACCCACCAAGCGAAAACATATAACCCCATCGCTCTAAGTTTTGAAATCACAAGTCTTTTTAAGTTTTAACTACTTATACAAATACTAGGTTTCTGATTGATGGAGTTAACTAGATATAACAAGAATAATAATACAAGAGTGGGCATGATCCAAAAGTCTCACCTACCAAAGCAAATCACCCAAATGCAAGCTGTGTTGCCAGCGGTACCGCTACTGATCCATGCGGTCAAGCTGCAAGAACTGTGGTACAACGGGGGTGAGTTGCCAACTCGTGAATAGAAAACATCATCAGGTAGAAATCGAAATAAAACAACGATTCCTAGGTCAACTATATCATAAAGGTAATACTATGATATCTAAGATGACCGTATCTGCATATATGCCAACAATATATTAATACCTGTAAGCATGTGGATAACATCTACATGTCCATCAATGACACAACAACATCATGCACGAAAATATCATGAAAGCATATGCATGTAATATGAGGATATCAATCAACGCGTGGTCCATCAACGACACATCAAAATCATGTAACCTGAGTGTCCAACATCAACATTCGAAACATCATGAAACCCATGTCCAATATCCTCATATCTCGGGCTCCGTCAGTTCGGATCGGCCTACGGGCTCCGTCAGTCCGGATCGGCCCGTATCATCTCACGACTCCGGTTGGTATCCTCCGGATAACCGCCGAGTCCAAATACTATCACCGGTAGGTAGTAGTCCCTCTGCCAGGCTCATCGTTTACCGCACAACACACCTTTCCTGCCTCAGAGTACCATACTGGGTTCACCATGTAGCCGCAAATGGCCCTCATCCATCTCCTCGAATCGGGTATCACATAACTCATAACCGAGAAAAACACATGGTGGACATCTCGAAATATCGTAAGAAGAAAAACCGGGTTTTTAAAACAATACATAATTTCCTTTGAAATATAACCACGGTTCTCAAATCCAGAATCTCATGAAAACAACATCTCAATGCGTAATATCATAAAGTATGATGTATGCAAATATAGAACAGAAATGTGAGCATATCAAGTATATCATGCGACATGGTATGGTGATGTAAACATAGCAAGTGTATCATGCAACGTAGTATAATGACGTGAGCATAGCAATATATCATAGCATGATGTAGCAATTCTACTGTGTAAGTGACATAGCAATTATCGATAATGAAAGTGTGTGAGCCGGCAATCTGTGTAAGTGTAACATACGCATCATCGATAATTGTGTAGATGTACTAGCATAGATATATGTAATGCAATGAGAATATCCTGTACGTAACAGAACGTAAATCGTGAGCGCAATGATATAAGGTATACGTATCTACAACATATCCGAGTCGGTGAATCTATCAATCGACATCCAGCCTCACAACATCACGTACGGTATAATACCTCGTACGGCATCCTCTAGTCAAGGGTATGGATCAATCATCAGATAAAGCTCACCACGTACGGTAATCCATCGTACGGTGGCATTAAACAATTAGGGATTCTATCAACCTATACAATAATGAGGGTACGGATCTAAAGTCTCGTACGACATATCACTCATTACCCACATAATCACATAAATATACCTATATCTCAGATCACATCCATATCAATCTCATATCAGGGGACCGACAAAGGTATCAATTATCTCATATCGACTTGCATCTGTATAACGACATATCAACCAAGTCATCATATCTTATCGTATACTCTTTTCATCACATCAATCTCTCACATCAATTCATTTTATTAATCTCATAACAAGCCACTAAAATCTCATACTTACTCTCTTGCAACTACGTATACATATCGTGATTCACATTCACGTTTCATATCCATATATATCAATTTGAGACATCTTTTCTATCATATCATTTCACACTAAAACTGCTGGGTTTCCTAGCACGGCAACGGGGTTTCGGGCGGCATCGACCATGCCAAATCAAAATTTTGTCGTATTAAAGAACCCAATTCCGAGGATGTTTAACTAGAGAATCATACGAAAACATAAATGTAAACAACTTTACATCTAAAGTTGATGAGGAATACAACATTTGTAGACCGGTCCTTCACTTCTAAAGCTCCGTATAGTAGTCCCTTCGCTCCAAGTAGTGAACATCCGAACTCTAGTAAGGGTTCACATGAAGAAATGAACAAGCTTGCTCGAAATCTTCAAGGCCGAAGATGACCTACGTCGAGGAGACTCAAGCTCATGCTATCTCTTTACTAATGGTAGATTAGTGAAGCAAACACCCGAAACTAAATGGCTAATAGTAGAGGATGATGAAGTAGGAAATGGGCTCACTTTAGATTTGTTTTTCTCACAATATTTTCTCACTTAGAAAAAAGCTCGCAAACATTTTCTCATGAAGAAGAAGATGAAGTGATGAAGAGAATGAACTCATGAGGTGAGAATAGCAACCGTGGGTGAGTTAGTGTCATACACTAACTCATGTAGAGAATAAACTATGGCTAACAATAATGGTTAGGTTAATAAATATCTACAAGTAAAACAAAACTAGTGGACTAAGTCAAAGATACTTCAAGCTTCTCCAAGCTTCCAAGCATGACAATTTCCAACTAATGTTGAATTACTTTAAATAAATAAAACCTCACATTATTATTAGCATGGTGTGAGTCTTATACACCCATGTAACATGAGGTATCTAGCATGACACAAAAGATGTACATTAATATATATCACATATATACTAAGTGTACACAAGTGAGAAAAAGAAATGTTTAAGTGAGCTAATATTAGTTAATGTATTAATATATCACATATATAAATATATATTAAATCATTAAATCAACACTTGATTTAATAATCCGGCTATATCATATACAACCGACTAATATCAAATGTAACAACCTATCAAATCAACACTTGATCCGATAACCCGGCTATATCACATATAACCGACCGATATCACATATCGCGAGAATAAAATACGGTATCACATACGCGCATTAATCTCGGTCCCGCACATATCACATATATGCTCCTACTTCGTTTTGCATAAACCAGGAAATCTCTGTGTAGGACTCTAAAGACTCGTCAATACGCCGGCAATAGGTGATGATCATATCAAACACCCATAAGCCGCAAGCGGTCTGCTAAACGTAACGGCCACCCGGATATTGAGCGATCAGAAGATCAACAAGCAAGCCTGCTCATACTCCTGTGAATCCAATCAGTAACACTACCGTACAGTCCGGTCACTTCGTCTGATTTGTCGCATATCTCGCCTGGGGGTGGTAAACGTCAGACCCCAATAGCTTGATAAGTCATGCCGATGTGAGGCTCATAACGGGTCGAGAAACTACCGATAACACTTACCAGTAAATCTTAGAAACAACCCTGACCAGGGACTTCCTGTTATAGCCAATCGAGCACAGCGCAAATCAACATCCAATACCGGGAGAGACGAAATCCCCTCCTATCGCTCATTGCCTCCATGTAACTCGGGACTGTACCCAAAAACTACCGTTTTGCACGTTCTATTGAACGTGGTAAGGTGGAAATCAAAACACATTGGGAATCACACAAGACTCTTTGACGATCTCGGATCGACAGACTAACCTGTACCAGTGTCACCAGAGAACTGCCATCTGACGTGAGGTATAATACCATCTAGGAGTTCTCGGCGAGTCCGTCCAGTGTACCCAGTCTCCACTGAGCACCCGTATATCATCTCTGATGTAAAACACCAATGGATATGGGATCATCCATCGCCCATCTACATGGGTCGAGAAGGTATACGCTAGTCTACTCTGGTATATCGATGCCCCGTCTCGATACACCCACGACTAGAGACATTAAAGGATGTACTCACAGACTACCTTTGTCCCACTAGTATGATCCACATCATAATCCAGGTAGTCAAGTAAATATCCTAAGGGCTTTATCAACATGTAACAGAGAGACAATCAGTGTACATGTTAAAATAAAGAGTAACCAGATAGCATACTATCATGTCGAGCAAGAAAGTCCTCCCTATGTATGTCCAAGAATCCACTATAATATACATCACATGTACAATAATGGCCTCTAGGGCATACATATAACTAACAATCTCCCACTTACACTAGAGCCATATGTTATAGTATCCAATACCTAACAATCAGCAGTGGTTGTAGTATTTCATACTCAACCATCCCATAAAAGTCTCTCTTGGGAAAAGGCCTTTGTGAGTGGATCCGCCGTGTTGTCCTCTAAGTCTACTCTCCTAATCTCGATCTCCCTGGAGATTAACTATCTCCATGATCAGGTGATCCTGCCTTAGAATATGTCTGGGTCACTGATGGGATGGGGGTTCCTAAGCATAAGCCACAACTCCATTGTCACACAATGGTAGGAACGAAGTTCATCTCATGAACTAATATACACCCAGACTGCCTCTTTGGTAGCATCTTTGGTAGCGATGTATCCAGCCTTTATCGTCTAGTTTGCCACGGTATCTAGCTTGGAACTCTTCCAACATACCGTCCCTCTACTGAGGGTAAAGACAATGCCTGTGACTGACATTCAGTCGACCTTACCACTATGGAAGCTATCCAGTGATTCTCCCCAGGACCGATTGATACCATCTCACTACACCTAGTGAGAATCCTAACATCCACTTAGCTCTATCTCATAGATCCAAAACCCAGGATTTAGGATTGTCACGACCCGAAATTTCGGATGTGACCGATACTTAGAGTGTATGACATCTAAAGATGTTGACACAATCTGAGTAAGCCAAAAACCAAGATCAAAACCCTTTTTGCGGAATTTATAAAATTTTTGTTTTTAAGAAAAAGGATGTGGTAGTATGTCGAATGATTTTAAGAAATGAAATATAACCCACTAATTTTGACATTTTAAAAGGTTCGACAACTCCTCCTGATTAATCATTAAATAAAAGCATTTATAAAGTGTTTAAATAAGTTGCATCCCTAGTTGGGAGCAAAACAACGCCAAACGGCGGAATCAACACGCAATAATAATTCGGCGCCTCAAGTAAAGAATTTCATGCATACATAAAGAAAGCATAAATTAACAAAACTAGATGATCTCACTCAAACGAATTTAAAACATATAGAGACATATCTCGTTCTAAGTCAAATATACAGGTCTGATGGAGAAATACTAGATCCAATATACATATACCAAAATAGGAGGTTACTACATAGGTAACCCACCTAGCAAAAAGAGCGATAAAAGCTGACAAGTGGATCCGCACTGCTGCTACGAGTCCACGCGACTCCTGCAAGGAACTAAGGCACAACGGGGTGAGTTGCCAACTCAGTGAATAAAACTAACATATATCGGCTGATAATGTAAGTATGACGAACTAGAACTAACAGCATAAAGATGAGTATAATGCATGGTAACATGTGGAAGCATGAATACGTACTACTAAATATATAAATCAAAACTGAAATCTCAACCATTATTTCAAATAAGATTCATTTTTCCGTGTCCAATATCGACACAAATCTTCTGTTTCCATCAGGCATCATTTTCCGAACGATTCTGTCAATCAATAACATCGGTCGGTATCATCTAGATATCTGCCGTGTTTCACCACTATCTCCGGTATCGAGTATCCTCGCAAGGCTCCCCACCTCAAATGGGGCTATCCTGCCCCTCGGTCTCGACCGGATCCACCATTAATCCGACTGTATAGCTCTCCTACTCAGTCCGGATAACGTAAAAATCCGCAATCGTATAGCTCCCCCACTCGGTTCGGAATAAAACCAAATCATAAAAATAATATCTCATGGTCGACATGCTACATCAATCATGAAGAATCACTGAATATACTATATAACACATAAAACTCAAAACCAGAAATCCGCATAATCCAATGCATCTGTTGTCATAATTAATTATACTTGAAATGAAGCATGATATATGTTCATAATAACATTGTTGCAATTTAACTATCATTATTGATGTTTAAGGTATGAAATGAATCATATGCGACATAATAGGTACTAAGTGTATATGTGATATATCAATATCGACGAGGTGTAGTGTAACATGTAGATATATGCACGTGCAATATTACTCATCGATAATTTGTGCAGTGTTCTAGCAATGGTTAAACACGACAATATATATATATATATATATATATATATATATATATGGTGGAGTTGCTAAATTCAATTTTCATACACAAAGAAACAATTATAACTACACTTAAATCTACGGGCGTATTACGCCATCCATACAAAATCTCTCGGTAGATGTTTAATCTACTCACCGGAATATGTCAAATCTACTCAGATATCATCAATCCCTTTCCTTTCTTTGCGGCCTCCGAAGTTTCCGTATTCGAATATAACATTGAAATTAACTTCGTATAAGAAACGACTAAACTTCGATACGGCGAAAACTTGAAAATACAAGATTTACATACTATACAAGCTACGAGTAATTATTGTGAACTTTCTAAGACTTATCTGATCTGGTTTAACCCTTTACTGTTCATAACAGAAAACGCAGAATCGCGACATAAACTATCTGTATCGTATTTAGAAGTTTTAACCCCAAAACAGATATTTGTTTCCAGATTTTTTACATTGAATAATTAACATAAACTAGCAATACCATATATCCTAACACTTATACAGAGAGCTACCCTAAAACTTTCAACACCCAATTCCCACACAAAACCGGCGAGCTCGGATATTCAATGAATGCCGCCGGCCAAAATCCGAGGAAATGGGTTCGTCTTCCTAAGGTTTATTCTAGGTCTAAATTACAAGATGAAGGCACTGTTTGATTTTGTTAATTATCATCTAAACTATATCAGATTCAAAACAGAGCTTAATTTTAACAAAATATGATATTTCCAATATCATGTTTCTAAACTAAAACAGATTAAACTAAACATCTGCAGAGTTAAAGATTATACCTACAGAAAGATCACTGAAACAGCTCCTTCAAAGATACACAAGAATTGAAAATCCTAGCTTGAGGATTGGTGTAAGGATTCCTATGACTTAGCTTCTTTCTCTCTTCTCTCTTTCTCTTTAGTGAGTGTTAGGATTTTCTTTTTTCTCTTAAGCTAATTAACTTATTCCAAAAAGATATATGAACTGAACAAATTTTGAAGAGATAAGGAGAATGAGTGATGAGTTGTAGGAGGAAGCATCACCTAGAAAGAGTGTGGTATATCCATGCAAGTAGGTGGTGTAAGTATGAAAGAGGGTGGTATTTTCATGCAAGTAGGAGGTGTATGATCATGAAGTGTTCATGCAAGCATGAAGCGTCATCTAGGTTATGATATTCCAAGGGTTTAATTTAACCTTAAACATGACCTTAGCCAATTTTACACATAAACCCTCACAACATTTCCAATTTCCAAATTAATTAAACTTTCCTTAAAACCCCTCACACTATATCATACTACATAATGAAGCTAAATTTTTCACTAAAACCCTTCTTAATAACTAATGTTACAAACTAATTATTTAAATTAATTAGTTCCTTACACTACTTAAGAAATGTCCCATTTTGTTTCAATAAAATTTTAAATTAACATTTTTAATTAATTAACTAAATTAATTTATTATCTAAAATATTTCAAAATGTTACAATATCCCCCCTTAAGAAAATTCGGTCCCCGAATTTAAAATTTAACTACACGTACCTTCAAAAAGATGAGGGAATTTCTTCCGCATTGCATCCTCGACCTCCCAAGTGACCTTCCTGCAGTGCAGAGACAGTCTTCCGCGGACTGGCAGATTCTCTGTGATAGTCGTGTACAGTTTGAGTTCACATCGACAGGAGTATAGTTAGCTCATATTCGCACCTGTCCTCAGTTGTTGGATCGCATCCGAGAGACACAGTCCACAGATGCTCGCTTGACGGAGATCATAATCAGGTTATACAGGATAGAGACTCTGAGTTCGTGATTGATGACCATGGAGTATTACGATTTAGGACTCATCTTTGTGTGCCGGATTCAGAGGGACTGAGACATGATATCTTAGAGGAGGCCCATCGGTCAGCATATAGTGTTCATCCTGGTTCCACCAAATAGAGAGGAGGTCACTTTGGAGGCCGAGGATGCAATGTGGAAGAAATTCCCACATCTTTTTGAAGGTACGTGTAGTTAAATTTTAAATTCGGTGACCGAATTTTCTTAAGGGGGATATTGTAACATTTTGAAATATTTTAGATAATAAATTAATTTAGTTAATTAATTAAAAATGTTAATTTAAAATTTTATTGAAACAAAATGAGACATTTCTTAAGTAGTGTAAGGAACTAATTAATTTAAATAATTAGTTTGTAACATTAGTTATTAAGAAGGGTTTTAGTGAAAAATTTAGCTTCATTATGTAGTATGATATAGTGTGAGGGGTTTTAAGGAAAGTTTAATTAATTTTGGAAATTGGAAATGTTGTGAGGGTTTATGTGTAAAATTGGCTGGGGTCATGTTTAAGGTTAAATTAAACTCTTGGAATATCATAACCTAGATGACGCTTCATGCTTGCATGAACACTTCATGCTCATACACCTCCTACTTGCATGAAAATACCACCCTCTTTCATACTTACACCACCTACTTGCATCGATATACCACATTCTTTCTAGGTGACACCTCCTCCTACAACTCATCACTCATTCTCCTTATCTCTTCAAAATTTGTTCAGTTCATATATCTTTTTGAAACAAGTTAATTAGTTTAAGAGAAAAAAGAAAATCTTAACACTCACTAAAGAAATGTAAGTCTACGGTAGCGCCCCGGCCATCAATCCGATACCAAATGCGGAACAAAAACTTTTTAAGAAACCGGCGATAACACAGACTTTTACCCGTATTGTACCATTAACACAAAACTAGCTAACTACAAGAAGTTAGAAAGGCTATACCGATCGATCCGTGTCCTTCGGTCTTTAGCCACCATCCCTAGCTCCTCGCGGCATCTCCGATCTCCCGTCTCCTCGTCGGAAGGGCACCACGTCAAGAACTCTTTATGCGGGCTCCCGCTTCAAACAGAAGCAACTCAGACATAGTTTGCTAGCCGACATGTCTAAGGTGATGTAGAGAATGCGTGTGATAACTTTGTCTCAAGCATCCATTGATTCTCAACACATGAGAGTGTATGGATGGAGGTTGAAGGTGAAGCCATGGTGGAACTTGTGAGCTATAAGAGAAAGCTAGAGAAGAAGAAGAGCTTGCTCTCTTGTGTGAGATGAAAAATTGAGAGAGCCTTAGAATGATAATCTCAAGAGCTAACCCCATATATGTGGCTGCCCTCTCTCTCTCTACCTTTCATCTCACACCACCAATCAATCAATATAATTGTCATGGCACAATAAAACACACCATGAGTCACCAATGAAGCACATTTAATGCATATAATCATGACGACCACTCACAATTTCCACCAAATAAACATTAATCCAAATGTTTATGACAATAAAAAGATATGGCATCAACTAAAGTAAACTCGTGACGGATCACAAGGATACCCCTCACCTGTATATACATACCTGCATCCCTATTCCGACTGAATGTGAATACAATGAGACTAAAGTAATCCAACAAATCTAATACTAGGATCCGGCTTAAACCAAAGCCCACTAGTATGATCCGTCCGATCATGATCCGTATACAAGTGCGCCTATATGATCGAACCCTGCCATAATACCATACGGCCTCTACAACGTTTCGCCCGAAACTTAGGAAAACTATCTGTAGGGGACTCTAAAGACTCGTCAATACACTGGATGCGGATTTAACCACTAGCACGTCAGTGGTACTAGCTGTACGTAACGGGCGCCCAGGTATTGACCAAAAGGGAGACCGGTGAGCGAACTCATCCAAAAACCCTACTAAGCCTGTCAGTGACAATGTCCGTACAGTCCGGTCCGTTCGTTTATGAGTATCGCATGTCGGGCCTAGGGGGCTGGTAAACGTCAGACCCCCAAGAGCGCTACAAGTCATGTCGGAGTGAAGCCCAGAACACCCTGAGATACTACTGGAATACCTACCAGTAAATCTCCTACCTTGGCCAAGGACTTCGTGTAATGGCTCTCCTAGACACAACGCGATCTCACCCTCAATACCGGGAGAGACAAAACCCCTGCCTATCCGCTCACTGCCTCCATGTGGCTCGGGACTGTACCCAACTAAAACCTGTTTGCACGACTCTTTTGAGCCGTGGTAGGGTATTAATCAAAGCACAGTGGGAACTCACATGAGACAAATGACGATCTCAGGTCGATAGACTATCCTGTACACATGTCACCAGGGAACTGCTATCTGACGACATGTATAATACCAACTAGCAGGTTCCCGGCGAGTCCTGTCCAGTGTACTCATAACCCAATGAGCACCTGTATACATCTTAGGTGAACCAACTGACACCAATAGCTTATGAAACCGGCCACTGCCCCTCGTCGGGGTCTCAACTGTATACACCAGTCTACTAATGGAGTATCGATGCCCAGTCTCGAAACTCCAACGACTAGGGACCACTTTAAGGATGTGCTTATAGACTACCCAACTCTCACGTATATGATTGCCATCAGACTGCTGGTAGTCAACCAAGAATCCTATGGGCTCTATCAACGTGTAATAGTGATCTGTAATGTCATCTAAAGCATGTACACGATGATAAAGATAAACCAGTAAACCAGATAGCATACTATCATCTTGAGTAAGACTGTCCTACCGGTATAGGTCCTCCCTCAATCATTGCAATCACATGCCTGCAATCCAATAATTGACTTTGAGGGCACTATATCCAACAATCTCCCACTTGCACTCAAGGCTAATTATTGCGATGTCGCGTACTCACAGCCCGTGTGATACCGAACACCCAACTCCTCTACTGATCAGTCTCACAAAGCCCGTTTGTGAAACTATTGCGTTCGAGGAATAGCCTCGGTGAGTGGATCCGCCCTGATGTTCCTTTCTATGTCTCTCTTTACCTCAAGTTCGCGGAGAAAGCCATCTCCTAAATTGAGCAATACCTGTCTTAGAATATATCTGGATATCTGATGGGACCCAGTTCACAAATGAACTCCAAATCCAGAAAACTTCTTAGACTGTATCGTCAACTGAATTTAATCAGTATCCTACGCCATGCCTCCCTTAGTATCCGCTTAGACCACCTATCCAAACTACCGCCCCTCTTCAGAGGGAAAACTATAACTCTGACAGTCACTCTGTCATCCAGGTCACCTAGGAAGCCTGGAATGATAACCGTCTCCTGAAGGAGGCTGCCATTATCAAATCCCTAGAACATCCACTTATGTTCTAAAACTTCTTCCGAACGTATATCCATGATTGGATTAATATCAACTTATTGCAGCTAGTGCAAAAACATGTGGTGTAGTACTTGACATCTCATGATCGACTCAATTGCCTAAGCAAGTGATATGCCAATCATGCACATCCCTCTCCCCTTTAGTCTATAAGACACCTTTAGAGAGGGTGACTCCTTTACCTGCAGGATACTACCATGCCAGGAGTCGTCCATTCTAAAACAAATTTAGAATGATGTCTAAGTACCCAGATTAGGAAACTACCCAAATCTAGATCTAAAACCATAGATCTAGTAACCAGAATGTCTGATATAATATCCAAGCCCTAAGTGGAGAAACCACTGGGTGACAACCAAAGTATAACCGATCGTAGTATAGCAATTTCACTTCTTACTATGTGTATGTCATCCAAATACCAGGACATCACACCCTACTACTTTCTTAACAAATCCATCCCCTATTCTGATGAAGTCAAACCTATGACTATCACATCAGAAATAGATGATCTATCTCCGCTATATCTGCTTTAGTCTATAAATAGACATAAGCTACTTGTCCACTATGCTTCCGCTGCTCCCACTAACTACAACAACCCTCTGGTAGAATCATATACACGTGCACTTCTAAAGCTAGTTTAGAACGACGCTATACTCATCCTCCTGCCGGGTCTCATAGTCTGGAACAGCAGTAATGGCAAGTCTTGGTAAACAAGAACCTCCCTGTCACCGTCCTTGAGGCTACCGGAGTATCTCTCGGGTGCCTGAGGTTACCCACCATATCTGCGGAGTGGCTAATGGAATGTCAAACCTGATTGAATTTTTAGGTTCTTATTAAATTTTCAGTGATCGTTGGTGGTTCTTGAATCACTTCCAGTTCTACTATACTCCCACCACTGTTTTCTGAAAAAAATCCATTTTATTAAAACTATGGCGAGTCAAGAACAATATTACTATTGATCTCCTAGATGGTAGAAAGTTAACCCTCGTCTAAGCCCGGGTCAACTCACAAACTGCCATTACAGAAACGTGCCTTGAGTTATCCAGAGTCTGGTTTTAAGCATAAGCCGGATAATTCTATATACCTTAACATCGTTAAGATATGAGCCATTCTATATCCAATATAGAAACAGAGCCACTGATTTAATTGGAACCAAATTCAAATCATGCAGCTGTCTCCAGTGCATATCAACTAAATGGAGAGAGGCCGATCAACATTACTCAACTTAGGAGTGAATCCAAACATGAGTAACCTGAAAGAGAAACAAGTTTTCCAAAACCATTACTATGAACTGAATACCATACACAAGTATCTACATTTTCGATCACCTTGAAGAATCCTGATACTTGCAACACCTGGTTCTCTACTTTATTCTTGTACCTATAACTTCTCAAAACTTAGACCTTGTATTTCTATGAAACACTTGTCTAAAAACTAGAGAAGTCACAAGTAAACAGAATATAGTACGAGTACCAACCCCTCTGTCCTAATGTACACTGGACAACATATAGTACTTTGTATAAGTCCGCTGAGCTGAATAACTCATACCCTGTGCGTCGTAGGTTGAAAATTGTACTTATGGTAATAAGGAATTACACCGCTGTTCAATGCTCCTTACCTAACCATCAACTGATATAGGTAAATGTCATCGATATAATTTCAAAAAGTTATATCTTACTTTATAAAAATAAACGTACAGATATATCGGTTTGAAATTGGTGCACAGCAATGGATACTCTAAACCAAATACTTTCCGTCCGGCAAAAAACCAGGTGATTTCCTCAAATATCACCAATTACAACGAATTCCGATATAATGAGGATGATCACCTAATTCCCAATAACTTACTCCCACTCATCATCTGTAAAACTATACAAATGTGAGAATTAAACCTGGTAAATACATACCCTGGAGTAAGGATCTAATTGGGAAATCAGTTTTCTAATAACAATGCACAGTGAAACTGAAATATGAAAATGTTTCGAAGGGGTCTCCGGGTATTCCTAATTATGCCTCTTCTATTATCAGATCCACGACTATAACCATATATCTCATTGCCATCTCTCCAAATCCCTTTATTTGTCTTTACTCATTACCTTCTGTACATCCCTTTAGGCTAAGTGGTTTTCTTCCTTCCCTACTATTCGGCACCAGCCTATGGTTTGGAAGAAGACTATCCAATAAGCATAACAGGTGTACTCTCCTAATCCTAGGAGTACTCGCAACCTGAGAGAAAGTAAAGATGAAAGACAACTGAATGAATCTCATTCTGTTTCTCCTGAACCAGAATCCATCCCCGAACTGGAACAAGTCCCTTCGAGTTCGTATATAACCATACGATGAAGCATCCAATAAACTGTGGATTTTCGTAGTGATACGGGGTGTTCTGGAAAAATACAAAGGTGAAGTAGGAGTGGCGATAAGATACTCGGTTTGGTCATGAATGATAGCAGTTGCAATTTACTTTTCCCTCTTTCTGATCCCTTAATTTGTCTTTACTTAATACCTTCTGTACACCACACTTAGGCTAATTGGTTTTCTTCATTCCCTACCTTTCGGCACTTGTCTATGGTTTGGAAGAAGACTATCCAATAAGCGCAATAGGTGTACTCTCTCCTAATCCTAGGAGCCCTCACAACCTGAGAGAAGATAAAAGGAAAACACAACTGAATAGTCCTATTCAATCTCTCCAGAACAAGAATCCATCCTCGAATCTGGAACAAGTTCCTTCGAGTTCGTATATAACCATACGATGGATTTATCCAATGGAAGTGGATATTCGTAGTAATACGGGGTGTTCTGGAGAAATGCAAAGGGTAAAAGAAGGAGTGGCAATGATGTATTCAACTCAGACAATCCAAAAGCCAGTGTTTTAAGAAAGTTCGGTTAACTTGATCACTGAGTCATAGTCAAGGGTCGGGTCATGGTTGCTGCTAAAGAGAGAGAGAGAAAAGAAACACTCTACGTGCACTCTATCCTAAATCAAAATGGTTATCAATTTACCTAATCAGGAAGCCTCCCACTGTATCTTCAAATTCTCCTTCAAACCTGAAAGAAGAATTAGTCGGGATCACCCGAGGAGTAAACCAACTCATCAGTGGGAATCGGGATCCAACTATCATCGCATGATAACGTGATGGAATCCACTCACGTTATCACACTCCAGAAGGTATGCGCATGCCTGGCAAGTTTCTGTTTCTTTAGAAACTCCCGATATGATTTTTACCCCATGCTTTTATGACCTTGACGAAGGTCAACAAATCATAAGTCATATGTCAAGTTCTACCCGTTATTGTCCAGGTTAATTTGAACCCACCCGTACAAGCCCTTGACGAAGCTCAACAAGGCTGTACGACTGTCCCAAACCAACGCATCTATCTATGCAACAGAAAGGTAACAAGCAGCTACCATACACTATGCCTTGACGAAGGTCAACAAACATAGCATGAATACTAAGTGCTACCCGTATGAAATAATGGAGGGCTACGAATGGTTTTTGGTGAAAAACCTTTAACGTAATGAACTTGATATCGTTGAAGGAACCGGTTAGCTTTTTATAAATATATAGTAGCGAAAACCTTTGCTAAAGAGGTCACTCCCGGTGAAGGGATCTCGGCTCTTTCCCCGTAGAATGAGGTGCAGGATATTCCAACTGAATACCGCGATGCAAAGCAAAAAGTAATCGACTATAGTGAAGTTATTACCCTGACGCAAACTTCTATCCAAGGGGTTACTCCCGATGAAGGACTCTCGACCCTTGCCTCGTCGAATGAGGTGCTGGATATTCATAACCGAATACCACTGTGCAAAACAAAAGAGAACGTCCTTGCAATAACATCTTTTTTGAAAAATGTTCCAACAATATCAAACAGGTTTGTTTCCTTGCATTGATCCGAATCAACGCAGTCCCATCAATTGATCACACCAATAAAGAACGAAAATATGATGTACGTATATGCCATCCGCATTCGCCACTGGGTCCCATCATCACCCGTTAGGTTACTTAACTAACGACAGAGCGGGGACTGGACTAGCGCGGGTGTAAAACATATACAATATCTACTAGTGTATATATAGCAATATATAATAATCGTTCAAGGCGTGATAAATGCAACATCACAGAAAAGTAATAAGTATCACAGAACAATACAGATAATATGGTAGCCCCGGGTTTCATTGAGCCGCAAGTGAAACCCGACGTTCCCCTGGTCGTGTGGATAGCTTGTGCTATGAAAACCTAGACCCCTACGGGCGCGGCAAGTTACCCGCCAAAACCAGAAGCGAGGCAGCCCCCTTCAGCAAAGTGAATGGACCACCCAGCACTTCACGGAATCCGGTAACTTGAGCACCCCATCTTGGATCAACCTATACCCCCTACGAGTGCGACGAATAGCCCGCCAATTCTAGAGTGAAGCCCCCTCCGTCTCAAAGCCATGAGATGCGGGTCCATTTCCCTCTAGAACCCGGCTATTCGTGCACCCACCGCGGGGTAATCCTAGTATAGAAAAGAAAATATGTACAATGGTGACATCGACCTCAACCCGGTTGTGCCTTAAAAGAATAATACACAAACAGGCAGTGACGGCAGTCCATATATCGGACGCTCGCCCCGTGATATCAAATGTACAAATAATACTAAACTGCACTACCATTGCACGCAAGCTATCCACCACGACGAATCCGCAACATCACAGCACAATACAGAACATCAACGTGAATGTCACGTTCGCAAATCCGTCTAAAAGAGGTATAGCGATTAGACAAGATTTACCGCTCGAATGACATTCACAGTCACAGATAGCAATGTGATGTACTGCAAACTTTAAACAATGTTAGATAATATCGACTTCGAAATAACCCCCGAATAGCCCCAAGCAACTTGATAAAATCATATCCAAACTGAGCTAAACAAACAACACCACTGCACCAACATTACAGAGACTAAACCACACCGAAAAAATCAAGTCCAGAGCACAAAATATGGCCGGCCTCCTCGAAATTTTGGCCAATGTGGCCGGCCCAAATTTCGAGGTAGGGGCTTGTGTTTGCAGTATGTTCTAGAGGTCATCTCAGTAATCTTCTGCACTTGTTTAAATAATTTTTAAAGACACTATAAAATTCGACAGAAACTGCAATGTATCGGGTGATGTTCCGGGTCTGTTTCGGTTTCGATACTTTAACATTGTCTAAACCAACTAGTAAAGGGTTAATGGTGTGGCTCTGATACCATGTAAGTCTACGGTAGCGCCCCGGCCGTCAATCCGAGGCCAAATGCGGAACAAAAACTTTTTAAGAAACTGGCGCTAACGCAGACTTTTACCTGGATCGTACCATTAACACAAAACTAGCTAACTACAAGAAGTTAGAAAAGCTATACCGATCGATCCGTGTCCTTCGGTCTTTAGCCACCATCCCTAGCTCCTCGCGGCATGTCCGATCTCCCGTCTCCTCGTCGGAAGGGCACCACGTTAAGAAGTCTTTTTACGGGCTCCCGCTTCAAACCGAAGTAACTCGGACATGAAGTTTGCTAGCCGACATGTCCGAGGTGATGTAGAGAATGTGTGTGATAATTTTATCTCAAGCATCCATTGATTCTCAACACATGAGAGTGTATGGATGGAGGTTGAAGATGAAGCCATGGTGGAACTTGTAAGCTAGAGGAAAAGTTAGAGAAGAAGAAGAGCTTGCTCTCTTGTGTGAGATGAAAAATTGAGAGAGGCTTATAATGATAATCTCAAGAGCTAACCCCATATATGTGGCTGCCCCCTCTCTCTACCTTTCATCTCACACCACCAATCAATCAATATAATTGTCATGGCACAATAAAACACACCATGAGTCACCAATGAAGCACATTTAATGCATATAATCATGACGACCACTCACAATTTCCACCAAATAAACATTAATCCAAATGTTTATGACAATAAAAAGATATGGCATCAACTAAAGTAAACTCGTGACGGATCACAAGGATACCCCTCACCTGTATATACATACCTGTATCCGTATTCCGACTGAATGCGAATGCAATGAGACTAAAGTAATCCAACAAATCTAATACTAGGATCCGGCTTAAACCAAAGCACATCAGTATGATCCGTCCGATCATGATCCGTGCACAAGTACACGTATATGATCGAACCCTGCCATAATACCATACGGCCTCTACAACGTTTCACCCGAAACTTGGGAAAACTATTTGTGGGGGACTCTAAAGACTCGTCAATACATTGGATGTGGATTTAACCACTAGTACGTCAGTGGTACTAGCTGTACGTAACGGGCGACCAGGTATTGATCAAAAGGGAGACCGATGAGAGAACTCATCTAGAAACCCTACTGAGCCTGTCAGTGACAATATCCGTACAGCCCGGTCCGTTCGTCTATGAGTATCGCATGTCGGTCCTAGGGGGCTGGTAAACGTCAGACCCCCAAAAGCGGTACAAGTCGTGTCGGAGTGTAGCCCAGAACACCTTGAGATACTACTGAAATACCTACCAGTAAATCTCTTGCCTTGGCCAAGAACTTCGTGTAATAGATTTCCTAGACACAGCGCGATCTCTCCCCCAATACCGGGAGAGACGAAACCCCTGCCGATCCGCTCACTGCCTCCATGTGGCTCGGGACTGTACCCAACTAAAACCTGTTTGCACGACTCTTTTGAGCCGTGGTAGGGTAGTAATCAAAGAACAGTGGGAACTCACATGAGACAAATGACGATCTCAAGTCGATAGACTAATCTGTACACATGTCACCAGGGAACTGCTATCTGACGACAGATATAATACCAACTAGCAGGTTCCCGGCGAGTCCTGTCCGATGTACTCATAACCCAATGAGCATCTGTATACATTTTAGGTGAACCAACTGACACCAATGGCTTGTGAGACCGGCCACCGTCTCTCGTCGGGGTCTCGACTGTATACACTAGTCTACTAATAGAGTATCGATGCCCAGTCTCGAAACTCCAACGACTAGGGACCACTTTAATGATGTGCTTATAGACTACCCTACTCTCACGTATATGATCGCCATCATACTGCTGGTAGTCAAGCAAGAATCCTATGGGCTCTATCAACGTGTAATAGTGATCTGTAATGTCACCTAAAGCATGTACACAATGATAAAGATAAAACAGATAGCATACTATCATTTTGAGTAAGACTGTCCTACCGGTATAGGTCCTCCCTCAATCATTGCAATCACGTGCCTGCGATCCAATAATTGACTTTGAGGGCACTATATCCAACAAGAAAAAGAGAGAAGATAGAAAGAAGCTAAATCATAGGAATCTTTACACCAACCCTCAAGCTAGGATTTTCAATTCTTGTGTATCTTTGAAGGAGTTGTTTCAGTGATCTTTCTATAGGTATAATCTTTAACTCTGCAGATGTTTAGTTTAATCTGTTTTAGTTTAGAAACATGATATCGGAAATATCATATTTTGTTAAAATTAAGCTCTGTTTTTAATCTGATATAGTTTAGATGATAATTAACAAAATCAAACAGTGCCTTCATCTTGTAATTTGGACCTAGAATAAACCCTAGGAAGACGAACCCATTTCCTTGGATTTTGGCCGGCGACATTCATTGAATATCCAAGCTCGCCGGTTTTGTGTGGGAATTGGGTGTTGAAAGTTTTAGGGTAGCTCTCTGTATAAGTGTTAGGATATATGGTATTGCTACTTTATGTTAATTATTTAATATAAAAAATCTGGAAACAAATATCTGTTTTGGGGTTAAAACTTCTAAATACGATACGGATAGTTTATGTCGTGATTCTGCGTTTTCTGTTATGAACAGTAAAGGGTTAAACCAGATCAGATAAGTCTTAGAAAGTTCATAATAGTTACTCGTAGCTTGTATAGTATGTAAATCTTGTATTTTCATGTTTTCGCCGTATCGAAGTTTAGTCGTTTCTTATACGAAGTTAATTTCAATGTTATATTCGAATACGAAAACTTCGGAGGCTGCAAGGAAAGGAAAGGGATTGATGATACCTGAGTAGATTCGACATATTCTGGTGAGTAGACTAAACATCTACCGAGGGATTTTGTATGGATGGCGTAATACGCCCGTAGATTTAAGTATAGTTATAATTGTTTCTTTGTGTATGAAAATTGAATTTATCAACTCCACCATATGCATTCATATATATATATATATATATATATTGTCATGTTTAACCATTGCTAGAACACTGCACAAATTATCGACGAGTCATGTTGCACGTGCACATATCTACATGTTACACTACACCTCATCGATATTGATATGTCACATATACACTTAGTATCTATTATGTCGCATATGATTCATTTCATATCTTAAACATCAATAATGATAGTTAAATTCTAACAATATTATTATGAACATATATCATGCTTCATTTCAAGTATTATTAATTATGACAACCGATGCATTGGATTATGCGGATTTCTGGTTTTGAGTTTTATGTGTTATATAGTATATTCGGTGATTCTTCATGATTGATGTGGAATGTCCGCCATGAGATATTGTTTTTATGATTTGTTTTTATTCCGAACCGAGTGGGGGAGCTATACGGTTGCGGATTTGTACGTTATCCGGACTGAGTGGGGGAGCTATACAGTCGGATTCATGGTGGACCCGGTCGAGACCGAGGGGCAGGATAGCCGCATTTGAGGCGGGGAGCCTAGCGAGGATACTCGATACCGGAGATAGTGGTGAAATACGGCAGATATCTAGATGATACCGACCGATGTTATTGATTGACAGGATCGTTCGGGGAACGATGCCTGATGGAAACAGAAGATTTGTGATGATGTTGGACACGGAAAAATGAATCTTACTGGAAATAATGGTTGAGATTTCAGTTTTGATTTATATATTTAGTAGTACGTATTCATGCTTCCACATGTTACCATGCATTATACTCATCTTTATGTTGTTAGTTCTAGTTCGTCATACTTACATTATCAGTCGATATATGTTAGTTTTATTCACTGAGTTGGCAACTCACCCCCGTTGTGCCTTAGTTCATTGCAGGAGTCGCATGGAATCGTAGCAGCAGTGTGGATCCACTTATCAGCTTTTATCACTCTTTTTGCTAGGTGGGTTACCTATGTAGTAACCTCCTATTTTGGTATATGTTTATTGGATCTAGTATTTCTCCATCAGACCTGTATATTTAACATAGAACGAGATATGTCTGTATATGTTTTAAATTCGTTTGAGTGAGATCGTCTAGTTGTGTTAATTTATGCTTTCTTTATGTATGCATGAAATTCTTTACTTGAGGCGTCATATTATTATTGCGTGTTGATTCCTCCGTTTGGCGTTGTTTTTCTCCCAACTAGGGATGCAACTTATTACACTTTATAACTGCTTTTATTTAATGATTAATCAGGAGGAGTTGTCGAACCTTTTAAAATGTCAAAATCAGTGGGTTAGATTTCATTTCTTGAAATCATTCGAATACTACCTCATCCTTTTACTTAAAACAAAAATTTTATAAATTCCGCAAAAAGGGTTTTGATCTTGGTTTTTGGCTTACTCAGATTGTGTCGACATATTTAGATGTCATACACTCTAAGTGCCGGTCACATCCGAAATTTCGGGTCGTGACAAATATTGTATCAAAGCCGGTCCCTCAAAAGTAGGTCTGTAGTTCGAGGATGAATCATTGTTCTAAGTGGGGGGAATGTAATACCCCAGGTGGAGTTGGGGCTGAATACCACCTACCCCATGAGAAGTGAGATGTTATCCGGTATCGAGGTAGGGATGTAACCGATACGGATGCACACGGGGACCCACCAGAACAATGGGGAGTATCGAATTTCATTCCGAAAGAGGGCACGATCTGAACTATAAATGGAATGATACCACTCTTATAACATAGAGGCGCCTTTTGGATGAATCGGAACTTCGGAGTTTGAAGAACTCCGTAGTTAAGCTTGCTTAAGCCAGAGAAATTTTGGGATGGGTGACCTACTGGGAAGTAACCCCGGGTTCATTCAAAGGGACAAAACCGTGCGGGTTCGGCCATAGCGGACAATACCATCTGTATTTGAGGGTAGGTCGTGACAAGGATGTATCACCTTGATCTTTTATGGAGAATCCTTGTGATAAAAGGAGATTGACCGAGTGTAGCATAGGAAACACCTTCCCTATCAAGAGTATATCATCTACGTACAATACGAGGAAGACCACCTTACTCTTTACTACCTTTTTGTATATTCATGGTTCATCTACCATTTTGATGAAGTCAAATGTTTTAACTACCGCATCAAAATAGATGTTCCAACTCCGCAATACCTTCTTTAACCTGTAAAGCAACTTGCACACGTTTCCGCTGCTCCCACAGTCTATGAAGCCCTCTGGCTGTGTACTTATAGACGCTCTCTTCCAAATCACTATTTAGAAAAGCAGTCATGACACCCAACCGCCATACATCGTAGTCATGGTATGTAGCAATGACAAGTAGGATCCGGATGGACTTAAGCATAGCCACTGGAGAAAAGGTTTCATTATAATCCACATTTGATTGATGACGAGAACCTTTTGCAACAAGTCTAGCTTTGAAAATCTCAACTTTTCCATCTACACCAAGTAATCTTCTCAAGATCTACTTTCTCCTGATGGGGATTTAACCCTTCAGATATAATAACCAAAATCCATACTTTGTTGGTGTATATGGATTCCATCTCAGATCGCTTAGCATCCAGCCATTCTTACAGAGTCCCCGCTCTTAATATCCTACTCGAAACTAATTGGGTCATCATCTCATGATGCAATCCTCGCTCCCATTTTCATTGAGAAAACCGAAGTATCTCTCAGGTGGATGAGGAACCCTACTAGATCGGTAGAGAGACTGAGGTTCGTCGGGAGCTATTGAATCCTCCGGTTCTACCAAATTATCAGCTATAGTTTGTGTAGCTAGAACTTATTCCAGTTCTATCTCATAATCACTAATTTCTTCCATAAAAAATTCCTTTTCTAAAAAGGTGGCATGCCGAGAAATAAAACACCTTTTGTTCCTCGGTACGGTAGAAGATATTCCCTTGCGAATGCTTGGGATATCCAACAAACTTCCACAGAACTGACCTTGCCTCGAGTCTGTCCGGATTTTGCTTTTAGACATAGGTCGGACAACCCTAAATCTTAACTTACTTAAGACATGGGCTCTTCCTATACCATATCTCATATGGAGTAGTAGGCACCTGATTTGGTTGGAACCCTATTCAATAGGTATGCAAATTCTCAAGTGCATAATTCCCAAAAAGAAAATAGGCAACTCTGTTGTACTCATCATAGAGTGCACCTTATCTAATAGGGTACGATTGCTCCGTCCCGATACACCGTAGTGTTGTGGTGTATACGGAGAAGTAATGCTGAGAGAGAATCTCATTCTCCTTTAGAATAGTCCATGATCTCTGTGCTCAAGTATCCCCCTCCTCGATCACATCAAAGGATATAATACTTATATCCGTTTTGGTTCTCTACTTCTGACTTATATTTTTTGAATTTCTCAAAAGGTTCAGACTTGTGTTTCAACAGGAGCATATGTCTGAATCTTGAGAGATTATCAGTGAATGTAATGAAGTACAAAGAACCAGTCCTGGCATGTGTAGACAGGGGACCTACATACATCATCAAGTATCAATCCCAAGAGTTCACTAACTCTTTCTCTATTTCCAATAAACGGAGCTATGGTCATTTTATCATTGTGACATGACTGGAAAGTTTCACAAGATGCGGATTCAAACTGATTTAAATATGTATCTTAATGTAACTTAGCTAGTCGGGTCGCATTGATATGACCTAGTCTACAATGCCTCAAGAAGAATTCGTTCATTTCTGAACTCTTCCTCTTGTATGTGTTCTGTACGTTGAGAATTGTAGTTTAATTTAGAACGTATATGCTTTTAGATAACGTGCCTGAACCGATCAACTCTTGATATAGCAAATGTTCAAAATATTATCCAACAATGCAAAATTATATCCTTCTTTAGTAAATAAAGAGACTGATATAATGTTGCATATCAGGTTCGGTAACTAATAACATTCATTCAGAATCAATGTATTACCATTCGGTAATACAAGGTGATAACTGCCAACACCTTGGCTGCAACAATTGCACCATTTCCAACTCTTGAAACTCATAACTCATTCTTAGTTCTCTACCTATCTGTAGCCCATGTAACAGATTACATTAACGGGATCCTAATCTGGTATCTCATACCCAGGACGTAGAGGACACTGAGAAACAGTTCTCTGTAACGAACACACCCGAAGAAGATGCATTATCATGCACTTTCTTCGTTTGGGCGGCACGAGAATCCTGGTATTCTCCTATCTCCTGCTCGGTCTTATAACAATTATAAGGTAGAGCGGGACCAACGTTCCCCAGCTCAGTATAACAAGCGGGTCCGGTCAATACATCCATATTATTATCTTGATTAAGACGTGACATGGTCGCTACCAGGAGAGAGAGAGAGAAGAAAACACTCTGCGTGCGCTCTTACAAGATTAGATTGGTTATTATTTTATCTAATCAGGATGGCTCCCACTGTATTTATCAAATCTTCCTTCAAACCCTAAAAGGTAAGACTAGCCGGAATTAATTACACCCTACAAGTTCGCCAATCTTTCGGCCAAGCCAGTGTCGGTACTTTGAGGGAGGTTCCCCGTGCTTTCGCACGAACCTAATTAAAATAAACCTCGTTTTCCCAGGGGCGTAACCCCGTTAACACCTTTCTAGACACCTACTTGATCAGCTAATTGTAATATGTAAAACTCTCCCAGGAGTAACTCTTACTCGCAATGGGTATCGAGATCCAACTATCTCATAGAAGGTATGCAATCTCATTGCAAATTTCAACACTTGAAATTCCCGATAATTTTGCTCCTAACCTCCTATGACCTTGAAAAAGGCCAACAAACCATAGGATTCTAGTCAAGTTCAACCCGTCATTTCATGATTGAACTAAACCCACCCGCACGACCCTTGATAAAGGCCAACAAGGTCGCACAACTACCCTAACTCAATCGCATCATATGCTCAAACAGATAAGTATTAAATAGCTACCGCACACTATGCCTTGACAAATGCCAACAAACGCAGCACGAATACTAAATACTACTTATCTGAAATGACGAAGGGCTACGATAGGTTTTTAAGAAAACCTTTTACGTAATGAACTTGATATCGTTGTAGAATCAAATGATTTAAAATGGAGTGTTTTTGAGGCTTTTGCTAGTTTCGCTAAAGAGGTCACTCCCGGTGAAAGGATCTCGGCTCTTTCCTCGTCGAATGAGGTGCAGGATATTCACAATTCCACTATGTAAAGCAAGAACTAGAAAAGCAATCAAAAGACGAAACTGGGGGTTGTAGCATCTGCCAGTTATTGCTAAAGAGGTCACTCCCGGTGAAGGGATCTCGGCTCTTTCCTCATCGAATAAGGTGCTGGATATTCTACAAGGAATACCGCTATGCAAAACAAGAACTAGAGCTACCAGTTTTTGAAAATTCGATTCCACAATATCTTTAGGTTTATTTTCTTTCATTAATCTCATTAATGAAGTCCCATCATTTAAGTTACCTAAACATCACAGATAAATACAACGTACGCTTATGCCATCCGCATTCGCTTCGATGTCTCGTCATGCACCGTTAGGTTACTTAACTAATGGCAGAGCGGGGCAGGGTTAGCGCGGGTGAAAAACATAAGCAACGTCTATAATATATCACATATATTATATATAGTTTCTATCTTATCATATCAAGTGATCACATCACAGAATATCGCAGCAGAAAACAATATATGAAATATTGGATATACTACGATTTCCGGGTTTTATATTAATCCTGTATAAAACACGGATTCCACGGTCGTGATGAATAGCCAATCCCACATCCCTAGACCCCTACAAGAGCGGTAAGCAACCCTACCAATTCTAGAGTTAGAAGACCCGGACTCGACTCCTCGAGATGGCCTACCACTGGACTCTAAAACCCGGTTACTTGTGCTTCCCTCCTTGGGTCTATCCTAATGCGGAAAAGTAAATATTATACACCAATGGTGACATCATCCTCAACTCGGATGTGCCCCAATAAAAGAATATTACATACAAGCTTTTACATGAATGAAAATGAAAAACTCTTATTTCACATAAAAACCTCTCGGCTATTCAAAACACGACGATCCAATATAATATATCACATCAACACATAACACCACATGCCATCAACGTAAGTAAATATGCGTATCCCAATTGTCATTGACATATAGCAACGAAACTGACAATACACCACATATTACACTTATGGTCGTATAAAAGAAAGTGAAAAACTACAACAATTGGAATCGTCACTGCCCTTAGACATCATAAACCCGGAATATCACATATTCTGGACTTCATGCCAAATAATGCAAATCTTACATTTAGGTCTCATCTATGAAAACACTTTTCAAAAGGAGCCGGGTAATTCAATAAGATTTCCGATTCCAGCCGAGACCGGAATGTTAAACTTGCACGCGGCTAAATAGATTCCAATTATTGTATCACAATCTCAGATAACTAGACAATATTAAACTTTCCGATCGAATAAACAAACGTCCAAAATTTCCCAAAGAGCTCAACACTTGAGCGGAGTTTAAAAAGTCCCCAGAATATGCCACAGCTCCTATGAACCAGCCGTAGAAGGGTCAACCAATGCCTCACCTGTGGCACCGCTGAACCACCATAAACCCTAGGGTTTGGTGGCTGTTCTGATGGTCACAGAATCGAGTTAGAGTTTTGTTCTTCTAGAAGGTCCACAAAATCGCTTGCATGATTTTCTGAAAGTTTTAAACTTGGAAAAATCCAATACTTGGATAATTTCCAGCGAAGGAAAAATTGGGTTATTGATATCCGTTCAAACTTTTTATCACCGTCCAATATACCCGAAACAAAGATTAGAATTACGAATACGAAACAGTCCGAGTTTCCTATGCAGAAAATTAACATCACATGAAATTTTAGCAAAAACTAGCAACACCCGAAACCCCAAAACCCAGAGACTGGAACACCATGAAAATTTGAAGCCAGAATTTCAAAATTGACCCGAGCACACCGGTTTTTAGCATGATTTGGCCGGCCACTTTAAGCCAAAAATGCTCCAAATTTTGGTGGTGTTCATGTTATATCTCATATAACATTCTGTAATTGTTTAAAAAAATTTTAGAGCACTTTTAAAAATCGACAGAAACCAGTTTTCCGTGTTTCAAGTTTCGGAGTCGTTTCGGTTTCGTAATCTAAAAAACATCGTCTAATTCTCTAGCTAGGCTCTGATACCACAGCTGGGATCCCTAGCACGGCAGCGGGGTTTCGGACGGCATCAACCATGCCAAATCAAAATTTTACCGTATTAAGGAACCCAAATCTGAGGATGTTTAACTAGAGAATCATACGAAAACACAAATGTAAACAACTTTACATCTAAAGTTGATGAGAAATACAACCATTGTAGACCGGTCCTTCACTTCTAAAGCTCCGTGTACTAGTCCCTTCGCTCCAAGTAATGAACATCCGAACTCTAGTAAGGGTTCACATGAAGAAATGAACAAGTTTGCTCGAAGTCTTCGAGACCGAAGATGATCTACGTCGAGCAGACTCGAGCTCATGCTACCTCTTCACTAATGGTAGATCAGTGAAGCAAACACCCTAAACTAAATGGCTAATAGTAGAGGATGATGAAGTAGTAAATGGGCTCAGTTTAGATTTGTTTTTCTCACAATATTTTCTCACTTAGAAAAAAGCTAGCAAGCTTTTTCTCATGAAGAAGAAGATGAAGTGATGAAGAGAATGAACTCATGAGGTGAGAATAGCAATTATGGGTGAGTTAGTGTCATACACTAACTCATGTAGAGAATAAACCATGGCTAACAATAATGATTAGTTTAATAAATATCTATAAGTAAAACAAAACTAGTGGACTAAGTTAAAGATGCTTCAAGCTTCTCCAAGCTTCCAAGCATGACAATTTCCAACTAATGTTGAATTAATTTAAATAAATAAAACCTCATATTATTATTATCATGGTGTGAGTCTCATACACCCATGTAGCATGTGGCATCTGGTATGACACAAAAGATGTACATTAATATATATCACATATATATTAAGTGTACACAAGTGAGAAAAAGAAATGTTTAAGTGAGCTAATATTAGTTAATATAATTAATATATCACATATATAAATATACACTAAATCATTAAATCAACACTTGATTTAATAATCCGGCTATATCATATACAACCTACTAATATCAAATGTAACAACCTATCAAATCAACACTTGATCCGATAACCCGGCTATATCACATATAACCGACCGATATCACATATCGTGAGAATAGAATGCGGTATCACATACGCGCATTAATCTCGGTCACGTACATATCACATATGTGCTCCTACTTCGTTTTGCATGAACCAGGAAACCTCTGTGTAGGACTCTAAAGGCTCGTTAATACGCTGGCAGTAGGTGATGATTATATCAAACACCCACAAGCCTCAAGCAGTCTGCTAAATGTAACGGCCACCCGGGTATTGAGCGATCAGAAGATCAACAAGCAAACATGCTCATACTCCTGCGAATTCAATCAGTAACACTACCGTACAGTCCGGTCTCTTCGTCTGATATGTTGCATATTTCTCCTGAGGGGTGTTAAACATCAGACCCCAATAGCTTGATAAGTCATGCCGATGTGAGTCTCATAACGGGTCGAGAAACTACTGATAATACTTACCAGTAAATCTCAGAAATAGCCCTGGCCAGGGACTTCCTGTTATAGCCAATCGAGCATAGCGCAACTTCAACCCTTAATACCGGGAGAGACGAAATCCCCTCCTATCGCTCATTGCCTCCATGTGACTCGGGACTGTACCCAAAAACCACCGTTTTGTACGTTCTCTTGAACGTGGTAAGGTGGAAATCAAAGCACAATGGGAATCACACAAGACTCTATGACGATCTCGGGTCGACAGACTAACCTATACCAGTGTCACCAGAGAACTGCCATCTGACGTGGGGTATAATACCATCTAGGAGTTCTCGGCGAGTCTGTCCAGTGTATCCAGTCTCCACTGAGCACTCGTATATCATCTTTGATGTCAAACACCAATGGATATGGGATCGTCCATCGCCCATCTACATGGGTCGAGAAGGTATACGCTAGTCTACTCTGGTATATTTGTAACAACCGAGCCCAATGCTACTAGTTTCTGTTACCGTATGAATGGTGTATGGTATTTATTTCATTGATCCTAATTGACTGTTGCTAGTATAAATTTTTACCCGAAAATTCATTTCTGCATATAAAAATTTAAGGCATCTAAAATAAAATAAAAAATATTTGACATAGCCTGCTCGACACCCCTAACCCTGTTGTAGCGTCCTTGCATCATGTTCTCGTCCCGTTCAGTGAAACGGGCAGGTTTGGACGACTACGCGCACGTTCGTGTGTCCGTTTTGGGGGTATGCTTTTTGATTGTAAAATACTTCATTTTAAATTTTGGATCCCGCCTAAAATTTTCTTATTTCAATTTCAAATTTTTGGACCCGACCTGGGCGCAATTTGGAAATATTTTACATTCGCGCCAAATCCTAATTTTTAATATTTTTTTAACCGTCGAATATATAAAATATAACCCCAGATAATTTTTCCTATCATCTTAAAATCTTTTTAAAAGTTTTTCTAACTGTAAACCCCACTAATCTTTTTCTTTCTTTCCTATTTTGGCCACGAGCCAATCAGCATCCATTTTAACCCCGCGGGCCCCACCATTTCTCTTTCTCTCTCCCTTTCTCCTTCTCGTTCTCTCTCTTCTCTCTCTCGCGCAGGCGCTAGGTGCCAAGATTCTTTCTCCTCTCCCCGTTTCTCACTCCTCTTGATCTCTCACCTCCTCTCTATCTCTCTCCTCTCGCAATCTTTCTCTCTCTCTCTCTCTAACCGTCTCTCTCTCTCCCCGTCTCTCTCTTCTCTCTCTTCTCTCTCTCGCGCAGGCGCTAGGTGCGAAAATTCTCTCTCCTCTCGCCGTTTCTCTCTCCTCTCGATCTCTCACCTCCTCTCTATCTCTCTCTCTCTCCCCGTCTCTCTCTCTCTCTCCCCTATATATTTTCTCCTTCCTCAAAACTTTCTTCAGCAGAACCCAACCCCGTGAACCCTAGCCACCTCGTCCCCCCTCGTCTTCGCCCCAACGCCGACGCCCTCATCACCGGCCTCCTCGCCCTCGTCATCTCCACTGCATCTCCTTCCTCCTTCCTCATCTCCCCGAACACCCTGCACGTGAGGCTGTGCCCTCTGCACACGTCTGCGCCGCCGGGAATCGCTGCCGACGACCCGTCTCTGTGCCCCTGGCCCTCGCGCACACCCCCTCCGTGAGTGATGCTTCCTCTCATCTTCTTCTTTCTCCTTCTCTCCTTCCTTCTTCTCTTTTCTCATTCTATTGATCTATGGGTTTTGGCCACTGCCCTGTTGGTGGTCGGCCGGAGATCTGTCTACGCCGTCGAACGTCGTGACCTCTTCACAATCCACTGTAAGCACCATTCTCTCATCTCCATCCTCCTTCCCCTGTTCTTTCCTTCTTTCTTGCATATATGTATCCTTGGTGGCTTACTGTTCATCTGTTCGCCGGAATTCGGTGATGCCGACGACGTGTCCCGACGATCCAGCGAGGTACTCTGACCTGTGTGGTTCCACTGTTCGTCGTTTGGGTTCATTCCGTGAACCGTGCGCCCGTCGCGAGATTTCCCCGCCGACGTTTAACGTTCCGTTTTCCCGATTCGCGACCCGTCGAGGCAAGTACACCTTGCTACATGCTAAATAATATTTACATATACATTGATAGCACCCTAAACCTGTAGGTTAACTTTAGTACCATAATTTCCTTTTTCGTGTTCACTGTCGTGTTATATCATTTTATCTTCCAAGCTTGAAACCTACCGTTTGCAATTACTGTATTAAACCTAATAACCACATGTACATGTTTTAATCACACTTTCACTATGGACGTAGCCTATGGCACTTTCTCTATAGTTTTATTTCATTCGGACACTCGTGTACATTTAACCTGTATTAACTGTGATTTCATCCATTGAACCTATATATAAATATATATATATATATTTATATATATATATATATATATATATATATATATCATTGCATCCATAAAATTCTTAAACTTGTTAACATGATTTAACGGCCATAACTGTCATATTGTATTCTTATAACGTTGAAATCACCTCTGAAACACAACTGATAACTGTGCTGCTAATTAATTGAAGCTTCTTTATTGTTTAATTCGTTGCTTAGATTTATGTTGTTGATAACCATGCTTGATTATGTAACTGAGTATGAGCACACCCATGATATCGTTTACATCTTGACCTGACTTGCTACATACATATTGTTTGACCCGACATGGTACCGTATACTGCTTGACTTGAAATGATGTACCATGACTTGACTCGTTACCTGATCTTGTGTCTAATGCCAACAAACCTGACATGTAGTCCTCATGGACCGTTCCTGTTGTCTATCCAGACAAACCTGCTTACCTGATCCTGTGTTGGCATTAGTTCTTGATTGCTGAATACTTGACTTGACATACACATATAACCTGGGGGTATGGGGAAATCAAAGGTGAAACCTGACTTGTAACTCAACAGTTCGCTACTTGTTCTGATCAGTTTAGAGGCTAGGCCAGCCTTGGGATGATGCTGCTGACATCATTCATCTGTACATATTCCTGTTTAGTGCCTAGCGGCATGTCTCGGTTTCAGCCCGAGAATCTGGGCCGTGGTCCCGGGTATGCACGGGATACTATTGAGTTACATCGATAATTCACCAATTTGATTTCAAAGACTTTAGAACAGAAAACCTGATAGAACAGTCTAGTTTACCCACTGCACACTACCTTGCACTGCCCTGATGTATATTATTGTTACCCTTGCTTTATTCATGTTTATATTCGCATTGCCTGTTACCCTGTTTATATTTTTATTACTTGATGTCACGACGCGCCGACGTCTGGGTTTTGCATGGCCTAGATCCTGTACCGCTGTTGCAGTCCGAGCAGGAGTACTTCAGCCAACAGGCTGAGCTGTGAGTGTCAACAGTAGTTAGTTTTTCTTTCCTGCATTTATTCCTGATGTGAGCCCGCATTATGGGACATACATTCCAGTTATTTTTTTATTGGATCTTTCGTTTCCGCATTTTATTATTCTTGACTCATGTTATCTTGGATTGTGGACATGTTTTAGATAGTTTTATTTTGTTCTTGATATCTCTGCAGCCGTAATGTGACTGTGGATGGATACTTCCTACCCACAGGTAGCATGGTTGGCTATGTCACGTGCCCATTTTAGCGTACTCTGGGAAGCGGGGCGTGACATGATTCTTTTGGTATCAGAGCCATAGGTTAGTCGGGTTGATTCTTTTGTAGTTGGGTATTGTACCCAATACACGAATCAGAATACCCGTGTTTAGGAAACATGTCCTGCCACCTTGCCGTTTACCATTCTTGAATCGAATTCTTCCTGATTATATCTTCTACGATGTGCAAACTTCCTTTGCATATCAACTCGAAACCTGATTCCTTGTCATCTCTAGGACTTAGGCAACTTGGGTGGAGTTATATAATTGTGGCTATGATACCGCGGCATAGTTACAATGCGGCACTCTATTTAAGTAACTTGGAGTTCTAGCCTTGATCTATATTTGAATCTATTATCATGCTAATGTTGGGTGTTTTGATTTCAGGAATATGGCAGATAAGAATTTGAAGACGTACCAAAGGCGTGTGGACGAAGCCGCCATGCTTGGAGTGATAAGGGGAATGCTGGAGAATCAAAAGGGACAGACCGAGCTGATCCAGCAGCAAGCGGAATCGTTTCAGGAAGGTTTGCAGATCGTTCAGCAGTCTGTGAACAATGTTGGTGCTAAACCAGTTGACCGAGTAGGGACCGTAGCAGATTTCAGGCGTTTGGGTCCGTCTGCATTTACTGGTTTGGAGGAGCCGTTGCCAGCGGAGCAGTGGCTAGTTGACACAGAGAATTTGCTTATTGCGGCACAGATTCCAGATGAGAAAAGAGTTGATGTGGTACGCATTCAGTTAGTGGACTACGCCCGAGAATGGTGGCTTGTGGAGGAGAACCGCCTGCCCAAGCCGATCAAGTAGGCGGATTTTTCAAAGAGTTTCCTAGAGAAGTTCTTCCCGCGGACCGCACGGGAGGAAATGGAAAAGAAGTTCATCGGGCTAAAGCAGAATGGAGCACCCGTAGATGTGCACGCAGCAGAATGGACAAGACTCAGTAGATTCGCTGGACCTTTAGTTGCCAACGATGCAGACAGGGCACGGAGGTTCATGCGCAGCTTGGATGTGGACTTCCAGAGGCAGATTGTCTCCCTGGGTTTGACCACTTTCTCACAAGTACTTGCGGCAGCCCGAGAGCAGCAGAGTCTATCTGGGATGAAGGGGAGTTTGCAGCAGACAACAGTTGTGGTAAGGAAGCCAGCATTTGTACCAAACCTATCTTATGGTCGCAGAGGTATTCCAGTGGACCGTCGAGGCGTAGCACCCATAAGAAGCATGTTGTCATCGATCGAAGAAAGAGCATGACTTGTAACTATTGCAATTTACCTGGCCACGTGCAAAAGGATTGTCGAAGGAGGCGGGGACTCTGTTTGGTTTGTGGAGCGGCAGATCACGCTGTCAGCGCTTGTCCGTCGAAGCTTCGTACGAGGGATGATATTCAGAAGCCTCCGCAGAGACCGTTCCAGGGACAGAAACAGCTGACTCAAGGACCTAATCAGGCTCGAGCTTTTACCTTGACAGCTGAAGAGGCTAAGGCGTCAGGAGAAGTTGTTTCAGGTATTCTACTCGTTCATGGTTTTCCCGCATTAGCGTTATTTGATTCTGGTGCATCCCATTGTTTTATGTCATCCAAGTTTATAACTACACACTCGATTGCCTGCACGACCCTGTCTAGTTTCTGGGACATACACACTGGGAATGGGAAAATCATAGCTAGTAGGGAATGTAAAGATTGTACAGTTGTTGTGTGCGGACGGGAGCTTTTTGCAGATTTCTTGGTGATTGATACGGGCAGCTACGAAGTCGTCTTGGGAATGGATTTCCTTGGCACTTTCCACGCTCACATTGATTGTAGGGCAAGGAAAGTAATTTTCAAGATTCCCGGACATCTCGAGTTTAGCTTCACTGGAGGAAGCAGTTCTGTCGGGCCAGTTGAGTTTAGGGCTAGGCCGACAAACAATATTCTTGCATCAATGGAAGTTGATAAAAGTGAGGAGCCAGCTGTCGTTCGTGACTTTATGGACGTGTTTGAAGATATATCGGGATTACCGCCGAATCGAGACGTGGAGTTCGCAATTGATCTTATTCCTGGTGCAGCGCCAGTTTCTAAAGCGTATTATCCAATGGCACCGATGGAGTTGGAAGAAGTCAAGAAACAGGTTGCTGAATTGCTTGAGAAAGGTTGGATTCGAGGCAGTAACTCGCCTTGGGGAGCTCCAGTTCTTCTAGTTAAGAAGAAAGATGGCATGAGAAGGATGTGCATCGACTATCGAGAATTGAACCGGGTAACTATTAAGAACAAGTACCCGATCCCTCGCATTGTTGAACTTTTTGAGCAGCTTAGTGGCGCGAGGGTATTCTCGAAGCTGGACTTGCGATCCGGATATCATCAGGTCCGAGTGAAAGCAGAAGATATTGGCAAGACGGCGTTCCGAACTCGGTATGGACATTACGAGTACTTAGTGATGCCCTTCGGAGTGACGAATGCGCCGGCGATATTCATGGACTTGATGAACCGAATCTTTTCACCATTCTTGGACCAGTTTATTGTGGTATTCATTGACGATATTCTGGTTTACTCGAAGAGTTTTGAAGAGCATGCTGAACATTTGAATATCGCACTGCAAACGTTGAGACAAGAGAAGTTATATGCGAAGATGAGCAAGTGCGAGTTTTGGCTGGAAGAAGTAAAGTTTTTGGGGCATGTTGTGTCTGGCGATGGAATCGCCGTCGATCCCGAAAAGATTGCAGCAGTTCGTGATTGGCCGATTCCAAAGAATGTTGCGGAGATAAGAAGCTTTCTTGGACTCGCCGGATATTACAGAAGATTTGTGGAAAACTTTGCTCGTCTGGCGGAGCCTTTGACCAAGCTTACGCGCAAGGAGGTACCTTTTGTGTGGACGGATAGAAGTGCGTCAGCTTTTGAGACGTTGAAGCAGAGATTGATAACCGCCCCTATTCTGACCGTACCAGACAATTCCGGAGGATTGGTAATTCACAGCGACGCATCTGGGAAAGGATCGGGATGTGTTTTGATGCAGCATGGGAAGGTTGTAGCGTACGCATCAAGACAGTTGAAGACCCATGAGAAGAATTACCCAACTCACGACTTGGAGCTTGCGGCTGTGATTTTCGCTTTGAAGATTTGGAGACATTACCATTTGGGCGAAAGGGTCGAAGTTTCCACGGATCATAAGAGCTTGAAGTATGTGTTCACGCAGAAGGAGCTTAATATGAGGCAACGTAGATGGTTGGAGCTGATGGCTGACTACGATCTTGATCTTAAGTACCATCCGGGGAAGGTTAATGTCGTGCCGGATGCGCTTAGTCGGTTACCAGCAATTCAGATGTTGACTACGCAGAAGGAACTCTTGAAGATATGTTGAGGGCATGCATGTTGGACTTCAAGGGTTCTTGGGAGGATCATCTACATTTGGTGGAGTTTTCTTACAACAACAGTTTCCAGGCAACTATCCAGATGGCTCCATTTGAAGCTTTGTATGGTCGTAAATGCCGTTCACCTATTTGTTTGGACGATGTCAGTGAACGAAGATTGTTGGGACCAGATTTGGTTGTGCGGACAGTAGAGAAAGTTAATACTATCAGGAATCATATGAAAGCAGCTCAAGACCGACAGAAGAGTTGGGCAGATACGTCGAGAAGACCTCTAGAGTTCGCCATGGGTGATTTGGTATTCTTGAAGATATCACCGATTAGAGGGGTGATTCGCTTTGGAAGTCGAGGGAAGCTCAGTCCCCGATTTGTTGGACCCTTTGAGATCTTGGAGCGTGTTGGTGAGGTAGCATATCGTTTGGCGTTACCGCAGTCCTTGGCGAATGTGCATGATGTGTTTCACGTATCTCAACTCCGTAAGTATGTTCGTGATGAAACGCATGTATTGGATCATTCGGAGCTGACGGTATGAGAAGACTTGACTTTTGAGGAGCGACCGGTTGAAATTGTGGATCGAAGGGAAAAGGTTCTTAAGAACAAGGTGATCCCTCTTGTACTTGTTTCTTGGGGTAATCGCTCGCATGAAGAATCCACTTGGGAACGAGAAGATGAAATCCGGCAGAAGTTTCCTCATCTTTTCTTGTAGTTTGTTTGTTTTCGTCTAACCTTTCATTCTTGGTATTTCGAGGACGAAATCTTTTTGTAGTTGGGTATAATGTAACAACCGAGCCCAATGCTACTAGTTTCTGTTACCGTATAAATGGTGTATGGTATTTATTTCATTGATCCTAATTGACTGTTGCTAGTATAAATTTTTACCCGACAATTCATTTATGCATATAACAATTTAAGGCATCCAAAATAAAATTAAAAATATTTGACATAGCCTGCTCGACACCCCTAACCCTGTTGTAGCGTCCTTGCATCATGTTCTCATCCCGTTCAGTGAAACGGGCAGGTTTGGACGGCTACGCGCACGTACGTGTGTCCGTTTTGAGGGTATGCTTTTTGATTGTAAAATACTTCATTTTAAATTTTGGATCCCGCCTAAAATTTTCTTATTTCAATTTCAAATTTTTGGACCCGACCTGGAAGCAATTTGGAAATATTTTACATTCGCGCCAAATCCTAATTTTTAATATTTTTTAACCGTCGAATATATAAAATATAACCCCAGATAATTTTTCCTATCATCTTAAAATCTTTTTTAAAGTTTTTCTAACTGTAAACCCCACCAATCTTTTTCTTTCTTTCCTATTTTGGCCACGAGCCAATCAGCATCCATTTTATCCCCGCGAGCCCCACCATTTCTCTTTCTCTCTCCCTTTCTCCTTCTCGTTCTCTCTCTTCTCTCTCTCGCACAGGCGCTAGGTGCCAAGATTCTCTCTCCTCTCCCCGTTTCTCTCTCCTCTCGATCTCTCACCTCCTCTCTATCTCTGTCCTCTCGCAATCTTTCTCTCTCTCTCTCTCTCTCTCTCTACCCGTCTCTCTTTTCTCTCTCTCGCGCAGGCGCTAGGTGCCAAGATTCTCTCTCCTCTCCCCGTTTCTCTCTCCTCTCGATCTCTCACCTCCTCTCTATCTCCCCGTCTCTCTCTCCCCGTCTCTCTCTCTCCCCTATATAATTTCTCCTTCCTCAAAACTTTCTTCAGCAGAACCCAACCCCGTGAACCCTAGCCACCTCGTCCCCCCTCGTCTTCGCCCCAACGCCGACGCCCTCATCGCCGGCCTCCTCGCCCTCGTCATCTCCACTGCATCTCCTTCCTCCTTCTTCATCTCCCCGAACACCCTGCACGTGAGGCTGTGCCCCCTGCACACGTCTGCGCCGCCGGGAATCGCTGCCGACGACCCGTCTCCGTGCCCCTGGCCCTCGCGCACACCCCCTCCGTGAGTGATGCTTCCTCTCCTCTTCTTCTTTCTCCTTCTCTCCGTCCTTCTTCTCTTTTCTCATTCTTTTGATCTATGGGTTTTGGTCACTACCCTGTAGGTGGTCGGCCGGAGATCTGTCGACGCCGTCGAACGTCGCGACCTCTTCACAATCCACTGTAAGCATCATTCTCTCATCTCCATCCCCCTTC
The DNA here is from genome assembly GCA_030015575.1 of Agapanthus africanus. Classification (NCBI taxonomy): domain Eukaryota; kingdom Viridiplantae; phylum Streptophyta; class Magnoliopsida; order Asparagales; family Amaryllidaceae; genus Agapanthus; species Agapanthus africanus. Next base: position 248,752,620 of record JASDDO010000004.1, on the reverse strand, counting down.
CCCTATTCTTTCCTTCTTTCTTGCATATATGTATCCTTGGTGGCTTACTGTTCATCTGTTCGCCGGAATCCGGTGATGCCGACGACGTGTCCCGACGATCCAGCGAGGTACTCTGACCTGTGTGGTTCCACTGTTCGTCGTTTGGGTTCATTACGTGAACCGTGCGCCCGTCGCGAGATTTCCCCGCCGACGTTTAACGTTCCGTTTTCCCGATTCGCGACCCGTCGAGGCAAGTACACCTTGCTACATGCTAAATAATATTTACATATACATTGATAGCACCCTAAACCTGTAGGTTAACTTTAGTACCATAATTTCCTTTTTCGTGTTCACTGTCGTGTTATATCATTTTATCTTCCAAGCTTGAAACCTACCGTTTGCAATTACTGTATTAAACCTAATAACCACATGTACATGTTTTAATCACACTTTCACTATGGACGTAGCCTATGGCACTTTCTCTATAGTTTTATTTCATTCGGACACTCGTGTACATTTAACCTGTATTAACTGTGATTTCATCCATTGAACCTATATATATATATATATATATATATATCATTGCATCCATAAAATTCTTAAACTTGTTAACATGATTTAACGGCCATAACTGTCATATTGTATTCTTATAACGTTGAAATCACCTCTGAAACACAACTGATAACTGTGCTGCTAATTAATTGAAGCTTCTTTATTGTTTAATTCGTTGCTTAGATTTATGTTGTTGATAACCATGCTTGATTATGTAACTGAGTATGAGCACACCCAAGATATCGTTTACATCTTGACCTGACTTGCTACATACATATTGTTTGACCCGACATGGTACCGTATACTGCTTGACTTGACCTGATGTACCATGACTTGACTCGTTACCTGATCTTGTGTCTAATCCAACAAACCTGACATGTAGTCCTCATGGACCGTTCCTGTTGTCTATCCAGACAAACCTGCTTACCTGATCCTGTGTTGGCATTAGTTCTTGATTGCTGAATACTTGACTTGACATACACATATAACCTGGGGGTATGGGGAAATCAATATAACCTGGGGGTATGGGGAAATCAAAGGTGAAACCTGACTTGTAACTCAACAGTTCGCTACTTGTTCTGATCAGTTTAGAGGCTAGGCCAGCCTTGGGATGATGCTGCTGACATCATTCATCTGTACATATTCCTGTTTAGTGCCTAGCGGCATGTCTCGGTTTCAGCCCGAGAATCTGGGCCGTGGTCCCGGGTATGCACGGGATACTATTGAGTTACATCGATGATTCACCAATTTGATTTCAAAGACTTTAGAACAGAAAACTTGATAGAACAGTCTAGTTTACCCACTGCGCACTACCCTGCACTGCCCTGATGTATATTATTGTTACCCTTGCTTTATTCATGTTTATATTCGCATTGCCTGTTACCCTGTTTATATTTTTATTACTTGATGTCACGACGCGCTGACGTCTGGGTTTTGCATAGCCCAGATCCTGTACCGCTGTTGCAGTCCGAGCAGGAGTACTTCAGCCAACAGGCTGAGCTGTGAGTGTCAACAGTAGTTAGTTTTTCTTTCCTGCATTTATTCCTGATGTGAGCCCGCATTATGAGACATACATTCCAGTTATTTTTGTATTGGATCTTTCTCTTCCGCATTTTATTATTCTTGACTCATGTTATCTTGGATTGTGGACATGTTTTAGATAGTTTTATTTTGTTCTTGATATCTCTACAGCCATAATGTGACTGTGGATGGATACTTCCTACCCACAGGTAGTGTTCATAACAGAATATTGCATTTTATACCGCCCATTCTTATGCTCGTGTGTTTATAGGTAGGTGCTTTTAATCCGTGTTTGTTACATATTTACAGATTACAGGTTTCCAGTACAAATATTGCAAATCAAGACAAAATCTCCACAGTTACCCCAAAATCAGAACATCTATTGACAGCAGGTAAAAGCCGGGTTCCGGTCATCCATATCCGTCCAGTGCCGAGTACCAGTTCCAGAGACAAGACATATGACAGTGGTCATTCGTGTCTCGGACAAGCACAAAGCACGAGGGGGGCTGCGCAAGAATCAATGGTGCGCGGAGCTCGAGGGAGATAGAAGTCAAAAGTGAAGAAAATAAAGCAATCTTGGACTAAGAAATCTGAAGATATTCTGGAAGATTTTGTGCAGTTTAAAGTTGGCAAACACGAGGAAAAAGTGAACCAGGGAAGCACAAAAAAATATGATGGCCCAACTCCTTATTATGGCCGCGGAACCGCGGCCGTACAGACTCTTCAGGTTGTCGTGTTTCATGGGCAGTTTGGTCACTTCATTTAGGGGCAGATTGTTGCCCTAGGTTTCCCATTCCCCTCCTATAAATACCCCAGTTCTGAGCCAAACCAAGGTGTCCATTCTTGGTTAAATTCTTAAGCCTCTTTTTGCTAGTTTTAGTTTTCTTCTTCTTCTTCTTCATCTTTCCTCCATGAAAATGCAGTGAGAGCATTGAGTGGATGTTAAATGAAAATGAGGGTTTTTGTATCATTCTTGTTTGTTTAGCTTCCCCTTGAGATTTTTGCTTTCTCTTGATCTTTCAACCTCTTCATTGAGCTTGAAAGTTTAAGGGTTTGTTATTGATCTCAAGGGTTGTATCTTCTTATGGAATTAGTGCTTCATTTCACATGAGTTCTCTACCCTTCTCTTGATCTTGCAACCTCTTGATTGAGCTTGCAAGTTTAAGGGTTGGCTATTGATCCCATGCTTGTCTTGAGTTCTAGTTTCTAGTTCTTTTTCTTGCTTATTTCTTTCTTGCTTTTTATTACCTTGCTTTACTTTCATGCACTTAAATTCCATGCACTTATTTACTTGTAATCTTTTCTTTTCTTTGTTCTTTTTGTTCTCTCTTTTTGGTTCTTTTTGTGAATGATTGTAATTATTGTTGTTGTTAAGAACAAATACGGTATTGTAAGTTAATATCTCCTTGCTCATTTCCTTTTCCCATTATTTTCCATTGAACTCCGCCCAAACGTTACGCAAGCGCTCCGTTAGGCACCCTACCCTACCAAGGTAACGGTGATTCCTAACCGCGACCGGTTGCGTTCGGTTTGGCCGGATGCGAAAGCAAGAGACAAGAACGGAAGGACAAGGGTAAATAAGCCGGATTCCACGAATACCGTGCTTAAATCCCCTAATCCACGTTGTTGCCAATTGCTCGAGCTTCAATTGGTCAAGACTCGGCTCAAAGGTTTTGAGTACGGATTTCTTTAGCTTACAATTTCGTATCTTTTTCTTAACAACTTTATACTTGCATATAACACATAGGTTAGAATCGAACAAACATATACTCATTCTTTATTGACTCGTCTAAGACAAGAACGGACATACAACCATCTCCCTATGGATCGACCCGTGCTCAACCGGCTAGCTGCATAGCGACACCGTCCTGATCGCGGTTATACTTTAGAACTTTGAACATCCGACACGCCAAAAGCGTGCGATCAAATGGCGCCGTTGTCGGGGAGACGGTAGCGTATTTTCTTTCTTGTTATTCGGGTTAATATTCTTTTTGTATATATTTATAAATAAAAAAATTATATGTATATCTTTTTGGTTTTTTTTATAATTTTTGTGAGCAAGTCTGCAGATTTTTGCGGATTTGCAAACGGCGATTGTGGGAAGCAAAGTGTACGTTCAAGGATAAGGTGATTGCAAAGTACAGTGCCAAAGATCCGGGTAGTTTGACCCGCGCAAGCGAACTTTTCAAGCTTACCGGATTTGATTCAACGGGGGTTTCCTAACCCAAAAAATTTAACGGTACGTACTTTACTAACACCTTCTTCTCAAATCCGACGCATCCAATATACTATTCTTTGCAGGATTCTTTGCAAGTTCGCTACCAAACGCCAAAATTGACTAACCCGTATTTGTTGCAGTGCCGTGCTTAATATAAAAAACGATTGTTTGATTCTTTGAATAATTTTTATTGAATTGCGCATTGCATCAATTAATACGGACTTAAGGGCAAGCGAACCCCACAACATACGGTAAAGGATTTCATCACCTTTTCCGTGGCCCACAAATCACGAACTTGAGCATAACGTTTACCCGCACAAACTTTAAAAGAAACTAGACTTTAAGCCTTAAGGACTTCGCGCTCACTAGGAGAAGTTAACTGTGTTTAGAACCTCGCTTAACGGTATATTGTTTACGGGGTGTCTAGGAAAGTGTTAACGGCGAAACCGCCAAAAAAGAAAGGGTTATTTAATTAAGGAACTTCGCGAAAGCGTTGGAAAACCTCCCCTTATCTCTGCACTTACCTGGCCTCGTGATCAGTGTATCTTGAGCCCGTTTCTCGACACAGTTTTACTTCAACAATCAAGTTCTGGAGCAGGTCTAGTTGACCTAGGTGAACCCTAAAACGATTAGGTGTGTGGTATTTTTGTGTCGTGATTGTTTTTGTCCAGATTCTTTTTGTGTGTATATTTCATTCTTTTGTTAATAACTAAAAAAAAAAATCCACATCCTTTTTCCCCTCCTTTTTTTTACCTTTCTTTCATTCTCTCTTCATATCATGGGTACCCCACCTCGCAAAACTCTTGCCAAACTTTGGTACCCACAATCAGACATAACTTCCTACGGTTCTTGCTTTGGCCGAACATCGAACGACCCCTCCATGCCCAAAGTTTCACTGAAAGATCGCATAGAAGCGTCTAGGACAAACACTTGCACTCAGCATTCCACTTTGTATCAACCTTTTCAACCTCCCCCACCCACTTATGTTGATACCCCTTTTGCAAGTCGTCCTTTGTCCATCGCTGAACGTATTGAACAATCCCGTAGCCGATCTTTCACTCTTTTCACCACTTCAAATTCTTGGGATCAACAATTCCATTCACCTTCTTATCCAAATATTGATCCTGCTCTTGTCCAGCCATTCAATTCCTACCAGTCCTACCCAACTTTTGCAACTTCCCTAGACATTGCTTCTCCACAGCCTTTTGGGAGTTTTCAGTATCCAAACAACTTTGAATCTTTTACTGAAACCCCTTCACAACCCATGTCAAGTCTGGAACAGTCGTTGGAAGACTTTAGGGTAGCGTCAAGCCAACAGATGATGGATTTGAACGCGTCCATGGCCGCTCTCATACAACCTACTGACCCGGTAGCTAGTTTCCAACTAGCTCCTAATTTTCCAATGTATGATGAGGCGGCAGGACAGGCTGAGAATTTGAGTGGAGAGAGTGTGATGTACCCCCTTCCAAATCAAACCTACCCGTCCCAAATTGAATCCCGCAACTCCTGTTTTGAAAGTCTATCGAGTATCCCACATGATTTATCAATTGAAGATAGAATGATTAATGAGTTGTGTGACTTTGTAGTGTTTGATTTACCCGATTGTGAAGGGTCCCTTCCAAGTGAAATCAATCCTAAACATTTTGACCTCTACACCTCCATCTTAGAACCAGAATCGATTGAAATCCATGCTTTTGATGAGGTGTCTGAGAAAATTGACTTTCACTTGATTGAGGATATTGACGCTGGGAATATTTTGGATGATGAACCCATAGATTTAGCTGAATTTTTCTCTCTAACTCATCATCCCGAGTCTTTAACTGTTTTTCCCGAACTTCATATGCGTCTTGATTTTGATGATAAATGCATGGATGAGATAAATTTTGAGGAGAATATTGAGGATAGTACTGAGGATGAAACAGTTTTAATTGATGAGTCGGATTTTCCAATTCATCCTGTTCCTTTCATTGACTGTGTACACCCTCCCGAAACCTTAACCGATACCCTTCCTCAATCACTTCCCCCCACCCTTTCCATCGTTCCGACCATGCAAGAAACCGTATCATTTTCACTTCCTGTGTCTGGTTTACCAAGTTCGGCGTACCCATAGTTTCTCACGAATCTTGAGGGATTTGACCCCATTTCTCGCCATATTGATAAATTAGTACAATCCATCTTTTCACATCGATCATTACAGATTGTACTAATTTATTCAGTCCATTTCCACCCTCAAATTCGTATTCCACTTCTTTCTCCCTTCCGCCATTCTTCTTCTCATATACCGAGACCGTATCCCGCTTCTATCTCCATACGGTCTCGCATATTCTCCATTTCTTTCCTCTTCACCTTCTTTCACCAACCCGCATATTACAGAGATAGAATTTTTGAATAGTTGGTGCTCACTTTTGGCCTGTGTAAGGCCTTGTATAGCTTGATACTGTTCTTTCCCCCCAGATCCTGAACTTCATCGCTTAGTAGTGGAAACACTGTTTCACTTAAGTTTGGGGGGAACCCTTTTTTCATGTATATTTTTTTTTTGTTTTCTTTTTTGTATATAATTTTCTTTTGGAAAGCGCCGACAATTTTGACCCTCTTGGTATAGCCTGACAGTGAGGGCACTGCCAAGTTTAAGTTTGGGGGTGTGCTCGGTAAGCTTTCTACCTTCGCATTCATTTGTATATTTTGCATTTGCATACCTTATTAAAAACCCACAAAAATTGAAAATTTTCCAAAAAAATATAAAATCTTTGTCGTCAAGTTAGCTAATAGGGTAACTTAGATTTTTATTCTGAAAGTTTAGTTGATATGTTAGAAATAACTAAATTCTAGACTTAGGAATTGAAAATCCTTAAAATAACCCTCATTCTGTCTAACTTTGGTAAGTATACGTCCTTACAGTTTCTTGAGTTCAGTTCTTGAGTTAAATCAAGATGAAGGGAAAGTATTGAAGCTTTACTGGAGGATAAGTCTGAAAAATAGTTTCTTTTCTTGAGTTCAAATTCAGAAAGTATATACCCTACAAACTGCACTTACACGCACCTTGAAACTTGGGATAGTAGAGGATATCTAGAAATACTCTTGCCTGAAAGCCTAGTATGAAAGAAAAAACGGTATTTAAAGCTAAACATCAAAAGAGCATGTTGAAAAATATATCCGGTTTTGAAAAAAAAAAAGAAAAAAAAGAAAAAAAGAAAAAATAGAATAAAGTCAAGACCTGGAAACTGCTATTTACGCTTTAAAGTTCACACATTCAGTAATCGGTCGTTAGTGCCTCAAGAAGCATTAATAGTCGCATGAAAGGTGTGTGAGCAAATCCGTCCATCCTTAATGAAAAGAAGTAGTATTTGGTATTAGGGCACGGGTATTATAGCTTGAATTGAATTCTTGAGTGTAGGGGTGCAAATATACACACACGTAGAGGTATACAATCGATGTTTGGATAAAAGATAGAAATAAAGAATAAGACTTGTGTTTTCTGTAAAGTTGATAAAAATCCCTGATTTGAGGCCGCACTTTAGAAGGAAAACTCAGGAGAACCAAGGTTAAATAGATATGAGGTGTGAAAAATAAGGGTTGAATATTTCTAACTTAGGATGATAGAGTTTCTAATGTAAATACTAAACTGTAGTAGTAGAATCATTGTTAACTTATGACACTAACTTGACGGGATTTTGTGGGTGTAATCCGCTGAAAACCCTCAGGAGACAACACTCCTCCTACTAGGGACACCTAGAGGTTTAACGGCTTGTTGCACGGGCTCAGTGCAATCGCGTTTCCTGCGAAAGTGCGGTTAGGATTTCATTTTTGTGAATAATTGGTTTTGCTCGGGACGAGCAAAAGTTAAGTTTGGGGGTATTTGTTCATAACAGAATATTGCATTTTATACCGCCCATTCTTATGCTCGTGTGTTTATAGGTAGGTGCTTTTAATCCGTGTTTGTTATATATTTACAGATTACAGGTTTCCAGTACAAATATTGCAAATCAAGACAAAATCTCCACAGTTACTCCAAAATCAGAACATCTATTGACAGCAGATAAAAGCCGGGTTCCGGTTATCCATATCCGTCCAGTGCCGAGTACCAGTTCCAGAGACAAGACATATGACAGTGGTCATTCGTGTCTCGGACAAGCACAGAGCATGAGGGGGGCTGCGCAAGAATCAATGGGTGCGCGGAGCTCGAGGGAGATAGAAGTCAAAAGTGAAGAAAATAAAGCAATCTTGGACTAAGAAATCTGAAGATATTCTGGAAGATTTTGTGCAGTTTAAAGTTGGCAAACACGAGGAAAAAGTGAACCAGGGAAGCACAAAAAAATATGATGGCCCAACTCCTTATTATGGCCGCGGAACCGCGGCCTAAGCATGCTTAGGCCGCGGAACCGCGGCCGTACGGACTCTTCAGGTTGTCGTGTTTCATGGGCAGTTTGGTCACTTCATTTAGGGGCAAATTGTTGCCCTAGGTTTCCTATTCCCCTCCTATAAATACCCCAGTTCTGAGCCAAACCAAGGTGTCCATTCTTGGTTAAATTCTTAAGCCTCTTTTTGCTAGTTTTAGTTTTCTTCTTCTTCTTCTTCTTCATCTTTCCTCCATGAAAATGTAGTGAGAGCATTGAGTGGATGTTAAATGAAGATGAGGGTTTTTGTATCATTCTTGTTTGTTTAGCTTCCCCTTGAGATTTTTGCTTTCTCTTGATCTTTCAACCTCTTCATTGAGCTTGAAAGTTTAAGGGTTTGTTATTGATCTCAAGGGTTGTATCTTCTTATGGAATTAGTGCTTCATTTCACATGAGTTATCTACCCTTCTCTTGATCTTGCAACCACTTGATTGAGCTTGCAAGTTTAAGGGTTGGCTATTGATCCCATGCTTGTCTTGAGTTCTAGTTTCTAGTTCTTTTTCTTGCTTATTTCTTTCTTGCTTTTTATTACCTTGCTTTACTTTCATGCACTTAAATTCCATGCACTTATTTACTTGTAATCTTTTCTTTTCTTTGTTCTTTTTGTTCTCTCTTTTTGGTTCTTTTTGTGAATGATTGTAATTATTGTTGTTGTTAAGAACAAATACGGTATTGTAAGTTAATATCTCCTTGCTCATTTCCTTTTCCCGTTATTTTCCATTGAACTCCGCCCAAACGTTACACAAGCGCTCCGTTAGGCACCCTACCCTACCAAGGTAACGGTGATTCCTAACCGCGACCGGTTGCGTTCGGTTTGGCCGGATGCGAAAGCAAGAGACAAGAACGGAAGGACAAGGGTAAATAAGCCGGATTCCACGAATACCGTGCTTAAATCCCCTAATCCACGTTGTTGCCAATTGCTCGAGCTTCAATTGGTCAAGACTCAGCTCAAAGGTTTTGAGTACGGATTTCTTTAGCTTACAATTTTGTATCTTTTTCTTAACAACTTTATACTTGCATATAACACATAGGTTAGAATCGAACAAACATATATTCATTCTTTATTGACTCGTCTAAGACAAGAACGGACATACAACCATCTCCCTGTGGATCGACCCGTGCTCAACCGGCTAGCTGCATAGCGACACCGTCCTGATCGCGGTTATACTTTAGAACTTTGAACATCCGACACGCCAAAAGCGTGCGATCAGGTAGCATGGTTGGCTATGTCACGTGCCTATTTCAGCGTACTCTGGGAAGCGGGGCGTGACAATATTGATGTCCCGTTTCGATACACCCACGACTAGGGACATTAAAGGATGTACTCACAGACTACCTTTGTCCCACTAGGATGATCCGCATCATAATCTAGGTAGTCAAGTAAACATCCTAAGGGCTTTATCAACATGTAACAGGGGAGACAATCAGTGTACATGTTAAGATAAAGAGTAACCAGATAGCATACTATCATGTCGAGCAAGAAAGTCCTCCTTATGTATGTCCAAGCATCCACTATAATATACATCACATGTACAATAATGGCCTCTAGGCATACATATAACTAACAAAAAACATTAACTATAACTTAGGTCGTGGCATATCTTGCCTCCTACTAATTCCTTAACCATATCCATAAGTTTCTAATATGGTTCTCTAACCATATTCTATATATCGGTTCCTATTTATAATTTGCGGGGGTGCTATACGTCATCCTCGTGACTTCCCCCGTAGATATAAATCTACTCACCTATGGAACTCCTTGTTCGACCGTAGTCGATATGCTTCGTCGTCTCGGATCCACGCGAAGGTACCTACAATAAATACACCATCGCAATGCTATTAAAATCAAGTCCGGAAAAGCAATACGACACATGGTGCGCTCATAGGTTAGAACCTATAGCCTACGCATGCAAAACAACCAAACAATCCTCGTTGTTGACGTACAAACGTCTAACAACCAAATCAAATCCAAATATCAAAACCAAGAATTCCAATATCAGAAAACATAACCAAAACCAACCTAATATGCTCCCAGATTTCACTTCAGATTTATTGGGATTAAACAAGCAAGTATAGGGGATAGGTTATAGGGATTAGGAGCTACAGCCAAAAACTCAACACCATAGCTCCACAAAAATCCGGCGACAATGCCAGAATTTCCGAGCTCGCCGGCCTGGGTAGGGAATTGGCATCTCGAACTTGGGTGGGGGTCTCCTGGTCATTTATCTAGGTCACTGGAATTGCTATATTTTCTCATAAACATCCTAGACAACACCAGATTCCCTATAGACCAACAAACTCCATAAAACCGATACGGGGAAGTTTCTAAGTTCGTATTTTGGGTTCTATTCTCTGTTCTTGGCCATGAAATCCACACTAAGGTCTTGTAAACAGCCACTACACATCCCAAGTCCACACAATCACCCAAACCCTCTCTTGGAATTTCCAAACATCACTAATCTAAATCAATTAAACTCTAAACTACTATAGGGTGCTAGGAAACTCAAAAACTAAACTAGAAGTGTAGAAATTATCTCATTTGGCAACTCAAGAATTTTCTTGAGTTGCTCAAAGTGATGAAAATCCAACTTTGAAAGGTCCAAAGTGTTGAGGATGGGGTGGGGATCATTTTTTATGAAGGGAGTATAGGATTTTGGTGAAGGATTAGAGATGAAACATGTGGGTAGAGGAGGTGGAGGGAGTATGAGGAAGATGAAAGAAAATAATGAGGGTGAGGAAATGAGGCATCCCTCTCTCTCTCCCTCTCTTATTCTCACTCTCTCACAAGCCCATGCCATGTCACACTCTCTCACAAGCCCATGCCATGACGCCTCCCTTGCATGGGGTTCTCCTTTGATGCCTAACCATGAGATTTGTGGCCTTCCATGAGATCTTCTCTATGATAGCTCCTCCATAAGATCTGCTCCCCTTCAAGAGAACTCCACGAGAGCTCTCCAGTTTCTTTCGGTTTACCTTGACTTGTTTACAAAAATTTATTGAGATAGAAATACAATCACTTTATGTTTACAAAAAATTACTTATATTCATCTAAAATTCTTTGGGGTCAACCCTTGGTGTGTTGTGGTTTATTGTTGAATACTTGAATGCCCTTGAGTTGTTAAATATGACTGTTCACGCGCTTTTGTTGATTATGTATATAGTGTCAGCTGTGTGTCCGACACTAACATTATTTTTCTTCTTATGTATTGTTTTATATTGCTAATTTAATCAAATTTTTATAAAATATATAGTTATTTTCTTAATTGCTTAGCTATTGAACTAGCAAATATCCTACGATACATGATATGAAAAACAATACTGTATATAATAAAAACGATATACAATACATATCATGATTTGACAACTTTGTTCCACCATGATTTAGTTGCGTGTCTTTTAGAAATTCACTTCTCTCCACTGATTCTTATCTCTCTTACTCATTTAGGTTCCTGTTGTAGATGGTTACTCATTCCCTCACCTCACAAAGAGAATGAATATAGCCGGCATACACATAACATCGTATCTTGTTGATCTACTCTCTCGTAGATGGTGAGTACCATTGATTCTAGCAGGCTAGTATAACCATAATAAGTGGCGGACCCGTCAATTATGGCTATGGGGGAAACCCACATGTTTCAAGATCTATTAAAACTAAATATCATATAAAACCCCTCCAGATTTGAAACTGGATGACTTACTTTTTTTAAACTACTTTGATAATCAACAACACCAAGCCTTTATCCCAAAATTTTGGGGTTGGCTATATGAATTTTTTTTTTCCATTTTGCTCTGTTAAGGTCCATCTCCTCGGTTAAATTAAAATTCAATGCATTGTTCTTAATTGCCTCTGAAATACTTTGATAATTAACATGAAAATAATATTGTTTACAATGACATTTTTCAATTGTTCGTATTTTCAAAGCATTTCTTGATAGCTTTATTGTTGATAGTATCAACTATCCAATATATATGATTATATCTTTTATGTATGTTACCAAGAATATACCATGCGTTTGTTATCAAATAAGGGTATAAAGGTAAAAAGACTTTGATGTAGATTCGCAAAATCCTATGTTATACCATATTTTTTCCCCAGGGAAACAACAAATAAGGGTATAAACGTGAAGAAGCTTTTACCTGAGAACACTGTATGGTGTTAAATAGAAAAACGCAGAATGTTTGTGGTATGTTGTTGGGCCGCTAAATGCATGGTACTTATTTGCGTTTTCTAAAGTATATGGTATTTATCTGAAAAATTTGATAGCCCATTGACGCGGGTGAGGTCCGCGCCAAGATGTTACCTTCCGATGATATGACGATGGCGGCGTTGGACGGCTGAGATTTGATCAGGAGGATGGCTCCTGAAGCATGTGGATCTCAATGGGTTTGAGGTTGTTTGCGCCGAGCTACCTGCAAGGAAGTCCCGGGGTGGTTGTACCACCGAGGACCCTCCGACGGTCAAGTTAGAGAGGAAATCCGAGCATAGTAACGACTTAGTGGAGTCAAAATGGCTTACTTGAACCGTCTGCAGAAGGGGTTTATATAGCGGTGGCAGCAGGCAAGGCAGGCGCGAGAATCATGTCGGTCGTTACGCTCCCGACGTTACGCCGGCGCGATGGGCGGGATCTCCCATTAATGGAGAGACAGGCTCGTTAATGGGGGATCGTGATAGCGTGGAACGTGGATGTGGCCGGCGGATATCTCGCGCACGGCGAGATTCGTGTGATGGCGGTTGCACCCGTGAGCGGTGTTGTTGGTCGGTTGATGAAACCAAGGAAGATGACCTCGGCGGGAGAGCTCGCGGATGAGCGGGAGAGCCGAGATATCTTGGTTATATGGTAGCCAAGAGACGAGCTGTGAGGCCGAGGAGGCCAATTGTGCTGGGGGCTCGGAGGAGAGTCAGCGCTTGTTTGTGGGACGGGCACAAGAGTGGTCTAGTCGGCCACTATAGGTCCTCTCTTGTATTCCCTGGGACACGTCATCTGCCACGTGTCATGATCAGGGAGATCACCGATATCGAGCATCATCATTATCCCCCCAGTCTTGTCCCGACCTGCTGACGGGTCGGGTCGAGAGTGGTCTGCCGGGTCACCCGAGGTGAGCTCCTTTTAGAAGATATCGTCGGGCGTGTCCTCGGGTAATCTGTTGTATATTCTGGATGATGCCAGCAAATCAGGGCAAGATTTTTGCATTAAAGAGGGTGCGCCGGATCGTATGTACTTTCGCTGAAGCGACATGTCACGCGTCGGGCGCTGGTTGGCTGACGCGACGGGCCGAAGACTGCCGGCGTCTGATGGGATACGGCCAGTGCGAGAGCGACAGGTGGAGCGATCATGGTCGTCAAATGCGAAGAGTTGTTTTTGGCGGGAGTCGATTGTAGCCATTGGATGAGGACGCCGGTGGCTATAAATAGAGCTGGGGTCCGCTTCAGGGCCCATCTCTTTTCATATTTTCCTCGTTCTTGATCTTGTTAGCTCAGTGCTCTCCTTTTTAGGTCGGATCTCTGTGTTCCCGAGAATTTATTCCCATCAGGTTAGATGTCTTCTTTTGAGGAGTCTGTAGATGTCGTAGGGGTAGATTCTAGGGGTTCTTCCCCTGAGTTGGAGTCCTCCTGGGATGTTGGGGTCAGATCCTCTTCTCGGGGTCGCGCGTCTGGGGCGGTTCCCAGAGCGGTGGTAGCAGACTCCCCTAGTGTGTCGTCCTTGGTGAGGTATGAGGACGAGTCTGTCACCGCTCGGGCTCGTTTCCATATCCCTTCCGGCTACACTCTACGATTGGCCGAGGAAGGAGAGAGGGCAGATCAGGTACGGGGTAAAGAGATTGCCTTGTACTTGGAAGCCGTTTGGGTCGGACTGTGCCTACCTTTCTCTCCCGAGGTTGTTGGAGCGCTAAATTACTTTGGGATAGCCCCGGGCCAGCTAGTGCCGAACTCCTGGAGGATTCTCCTCGGGTTCCTGGTCCGCTTGAAGTTGAAGATGATCCCCTTCAGTCTGTCCATCCTTGCCTCCTACCTCATTTACAAAAGTCACCCCGGCACTCGCGCTGGCGACCCGAGGTGGGTTTACCTCTCCTTTAGGAAACAACGGGGGAGTGAAGCCGGGTCAGGTGTCGTCATCTTGCCTTCTTCCATCCATGATTGGAAGAAGAAGTTTTCTTCGTTGGGCCGCCAGAGGGTGAGGACTGGCCCGTGCCCACCCAGTGGTCTAGGGATAGGTGATGGCCGGAAAGTCCGTCCAACGATCCCGACGCGGTGAGGATGGCGGGGTGGGAGCCTATTCCCCAGGATGACGTGCTGCTTTCTGAGCGGGCCCTTAGTTAGGCCGGGCTCAGTCCCGTCCAGTTCGTCGGTAAGTTAGGAGCTTGTAGGCGGTCTGTTAGGCTTGCGTTTGTTTTCATTTTTGTTTGTGTTTCTAATTCCATTGTATTTTGTCTTGTGCAGAACCCATGGACTTGAGCCATCTCTGAGCAGCCATGCGCAAGCCGAAGAAGGGATCAAAGGCTGGAGGTGCCAGCTCTTCTCATCCGATGTCTGTCCCGGTTCCCCCAGCAGCCGTCCCCCAGCGTTCGACTGCGGGCCGAGCCCCGGAGCCCAGCCAGGCGCCGAGCAGAAAACGGGTTCGGGGAAAGGATGCCCAGGCTTTGGAGGTGGAGACCGGCTCTTCGCCGTCGCCTCTCAAGAGGTTCCCCCAAACAGTTCCGTGGACCCCGGCCTCCCCGATCTTAGTGGATGAGGGGGGCCTCCGCTTTGAGGTGCCCTCGAGGATTTCTGTCGCTGACAGCTTGCTGTCGGACATGGAGAGGTCGGCCAAGGGCAAGATCCCTCGGGAGACTCTCAGGGCACAGATGGCGGCAATCACCCAAGAGGCCGTGCAGATTAGTGCCCGTAATTTACATGACTTTTGCTTCATCTTTTTACCATTCGTGAGATTTAGTGCCTCTCCTTTCTTTCTGACCCCCCTCTGATTTCTTCAGGTTCTCCAGCACGTTGTCCTCGTCATCCAAATGGAGGACGAGGAAATTACCCCGGCGATCCAAGCTGCGGGATAGCTCTCCTCGCTGGAGGAGAGCTCGAAGTTGGAGCTGGAGGCGGCGATGGCGAGGGTCGCCGCCCTAGAGGGCGAGGTGGCGGCCGCGAAGCGGGAGGTGGCGGCCGCGAAGCAGGAGGTTTCCCGGTAACGCGAGGCCGCCCAGACCGCCAAGGCCAAGCTCCAGGACTCCAAGGTGCTCATCGGCACCATGAAGAAGTCGGCGAGAACCCTCCAGAAGGAGCTGGAGGCGGTGGTAGATGGGTCGAAGCGAGCCGATCTCAGGACGGCGAAGGCGGTGGAGGACTTCAATAAGTCGGATGATTTTTACACCGTCCTAGCCTCGACCACTACTGCCATCTGGCACGAGGCCCTCGACGCTGTCAAGACTCGGATGCTGGAGTTCGCTGACGAAGAGCTCCGAGCCGAGTATCCTCGCGGGGAAGACGAGCAGGGTGATGACCCTGGAGGCAAGGCCAGTGAAGAGATTCCCGAGGAGGAGGACGACGAGACTCCCGTGGTGGGCGGTGAGTCCCCAGACGTTGCCTGAGTCATGGTAGATATTGAGCTTCCCGGGGGTGCGCCTGACCCCGAGGCGCCCTTTGTTTTCCTGTTTCTTTTCTTTTGTTGCATCGGTAATATTGTAGGCCTCCGGGCATTTTGTAAGGATGGGGAGCCCCCAATACCCTTGTAAAGACTTTGATTTTGGGAATGAATCATTTTTGTAGGAGTATTTGCGTGTGTGCTTTCCTTTGTCGGTAAACACTTGTATCTACACAGTACTGCCTTCATGTCAGGTATATTTTTCGTCTAGCGATTACACATCGAGTTGCGTCTGTTCGTTTGCCAAGTGTGCAAAGACGGTGGGAAGACGGTATCTCTATGGCCCCGAAGTCGAGGTGGAGATCGCTCAGACGTAGATATACCGGATGCCTCTTGATAGGGGCTTTAGTTGCTTAATCGTGTGATGGGCAGGAGGCTGTCCGCTGGGGATGCGCCGAGCAGGGTAGCTGCTCGATGGCCTCTTGGTGAGGGTTTCGATCCTTAGCGTGGGAGGGGCCGTAAGTGGCCTACTAAGGATGGGCCGAGAAGGGTTACTGTTCGGTGCCTCTTGGCGAGGGCTTTGATCCCTGGTGTGTTGGGGTAGGGATCTACCAGCCAGGGATAGTTGAGCAGGGAAGCCGCTCGGCTGCCTCTTGATGAAGGCTTTGATCCTTAGCACGGGAGGGGCCGTAGGTGGCCTACTAAGGATGGGCCGAGCAGGGTAGCCGCTCGGCTGCCTCTTGGCAAGGGCTTTGATCCCAGGTGTGTTGGGGTAGGGAGCTACCAACCAGTGATAACCAAGCAAGGGCGGGCTCGGTTGCCTCTTGCGAGAGCTTTTGATCCTTAAGGATGGGCCGGGCAGGGTTGCTGCCTGGTGCCTCTTGGCGAGGGCTTTGATCCTTGGTTTGTTGGGGTAGGGAGCTACCAGCCAGGGATAACCGAGCAAGGGCGGGTCCGGTTTCCTCTTGTGATGGCTTTTGATTCTTAGCGTGGGAGAGGCCGTAAGTGGACTACTAAGGACGGACCGAGCAGGGTTACTGCCCGGTGCCTCTTGGCGAGGGCTTTGATCCTTAAGGATGGCCGGGCAATGTTGCTGCCCGGTGCTTCTTGGCGAGGGCTTTGATCCCTGGTTTGTTGGGGTAGGGAGCTACCAGCCAGGGATAACCGAGAAAGGGTGGGCCCGGTTGCCTCTTGCGAGGGCTTTTGATCCTTAGCGCGGGAGGGGCCATAAGTGGCCTACTAAGGACGGGCTGAGCAGGGTTACTGCCCGGTGCCTCTTGGCGAAGGCTTTGATCTTTAAGGATGGCCGGGCAGGGTTGCTGCCCAGTGCCTCTTAGCGAGGGCTTTGATCCCTGGCGTTGTGGGGTAAGGAACTTGTTAGTGTATATGCCCTAGAGGCCATTACTGTATCATACTAGTTTGTATATTACTTAATGGAAGCTTGGGATATTCACAGTTGTATAGACAATCTTGCTCAAAATGGTAGTATGCTACTTGGTTTGTTTCTACTTTAATGTGTACATGTGTTTCTTTTAGTATATCACCTATACACATTAGTGGATCCCTTAGGATCTTTGCTTGATTACCAGCGTTGTGATGGAAGTCACACTTGTGGGGGCGGGGTAATCCACAAGCACATCCTTATATAGGTCCCTAGTCGTAGGACTATCGAGACAGGGCATCGATACTCCGGAGTAGACTAGCGTATGCGCTTCTCATCCTAGCAGGGGAGACGGTCTGTCCCACAGCCGTTAATACGTCGTACTTGAGATAGTATGCGGGTGCTCGTTAGGTTACGAGTACACTGGACATGACTCATCGGAAATTGTTGGTTAGTACTATACCTATCGTCAGTTATCAGTTCCCAGGTGACATGAGTACAGCTTAGTCCGCTGACTTGACACTGTCACTTCGCCTCGAGTGTGTTCCCACTGTACTTTGATTACTACCCTACCACGGCTCAAAGGAGTCGTGCAAACAGGTAATAGTTGGGTGCAGTCCCGAAGTACTTGGAGGCAGTGACGGTTAGACATGATTCGTCTCTCCCAGTATTGGGAGTTGATATCGCGCTGTGTCAAGGAGAGCCATTACACATAGTCGTCCCTGGCCAGGGCAAGCGAGATATACTGGTGGGTTTCCAGTGTTATCTCAGGGTGTTCTGGGCTACACTCCGACACGACTTGTACCGCTATTAGGAAACTGACGTTTACCGCCCACCTAGGCCCGCCATGCGATATTCTCAGACGAACAGACCGGACTGCACGAAGACTGTTACATTCAGGCTCAGTAGGAGTTCGGATGGGTTTCACCTCATCAGTCTTCTTATCGGCATCTACCTGGGGGCCATTACGCACAGCTAGTGCCGCTTGCGGTCTGTGGTTAAACCCACTGCCAGCGTAGTGTCGAGTCTTTAGAGTCCCACACAGAGAGCTATTCTCCTTTGGGCAAAAAGAGTAGAGGTCGCATGGTTTTGCGATAGGGTTCGGTCACATCCGTGCACTTGTGCACGTTTGGTGTCCGGGCAGTTATTACTAGCGGGCTTTGGTTTAAGCCAGATCCTAGTATACGTTTTGGGATTGGTTTTATCTCGTTTGTGTTCGTGTTCCTCGGAACGCGGATGCGGGTGTGTATGCACGGTTGACCGAGATAGAGACAGAGGCAGAGGATTCTCATTAAGGTTGTTGACTGTTGACTTATTATAAACCCTAATGAGAATAGGAAATATGATTAGTAATAATATTGATTAAGTATTATTGTGCCATGGTTGGGTTGAAAGTTTGACTTTGTTGACTTGTTGACTTTGTTGACCGGTTGACTAGCTTGGACTTGTTGACCATCATCATTACAATGGCTATCATTTCATGGCTATGACTTTTGCTTGCTTGTATGTTCACAAAATGCATTAAATGCATGAAATGATATTGCCATTGAAATGAACCATCACAAAATACTTGATTACAATTATTATTATGATTATTTTGGTTTTTGAGAGCATGGTTGCAAAAGTCTTTACTCATTCTATCATTCTCACTCTCTCTCATCCAAGCTCTCTCCATTGCTCTCCCTCTTCCTCTAGCTCAAGGAAAAATCCCTCTCATGAGTTGAGAACCATTTTCCTTTGAGATAAAACACCAAAACCACACTCTACTCATCCTAAGTTTGATGGTTTAGCAAACCTAACACTTTAGTTTCCTCTAGATTGAGGTTGGAGCCAAAGGTAGAAGCTTTCGGGTGGATCCATCTTTGGCACAAGGAGACGACGAGGTGAGGTCGATCCGACCACCACAAGGAGTCGAAGAGAAAAAGTTCAAGTTAAGGTATAACCCCTAACATAGTAGCTAAACTCTTAGTTAGGTTGTTAGATAGTTTGTTTAGCAAAGATCCGATTTTTGAGTCCATGTTACCTCCACCGAAAAATCGTTTTTCACCGCTTCCGCAACCCCGAAAGAACCGGGGACGGGTAACGTGGACTTACAGTGGTATCAGAGCCTAGCTAAACACTATCTAACATGTTAGCAAAGTAACTAGAAATTCGATCGGAGAAAAAAATCACAAAACATGCCCGAAATGTTAACTTTCTGCCGATTTTTATTTCTGTTCAAAAATTAATTAATCTTACACTAAAAATCGGCTCAGGGTTTTTAAAGAACACAAGAGAAAATTGGTCCACTAACTCGGTCAAAGCGCCGCGGAACCGCGGCACGAGCTTGCTCCTGCCGTGGATCCGCGGCCGAGTTGACTCGGCTGTGGGTCAATTTTCCTGCAGTGTTCTTCTAGGGGTATTTTAGGATTTTTACAATATGTTTTTTCTGCCCAGATTTTCCAGAAAGCAAATTTGTGTTTTGGGGTGGTTACAAATCCGTATTTGATCGAACTTCTATAGACTTTAGCTAACGGGTTATATCTGTGATGTGATATATGTATTGAACATCTGCTAATCGCTATACGTCGATTAGTGGGAGTTATACATATCTGTGATCTGTAATGTTGATGGTTTGTGTATATGAATTCGTTGGATTGTCGCGGATGAATAGCCGGGGGTTGTGAGATGAGAGTTTTCTTTATCTTTCAATTCATCTAATTTGTAATTGATATAATATTATTTATATGGCCGCACATCCGGGATGAGGTTGTAGCCGCCATTGTATAATTTCTTTTACTGTTTTTGCTCCTAGGATAGACCCAAGATGGGGTGCACAAACTACCGGGTACCTCGAAGTGCCGAGTGGCCTACTCACGTTGTTGAGGGAGGTTGCTTCTCTTCGGGTATTTGGCGGGTAGTTTGCCGCATCCGTAGGGGTCTAGGGTGGGGTATTGGCGATTCATCGCGACCTTGTAATCCGCTTTTCGTTACAGGCTCGAACGAATCGCGGATTCCTAGTATATCCAAAGTATTCATCACTGATCTGGAATGGCTATCATTGCATGTGACGAATGTATATATCTATATATGATATCTATTTAGGCGTTGCTTATGTTTTGCATCCGCGCTAGTCCAGCCCCCGCTCTGTCGTTAGTTAAGTAAGCTAACGGGTAATGACGGGGCCCCGTGGCGAATGCGGATGGCATAAGCATACGACATATTTTCGTTGTTTTCTGCAATGGTAGGATTAAATGATGGGACGCTTTAAAATTAATGCAAGAAAATAAACCAAAGTTAAGTCGTTAGAACAATTTCAAAAACCACTCGGTTTCTTTTCAAAAACCAACTTTTAAACGCGGAGCTTAAGCCACTCCTTTTAAAAGCTATCTCGTTCCATCGATTATATCAAGTTCACTACATTCACGGTTTTGCCAAAACCATTCGTAGCCCTCCGTCATTTCACATGGATAGTCAATAGTATTCAAGCTATGTTTGTTGGCCAAAGTCAAGGCATAGTGATTGGTAGCTATTGGGTATTCATGTGCAGCATAGATAGATGCGTTGGTTTGGGACAGTCGTACTGTCTTGTTGGCCAAAGTCAAGGGTAGGTACGGGTGGGTTCAAATTAACCTGGAGAATGACGGGTAGAACTTGACATGTGACTTATAATTTGTTGGCCAAAGTCAAGGTCATAAGAGCATGGGGAAAAAATCCACATCGGGAGTTTCTAAAGAAACTGAAACTTGCTAGCGCTGCATACCATTTGGAGTGTGATGATTCTGGTAGGATTCCTTCAGTTTTGTCACGCGATGATATTTGGATCCCGATCCTACTGTGAGTATATGCTACTCCTCGGGAAATTTCTCACTTAACGATCAATGCTATAAACCAACTAGGTTTCTAGAAAGGTGTTAGTGGGGCTACGCCCCTAGGGAAAAGAGGTTATTTAATTAAGGAACTTTGCGAAAGCGTTGGAAAACCTCCCTCGAAGTACCAACACTGGCCTGGCTGAACGGTTAAGCAAGTATTGTACGGTGAGATTGATCCCGACTAATTCTTCCTTTTTGGTTTGAGGAGGAATTCAAGAAACAGTGGGAGCCATCCTGTTTAGACAAACTAAAAACCACTTTAAACATGCAAGAGCATCATGCTGAGTGTTTCTTCTCCCTCTCCTAAATTGCAGCGACCAATCGTCATGACCGGACTTAAGTTACTTCTAGATAAAAACATACTGACAGGGCCAAACTACAAAGATTGGCTCAGGAATGTCAAAATGGCAATCACTTATGACAAACTGGGGTATCTTCTTACCACCAAAGCTCCCTCTGTCCCAGGTCCCACCTCCAGCGTCACGGATAAGGAAATCCGTAAGACCTGGGAGATCGACTGCGCGAAGGCCAAGTGCCTCGTGCTTGCCTCTATGGACAACGAACATTAGAGGAGGCACGAGAATATGGACCTCGAATCCATATTTCTCCATACAAAAGAACTGTATGGAGAGCAATCTCGTATCGCAAGATACGAAGTGTCGAAGAAGTTATTTTCGGCAAGGTTGGCTATCGGATCATCGGTAGCGGAACACGTGCTTAAGATGATTGGCTTCATTGAGGAGCACGCGGAACTTGGGACCACGTTAGAGAATGAGCTCTATACGGACTTGATTCTCCAGTCCCTTCCTTCCACTTAGGCCCAGTTTATCTTGAACTTCAACTTGCAAGAAAAAGAAGTTGAACTTTCAGAACTCCTCAACCTGCTGAGGAGTGCAGAGGGCACCCTACAAAAAGGTAGGGAAACATCCACTTTGTTTGTTGGAGGACCTTCCTCTTCTAGGTCCAGGGCGAAAGCCAAGGGAAAGAAGAAGAAAACCCCCACCAAACCAAGGGGCGGTGTTAGTAAAGTGGAAACGAAGGGAAAAGTAAAGGCAACAAAGATAGCGGGGCAGCTTGTGGGAAAGGAAGAGTGCTTCTATTGTCATAAGAAAGGACACTGGAAAAAGGATTGCAGGGCTTGGAAGGCCAAGAGCCAGGACCCGAAGCAAGTTGCGTCTTCGGCTTCAGGTGTGTATGTTATTGAAAACTGTCTATCAATAAACTCTACTTCCTGGGTATTGGATACCGGATCAGGATCTCATATCTGTAATTCTTTGCAGGCACTGAGAAAGCGTAGGGTTTTGAAGGCAGGTGATATGACCCTCAGAGTTGCAAACGGAGCTGGCATGGATGCTGAGTCCATGGGGGACTATCACCTGGGATTGTCAGATGGACACGTTTTGGTTTTGCGTAATTGTTATTTTGTACCCAATGCAACTTGTAATATCATTTCTGTATCTTTAATATCTAAAGAAGGTTATGAATTTGCATTTGTAAGCAATGTTGTAAACATTCACCTTAATCAAGTTCTGATTGGGTCAGGTACATTAAGCAATGGTATATACGTATTAAACCAACCACAGATTTTCAATGTCCAGAATACACACAAAAGAAAGTCTCCAGAAATCAATCATGCTTTCTTATGGCATTGTAGACTGGGTTACATCAATGAGAGAAGGTTGACGAAGTTACATACAGAAGGATATTTGGATCCGTTCAAATATCAATCATATGCAACTTGTCAATCCTGTCTCAAAGGAAAGATGACAAAGACCCCGTTCACTGGACACGGAGTAAGAGCGAGCGAGCTCTTGGGGCTCGTACACAGTGATGTGTGTGGTCCAATGTCTACACATGCGCGAAGCGGTTTTTCCTACTTCATTACTTTTACGGATGACTTTTCAAGGTACGGATATGTTTTCTTAATGAAACATAAATCTGAAGCCTTTGAAAAATTCCAAGAATACAAGAATGAAGTAGAAAAACAAACCGGCAAAAGTATCAAGACACTGAGATCTGATCGAGGTGGTGAATATTTGAGTGCCGAGTTCCTGGATTACCTAAAAGAGAATGGAATTCTCTCTCAGCTTACTCCTCCATACACTCCGCAACATAACGGTGTATCGGAGAGACGGAACCGAACCCTATTGGATATGGTACGTTCCATAATGAGTAACGCTGAGTTGCCGCGATCATTCTAGGGATATGCACTAGAATCAGATGCATACCTTTTGAACCGAGTTCCAACCAAGACTGTACCTACCACACCATATCAGATGTGGTGTGGGAAGAAACCCTATCTTAAGAACATTAAGACATGGGGATGTCCAGCTTTTGTCAAAAAGCAGTATGCGGACAAACTCGAGGCACGCTCAGTACAGTGAAAGTTTGTGGGATATCCAAAGAACTCCAAGGGATATTTCTTCTATTGCGAAGAGGAACAAAAGGTTTTTGTTTCTCGTCATGCCCACTTCTTGGAAACTGAATTTTTGGAAAATCAGATAAGTGGGACCGCAATAGAACTGGAAGAAATTCTAGAACCATAAGCTATTACTGAAAGCTTAGTAGAAACAGAGGGTTCGAAAGAACAGGACATTCCTACGCCGCTCCGCAGGAGTAGTAGGCAGTCTCATCCGCCCGAGAGATACTACGGTTTTCTCATAGAAGAGGATTGCATCATTGATAGTGATGAGCCGACTAGCTTCCAGCATGCCATTCAGAGCGTTGACTCGGTAAAATGGCTGGATGCAATGTGGACCGAAATAGAGTCCATGTACACCAACAAAGTATGGACTTTGGACGTTGCTCCAGATGGGGTAAAACCCGTAGGATGCAAGTGGATCTTCAAGAGGAAGATTGGTGTAGATGGACAGGTCGAGACCTATAAGGCTAGACTTGTTGCAAAGGGTTTTCGTCAAAGACCTGGTTTGGACTATGACGAAACCTTTTCTCCAGTGGCTATGCTGAAATCCATTCGGACCCTTCTTGCCATTGCTGCCTTCCACGATTATGAGATTTGGTAGATGGACGTAAAGACCGCTTTTCTAAATGGAAATTTAGAGGAGTGTGTCTATATGGACCAGCCAGAGGGTTTCATTCAGAGTGAGAGCAACGGAAAGGTGTGCAAGTTGCTTAAGTCCATCTATGGACTAAAGCAGGCATCGCGGAGTTGGAACATCTGTTTTGATGAGACGGTCAAAGAATTTGGCTTTATCAAAAATCCTGATGAACCATGCATCTATAGTAGATTTGTAGCAAGAACTGTCATATTCCTCGTTTTATACGTGAATGGCATTCTCTTGATAGGAAATGGCATTCCTATGCTACAATCTGTCAAAGGGTTCTTGTCACACAGGTTCTCCATGAAAGACCTGGGTGATGCCTCTTACATTCTGGGGATCTGGATCCATCGTGATAGATCCAAGAGGATATTAGGACTTTCACAGTCCAGGTACATCGACACCATACTGAAAAGATTCAGTATGGAAGATTCCAAGCGCGGTAATCTGCCGGCTTGTCATGGGATCACCCTCTCCAAAGAGATGTCTCCCAAGACTGATTTGGAAAGGGATCGCATGTCTATTATACCCTACACTTCTGCGGTAGGCTCTATAATGTATGTGATGTTGTGTACCAGACCAGATGTAGCTTATGCACTGAGTGTGGTAAGACGGTATCAGTCAAACCCTGGGGAGAAGTACTGGATAGCGGTAAAGAACATTCTCAAGTACCTGAGAAGGACTAAGGAGATGTTCTTGGTGTATGGCGGAAAAGACCTCCAGATCGAGGACTTTGCTGATTCCAGCTTCCAAAGTGACAACGATGATTCCAAGTCCATGTCGGGTTATGTATTTACCCTTAATGGAGGGGCGGTGTGTTGGAAGAGTTCCAAACAGGAAACCGTTGCTGACTCGACGATGGAAGCGGAATATATCGCTGCTGCTGATGCCGCAAAAGAAGCCGTCTGGATGAGGAAGTTCTTAACGGAACTTCAGGTGGTTTCGTCCATTGTTGATCCAATACCACTGTATTGCGACAACAACGTGGCTATAGCTTTAGCGAAGGAACTCAGGTCCCATCAGAAGTCCAGACACATCTTGAGGCGGTATCACCTGATCAAGGAGATCGTGGGTCGCCAGGAGATCGAGGTTCGGAGAGTTGCTACGGAAGATAACATTGCTGATCCACTCACGAAGGCCTTACCCCAGACTCAGTTCGAGCGGCTGATCGAGATGATAGGTCTTCGATACGCCAGTACATGGCCTTAGTGCAAGTGGGAGATTGTTAGTGTATATGCCCTAGAGGCCATTACTGTATCATACTAGTTTGTATATTACTTAATGGAAGCTTGGGATATTCTCAGTTGTATAGACAATCTTGCTCAAAATGGTAGTATGCTACTTGGTTTGTTTCTACTTTAATGTGTACATGTGTTTCTTTTAGTAAATCACCTATATATATTAGTGGAGCCCTTAGGATCTTTGCTTGATTACCAGCGTTGTGATGGCAGTCACACTCGTGGGGGCTGGGTAATCCACAAGCACATCCTTATACAGGTCCCTAGTCGTAGGACTATCGAGACAGGGCATCGATACTCCGGAGTAGACTAGCTTATGCGCTTCTCATCCCAGCAGGGGAGACGGTCTGTCCCACAGCCGTCAGTACGTCGTACTTGAGATAGTATGCGGGTGCTCGTTAGGTTACGAGTACACTGGACAGGACTCATCGGGAACTGTTGGTTGGTACTATACCTATCGTCAGTTATCAGTTCCCAGGTGACATGAGTACAGCTTAGTCCGCTGACTTGACACTGTCACTTCGTCTCGAGTGTGTTCCCACTGTACTTTGATTACTACCCTACCACGGCTCAAAGGAGTCGTGCAAACAGGTAGTAGTTGGGTGCAGTCCCGAAGCACTTGGAGGCAGTGACGGTTAGACATGATTCGTCTCTCCCGGTATTGGGAGTTGATATCGCGCTGTGTCAAGGAGAGCCATTACACATAGTCGTCGGCAAGCAAGATATACTGGTGGGTTTCCAGTGTTATCTCAGGGTGTTTTGGGCTACACTCCGACATGACTTGTACCGCTATTAGGAAACTGACGTTTACCGCCCCTCTAGGCCCGCCATAAGATATTCTCAGACGAACAGACCAGACTGTATGAAGACTGTCACATTCAGGCTCAGTAGGAGTTCGGATGGGTTTCACCTCATCAGTCTTCTTATCGGCATCTACCTGGGGGCCGTTACGCACAGCTAGTGCCGCTTGCGGTCTGTGGTTAAACCCACTGCCAGCGTAGTGTCGAGTCTTTAGAGTCCTACACAGAGATCTATTCTCCTTTGGGCAAAAAGAGTAGAGGTCACATGGTTTTGCGATAGGGTTCGGTCACATCCGCGCACTTGTGCACGTTTGGTATCCGGGCAGTTATTACTAGCGGGCTTTGGTTTAAGCCAGATCCTAGTATACGTTTTGGGATTGGTTTTATCTCGTTTGTGTTCGTGTTCCTCGGAACGCGGATGCGGGTGTGTATGCACGGTTGACCGAGACAGAGACACAGGCAGAGGATTCTCATTAGGGTTGTTGACTGTTGACTTTTTATAAACCCTAATGAGAATAGGAAATATGATTAGTAATAATATTAATTAAGTATTATTGTGCCATGGTTGGGTTGAAAGTTTGACTTTGTTGACTTGTTGACTTTGTTGACCGGTTGACTAGCTTGGACTTGTTGACCATCATCATTACAATGGCTATCATTTCATGGCTATGACTTTTGCTTGCTTGTATGTTCACAAAATGCATTAAATGCA
Organism: Agapanthus africanus; assembly: GCA_030015575.1. Taxonomy (NCBI): domain Eukaryota; kingdom Viridiplantae; phylum Streptophyta; class Magnoliopsida; order Asparagales; family Amaryllidaceae; genus Agapanthus; species Agapanthus africanus. The sequence continues at coordinate 248,725,848 of JASDDO010000004.1, read as the reverse complement.
TGAAATGATATTGCCATTAAAATGAACCATCACAAAATACTTGATTACAATTATTATTATGATTATTTTGGTTTTTGAGAGCATGGTTGCAAAAGTCTTCACTCATTCTATCATTCTCACTCTCTCTCATCCAAGCTCTCTCCAACGAGGTGAGGCCGATCCGACCACCACAAGGAGTCGAAGAGAAGGAGTTCAAGTTAAGGTATAACCCCTAACATAGTAGCTAAACTCTTAGTTAGGTTGTTAGATAGTTTGTTTAGCAAAGATCCAGTTTTTGAGTCCATGTTACCTCCACCGAAAAATCGTTTTTCACCGCTTCCGCAACCTCGAAAGAACCGGGGACGGGTAATGTGGACTTACAGAACTACCAGCCAAGGATAGCCGAGCAGGGTAGCCGCTCGGCTACCTCTTGGTGAGGGCTTTGATCCCTAGCATTGTGGGGTAGGGGAGCTACCAGCCAGGGATAGCCGAGCAAGGTAGCCGCTCGGCTGCCTCTTGGAGAGGGCTTCGATCCCTGGCGTTGTGGGGTAGGGGAGATACCGGCCAGGGATAGCCGAGCGGGGTAGCCGCTCGGCTGCCTCTTGGAGAGAGCTTTGATCCCTGGCATTGCGGGGTAGGGGAGCTACCGGCCAGGGATAGCCGAGCATGGTAGCCGCTCGGTTGCCTCTTGGTGAGGGGTTTGATCTCTAGCATTGTGGGTGTTAGTTATATGTATGCCCTAGAGGCCATTGTTGTACATATGATGTATATTATAGTGGATGCTTGAATATATATAGAGAGGACTTTCTTACTCGATATGATAGTATGCTATCTGGTTTCACTTTATCTAACCATGTTAACAAATACTGTTTTATGATCACGTGTTGATAAAGCCCTTAGGATATGTACTCGACTACTAGGACTATGATACAGATCATACCAGTGGGGCAAGAGTAGTCTACGAGTACATCCTATAACTGTTCCTAGTCGAGGGTGTATCGAGACAGGGCATCGATACTCCAGAGTAGGCTAGCGTATACGCATCTTGACCCATATGATGGGCAATGGATGATCCCATATCCATTGGTGTTGGACATCAAAGATGGTGTACGGGTGCTCAGTGGAGACTGGGTATACTGAACGGACTCGCCGAGAACTCCTGGATGGTATTATACCTATCGTCAGATAGCAGTTCTCCGGTGACACTGGTACAGGTTAGTCTGTAGACTCGAGATCGTCATAGAGTCTTGTGTGATTCCCACTGTGCTTTGATTTCCACCTTACCACGTCTAAGAGGGCGTGCAAAACGGTGGCTTTTGGGTACAGTCCCGAATCACATGGATGCAATGAGCGATAGGAGGGGTTTCGTCTCTCCCGGTATAGGGAGTTGATGTTGTGCTGTGTTCGATTGGCTATAACTAGAAGTCCCTGGCCAGGGCAGATATGGAGATTTAATGGTAAGTGTTATCAGTAGTTTCTCGACCCGTTATGAGCCTTACATCGACACGACTTATCGGTTACTGGGGTCTGACGTTTACCACCCCTAGACTAGATATGCAACATATCAGACGAAGAGATCGGACTGTACGGTAGTGTTTACTGATTGGATTTGCAGGAGAATGTACATGCTTGCTTGTTGATCTTCTGATTGCTCAATACACGGGTGGCTGTTACGTTTAGCTGACCGCTTGCAGCTTGTGGGTGTTTGATATGATCATCACCCACTGCCGGCGTATTGACGATTCTTTAGAGTCCTACACAGAGGTTTCCTGGCTCAGGAAAAACGGAGTAGGAGCACATATGTGATATGTGCGGGGCTGAGAATGATATGATATGAGACACCGTATTATATTCTCGCGATATGAGATATCGGCCGGGTATATGTGATATAGCCGAGTCATCGGATCAAGTGTTGATTCGATGAATGAGTACATGTTATATTAGTCGGTTATATGCAATATAGCCGGATTGTCCGATCAAGAGTTGATTCAATAATTTAATGTATAATTATATATGTGATATATTACATTACGTTAACTGATATAAGATCGCTTTATTGATTCATTTTCTCACCGGATAATACATTGATATATATGCGATATATGTTAATTGTATTATTTTCTTTTGTTACAAAAATATATTATATATGTCATATATAATATTGTAACAAGTTAGGGTTACAAATGCAACATGATTGTTAAGTTTAAACAAACTTAGGTTTTGGATTTGGGTTAGCTTTTTCATGAAGCTTTCTTTTGTCATTTAGCTTGATATTTTGTGAAGATATTTGTTAACCCAACCCAAACCCTTTACCTATGGTTTATTCTCTACAATGGTTAAGCTTTTCATTCTTAACCAAGGGTTGCAATTGTAACCACAACAATAATTCATTATTCATCACAAAAGCTTTCTTCTCCTTCTTCCTCCTTGAAAAAAGCTTTCTAGTTTTTTGACTTGTGATGATTTAAAGTGAGAAAATGAAAACAAATGAGAGAAAAATTCCTACTTGATCATCCTCATCTATTCTAGCCACTTAGGTTAGGGTGTTCACTTCACTAATACTTGATTAGAGAAGTGAAAGCTTGATCTTGAGATTCTTCAAGGTAGATCATCTTCGAAAAGGAAGACTTCAAGCAAGAATGGATCATTCGGCTTGTGTAGCCTCTCTTGAGTCTAGAAGATCATGGATCGCGGAAAAGAGACTACTACTCGGAGCTTATGAAGTGAAGGAACGGACTACAAAGGTTGTAATCCCTCTCTCTTAGATGTGAAGTTGTTTACATGCATAGTTAACCCTAATTCTCTAGTTAAGATCTTGGTTAGGGTTTGTTTAGCACCCCAAAAATTTTAAAGGAGCATGTTTGATACTTGCCAAAACCTTCACAAGTTGCTATGCTAACCCTACAGTGGTATCAGAGCCAAGCTAGAGTATTAGGCGTTGTCTAGACGAAGTTAGAAGTCCGATCGAACCCCGAAACACCGAGAATTGACCCCTTGCTGGAAATTTTTTCAAAAGTTGAAATTTTTCATATTAAAAATACTCAGAAAATCATGCATAGAATTTTATGGACCCACCTGAAGAAAGGATCCCAAACTCGCTACAGTGACCGCAAAACCGCGGCCAAAACCTGGTTTTGGCGGCGGTTCCGTGGCGCCACTGTGGAGGCTTGGAACGGGCACTTCAACGACGGTCCATAGGTGTTGGGGCATGCTACTGGGAATTTTTATTTTCTGCTCAAGTGTTGAGCTCACTGGGGTATTTTGGGAATTCGTTGTGTCTGTCGAATTATCTAACTTCGCCTAGTTATCTGTGATGTTTATGTGTTGCTGTGATATGTTATATTGGATCGTTGTGTATTGAATAGCGGGGGGTTTTATGTGAGATGAGAGTTTTCTTTTTCATTCATGTAAAATTCATTTGTATGTAATATTGTTTTATTGGGACACTTCCGGGTTGAGGATGATGTCACCATTGTATATTATTTACTTTTCCGCATTAGGATAGACCTAAGTCAGAGAGCACAAGTAACCGGGTTCTAGGGTCCAGTGGGAGGCCATCTCGAGGGGTCGAGACCGGGTCTCCTAACCCTAGAATTGGCAGGGTTACTTGCCGCTCTCGTAGGGGTCTAGGGATGTGGGTTTGGCTATTCATCGCGACTGTAGAATCCGTGTTTTATAAAGGCTCAAAATAAAACACGGATGTCCTAGTATATCCAATATTTCATATGTTGACTTCTGCTGTAATGTTCTGTGATGAGATCATATTACTGCCTGAGACGAATGCTTATACTATATGTTGATATATAAATATTGCTGCTTTCGTTTCTTCTATGATGCTTAGGAAGCTTAAATGATGGGTTTTATTAATGAGATTAATAAAAGAAAAGAAACCTAAAAGATGTTGTAGAATCAAATTTTTCGAGGAAGGGTAGCTACAATTTTTTGCTTTGCATAGCGGTATTCCTTGAAGAATATCCAGCACCTTATTCGATAAGGAAAGAGCCGAGATCTCTTCACCGGGAGTGACCTCTTTAGCAAAACTGGCAGATGCTAGAAACTCACGGTTTAGTTTTTGATTGCTTCTATAGTTCTTGCTTTGCACAGCGGTATTTATGAAATATCATGCACCTTATTCGATGAGGAAAGAGCCGAGATCCCTTCACCGGGAGTGACCTGTTTAGTGAAACTAGAAAGCCTCAAAAACATTCCTTTTTCAAAATCACTTGTTTCTACAACGATATCAAGTTCAATGCGCTCATGGTTTTCAGAAAAACCTGCGTAGCCCTCCGACATTTCAGATAAGTAATATTCAGTATTCGTACTACGTTTGTTGGCTTTCGTCAAGGCATAGTGTGCGGTAGCTATTTACTGCTTATCTGCGGCATATGATGCGATTGGGTTAGGGTAGTCGTACGACTTTGTTGGCTTTCGTCAAGAGTCGTGCGGGTGGGTTTAATTCAATCAAGAAATGTACGGGTTGAACTTGACTAGCAGACTATGGTTTGTTGGCATTCGTCAAGGTCATAGCACGTTAGGGGTAAAAGATATTATCGGGAATTTCAAGTGTTGAAAATTGCAATGAGATTGCAAACCTTCTTTGAGATAGTTGGATCCCGATACCCACTGCGAGTAAGAGTTACTCCTGGGAGAGTTTTACACATGACAATTAGCCGATCAAGTAGGTGTCAAGAAATGTGTTAACGGGGTTAAGCCTCTAGGAAAATGAGGTTTATTTTAATTAGGTCCGTGCGAAAACACGGGGAACCTCCCTCAAAGTACCAACACTGATCTGGCTGAAAGATTGGCGAACTTGTAGGGTGGAATTAATCCCGGCTAATCTTACATTTTAGGGTTTGAAGGAAGATTTGATTAAAACAGTGAGAGCCATCCTGATTAGATAAGATAATAACCAATCTAATCTTGCAAGAGCGCACGCTAAAGTGTTTTTCCTTCTCTCTCTCCAGGTAGCGACCATGTCAGGCCTTAATCAAGATAATAATATGGATGTATTGACCGAACCCGCTTATTATACTGAGCAGGGGAACGTTGGTTCCGTTCTTTCTTATAATTGTTATAAGACTGAACAGGAAATAGGTGAATACCAGAACTCACACGCCACCCAAACGAAAAATAAACATGTTGATGTATCTTCTTCAGATGTGTTAGTTACCGAGAAGTGTTTCTCAGTTCACTCTACGTCCTGGGTATTAGATACCTGATTGGGATCCCATATATGTAATATGTTACATGGGATACGAAAAGGTAGAGAACTGGGAGAGGGTGATCATTCCGTAAGAGTAGGGAATGGTGCAGATGTTGCAGCCAAAGCAGTTGGCGAATATCACCTTGTATTACCAAGTGGTAATACATTGATTCTGAACGAATGCTATTATATACCGAACATGATATGCAACATTATATCAGTTTCTTTATTAAGTAAAGAGAGATATAGTTTTGTAGTACATGATTATGTTATGAATATCTTCCTAGATCAAAAGTTGATTGGATTAGGCTCGTTAAATAATGGCATATACGTTCTAAATCAAACTACAGTCCTTAATGTACAAAACACACACAAGAGGAAGTGTTCAGAAATGAACGAATCTGTAACACTTTGAAATTTCGTTAGAATGTTTTTCGTGTTAATTAGTATTTGTGCGTGTTATTATATATGTGTACATAGGATTATTAGTTATTTTAGTCGGGTTTACCCTAATTGGAAAATTTTCCTTTGTAGTGTACACTTGCACACTTAGCCATTTTGTGACCTAGGTTAAAAGTGTTAACCATTTCATTTCATTCTTGCATGGTTCATGGTTATTTTCCCCACCCTTTTATCAAAAACAAAACCCCATTCAATAATTCAAAATCCAATAGAAAAATGAAGCATGGTGTTAGGTAAAGAACTTTGACTTCTTGACCCTTTTCTTCTCTGTTCTCTCTCTTCCGCTCATTCTGAATTTCCTGCAGAAAAACATCAAAAACCATGGCATTTTCTTCATCTCCTCTTCTTTTTTTCATTTCCCTTTGATCCCTACACAAAACCCTACACAAATCAACACATTTTCATCACAAAACCATGGGAAAATGGGCTTTTTGAAGTGTTTGGAGGCAAATCTGCACACTTGAGGAAAGAACTGGAACTTTGGTGTTTTATAAGATCTTTATAAGGTATTAACTCAGGTCTAGCACCCTTTTTCCATAACTTGTGTGTTTGGTTGCTAAAAATCTCATTTTTGTGCATTTTAGTGATATTAAAGGGATTTTAGTGATGATATTTTTAAATTTAGCTTTTTATGGCTTATTTAGCTTGGTAATGGGTTATTAGTGAGGTTTTAGACTTGGGTTTGCTTCAGATTTCAGGAAAATACCATAAAGTATCATTTTAGTGTAAAAATGTGATTTTTAACTAGAAATAGGGTTCTGTAGGATCTGCTGCTACCCGAGTTGTTTCAGAATAAAATTGGATTTACTGTAGCATGTATAGGGGGTATTGAGTGCACACACAAAACCTGGGAGCCCAATTCCCAAGACAGGCCACCGGAATATTCATTCTGGCCGCAATTTGCGGCCAGATGGGTGAGTTGGGGGTTGGGGTTTGGGCCACTGGAGTCTGCATCTATGTGGAGTGTTTTGGTATATATATTTTCATAATATCTGTTTTGTATCAAAATCTGGAGTTGAATACCCTATTTCCCGTATTTTTAATCTTTCGCGACACGCGTGATACGCGTGTGTGTATTTGGGGTTTCTGCGTATCGCGACGCGTCGGAGTGACTTCAGGCGCGTAATCACACGTTTTAGCGTATCGTGTACACGCGCGCTTGGTTTGCGGCACGGGTTTCTAGTTGACTTTAAATGTCGTGTTTGTATGGTTTTGAGCTTATGTGTGATATTCTGTGAAATTCTAGGTTCGCAGGCAAGTGCGACGGACGCCGCGAAGAAGGAGAAGCAAATCTTCGGCTATACCTAGCGAGAGACTACGGTGAGTAGATTTAACATCTACGGGGAAATCGCCCGTATGGCTTTATGCGTTAGGGCCGATAGGACCTTGTAGCAGCATATTACATTTACCTACATTGACTGTTCATGGCTTCTATTTTGTGCATACCACATTTCCTGCTATATGTATATAAACTAGAATTGATAGAACACCGCACCATTACTAACGGTTCATGTTGCACGAGCACTATCCTGCATGTTACACACACACCGTTAGTAATTGCCATGACACTTACACTGTAGAATTTCCATGATCATTATGCTGTAGCTCATCTTTTATGTGACTGGACTTGATATTCATACTTGATGCATATATCACATTGCTTTGACTAGCATATTGATTCAGATTACATGATATTCATACTTGATGCATATATCACATTGCTTTGACTTGCATATTGATTCGGATTACATGATATTCATACTTGATGTATATATCACATTGCTTTGACTTGCATATTGATTCGTATTACATGATATTCATACTTGATGCATATATCACATTGCTTTGACTTGCATATTGATTCGGATTACATGATATTCATACTTGATGCATATATCACATTGCTTGACTTGCATATTGATTCGGATTATATGATATTCATACTTGATGCATATATCACATTGTTTTGACTTGCATATTGATTCGGATTACATGATATTCATACTTGATACATATACATCACATACTCATACCAGTGCACACATATATTGATATCTTCGTACCTGCGCACATGCATACTGTATACTCATACCAGTGCACACATATATTGATATCTTCATACCTGCGTACATGCACACTGTATACTCATACCAGTGCACACATACATTGATATCTTCATACCTGCGCACATGCACATTGTATATTTATACCAGTGCACACATACATTGATATCTTCATACCTGCTTAGATTACGCATTGAGATATGTTGTTTCTATGTTAATTCTGGATTTGGGAAACCGTGGATATTTCAAAAGAGAATAGTTAATTATTTAAAAACCTGGTTTCCCTTGATATGATATTTCATTGCGTCCACCATGTGTTTTCTCGGTGCTAGAGTGATATATGTAAACCCGAATCGAGGAGTTGGATGAGGCCGATTACGGGTACATGGTGGACCCGGTATGGTACCCCGGAGCGAGAACGATTTCGCTGTGTAGTAGACGGTGAGCCTGGCAGAGGGACTACTACCTACCGGTGATTGGTTGGACCTGTCAGTTATCTGGAGGATACTGACCAGAGTCGATAGATGGATGCGGGATGATCCGTACTGTCGGGGCTGAGGGCCGATACCGCAGACGGAGCCCGTGGGCTGACCCGGACTGACGGGGCCCGATGGATGAGGATTTTCGTGTCGATGTTGGACATGAGTACTTATGATATTTGGGTGCCGATGTTGGGCACTCGTGATTCTCAGAGATGTATCGGATTGGAGGGCCGATGAGAGTGCCGGCACCTGAGCTATTTGGGGGAATCTGGGTGCATTGATGGACACCGATTATATATTCCACGTTGACATTCCGTGTAGATGTTATATTTCCCATGCTCAGCATTCATTATTGTATCTCATCCTGTAGTTATATTACCTGATAGAGCACTTGCATGATTATTACACATACTGCTTATCACGCATTGATATCATCTGCTGGCATATGATAGAGTAGCGCAGTACATGCATGCTCGCGATTACCTTTATATGTTATTTCTATTCACGAGTTGGAAACCCACCCCCGTTGTGCCACAGTATTTGCAGGTTTCCCCTCGGAGTAGTCGCGGCAGGCTGTTTTCTTACATCTTTTGGCTACAGATACCACTACAGTTGGTGCGAGAGCTGTTTTGATGATAGGTGGGTTGTGGTATCTGGTTACTTCTTTTGTACACACTGTTGTATCTAGTATTCTCCATCTACCATATATGTATTTGACTTAGAGACAGTGTGAGGACGATGATGTATATTATTGGTATTCTGGTGTCGAGCTCGTTGTGAGCCGACTTTACTTATGCAGTTTATTCTATCTGTGATGTTCCCACTTGTTGCTTTTGATCTTCGCTACGGCGTCGTATATTGCTATCCTGGTGATTGTTTACTTTAGATTTCTTAGCACCTTTGTAAATGCTTCCATTTAAAGCTTAAAACACTCTATACTTTTACTGGTTTGACTTCTGGGTTTTCGGTTCACTTAGTCGCGTTACGCCTGTAGACGTTATGTGGTTAAGTGCCGGTCCAGGGCTAAACTTTGGGTCGTGACAAATTTGGTATCAGAGCGTAGGTTTTTACCTTTCGGAGTGTAGGGTGACCCTGGTTTGATGGAGTAGGTAGCTGAAGCAGAGTGGTATAGCGTGTGTTTGTTCCGCGGCATACTCTCGACACAGTACTCCGCCTAAGCGACCTTAGGTCTTGTTGATTTAAATTCCTTCTCGAGTATATACATTCTTGTGATTCGATTTCCGTACCCTTATCGAATCCTACTTTTCCTTTCAGCCATTATGCCGCCAAAGACTACGAGGGCGCAGAGAGCGGCCGCGAGGGCCGAGATTCGAGTTGACTCGTCCGAGACAAGGACTGATCCGGATAGTACACCGGTTGTGCCCGAGCAGGCTGTTCCTGCCGTGACAGATCAGATTTCCATGTTAGGGGCTGGTGTGCAGGAGATGCGCCAGACGGTGGGATCCAGTATGCAGGAGATGCGCCAAATGATAGGATCTCTAGTTGAGACACTTCGAGCGCAGCGACCAGAGGTAGTTCCACCCGTTGTAGAGACCGTGGTGGTACCCACAGTATAGGAAGTTGCCCCTGCAGCTACAGAGGTTATCTCGGTATCGTTATCAGAGTTTATGAGGCTGAAGCCAACGGTCTTCACAGGCACCGATGCAGCCGAGGACCCACAGTCTTTCATTGATAGGATGGCTCGGATATGCCATTCCCTCAGATGCGCAGATGCGAGATGGGTTGAGTTCGCGAGCTTTCGCCTGGAAGGTCTTGCGCAGAAATGGTGTGAATCAGTCGAGAAGGGTAGAGCAGCAGGTCTTCCTCCTATGACCTGGACAGAGTTCGTGGCGCTATTCCTTGCCCGCTTTCTTCCCCTGAGTGTCAGAGATGCTAGAGCACGCAGGTTCGAGTCCTTACGCCAGACTCCGGAGATGTCAGTGGCAGAGTACGATGTGTTGTTCACCGAGCTATCAGTTTATGCTCCGTACTTAGTGGCTACCGAGGAGATGCGAGTTAAGAGATTTGTCCGAGGCTTGTTCACACCACTGTTCCTTGCGATCAGCGCGCAGCATTACGAGACATACGCAGCAGCAGTAGATGCAGCATTATTGGTTGAGGAGCGTCTTGCTGAGACTTCGGCAGTCCCAGAGCCGAAGAGAGTTCATGCAGATACATCAGTGCAGAGACGGATTTTTCGGCGCCGTGACAGGAACCTTGCAGGTGGCAGAGATTCGAGGCGAGGCCGGTTGTATAGCTCCTATCCCCAGGAGGGTCAGCGACCATCATCGGGATGTTTCCGTTGCGGGAGTTCTTATCATCGTATGCGAGATTGTCCTGAGATACCACGGAGGGAGGCGACAGCACCGCATGTCACATTACCACCTTCACCACCCCAGAGGGCGTTGCCTATTGTACCTACTGTTACTCAGCGTCAGACCCATGCATAGAGAGGTTGTGGACGCGGAGGATTTGTTCATAGAGGACGAGGTGATCAAGGCAGAGGACGACCAGCCGCCGGCAGGGGACAGTCAGTCGCAGGTGGAGGACAGGTGCGAGTTTTTGCTTTGACGCATCAGGACGCACAGGCGTCCAATGCGGTGGTCTCAGGTATCCTTCTAGTATGTTCTGTTGATGCACACGTGTTATTCGATCCCGGATCCACGCACTCGTATATATCCACACACTTTGTGCCGAGTTTGGGTAGAGAGTCCGGTTTGCTTGATCAGCCTCTTGTTGTGACTGCTCCTGTGGAAGAGTCGTTTGTCGCTAGGCACGTGTTCCGATCCTGTACCGTCCGTATTGGCGAGAGAGAGTTGCCGGTCGATTTGAACCTTCTTGATATGTTGGACTTCGACGTTCTTTTGGGCATGGATTGGTTAGCCACGTGCTATGCTTCTGTTGACTACCGTGAGAAGACAGTTAGATTTTGTTTTCCCGGTGAGTCGGTTTTTGTTGTGTTGGGGGACCGTGGTGCCACCCCTCACAGTGTGATTTCTTCTTTTCGCGCTGGACAGCTTTTGAGGAAGGGATGTCAGGGATTTCTCGCCTATGTTTGCGATACTAGAGCTACAGAAGTTCCGTTGGATCAGGTTCCGGTTGTTAGCGAGTTTCCTGATGTGTTCCCCGACGAGCTTCCTGGGCTACCGCCCGAGCGCGACATTTCTTTCTGTATTGATTTGGTTCCTGGCACGGGGCCTATTTCCATACCGCCTTATCGGATGGCCCCGGCGGAACTTAGAGAATTGAAGGGTCAGTTGCAAGATTTGCTGGATAAGGGACTTATTCGACCCAGTGTTTCTCCTTGGGGTGCTCCTGTCCTGTTTGTCAAGAAGAAGGACAGCAGTCTGCGTTTGTGTATCGACTACCGCTAGCTGAACAGGGTTACAGTGCGGAACATGTATCCTTTGCCACACATCGACGATTTGTTTGACCAGCTTCAGGGGGAAGGATACTTTTCGAGGATCGATTTGCGATCAGGCTACCATCAGCTGCGGGTTCGACAGGAGGATATTCCTAGGACAGCTTTCCGCACGCGCTACGGCCATTACGAGTTTCTGGTGATGTCGTTCGGACTCACCAACACGCCAGCAGCATTCATGGACTTGATGAACCGTACTTTCCGGTCGTATCTTGATCTGTTCATCATCGTGTTCATTGACGATATTCTGGTGTATTCTCAAGGTAGAGAGGAGCACGAGCAGCACCTGCGGATTACACTGCAGACTTTGAGGGAGCATCAGCTTTTCGCTAAATTCTCCAAGTGTGCTTTCTGGCTGGACAATGTAGACTTCTTGGGGCACGTGATTACACGAGAGGGTATATGTGTAGACCCGAGGAAGATTGAGGCCATTCGAAGTTGGCCTAGACCCACGTCAGTGATGGAGGTTCGCAGCTTTCTAGGGCTGGCAGGCTACTACAGGCGATTCGTGCAGGACTTCTCTCGCATTGCTACACCTTTGACCGGGTTGACCCGGAAGGGAGTTCGTTTCGATTGGACGGAGGAGTGTGAGCACAGTTTTCAGCAGCAACGGGCTCTACGGACTACGACACCAGTGCTTTCTTTGCCTTCAGGATCAGACGGATTTGTGGTCTATTGTGATACTTTACGAGTGGGGCTAGGGTGCGTATTGATGCAGCATGACAGGGTGATCGCGTATGCTTCGCGGCAATTAAAGAAACATGAACAGAACTACCCCACTCATGATTTGGAGATGGCTGCAGTGGTCTTTGCACTTAAGATCTGGCGACATTACCTATATGGCGAGTCGTGCCAGATATTCACTGATCACAAGAGCTTAAAGTATATATTTCAGCAGCGCAACCTGAACCTTAGACAGCGCCGATGGATGGAGTTAGTGAAGGACTACGATTGTGAGATCTTGTATCACCCGGGCAGGGCTAATGTAGTGGCGGATGCCTTGAGCAGGAGGCCCGGGGGTAGTCTATCTTGTTTGAGCGCAGTACAGAGGCAGTCGTCGGCAGATTGACAGATTTTATGCGACAGCCGGGTACAGTTCGAGTTTACGCCGATCGGAGGACAGATTGCGCATGTTCATGCACGCCCACAGTTGCTCGACCATATACATGAGGCACAACACAGTGATGACCGATGTTCAGAGATTAGGACACAGATTGGACATGGCAGATTCCCGGATTTCATGATCGATGATCAGGAGATACTACGATTTGGGGCTAGACTGTGCGTACCAGATGCTGAGGGACTGCGGCGCGAGATTCTTGAGGAGACACATCGATCGGTATATAGTGTTCATCCCAGTTCCACCAAGATGTACCATGACATGAGAGGTGTTTACTGGTGGGACGGAATGAAGAGAGACATCGCAGATTTTGTGTCGAGATGCCTGACTTGTCAGCAAGTCAAGGCTAAGCACCAGAGGCCCGCGGGAGAGCTACAGCCGTTACCCATTCCGGAGTGGAAATGGGAGCAGATTTCTATGGACTTCATTGTGGGTCTACCCAGGACTACTCGAGGGTATGACTCCATCTGGGTGATCGTGGATCGTTTGACGAAAATGGCTCACTTCCTACCAGTGAAGACGACTTTCGGATTTGCTCAGTATGCCCAGATATACATTGACGAGATTGTACGACTGCACGGAGTTCCTACATGTATCGTGTCCGACAGAGGCACCCAGTTTACCAGCCGACTATGGCAGAGGCTTTAGGAGGCTTTGGGCACTCGCTTGAGTTTCAGCACAGCATTTCACCCGTAGACCGACAGACAGTCAGAGCGGACTATTCAGACTCTCGAGGACATGCTCAGAGCATGCGTATTAGACTTCGGAGGTAGCTGGGATCATCATTTACCCCTAGTAGAGTTCTTCTACAATAACAGCTACCAGGAGACCATTCAGATGGCACCTTTCGAGGCTCTTTATGGGAGGAGATGCAGATCGCCCACCTGTTGGACGGAGCTCAGTGAGAGCAGTATCTTAAGGCCACAGATTGTTGAGGAGACGGCCGCGAAAATCCAGTTGATTCGCGATAGGATGAGAGCAGCCCAGAGAAGGCAGAGATCTTATGCGGACCTTCATCGACGCAGACTTGAGTTTTCTGTTGGTGACCATGTTTTCTTGAGGGTCTCCCCAATGAAAGGTGTGATGAGATTTGGGAAGAAGGGGACGCTTAGTCCCAGATATGTGGGCCCCTTCGAGATCCTCGAACGTGTTGGTGCAGTTGCGTATCGGTTAGCCCTTCCGTCCAGTTTTCCAGATGTGCATCCCGTATTTCACGTTTCGATGCTCCATAGATATCTTCATGATCCTTCGCATGCGATTCAGCACCCGACGATCCAGCTTGAGCGTGACCTTTCCTATGCAGAGCAGCCGGTGATCATTTTGGATCGACAAGTGAAGAAATTGAGGTCGAAAGAGATACCGTCCGTCAAGGTACTTTGGCGTGGCCAGAGCGGCGAGGAGGTCACTTGGGAGACCGAGAGCGAGATGAGGAAGAGGTGTCCCCACCTTTTTGAAGGTAGGTGTAGTTAGATTTTGAAATTCGGGGACCGAATTTCTTTAAGGGGGGTAGATTGTAACACTTTGAAATTTCGTTAGAATGTTTTTCATGTTAATTAGTATTTGTGCGTGTTATTATATATGTATACATAGGATTATTAGTTATTTTAGTCGGGTTTACCCTAATTGGAAAATTTTCCTTTGTAGTGTACACTTGCACACTTAGCCATTTTGTGATCTAGGTTAAAAGTGTTAACCATTTCATTTCATTCTTGCATGGTTCATGGTTATTTTCCCCACCCTTTTATCAAAAACAAAACCCCATTCAATAATTCAAAATCCAATAGAAAAATGAAGCATGGTGTTAGGTAAAGAACTTTGACTTCTTGACCCTTTTCTTCCCTCTTCTCTCTCTTTCCCTCATTCTGAATTTCCTGCAGAAAAACAGCAAAAACCATGGCATTTTCTTCATCTCCTCTTCTTCTTTTCATTTCCATTTGATCCCTACACAAAACCCTACACAAATCAACACATTTTCATCACAAAACCATGGGAAAATGGGCTTTTTGAGGTATTTAGAGGCAAATCTGCACACTTGATGAAAGAGCTGGAACTTTTGGTGTTTTATAAGGTCTTTAGAAGGTATTAACTCAGGTCTAGCACCCTTTTTCCATAACTTGTGTGTTTGGTTGCTAAAAATCTCATTTTTGTGCATTTTAGTGATATTAAAGGGATTTTAGTGATGATATTTTTAAATTTAGCTTTTTATGGCTTAGTTAGCTTGGTAATGGGTTATTAGTGAGGTTTTAGACTTGGGTTTGCTTCAGATTTCAGGAAAATACCATAAAGTATCATTTTATTGTAAAAATGTGATTTTTAACTAGAAATAGGGCTCTGTAGGATCTGCTGCTACCCGAGTTGTTTCAGAATAAAATTGGATTTATTGTAGCATGTATAGGGGGTATTGAGTGCACACACAAAACCTGGGAGCCCAATTCCCAAGACAGGCCGCCGGAATATTCATTCTGGCCGCAATTTGCGGCCAGATGGGTGAGTTGGGGGTTGGGGTTTAGGCCACTGGAGTCTGCATCTATGTGGAGTGTTTTGGTATATATATTTTCATAATATCTGTTCTGTATCAAAATCTGGAGTTGAATACCCTATTTCCCGTATTTTTAATCTTTCGCGACACGCGTGATACGTGTGTGTGGCTTTGGGGTTTCTGCGTGTCGCAACGCGTCGGAGTGACTTCAGGCGCGTAATTACACGTTTTAGCGTATCGCGCTCACGCGCGCTTGGTTTGCGGCACGGGTTTCTAGTTGACTTTAAATGTCGTGTTTGTATGGTTTTGAGCTTATGTGTGATATTCTGTGAAATTCTAGGTTCGCAGGCAAGTGCGACGGACGCCGCGAAGAAGGGAAAACAAATCGTCGGCTATACCTAGCGAGAGTCTACGGTGAGTAGATTTAACATCTACGGGAAAATCGCCCGTATGGCGTTATGCGTCAAGGCCGATAGGACCTTGTAGCAGCATATTACATTTACCTACATTGACTGTTCATGGCTACTATTTTGTGCATACCACATTTCCTGCTATATGTATATAAACTAGAATTGATAGAACACCGCACCATTACTAATGGTTATGTTGCACTAGCACTATCATGCATGTTACACACACACCGTTAGTAATTGCCATGACACTCACACTGTAGAATTTCCATGATCATTATGCTGTAGCTCATCTTTTATGTGACTGGACTTGATATTCATACTTGATACATATATCACATTGCTTTGACTTGCATATTGATTCGGATTACATGATATTCATACTTGATGCATATATCACATTGCTTTGACTTGCATATTGATTCGGATTACATGATATTCATACTTGCTGCATATATCACATTGCATTGACTTGCATATTGATTCGGATTACATGATTTCATACTTGATGCATATATCACATTGCTTGACTTGCATATTGATTCGGATTACATGATATTCATACTTGATGCATCTATCACATTGCTTTGACTTGCATATTGATTCGGATTACATGATATTCATACTTGATGCATATATCACATTGCTTTGACTTGCATATTGATTCGGATTACATGATATTCATACTTGATGCATATATCACATTGCTTTGACTTGCATATTAATTCGGATTACATGATATTCATACTTGATGCATATATCACATTGCTTGACTTGCATATTGATTCGGATTACATGATATTCATACTTGATGCATATATCACATTGCTTTGACTTGTATATTGATTCGGATTACATGATATTCATACTTGATACATATACATCACAAACTCATACCTGCGCACATGCACACTGTATACTCATACCAGTGCACACATATATTGATATCTTCATACCTGTGCACATGCACACTGTATACTCATACCAGTGCACACATATATTGATATCTTCATACCTGCGCACATGCACACTGTATACTCATACCAGTGCACACATACATTGATATCTTCATACCTGCGCACATGCACATTGTATATTCATACCAGTGCACACATACATTGATATCTTCATACCTGCTTAGATTACGCATTAAGATATGTTGTTTCCATGTTAATTCTGGATTTGGGAAACCGTGGATATTTCAAAAGAGAATAGTTAATTATTTAAAAACCCGGTTTCCCTTAATATGATATTTCGGTGCATCCACCATGTGTTTTCTCGGTGCTAGAGTGATATATGTGAACCCGAATCGAGGAGTTGGATGAGGCCGATTACGGGTACATGGTGGACCCGGTATGGTACCCCGGGGTGAGAACGGTTTCGCTGTGTAGTAGACGGTGAGCCTGGCAGAGGGACTACTACCTACCGGTGATTGGTTGGACCTGGCAGTTATCTGGAGGATACTGACCAGAGTCGATAGATGGATGCAGGATGATCCGTACTGCCGGGACTGAGGGCCGATACCGCAGACGGAGCCCGTGGGCTGACCCGGACTGACGGGGCCCGATGGATGAGGATTTTCGTGTCGATGTTGGACACGAGTACTTATGATATTTGGGTGCCGATGTTGGGCACTCGTGATTCTCAGAGATGTACCGGATTGGAGGGCCGATGAGAGTGCCGGCGCCTGAGCTATTTGGGGGAATCTGGGTGCATTGATGGACACCGATTATATATTCCACATTGACATTCCGTGTAGATGTTATATTTCCCATGCTCAGCATTCATTATTGTATCTCATCCTGTAGTTATATTACCTGATAGAGCACTTGCATGATTATTGCACATACTGCTTATCACGCATTGATATCATCTGCTGGCATATGATAGAGTAGCGCAGTACGTGCATGCTCGCGATTGCCTTTATATGTTATTTCTATTCACGAGTTGGCAACCCACCCCCGTTGTGCCACAGTATTTGCAGGTTGCCCCTCGGAGTAGTCGCGGCAGGCTGCTTTCTTACATCTTTTGGCTACAGATACCACTACAGTTGGTGCGAGAGCTGTTTTGCTGATAGGTGGGTTGTGGTATCTGGTTACTTCTTTTGTACACACTGTTGTATCTAGTATTCTCCATCTACCATATATGTATTTGACTTAGAGACAGTGTGAGGACGATGATGTTTATTATTGGTATTCTGGTGTCGAGCTCGTTATGAGCCGACTTTACTTATGCAGTTTATTCTATCTGTGATGTTCCCACTTGTTGCTCTTGATCTTCGCTACGGCGTCGTATATTGCTATCCTGGTGATTGTTTACTTTAGATTTCTCAGCACCTTTGTAAATGCTTCCATTTAAAGCTTAAAACACTCTATACTTTTACTGGTTTGACTTCTGGGTTTTCGGTTTACTTAGTCGCGTTATGCCTGTAGACGTTACATGGTTAAGTGCCGGTCACGGGCCAAACTTTGGGTCGTGACAGAATCCTTCTTGTGGCATTGTAGACTTGGCCATATCAATGCGACACGACTAGATAAGTTACATAAGGATGGATATTTGAATACGTTCGAATTATCATCTTATGAAACTTTCCATTCATGTCTCAAAGGCAAAATGACCAAAACTCCATTTAGTGGACACGGAGAAAGAGTTACGAAACTCTTGGGACTGATACATAGTGATGTATGCGGTCCCATATCTACACATGCCAGGAATAGTTCCTCATACTTCATTACATTCACTGACGATCTCTCAAGATACGGACATGTGTTCCTGTTGAAACACAAGTCTGAAGCTTTTGAGAAATTCAGAGAATATAACCACGAAGTAGAGAACCAAACGGGAAATAGTATTAAGATCCTTCGATCTGATCGAGGAGGAGAATACTTGAGCAATGAGTTCCTAGATTACTAAAAGAGAATGGGATTCTCTCTCAGCTTACTCCTCCCTATACACCACAGCACAACGGTGTATTGGAGCGGAGGAATCGCACCCTATTAGATATGGTGCGATCTATGATGAGCACTGCTGAGTTGCCTATTTTCTTCCGGGGGTATACGCTTGAGACAGCCATACACCTATTGAATATGGTCCCTACCAAATCAGTGCCTACCACTCCATATGAGATATGCAAGGGGAAGAGACCAAGTCTTAATTATATTAAGATATGGGGTTGTCCGGCCTATGTCAAAAGGCACAATCCGGACAAACTCGAGGCAAGGTCTGTCCTGTGCAAGTTTGTAGGATATCCCAAAAACTCACAAGGGTATATCTTCTACCATACCGAGGAACAAAAGGTGTTTGTTTCTCGATATGCCACATTTTTAGAAAAGGAATTTCATGCAAAGGAAATTAGTGGCAAGGAGGTAGAACTGGAAGAAGTTCCAGTTACACAAACTGCAACAGAAGATTTGGTGGAACCAGATGATTCAGTAGTTCCCAACGAACCCCCGCCTCTCCGCCGATCTAGTAGGGTTCCTCATCCACCTGAGAGATACTATGGTTTTCTCATCGATAGTGGGAGCGAAGATTGCATCATGGAAGATGATGACCCGACTAGTTTCGAGCAGGCCATCACGAGTGGTGACTCTGTGAAATGGCTGGATGCAATGCGATCTGAGATGGAATCCATGTACACCAACAAAGTATGGACTTTAGAAATTGCTCCTGAAGGGGTAAAACCAATTGGGAGCAAATGGATCTTTAAGAAGAAACTTGGTGTAGATGGAAAAGTTGAGACTTTCAAAGCTAGACTTGTTGCAAAGGGTTTTTGTCAACGACCAGGTGTGGATTATGATGAAACCTTTTCTCCAGTGGCTATGCTTAAGTCCATCCGGATCTTACTTGCCATTGCTGCATACCATGACTACGAAATCTGGCAAATGGATGTTAAGACCGCCTTTCTAAATGGTGATTTGGAAGAGTGCGTGTACATGACTCAGCCAAAGGGCTTTGTAGACAGTGGGAGCAGCGGAAAGGTGTGCAAGCTGCTTAAATCCATCTACGGGTTAAAGCAGGCATCGCGGAGTTGGAACATCTATTTTGATGTTGTAGTTAAAGAGTTTGACTTCATCAAAAACATAGATGAACCTTGTATATACAAAAAGGTTGCAGAGAGTAAGGTTGCTTTCCTCGTATTGTACGTGGATGACATACTCTTGATAGGAAATGATATTCCTATGCTGCACTCGGTCAAGCTCTTCTTATCACATAGATTCTCAATGAAAAATCTAGGTGATGCCTCCTGCATTTTGGGAATTAAGATCTATAGAGATAGATCTAGACGGATACTGGGATTGTCCCAATCCAGGTACATTGACACCATACTGAAAATGTTTAGTATGGAAGAATCCAAGCGTGGGAATTTACCCACGATCTCTGGACTCACTCTCTCCAAAGAGATGTCTCCCAAGGCTGATTTGGAAAGAGCTCGCATGTAAGGGATACCCTATGCTTCGGCAGTAGGCTCTATCATGTACGCGATGCTATGTACCAGACCCGATGTAGTATACTCACTAAGTGTAGTGAGTAGGTATCAAGCAGATCCTGGAGAGAATCATTGGACAGTTGTAAAGAACATTCTCAAGTACTTAAGAAGGACAAAAGAGATGTTCTTGGTGTATGGTAATGGAGAACTCCAGGTGGAGTCCTTTACCGATTCGAGCTTCCAGAGTGATAAGGAAGACTCTAAGTCGCACTCGGGATTTGTCTTTACCCTAAATGGAGGGGCGGTTTGTTGGAAGAGTTCCAAACAGGAAACCGTGACAGACTCGACAATGGAGGCTGAATACATCGCTGCCAACGATGCTTCCAAAGAGGCTGTCTGGATAAAGAAGTTCATCACTGAACTTGGTGTGGTTCCATCCATTGAGTATCCAATACCTCTGTATTGTGATAACAATGGAGCTGCAGCTTTGGCCAAGGAACCCAGGTCCCATCAGAAGTCTAGACATATTCTGAGGTGGTATCACCTAATCCGGGAGATAGTTGATCACCGGGAGATCGAGGCCACGAGAGTTGATACGAAGGACAACATTGCGGATCCACTCACAAAGGCCATTCCTTAGATACAATTTGAGAGACTCTTCGGGATGTTGGGTATGAGATACTACAACAGCTGGCCTTAGTGCAAGTGGGAGATTGTTAGTTATATGTATGCCCTAGAGGCCATTGTTGTACATATGATGTATAATATAGTGGATGCTTGAATATATATAGAGAGGACTTTCTTGCTCGATATGATAGTATGCTATCTGGTTTCACTTTATCTAAACATGTTAACAAATACTGTTTTGTGATCACGTGTTGATAAAGCCCTTAGGATATGTACTCGACTACTAGGACTATGATACAGATCATACTAGTGGAGCCAGGGTAGTCTACGAGTACATCCTATAACTGTTCCTAGTCGAGGGTGTATCGAGACAGGGCATCGATACTCCAGAGTAGGCTAGCGTATACGCATCTTGACCCATATGATGGGCAATGAATGATCCCATACCCATTGATGTTGGACATCAAAGATGGTGTACGGGTGCTCAGTGGAGACTGGGTACACTGAACGGACTCGCCGAGAACTCCTGGATGGTATTATACCTATCGTCAGATAGCAGTTCTCCGGTGACACTGGTACAGGTTAGTCTGTAGACCCGAGATCGTCATAGAGTCTTGTGTGATTCCCACTGTGCTTTGATTTCCAACTTACCACGTCCAAGATGACGTGCAAAACGGTGGCTTTTGGGTACAGTCCCGAATCACATGGAGGTAATGAGCGACAGGAGGGGTTTCGTCTCTCCCGGTATAGGGAGTTGATGTTGTGCCGTGTTCGATTGGCTACAGTCGGAAGTCCCTGGCCAGGGCTGATATGGAGATTTAGTGGTAAGTGTTATCAGTAGTTTCTCGACCCGTTATGAGCCTTACATCGACATGACTTATCGGTTACTGGGGTCTGACGTTTACCACCCCTAGACTAGATATGCAAAATATCAGACGAAGAGATCGGACTGTACCGTAGTGTTTACTGATTGGATTTGCAGGAGAATGTACAGGCTTGCTTGTTGATCTTCTGATTGCTCAATACACGGGTGGCTGTTACGTTTAGCTGACCGCTTGCAGATTGTGGGTGTTTGATAAGATCATCACCCACTGCCGGCGTATTGACGATTCTTTAGAGTCCTACACAGAAGTTTCCTGGCTCAGGAAAAACGGAGTAGGAGCACATATGTGATGTGCGGGACCGAGAATGATACGATATGAGATACCGTATTATATTCTCACGATATGAGATATCGGCCGGGTACATGTGATATAGCCGGGTCATCGGATCAAGTGTTGATTCGATGAATGAGTACATGTTATATTAGTCGGTTATATGCAATATAGCCGGATTTTCGGATCAAGAGTTGATTCGATAATTTAATGTATAATTATATATGTGATATATTAAATTACGTTAACTGATATAAGCTCGCTTTATTGATTCATTTTCTCACTACATTGATATATATGCGATATATGTTAATTGTATTATTTTCTTTTGTTACAAAAATATATTATATATGTCATATATAATATTGTAACAGTTTGGCTTACAAATACAACATGATTGTTATGTTTAAACAAACTTAGGTTTTGGATTTGGGTTAGCTTTTTCATGAAGCTTTCTTTTGTCATTTAGCTTGATATTTTGTGAAGATATTTGTTAACCCAACCCAAACCCTTTACCTATGGTTTATTCTCTAAAATGGTTAAGCCTTTCATTCTTAACCAAGGGTTGCAATTGTAACCACAACAATAATTCATTATTCATCACAAAAGCTTTCTTCTTCTTCTTCCTCATTGAAAAAAGCTTTCTAGCTTTTTGACTTGTGATGATTTAAAGTGAGAAAATGAAAACAAAAGAGAGCAAAATTCCTACTTCATCATCCTTATCTATTATAGCCACTTAGATTAGGGTGTTCACTTCACTAATACTTGATTAGAGAAGTGAAAGCTTGATCTTGAGATTCTTCAAGGTAGATCATCTTCGAAAAGGAAGATTTCATGCAAGAATGGATCATTCGACTTGTGGAGCCTCTCTTGAGTCCAGGAGATCATGGATCGCGGCAAAGGGACTACTACTCGGAGCTTATGAAGCGAAGGAACGGACTACAAAGGTTGTAATCCCTCTCTCTTAGATGTGAAGTTGTTTACATGCATAGTTAACCCTAATTCTCTAGTTAAGATCTTGGTTAGGGTTTGTTTAGCACCCCAAAATTTTTAAAGAAGCATGTTTGATGCTTGCCAAAACCTTCACAAGGTGCTATTCTAACCCTACAGTAGGGTAGGGGAGCTGCCTCTTGGTGAGGGGTTTGATCCCTAGCGTTGTGGGGTAGGGGAGCTACCAGCCAGGGATAGCCGAGCAAGGTAGCCGCTCGGCTACCTCTTGGTGAGGGCTTTGATCCCTGGCATTGTGGGGGTAGGGGAGCTACCGGCCAGGGATAGCCGAGCGGGGTAGCCGCTCGGCTGGTTCTTGGCGAGGGCTTCGATCCCTGGCGTTTCGGTGTAAGGGAGCTACCGGCCAGGGATAGCCGAGCGAGGTAACCGCTCGGCTGCCTCTTGGTGAGGGCTTTGACCCCTGGCGTTGCGGGGTAGGGGAGCTACCAGCCAGGTATAGCCGAGCAGGGTAGCCGCTCGGCTGCCTCTTGGTGAGGGCTTTGATCCCTAGCGTTGTGGGGTAGGGGAGCTACCAGCCGGGGATAGCCGAGCAGGATAGACGCTCGGCTGCCTCTTGGTGAGGGATTTGATCCCTGGCGTTGCGGGATAGGGGAGCTACCAGCCAAGGATAGCCGAGCAGGATAGCCGCTCAGCTGCCTCTTGGAGAGGGCTTCGATCCTTAGCGCTGGAGGGGCCGTGGGAGGCCTGCTAAGGATGGACCGAGCAGTGAAGCTGCTCAGTTTCCTCTTGGCAAGGTTCTGTTCGTCCTCCCTGGTGTGAGGACCGGGAAGAGGGACAGTCGTTGTCGACACTTTTCATGATCTCGTGGGGAACGCGAAGCGCCAGAGTGTCGTTTCAATTTCGCATCGAGCGGTGCGATGTCTGCCGCGTGGCAGCATGATTGCGGGTGAAACGAGCATCGAGGGCAGAGGTTAGATGCCGCGAGGGCTCGGCTGGCAGAAATATCCTCAGAGTACCACGTGCAATGCTCTCTGCACCCCCTTACCCCGCTATTGTAATTTTTTTCCTCTCGATGTTTGGTTGAGGAGCCTACAGTACCTTTTGAATGAATACAATTCTTTTTCTTTTCGCAATGTTTTATTGACCTCTTCTTATTTCATAAACAAAAAGATCTCAAAAAAGGTGTGCACTGCTTTAAAAAGGGAATACATGCTAGTAGATGCTCTTATTCGCGCAGCTCGAGCCCTTCTGATGTCTGTTGGCCTATATGCCCGGCATAGGGTACCGAGCTTCGTGGGTACCAGACGTATTCTCCGCTGACACGACCATGATTTGGCCGATGGTCAGCTCGGCGGGAGGGGGACGCTGCTCTTGCTCGCGGCCAGCCTGTCGCTTGTCCCTCAAGTACGCTGCAAGGTGCCCCATACGGATGAGCTCCTCAATATAGTCACGGAGCTGCTTGCAGCTCTCCGTGGAGTGGCCTAGCGACCTGTGGAAACCGCAGTAGGGGCCCCGGGTTCATTTTGAGGCCATTCACGAGATCGGGGGAAGCTTGAAGAATCCTTCGCCCTTGGACTCCTCTAGTAGCACTGTCTGGGAGATGTTGAGCGGGGTGTATTCCTGAAACTTCGGGAGATAGGGCTTTGCCCGCTCAGGTCCCCTTCTCTCTTCCCTTACCCTTTTCTTCTGGTCGACTTTCTCTTCCCGGGGGAGATTTGCATTCACCTCGGATTCGAGCTGGGCTTCACGCTCGGTCCAGGCTTTTACCTCGTCCATGGTCTTAGGTTGCGCTAATGCAAAGGAGCGTAACCACTCCTTGTGCCTAAGACCAGACCTAAGTGCTGTGATGACGGTCTCGTCCCGGTGCTCTGGGACCTCGAGAAGGGCGTTGTAGAAGTGGGTGACGTATGCTTTGAACGTCTCCTTGTCCCCTCTCTTGATCGTGAAGAGATGTTCGACTGTGCATTTTTGCCGCCTGTTCCTAACGAAGCGGCCGAGGAATTGGGTGGCAGCTTGTCGAAAGTTGAGATAGAGCGAGGTTCAAGTCCTCGGAACCAGTCTCGTCCGGAGCGGATGAGAGTGGTCGGGAAGGCTCGGCACTGGGCGGCGTCGGAGTTATCTTGGAAGTTCATCCCCGCGGTGAACGCATCCAAATGGTCCTTCGGGTCAGATTTACCGTCGAAGAGAGAGACCTTTGAGGGCTTGTTGCGGGCGGAGACGTGGACGGCGAGCAGCTCCTCGGTGAATGGCTTGGTGAGCGAGTCGGCGGCGTATTTAGCCCCGTCGCTCGAGCGGTGATCTTCCCGATGCATACCCTCGATCTTCTTCTCGAGGGCGTCGAGTCGGCCGTGGTATCCCGACGATTCGGCACATTCTGATCCCCGGCCTCTGCTGTTGGAGACCTGCGTCTGGGAGCGGCCCCGGTTCCTCTCAATGAGGTTCCTCAGATCCCCCAGCGAGGTGGTCTTCGAGCCGCTGTGGCGAGTCCCGTCCGCATAACCCCGTCGAGGGACGGGATGTTGGTCATGCCTGGGAACAGACGAGCTGACCGACATCTCCTCGGGAGGGAAAGGGTCGCGAAGAGGCTCGGGGCGAGGTGCTCTGGCGACGGACCTCGCTGTTGAACTGTAGGGCGCCCAGCGAGTCGCAGAAGGTATTGGCCTGGGAGATCTGCGGCCATAGGAGGTAGCGAGGCGGTGGTCGGCAGTGCCGACGCGTGCGGAGTCTTCTCTCCCCCTGTAGGGGTCCCGGTCTCGAGGCGGAGGAGTGGCGACCTAGGGAACTTACCCTGCCGTTTGGACACGGATGAGTGCTTCCACGATAGACGCGAGTCGGTCTATCCGGCCGGCAAGAGCGTTGATGGCATTCGGCGGAGGAGGTTCTTCCGCACCTCCGTTGAGGGAGAGGCGGCGGCTGGTGCTGGGATCGTCGTGATGATCGCTCGCCATTAGATTAAGATCGGAAGATGAACTTTTGTTTTTGTGGAATCAAGGGTTCCCACAGACGGCGCCGGCTGACGCAGGTGAGATCCGCGCCAAGATGTTACCTTCCGATGATCTGACGATGGCGGTGATGGACGGCTGAGATTTGATCAGGAGGCTGGCTCCTAAAGCGTGTGGATCTCAATGGGTTTGAGGTTGTTTGCGCCGAGCTACCTGCAAGGAAGTCCCGGGATGGTTGTACCACCGAGGACCCTCTGACGGTCAAGTTAGAGAGGAAATCCGAGCAGAGTAACGGCTTAGTGGAGTCAAAATGGCTTACTTGAACCGTTTGCAGAAGGGGTTTATATAGCGATGGCAGCATGCAAGGCAGACGCGAGAATCACGCCGGTCGTTACGCTCCCGACGTCACGCCAGCGCGATGGGCGGGATCTCCCATTAATGATGAGACAGGCTTGTTAATGGGGGATCGTGATGGCGTGGAACGTGGGATGTGGCCGGCGGATATCTCGCGCACGGCGAGATTCGTGGGATGGCAGTTGCGCCTGTGAGCGGTGCTGCTGGTTGGTCGATGAGACCGAGGAAGATGACCTCGGCAGGAGAGCTCACGGATGAGAGGGAGAGCCGAGGTATCTTTGTTCTGTGGTAGCCCAGAGACGAGCTGTGAGACCGAGAAGGCCAATTGTGCTGGGGGCTCGGAGGTGAGCCAACGCTTGTTTGTGGGACGGGCACAGGAGTGGTCTGGTCGGCCACTGTAGATCCTTTCTTGCATGTCCTGGGACACGTAATCTGCCACGTGTCATGATCTGGGAGATCACCGATATCGAGCATCATCACCTATTAAGTTTAGTTAAATGAAGCCAAAAACGAATCAATGGAAAATGATACAGTGACGGTAAGTAGCTCCTTAGCAGGAAACTAGATAGTATGCAAAAACATGAAGCATTAACAAACATGCAATGCATGAGTTAAGATGGTTAAATGCTAAGATAGGTTTGAAATATACGAGTAGGTTTATTTTTTGGCCAAATCCTTGGAGGGCATGAGTGGGTCCGCCCTTGACCATAATATATATAACCAGTTAAGAAAAGGATTCCATGATTTTAACCAAAACAAGCATTGTATTATAAAGGTATGCAATGAATAAGACTGCAGACTTTGAAACTGTCAGGGACATCAAAGAGAAGCTCTGTTATACCAGGTGATTTGCTTTTCAATTGATATGACTTGCCTAATTATTATTTTAGGTTGTATTATTGAGTTGAAGGTACATTTTATTTTTGCTTGCAGCTATGATTACAAGCTTGAATACCAATTAGGTCTAGAAACTACCATTTTGGTGAAGAATTACACCGTAAGTGTATATACTCTTGCAATCATATTTGTTGCATCATCATTTAGTTACTCTATTTCTACTTGTAATTATACTTCTATAACTTAACTTCTCTTTCTCCCATTGTGGCATTTAATTCTGTACTCATTTGAATCCAAATGCTGCTTTTTCTAAGTATCAAATTAATGGTGAGAACGCCAGTGCGGACATGCAGAACTGACCAAACACACTTGCAGTTTTGGAAATATTGCTGTGTACTTCAAATTGAAATTTTTATCTGATGTAGCCTATATATTCAAATTGAAATTTTTATCTGATGTACATCCAATTGTGATATTAAATTTTACTTCATTATTATTTATATATATATATATATATAATGGAGGAAAGATGCCATAGGAGGAAATTTCCTCCTATGGCGTCAAAAAAATACAAAACGATGAAAATGATGGGTGCCGATCGTCGAACAAAACGAGAGAGGGTGTAATTTTTCGACGTCATAGGAGTAAATTCCCTCATATGGCCTTTTGTTACGAGTGTACATATGCTTTTTGATGTAGGTGGGTTCCAACAATAAAACTCAAGCCTTGTTGAGTTTTGTCCCATCTTATATCTTATACTCATGTACTGCTCATAATTTTTCTAATGTGGGATTATTTTAATTCACACGTCTCAACACTTCCCCTCACATGCAACCATCACTTTTTTTTGGTGTGGTTGTCACGTAATTGCACTGCTTTTTTCAAAGGTATTGTTGAGGTCCCGATCGATCTGGACTTTGATATCATATTCAATTTTAATATATATATATATATATATATATATATATATATATATATATATATATATACACACACACGCGCGCGTGCACGCGCGTGTGAGGTTAATGGAGGGTAGGTGTCATAGGAGCGAATTTTCTCTTATGGCGTCGGAAAAATGCATCCTCCATGATTTTTTTCGACGATCGGCATAAATCATCTTCATCTTTATCATCTAAAACATGGATACACCAAATTTCATGTGATTATACCATTTTTTCACCGTTGATTTAGTTGGTGCAAAATTAATGGTTTACCGACAATAGAACTTTTTACAATTCTAATTCAACGGTGAAAAGTGGTGGAATCACATGAAAGTTGGCTTTGATGTCGTTTATAAGCTGCCATGGTGTCATGCAACTGGGATTTGTAGTCCTTTGACGTTCTCCACTATAATCATTATAAAAAGCACACACAACAACAACAACAACAACTGAGCCTTTTATCCCAAGCATATGGGGTAGGCTACATGAACCAACATGAGAATCACGCCGGGTCCAGCACATGAATCCTCTGTCTCCACTCACTTCTATCGAACAATATACTTTCATTGAGTCCTTTGGCAACCATATCGTTTCGTATCACCTCCATTCATGTTTTCTTCGGTCTCCCTTTTGCCCTTTTGCCATTGCCCATATCGAGAGCATCTATTCGTCGAACCGGTGCTTCCATAGGTCTGCGTCGCACATGATCAAACCATCTTAGCCGGTTTTCCCGCATCTTCTCCTCCACAGGTGCTACACCAACTTTTGCACGAATATCCTCATTTCGCACCTTATCTTTTCTAGTGTTACCGCACATCCAGCGAAGCATGCTCATCTCCGCTACGTGCATCTTCTGTGTATTATGCTTCTTAGGAGCCCAGCATTCTGTACCATATAATAAGGCAGGCCGAATAGCGCTCCGATAAAACTTCCCTTTCAATTTTAACGGAAAGTTACGATCACACAAAATCCCGGTTGCACTCCTCCATTTCAACCAACCAGCTTGGATCATTTGATTAACATCACTATCGATCTCCCCATTCTTTTGGATAATGGAACCTAGATATCTAAAATGGTCGCTCGGTGATATCTCTTGCCCTTCCAATGTTATACCAATATGGTTTTGACTTCGCTGGCTACTAAATTTGCAGTGCATATATGCTGTCTTGGACCTGCTCAATCTGAATCCCCGAGATTCCAATGTTTGCCTCCATAATTCCAATTTGGCATTAACCCCTACTTTTGTCTCATTTACTAGAACAATATCATCAGCGAATAGCATACACCAAGGTACCTCATCTTGGATAGTTCTAGTATGCTCATCCATCACGATGGTAAACATGAATGGACTTAATGCAGATCCTTGATGTAAACCAATAGTAATCGGAAAATCACTCGTTAAGCCACCGCAAGTTCTGACATTTGCCACTACTCCGTCGTACATATCCTTGATTATGTCAATATACTTGACGGGGACCCCCTTCTTCATCATTGTCCCCCATAATACCTCTCTAGGCACCTTGTCGTACGCTTTTTCTAAATCAATAAATATCATATGCAAATCTCTTCTCCTCTCTCGAAAGCGCTCGACAAGTTGACGAAGCAAATGAATCGCCTCTGTCGTCGATCGTCCAGGCATGAACCCAAATTGGTTCTCTGTTATCTTAATATCCTTCCTTAACCCGTGTTTAATCACTCTCTCCCAAAGTTTCATGGTGTGACACATTAGTTTTATTCCACGGTAGTTTGAGCAACTTTGAATGTCACCCTTGTTCTTGTAGATAGGTACAAGGATACTTTTCCTCCATTCATTTGGCATCTTTTTTGTCTGCCAAATCTTATTAAACAGATCTGTCAGCCATTTAACGCCTATTTCTCCTAAGCATCTCCAAATCTCGATAGGAATCCCGTCAGGACCAACCGCTTTTCTTAAACCCATTCTGTTCAAAGTTTTACTTTTTCTCCAACGATATATTCCGAATCCAGTTGTTATCCATATATCCGAAAGTTTTACTTCCTTTCCCTATAATTATTTAGGTTTTTTTATATACCAATCCGATATGCCCAAAAATCACCCTAAAAAGTTTGATATTCTAAAAATCACGTCCAAAAGTTCTTTGTTGCTTAAAAATATCTTCCGTTAGTCTAATTCCTAACCTGGGTTGGTTGGACTAATTAAGGTCACGATCACTCAGAAAAAACCCTTCATTACCTCCTCATCTCACGTCATTCTCCATCCTGCTCTTCTCTCAAGTTCCCTAATCCTTTCCAATCCTTGCCGATCTCCAAGAAGACCTCCTTAAATTCCTAATTTTTTCCTTCATTTTGAACTCTACGAAGCTCTCAATCATGTGAAAGATGCTGCTTCGTCGCCAAAGAAGCCTTAATGTTTATAGCTTGGAGTTCATTTTATTGTTTGTGAGTTGTTCGTAATTGTTGCAATATGTCCACAAAGTTTCCTGCATCAAAGAGTGTGAACTGGATTAAGAGGAAAACCCCTAAGTTTTCATGTAAAGGAAACCCCACATTTTCAAATCAGGGCAAATCCATAACCCTAACCTTTTTATAAACTCAAAACAAGGAAGAAGATGACTGTTGAGGGCAATTTGGTCTTTTACTAACCCCAACCGGCTCCAAACTAGGTTAAAGGAATATTCCAAGGAGATGCCGGATAAAACTAATTAGGGGGTCTTTTTGGATAAGCTATGACTTTCCGTGGGTTACTTTTAGAATATCGAAATTTTTGTGGTAATCTTTTGCAATACCATTTCTTTGGAACGGGTCATTATTTCTTTATGAGTTAAATTATATGCCAGCAACCGAGCTTATGAAAAAAGTAGTTTACTATATATATATATATATATATATATATATATATAGAGAGAGAGAGAGAGAGAGAGAGAGAGAGAATAATAATAGAGGAAAGATGCCATAGGAGAGAATTTTCTCATATGGCGTCGAAAAATTACACGCTCCCTCGTTTTTTCCGACGATCGACACCCATCATCTTCATCGTTATCATCTAAGATGTGGGCACACCAAATTTCATGTGATTCTACAACTTTTTCACTGTTGATTTAGCAAAACAGAAAGTTATGTTGTCGGTACACCGTTAATCTTGAACCCACTAAATCAACGGTGAAAAAATTATAGAATCACATGAAATTTGGTGTACCCATATCTTAGATGATAACGATGAAAATGATGGGTGCCGATCATCGGAAAAAACGTGGGAGGATCTATTTTTTTGACGCCATAGGAGAAAATTTCCTCCTATTGCATCTTTCCTCCATTATTCTCATATATATATGAGAATAATGGAAGAAAGAGGACCTAGGAGGCATTTTGTCAGGCAACGTCAAAATACTACACCCTCCAACATTTTATTCGATGATTAGCACCCATCATCATCATCTTTATCATATAAGATGTGGATACACCAAATTTCATGTGATTTTATCGCTTTTTCATCGTTGAATTAGCAATGTAAAAAGTTATATTGTTGGAAAACCGTTAATTTTGCACCCATTAAATCAACGGTGAAAAAGTGGTAAAAACATAAAATTTGGTGTATTCACATCTTACATGACAAATATGATGATGGATGCCGATCATCGAAAAAAATCATGGAAGGTTATATTTTTTCGACGCCGTATGCGGTATGGCATCGGAAAATGCATCCTCCATGACTTTTTTCGGCGATCGGCACCCATCATTATCGTCTTTATCATCTAAGATGTGGGTATACCAAATTTTATATGGTTCTACCACTTTTTCACCGTTGAATTAACAATGTAAAATGTTCTATTGTCGGTAAACCGTTAATTTTGTATTCACTAATTCAACGATGAAAAAGTATAGAACGACATGAAATCGTGGAGGGTGTATTTTTTCAACGCCATGGGAGAATTTCCTCTTATGGCGTTAAAAAAATACACCCTCAATTTTATCCGTCGATCGATATCCATCATCTTTATCCTTATCATCTAAAATGTGGATACATCAAAATTCATGTGATTCTACCAATTTTTCAATGTTGAATTAGCAATATAAAAAGTTATAGTCGGTAAACCGTTAATTTTGTACCCACTAAATCAACTCTGAAAAAGTGGTAGGATCGCATGAAATTTGGTATATCCACTGTTTACCCCAATCAGAGCAAAGCTCTGTTCAAATTCCAAGGCGGGAGATGAAGCAACGCTTCATCTTCCCCCAATCAGAAATAAGGCTTTGCTTTGAAAAATTAAAAGTTTAATGAATGAAGCAACGCTTCAGATTCTTTGCGCTGCGCGCAACGCGCCACGTGTCAGAAGTTGATACGTTAGCGCAACGCCCAAGGCAGTGCGTCCAATCAGAGCAAGGCTCTTTAAAAAAAAAGCAACGTTCAATTGCGCAAGCGCACCGCTGCGCGACACGTGTCTGCGCAGTTGCGCGAACACTGCTACGCAAGCGCACCGCTGCGCGACACGTGTCTGCGCAGTTGCGCAAGCGCAGTTGCACGTGTCTGCGCAGTTGCGCAAGCGCTTCATTGTGCGACACGTGTCACTCACTGGGGGAGTTGCGCAAAACAGAATAAATCTTGTTGAAACAAGAAGATTTTCTTGTATAAGGCAGGGGCCTTTGGATCAAAGATCCAACGGTGGGGAAAATTCCCCAAATCACTCAGAGAAAGATCTCTTTAACAAATTTAACTAATTTGTGAGCACTATAAAAAGGATCCCAGACCTCATTTCAAAATCATCAAAATCTTGCTAAAAAAAGGAGAGAAGAGAACTCTTGAAGAGTAAAAAAAAAGGTAAAAACCTTTAAAAGAAGAGAAAATTCTCTTATGAACAAGATCATGGATCTTCAACAATAAATAAATAAATAAGTAAATAAATCAAATAGTGCCTTGCACTTGTTTTATGAACCATCGGTTCTTGAACCTAAAAGGTTCTTAAATTAATAGTGCTTTGAACTTTTATGAACCTTTGATTCTCTGAGATAAGAAAAACAAGAAAAAACTTGTTTTTTCTTAGATCTAAATCAAATAGTGCTTTGCACTTCTTTTATGAACCATCGGTTCTTGAATCTAAAAGATTCTCAAATTAACAGTGCTCTGCACAAATGCAATGCATTACTTAAAGGGCCATGCCCAAATCAAAATGACCTGACAGGCCAAAATAAATTGCAAGGCAATAAATGGGCAGAGCCCAAATAAATTGATGATTTGCATCCTTTATACAAGGGCAGAGCCCAAATGAAATTGATGCTCTGCATCATTTATAAAGGGCAGAGCCCAAAACAAATTGATGCCCTGCATCTTTTCTGGGCAAAGCCCAAATAAAAATAAAAACAAATGCAAATAAAATATTGGACATTTTTAACTGGACTTAGCCCAATCGTGTCCATAAGTCCTTAAACTAAATTAACTGAGCAAAACGGCTCTCCTAAACCAATCCACATCCGGTTCAAGGGTACATCTCCGAACTCCTTTGATATCCATCGTTGTAATTCCTCAACGACGTCAAAGAGGTGACGGGTCCCAACGACCATACATCAATATTGGACCGAAACGTCCTTAAACTAATATTGGACCGAAACGTCCTTAAACTAATATCGGACCGGAACGTCCCTAAACTTATATCGGACCGAAATGTCCCTAGACTAATATCGGACCACCACGTCTCTAAACTGGAATATGGACCACCACGTCCCTAAACTGGCACAATAAAGCCCAAATGCTCTTTTGTCGGATCTAAACGGTCCCGTTAAGTTGATCTTAGTCTCAAACTGGACTAACGTATCCTTAACAAACGTTTGAGTCGATCTTAGCCTCAAAAATGGCTAACGTATCCTCCAAACAGACTTTAGTCCCAAATTGGACTATGAATCTCCCAAACTGGAACAATAGAGCCCAAACGCTCTTTTGTCGGATCTAAACGATCACGTTAAGTTGATCTTAGTCTCAAACAGGACTATCGTATCCTTAACGAACGTTTAAGTTGATCTTAGCCACAACTCGACTAATGCATCCTTAAACTAAAAACACCAAACCCAAATCTAAGTAAATACGGATTTGGACTAATCCACGTCCTACGGGCGACGACATTACTCAGTCTCCGTATACAATCCACGGGCAACCACGAGCAAAACAAACACCCACGACACGAAGTGAAATTCTGGAGAAGGAGAAAGTTGTTACCGCGACGCGGTAGCGTAATTAACTGCAGGGGCTTGCGCCTGCAGGGAAGAGCGTCCCCACAATCAAAAACCCCTCAAGCGAGGGGGAATTTGACGAAGTCTGCTACATCGGCCGCATCCGTCTAAACCTCCGATACAAGGTGCCATAAATCAACTTGGCATCTTCGGAGAGGTAGACGGATAAAACCAAATAGCATCTGCCCCGAATCTCAGCGTCAGGACATCGCAGTCCTGTGCGCCGCCTTTCGGAGGGGAACAGATTCTGGCACGCCCGGTGGGACCTTTTCCTCTTTCCACTCCACACTTCATGTGTCGTGTTCGCGAGCAAATCGCGGTTTGCTGTGGTTACTTGTGGATTCAAGGTACTAAGATTTGGTGTCTTGCTCCGTGCAGAAAACAGAAGATCAATGGCTTCAAACTGCACTGCCTGCAATTGCGACTCTCGCTCGGTCCTTGCTGGAGGAGTGACTTATGGGCCCCAAGCGGCCTTCCTTTTCAAGATGCCAGTGGAGCAGGTGACTCAGGCCACCACTGGATTATTCTTCGGGACCATGCTCCCACCGTTGAGCTTCAATGCCATAATGACGTTGGAAGAAGCCCCAAAGAAGTCGGTCTTTGATCGGCTTACCACTGCCGCGACCCCTCTCAACGGGTCGCCCAGCTTCAATACCTCAGTTTATAACAAACTGGGCCAGAACGTCTGCAAACCCGCGATACCCGAAGCTGCCATCCCAAAGCGGATAGCTATCCCGGCTCAAGCAGACGAAATCATTGGAAAGGCTCCTCCTTCCAAGAAGTCAGTTTTTACGAGGCTGGCCATTCCGGTTGCTGCTCCAGGCGAGGTCCTCAAAGCTGCTTCCCCTGCTCAGAGGTCTGTCTTTGACAGATTAGACATTGCTTCTCAACGGGCGTCAGTCTTCGATAGGCTAGCACCAATAACAGTCTCTCCTCAAAGCAGGGGGCATGAAGAAGCTTATCCAACAACGGAGGTGATCTCATCCGCACGACATGCTCAACGTCGCCACTGGCGCCGAGTGAGGAAGGCTGGGGGCAACTCCCCCTCTGGACTTACTCCTCCAACTCTAATGGTGGGGATCGATACTGCTGTTCCAACCAGGAACAGATTTGAGTTGCTGAACTTGGTGCGCAGAAACTCTCCTACTGCGGTGCTAAAGCGAACTCCTTCACCTGTGGAGAATACTCCAGAGAAGAAGCTAGAGCAGCCCCCTCAACGGCCGTCCTCTAAAATTTACAAAGTCTGACGACAGGTCCAAGAGTCGGTGATCGATCAAGACTGCCTCCGACGACAGAAAAAGATGAAGGTTCGGCAGGGGAAGGATTACTCTGTCAAACCACAAAAAGCAAAAGCTACTTGGGTGCCCACTACAACGGCTCCCTTAACTCCAATCACTCAAAAAAGGAGGCCACAAAAAGCCCCTGTGAACATGGCGAAGCATAAAAGCGCTGAACACAAACGCCCCAAATCTGGGGGCATGGTGGTGCACACTGTTTATATGGCTTCTGGAAAGGAGGAAAGCTGCACTTCCACGGGCCACCGACCGCTCACCCGATCCGTGACGAAAGTCCAGGAGCCACAACAAAAGCTTCAGGAAATGATGACTGCAATGGCTGCACTCACTGAGCCAAAAGAAAGCTCCGAAACGTCTTCGGATGAGCGTCAAGAACAAGAAACCGACGCTGACTTTTTACGCAGAGTCCTCAAAAAGAGGGACAAAGAAGCTGCAGAGCAAGCGGCTAACATAAAAAAGATGGCGCTCCTCTTCCAAGATATGGTAGGGATGATGTTACAGTCGGACCCTCCTGCTGAAGATCCTCCGATCGTCCTTGAAGACGACAGGGGAGAAATGTCAAATCCTCCGCCGGCTCTATCAACAGCCAAGGAGGAGGCAATCTCCAAAGTCGACCTAGACGAATATATAGCTCAGCAGATCCGGGTTCATCAGGCGAATGAAGCGGCTGGGCAAATTGTTAGAACCGGACGACCGTATCCGAGCTGGTATGACCAAATCAATTACCCGCCAGGATATACGATCCCTAAATTCCACGTATATAAAGGGACAGGGAATCCGCATCAGCATGTCGCTCAATTCAGGGCCTTATGCGGCAATACTGGAGGCGATGACAAATTGTTGCTACGTTAATTCGTCGGCATCTTAGCAGAAACAGCCTTTGAATGGTATTCGGAGCTACCTAACGACTCTGTTAAAACATTTGCAGAGATGGAACTGCTGTTTATACAAAGATTCACAAGTGCTAGTGAACGCACCCCGATTACAGCACTAATAAATGCCAGGATAAGGCCCGGCGAAACGTGGGTCCAATACGCAACACGATGGCGAAACCTATGGTCGAAATGCGAACAACGCATAGAAGAGGCACCTGCGGTAGGCATGTTTGTGGGCACTCTCGATCCGCAGGCGACCATCTCGCAATTCATGATGTTCTTCAGGCCGACCACCTTCCAGGTCTTGATCGACAAATTAGCCCAAATGCACCAGATGGGCCATAGACCGTCTCCTCCAAGACCCGATCCCCGAAATGAGAAAGGAAAAGCGATCATCATCGCCAACGCTCAGCAATAGTCGAGCAACTCAAAGCCGGTCGCTCGCCAAAACAACGTGCGTCCACGCCCATCCCTCGAAGAGAGGCTAGGACGTCATTACTCGTTTCCTCAGAATAAAACGAGAAGACTATTCGAGCTGGCAGTGCGCAACAGACTCATTAATCTGCCAAATCCAAAACGTCCGTTGCAGCCAGGCGATCTTAATAATCCCAATTATTGCCCTTTCCACCAAACGGTAAGTCACCCAATTGAGAATTGTTTCGTCTTTAAGGGATGGATCGAGGATCAATACCTGCAAGGCAAGTTCACGCTGTCTGAAAGCTGGAAGGTAAACCCCCCACAGCCGCACTCTCCAAAGAAGACGGACACGCCGGGGGCAACTTGTTCTTTCGTCGAGGATGAAAACGATGGAGAAAACTTATCGGATGAATCCGAAGACTACGTAGCGACTTGTCATGTGATTTCTCATTCACTGACGGATGATGAGGAGGATCCTTGCGCTGAGAAATCAATGGCGGACCCTGAAACAGAAATTCCGCGGCCGTCAGACAAGTTGATCGATGCCTTCCTAAATGAAATTCTTCTGAAAGCAAAAGCCAATCAAGAGCATGAAATGGCCATACTGGAAAGAACCAAGGTATTCTCGTCAAATCAAAAGCCATACACTGCGGGTAAAAACAAATTCAAGACGAGAAATGGTTCGCCAAAGCTCTATCAGTAGGAATGAAGCTACCGCCCTCTGAAGAAAATTCTTTCTCTGAGGTAGAGATGCACCCTAACTTCTGTTTATATCATCAGAAGATCATACATCCTACCGAAGACTGCGAATCCTTTAACTGTTGGTGGTAAGGGTATGTCGCTCAAAAGCGACACTTCGACAGGACAAAGTGTGAAGCTTGTGAACATTGGAAAAATGCGATAGATGAGCGCAAAAGAGCCGCTGCCGACTGTCATATAGCCGACTTCAAGGGATCACAAATTATCACCTTTGGAAGCGACTCTGACGAAGAAGCTACCCCCAACTCTTCCCTCGGGGAATCTATTTCAAAAATAAAGGAATTGAGAAGCTGCGAGAACGTTCAGCCGTGCAATCGCATGCTACTCGGAAAAAATCTCGGCCCCGTAAACAAAGGATCGAACAAAAAGGATAAAGGAAAAAGAAAAACGGCCCTCGTCGCCAGCACTCAACAACAATCAGGTAACCCTAGGCCGGTTGCTCTCCAAAGCAACAAGCAGCAACCCCTCCAGGAAAAGTTGAAACGTCCTTACTCGTTTCCGCAAGATAAAACAAGGGGAATGTTCGAGTTGGCAGTGTGCGACAGACTCATCAATCTGCCGAGTCCAAAATGTCCGTTGCGGCCAGGCGATATTAATAATCCTAATTATTGCCCTTACCACCAAACGGTAGGTCATCTGATCGAGGATTGCTACGTCTTCAAGAACTGGGTTGAAGACCAATACCAACAGGGCAAGTTCGCGTTGTCCGAAATTTGGAAGGTGAACCCGCCACAACCGCATGTTCCGAAAAATATGGACACGCCGGGGGCATCATGCTCATTCATAGAGAAAGCCCAACGGACCACTACGTCCTAAAACTGGATAACGGACCGAAACGTCCTTAAACTAACAACGGACCGAGATGTCCTTAAACTAATGATGGACCGCAATGTCCTAAAACTTGCAAATGACCGAAATATTTTTAAACTACTACCGCAGCATTCTCAGGCTGACGAGAATATAAGAAAAAATAAAATAAAAATAAATGGTATGTCCATAAGCAAAATGGGCACGGATGAAAACCCGAAAGGGCTCCGTGAGTAAACACAGCAGGGCTACCGGCGAGTGTTTGTGAAAACCTGAAAAGGCGCAATCTCGTTAGAAAAAATAAGAAGAATAAAAAGAATTAAAAAAAACGGTATGTCCATAAGCAAAATGGGCACGGATGAAAACCCGAAAGGGCTCCGTGAGTAAAAACAGCAGGACTACCGGCGAGTGTTCGTGAAAACCCGAAAGGGCGCGACCTCGTTAAAAAAAAGAGAAAGAGAAAAAAAATAAAAGGAATAAAAAGAATAAAAAAAAGGTAAGTCCATAAGCAAAATGGGCACGGATGAAAACCTGAAAGGGCTCCGTGAGTAAAAACAGCAGGACTACCGGCGAGTGTTTGTGAAAACCCGAAAGGGCGCAACCTCATTGAGAAACACTTATAGGGTCCTCTCGACCCTGTAAGGAGAAACCACCTGCGTGAGATCCTTACGACTCACAAAGGAACAACACACTTAGGGATCCCCACGATTCCTAAGGAGAAAATACACTTGCGAGATCCTCACGACTCGTAAGGAGAACTCTCTTGTGGGACCCTTACGGCTCATAAGATTTGAAAGTCTTAAGTTACAGAGGCCTAAATCTGTGCTTAAGCAACCCCCACAACTTTCGACATTGCCCTACAAGTGGTCCGATATTGGCCCTTGTATACAATCCACGGGCGCGAATAAACATTTCCCTAACCAAGTCCCATCCGTAACCGGGGATATGTCCACACGGTGAACAACCCTTGTGAGTCCTCTCGACTCATAAGGAGATAACACTCTTGTAAGATCCTTACGACTTATAAGAGAACATACACTTAGGAATCCTCACGATTACTAAGGAGAAAACGCACCTGCGAGATCCTCACGACTCGTAGGGAGAAACACCTTTATGAGACCCTTACGGCTCATGAAGTCAAAAGCCTTAGTCGACGGGATCCTAATCCTGTTTACTAAGCCACCTTTGTTCGACATTGACAGAGGCAAATGATAATTCGCTCCTGGCAATATTCCAGTTGTAGCGATGCTGATGCCTAAATCGGTATCAAATTCCAAGTCCTTTCATGGCAGATGATGATTCGCTCCTCACAATATTCCGGTTGTAGCGATGTTGATGCTGAGATTGGCACCAGATTCCAAGTTCTACGCTCGCGATAAAAATCAGCGAGCTGAAAATGCATATTAAATAGCCGAAATGATTGGGCAACTTGCAACAAAAGCAGCGAGTAAAAATAAAAAAATATAGCCGAAATGATTGGGCAACTCGCAATAAAAAAACAGCGAGTAAAAATAAAATAAATAGCCAAAATGATTAGGTAACTCGCAATAAAAAGCAGCGAGTAAAAAGAAAAAATAGCCGAAATGATTGGGCACCGCGAAAAATAGCCGAAATGATTGGGCAATCGCGATTTTCGCGATATAAAAAGCTGAAATGATAGAGCATCGCGGAAAGAATAAAAAAATGAAAGAATGAAACTTTTTGTCCTACAGGTGAAATCACATCGATTCCTGTATACAATCCAGGGGCGCAGATAAAGAGGGAACCATACCTTCCCAACAGGTTCCATCAGAAAGCGAAGCCAAATCTCGACGGTTCATAGACAACCTAGAGACAATCTCGACATTTATCGCAATATTATAGACACGATGTCAACAAATGAAGCAAACGAAGACCCCGAGATTCAGGGTCTCGACGTCAACATCGACAACTTAGAGATCACCAACGGCGTTTCTCCTTACTCCAACTAGATGCAGACATGACGTCAACAAAAGACCTCACGGTTGAAACAAAGCGGAGTAACGGCAAAATCCCAACTCCACCTTAGCATTCGTCTCGATACAGTAGACGCAATGTCAACAACAGCGTTCCTCCGCAGTCCAGCTGGAGGCGGATGCAACGTCAACAAAAGATCTCACGGTCGAAATAAAGCGGAGTAACGGCAAAATCCCAGCTTCACCTCAGCATTCGTCTCGATACAGTAGACGCAATGTCAACAACATCGTTCCTCCGCAGTCCAGCTGGAGGCGGATGCAACGTCAATAAAAGACCTCACGGTCGAAACAAAGCGGAGTAACGGCAAAATCCCGGCTTCATCTCAGCATTCGTCTCAATACAGTAGACGCAATGTCAACAACAGCGTTCCTCCGCAGTCCAGCTGGAGGCAGATGCAACGTCAACAAAAGACCTCACGGTCGAAACAAAGCGGAGTAACGACAAAATCCCAACTCCACCTTAGCATTCGTCTCGTTACAGCAGACGCAATGTCAACAACGGCGTTCCTTCGCAGCCCAGCAGGGTGTACATGCAAAGTTAACAAAAGACCCCATGGGCGAAACAAAGTGGAGTGATGGCAAAATCCCAGCTCCACCTCAGCATTCGTCTCAATACACCAGACGCAGTGTAAGCAAATGAAGCGAAGGCCACATTCCTAGCTTCAACGTCTTTACGGTAACTCATATAAAACCGGAAAGAAAATCGGAGATCATCTCGCACCAGCACAGAGTGGTCACCACCTCGACGTCCGTCTCGATACAGCAGACGAGATGTCGACCCCAGCGTTCTTCCTCCAGCAGGGATTCGGACGTGACAAAGCAAACGAAGCGAAGGCCACATTCCTAGCTTCAACGTCTTTACGGTAACTCACATAAAACCGGAAAGACAATCGGAGATCATCTCACACCAGCACAGAGTGGTCACCACCTCGACGTCCGTCTCGATACAGCAGACGAGATGTCGACCCCAGCGTTCTTCCTCCAGCAGGGATTCAGACGTGACAAAGCAAACGAAGCGAAGGCCACATTCTTAGCTTCAACGTCTTTATGGTAACTCACATAAAACCGGAAAGACAATCGGAGATCATCTCGCACCAGCACAGAGTGGTCACTACCTTGACGTTCGTCTCGATACAGCAGACGAAATGTCAACCCCAGCGTTCTTCCTCCAATAGGATTTGGACACACCAAAGCAAAAGAAGCGAAGGCCACATTCCTAACTTCGACGTCTTGACGGTAACTTATATAAAACCGGAAAGACAATCGGAGATCATCTCGCACCAGCACAGAATGGTCACCACCTCGATGTCCGTCTCGATACAGCAGACGAGATGTCACCCTAACGTTCGTCTCGATACAGCAGACGCAACATCACCAAAAGGAGCCACGGCAAAATCCCCAGTTCCAAATCTCGACGGTTCACCAGCAACCTAGAGACAACCATGACATTCGTCTCGATACAGAGGACGCGATGCCAGCAAACGAAGCGAAGGCCAAATTCCTAGCTTCAGGGTCTTAACGGCAAGTCATATAAAGCCTGAAAGACCACCGGAGATCATCCCACATGGAGTGGTCACCACCTCGACGTTCGTCTCGATACAGCAGACGCAACATTACCAAAAGGAGCCACGACAAAATCCCTAGTTCCAAACCTCGACGGTTTATCAGCAACCTAGAGACAACCACGACATTCGTCTCGATACAGAGGACGCAATGCCAGCAAACGAAGCAAAGGACAAATTCCTAGCTTCAGGGTCTTAACAATGAAAGGTTTGATTTTTCTGCCCCGCCGCTCTTCTCTTTCTTGACAGACTTTGGCAAGTCATATAAAGCCTGAAAGACTATCGGAGATCATCCCACACCAGCGCGGAGTGGTTATGACTCATCAGGGCTCTCCAAAATGAGCCTAACCTCAAGTAAATAGCGGCATGGCAAATTCCTAGCGCTTGCTCTTCCGACGGTCAAACTGCCAAGGAGGATTGCTTGAAGACGTCTGGTCCAGCCCCCGAAGGGATCAGAGACACGGCAGTCGAAGGGCTACTCGAACAGCACAATTGCCTATCGAGGACTATATCAGCTTATGCGACGGTACGATGGCCAAAAGCCTAAGTACCACCAACCTTAATGGGCTTCTGTCGTAAAGAGCAGAGGTTAAATGCGACGTTAAGATGTTCTTGCGAGAAACGTTCGATTCGTCTCGACTTGTGAAAAATTGTCGAAGTGGCTCGACTCATGAGATAAAGCCTTAGGCAGTGGGAATAAAAGAAGCCTGTTTCCTAAGCATTGGGACCCCGTAAGTTGGCCCAAAACGGTCTCTTGCATACCATCCACGGGTCTCACTCTCCAACGTTGAACTTCGACAAGGAGGGAAACAACCGCTTACAAGTCCTCTCGACTCGTAAGAGGGAAAAATTCTCTTGTAGGATCCTTACGACTTACAAGAGAAAACCACACTTAGGAATCCTCACGATTCCTAAGGAGAAAAACCCACCTACGAGATCCTCTCGATCCGTACGGAGAAAAGTCTCTATGAGACCCTCACGGCTCATAGAGTTGAAAAGTCTTAGGCAGCAGATCTGAACCTGCGGCCTAAGCCCTCGCTATCTCATGAAGAAATCAAGAAGCTTACTTTATTACCTGCTAATTGTGACGACATGCTGAGAAAGAGGAAAAGCAACAGAAAGAGCAT
Source organism: Agapanthus africanus (assembly GCA_030015575.1). Taxonomy (NCBI): domain Eukaryota; kingdom Viridiplantae; phylum Streptophyta; class Magnoliopsida; order Asparagales; family Amaryllidaceae; genus Agapanthus; species Agapanthus africanus. The sequence goes on along the minus strand of JASDDO010000004.1, from coordinate 248,682,966 downwards.
CCGATTTACATTTGATCAAGCGTTCAAGACACATTCATTCATGCATGGGCAAAAAGACTCAGGACAAAAGATATATAATAAAGACAAGCTGGGGTAGAAAAAAAATTTCATTAATATTGCCCAAAATTCTTACAATCATAAAAAGCAATGAAAGAAAAGTATTATTACAATGGAATAATCTCAGATCCGGGGTACGGATTGAGGAATTCAAAAGTAAGGCCATCCAGAGTTCTTCTGGCCTTTCTAATTATTCTTATGCGCAGCCTCTCGCGCTCCTCTGTGTCGATATCATCGGCAAGCCCTTCCGGCCTTCGATAAGCAGCAACTATCGTCGTCTGCTGAAAGATTTGATGTAGGATGTCAATGAGACCGTCCCGCCGTTTCTTTGAGATCAGCCCCGTCAGGTACACTGAATGCACCTTATCTTCGGCATCATCCAACGCATTGAGCGGTAGGGCCTCATGAAGACCCGGAAGTGCTCTCCATATTGCTCCCAGCACAACCTTTAAGAGAGCCGAACGACGAGGAAGCAGCCAACCATAACTCGCGTTGAGGCGACCCATGACCTCCGCACACTGGGCGTCCGTAAACTCCTGGTTCTGTTAACGGCCCTGTACACGGATATCCTCATAAGTGATGAACTCGTGGAAGCTGTATAGACGCACCGCCATAATACCTCAAGAAAACAATACTGGGAGATTAACAAACAATAAAATACAGAAAGTTAAAAGTTAAACTCCTCGAGAGCAATGCTCCGCAGACAGGAGCGACACCAGTCAAAATCAGTTATGAGGAGAATTTGAGGAAAATTCCTTAAGAACATTGAGAGCTCCGCTCTGAAAAAAATGATATAATAATAATAATATTATCAAGTGCCATATAATTTGGGAGGAGCAAAGCTCCATTAATTAAGAAGATATAAGAAAAATCTTTTATAGAGCGAAGCTCTATTAATGGAACCCTAACAGGATTCTCCTGAGTTCTCTTTGGACCCCTTTAGAGCAAAGTTCTGCTAAATGAAACCCTAAATGAGTTTTCTTTAGATCAGGGATCTATGGAGAGCAAGGCTCTGTTGATGAAAATTAATCTAATTTAATTTAATCTTAATTTAATTTTTCACCTAAAAAGTTTTAAAGAGTTCAACTCTTGCAGTTCTTGAAAATAAAGAGCAGGGCTCTGAGTTTTGAAAATAAAATTGTGAAGATGAAAATCATCTAAAGTACCAAAGGTCCTATTTATAGGCATCAATTGCCTCTTCAACTGCCAAAAGGTGCCGCGACGGTTCGGATTCTGCCACCGTTGCGCTTGCGTTTGGAGGCTACGTAAGCGCAGCGGTGGGGGGGCATTTGTTTACCCCAATCAGAGCAAAGCTCTGTTAAAATTCCAAGACGGGAGATGAAGCAACACTTCATCTTCCCTCAATCAGAAATAAAGCTTTGCTTTGAAAAATTAAAACTTTAATGAATGAAGCAACGCTTCAGATTCTTTGCGCTGCGCGCAACGCGCCACGTGTCAGAAGTTGATACGTCAGCGCAACGCCTAAGGCAGTGCGTCCAATCAGAGCAAGGCTCTTTAAAAAAAACAAAAGCAACGCTCAGTTGCGCAAGCGCACCGCTGCGCGACACGTGTCTGTGCAGTTGCGCGAACACTGCTGCGCAAGCGCACCGCTGCGCGACACGTGTCTGCGCAGTTGCGCAAGCGCAGTTGCACGTGTCTGCGCAGTTGCGCAAGCGCTGCGCGACATGTGTGCGCAGTTGCGCAAGCGCTTCATTATGCGACACGTGTCACTCACTGGGGGAGTTGCGCAAAACAGAATAAATCTTGTTGAAACAAGAAGATTTTCTTATATAAGGCAGGGGCCTTTGGATCAAAGATCCAACGGTGGGGAAAATTCCCCAAATTACTCAGAGAAAGATCTCTTTAACAAATTTAACTAATTTGTGAGCACTATAAAAAGGATCCCAGACCTCATTTCAAAATCATCAAAATCTTGCTTAAAAAAAAGGAGAGAAGAGAACTCTTGAGAACTCTTGAATAATAAAAAAAAAGGTAAAAACCTTTAAAAGAAGAGAAAATTCTCTTATGAACAAGATCATGGATCTTCAACAATAAATAAATAAATAAGTAAATAAATCAAATAGTGCCTTGCACTTGTTTTATGAACCATCGGTTCTTGAACCTAAAAGGTTCTTAAATTAATAGTGCTTTGCACTTTTATGAACCTTTGGTTCTCTGAGATAAGAAAAACAAGAAAAAACTTGCTTTTTCTTAGATCTAAATCAAATAGTGCTTTGCACTTCTTTTATGAACCATCAGTTCTTGAATCTAAAAGATTCTCAAATTAACAGTGCTTTGCACAAATGCAATGCATTACTTAAAGGGCCAGGCCCAAATCAAAATGACCTGACAGGCCAAAATAAATTGCAAGGCAATAAATGGGCAGCGCCTAAATAAATTGATGATTTGCATCCTTTATACAAGGGCAAAGCCCAAATGAAATTGATGCTCTGCATCATTTATAAAGGGCATAGCCCAAAACAAATTGATGCCCTGCATCTTTTCTGGGCAAAGCCCAAATAAAAATAAAAACAAATGCAAATAAAATATTGGACATTTTTAACTGGACTTAGCCCAATCGTGGCCATAAGTCCTTAAACTAAATTAACTGAGCAAAACGGTTCTCCTAAACCAATCCACATCCGGTTCAAGGGTACATCTCCGAACTCCTTTGATATCCATCGTTGTAATTCCTCAACGACGTCAAAGAGGTGACGGGTCCCAACGACAATACATCAATATTGGACCGAAACGTCCTTAAACTAATATTGGACCGAAACGTCCTTAAACTAATATTGGATCGAAACGTCCTTAAACTAATATCGGACCGGAACGTCCCTAAACTTATATCGGACCGAAACGTGCCTAAACTAATATCGGACCACCACGTCTCTAAACTGGAATATGGACCACCATGTCCCTAAACTGGCACAATAGAGCCCAAATGCTCTTTTGTCGGATCTAAACGGTCCCGTTAAGTTGATCTTAGTCTCAAACTGGACTAACGTATCCTTAACAAACGTTTGAGTCGATCTTAGCTTCAAAAATGGCTAACGTATCCTCCAAACAGACTTTAGTCCCAAATTAGACTATGAATCTCCCAAACTGGAACAATAGAGCCCAAACGCTCTTTTGTCGGATCTAAACGATCACGTTAAGTTGATCTTAGTCTCAAATAGGACTATCGTATCCTTAACGAACGTTTAAGTTGATCTTAGCCGCAACGCGACTAATGCATCCTTAAACTAAAAACACCAAACCCAAATCTAAATAAATACGGATTTGGACTAATCCACGTCCTACGGGCGACGGCATTACTCAGTCTCCGTATACAATCCACGGGCAACCACGAGCAAAACAAACACCCACGACACGAAGTGAAATTCTGGAGAAGGAGAAAGTTGTTACCGCGACACGGTAGCGTAATTAACTGCAGGGGCTTGCGCCTGCAGGGAAGAGCGTCCCCACAATCAAAAACCCCTCAAGCGAGGGGGAATCTGACGAAGTCTGCTACATCGGCCGTATCCGTCTAAACCTCCGATACAAGGTGCCATAAATCAACTTGGCATCTTCGGAGAGATAGACGGATAAAACCAAATAGCATCTGCCCCGAATCTCAGCGTCAGGACATCGCAGTCCTGTACGCCGCCTTTCGGAGGGGAACATCCACATCTTAGATGATAATGATGAAGACGATGGGTGTCGATCGTCGAAAAAATTGGAGGGTATATATATATATATATATATATATATATATATATATATATATATAGGATAACGGCTATGAGCCGGCGGCCCTTTTTTTAAAAATGTACCCTTACCCCAAAACATATATACCCCGTGTATTTCATCGTTCCAAACCGGCCATTTTGATCTACACATCATGAAACCCCTATGGACAAAAAATCTCGGGATTTAAAGAGTTCTAACGCGTTTATCAAGCAGATAGAAAAATCAACAATTTATCGGTATAGGAAAATTGCGGTCGCTTAATGAACGTGTTAGGGTTGTTTAAATTTCGAGATTTTTTTACATTAGGATTTCGTCATACGTAGATCAAGATGGCCGGTTTGGATCGGTGAATCTCTGTTTTAGGACGATAGCTAATTTTTAAAAAGGGCCGCTGACTCATACCCCGTTCTCTCTCTCTTAATATATATATATATATATATATATATATATATATATAATGGAGGAAAGAGACCATAAGAATGAATTTCTTTCTATGCCGTCAATAAAAATCAATCCTCCATTTTATTCGTTGGTCGACATCCATCATCTTCATCTTTATCATCTTAGATGTGGATAAACCAAATTTCATATGATTCTACCATCTTTTCACTGTTGAATTAGAGGGTACAAAATTAATGGTGCACCGATAATAGAACTTTTTGCATTGCTAAATCAATTGTGAAAAGATGCTAGAATCACATGAAATTTGGTTTATTGACATATTAGACAACGATGAAGATCAAGATGGACGGTGTCGATCGTCAAGAAAAAAATGGACCGTGTATTTTTTCAACGCCATTGGAGGATTTCCTCCTATTGCCTCTATCCTCTCTCTATCTCTCTCTCTATATATATATAAGGAATAGACTTGAGCAGTAGAACTGGTAACAGAAAGTTGTTTCCTACCTACTATCAAATCGTGCCCCCCCCCCGCCCCCCCCCCCCCCCCTCTCACGCGCACACAAATCGGAGACCAATCACATATTACCGGTTTCTACAATAATGCCCTGGTACCTTGATTTTGGAAATTGAGAAGAGGCTCAAAGTTCAGATTCTAAGAGGCAATTCTCCCATTGTTTTTGGACTATTCAAATATAATTCTACCTCTATAATCCTCTAGAAAAGCTTCACCAGTAAGACGTATAGAGGCAATAGATGTAATTGACTTGCCCGATACAATTAATTGATGCAGCTTCGCTTTTCGTCGCATGTAGTCTTTACTTTTTCAAGTCCAGTCTTTCCGCGATCAAAAATTTGGAAATGACCTATGATGCTGTCTTTTTTTATCATAATCTTGAAAGACTCGAATGTTTTAGTGCGTTAACAAATATTTGACCATTTTCATCTTGTATACAGGAACCCATTGATGCTGAAGGTGATGGTATGGCAGATATGGCTTTTCGATGCATTCAAGAAATGGATATTGACAACAGGATGATGGTATATTAAAAGTGCTTGTGTATTACCTTGATATCTCATATTTAGGAACTACTGTACATAATTCTGTAACTCGAACGTCCAAGTAAGTCAGTACGAAGATATGCCAGTTGTATTGTTTGATCCAATTGTTCATTATGTCAGAACTAGGTTTCTGTGGCATAAGTTTAGGATCTAGGTTCTTTCCTCTATAATTCATTGTTCATTCGTCATTAACATCTAAGTTGCCATCTTTAATATCAACAGAAATCCTTTTCCTACCAGAATTATATTACTTTGCAGTTGTCTATGAACTAGTCAGTCATATATGAACTCGTTCGCAGAATTCTTAAGATATATTTTAAGGTACTGCGCTTCAATTAAAGTTTGTAGATTCCTTAGCGACAATGAAATATTTTTTTAAAGTGTAAGCTATTTACTAATACTGGATGGCTCTTTAAGAGATTACCCGGCATGTCCAATCCGAGTCTAAATTAAATGAAAGAAACCTCCAAAGAAATAGTAGCTAACATATGACTTAGGCTATGATCCTATCAATACGATTTGGAAATAGATCCTATTAACTTTGTAGCCATTAAATCTGCATTAATTGGGGTGTGTGAACAATAATGTCATTGTTGAACAGAATGAGAAATTTTCTTCATAATTGTTTGCATGGTTCCCATTGCGGATCTGATGGCTACAAAGATGATAGGATTTGTTTCCAAAATCTTCCATGGGATCCTATCTAACTCATTAACCTATCTCTCATATTTAAATCTGATGTATGATGTATCTTTTATTAATGTATATGTGGTGAATAGGAACCAATGTTTCTTTCTATATCAAGAAGTCATGTTGTGCCTCTCATCATTATTTTATTGGTTTAAGAGAAAAGTAATAGTCCATATAACTATATATAGAGAGTTATAGATCAAATCTTTTAACAAATATATAATAACTAATCAAACTGATAACTAAATATAATAACAAAATATATTTCAATGACAATATTCATAACACTCCCTGCAAGCTGTGTCAATCATGTCAAGTTTGGACAGAAGACGAACGAAAACCGGTCGAGAAATAGCTTTGGTAAGAATATCTGCTAGCTGAGTTGCAGAGGAAATATACTGGAGTGCAACCACCTTATCTGTCACTTTGTCACGAATGAAATAACAATCTATCTCGATATGTCTGGTCTGCTCATGAAAAACTGGATTCTTAGCAATATGAATTGCGGCCTTGTTATCACATAAGAGTGTAGTCGGAAGAGAAGAGATTTCAAAATCTGTCAAAAGTGAGGTAAGCCATATCAATTCAGCAACTGTGTATGCCATATATCTATGCTTAGCCTCTACAGAAGAACGATCAACTACATTTTGCTTCTTACTTTTCCATATAACCAAATTTACTTCCAAGAAGACACCATAGTCACTCGTAGAACGTCGATCATCAACGGATCCAATAAAGTCAGCATTTGCAAAGACTGTGAGCGACAACATAGATGATGGTTTGTAAAGAAGACCCTTCCCTAGAGAACCTCAAATGTATCTGAAAATATGCTCAACTGTCTTAAGGTGAGAGGTCAAAGAATTCTGCATATATTGACTCACTGTGCTAACGATAAAAGCAATGTCTAGCCGAGTGACAGTGGGCTAAATAAACTTCTCAACTAAACGTCGATATCGTAGTGGATCAAGTAGTGGAGGATTCGAGGGAGAGCTTAATCGACATAGCTTGACTGAGAAATCCATATGAGTGTTTGCTGGTTTACATCCCAGAAATTCTGTCTCAAATAGAAAATCAAGTGCATACTTACGCTGAGAGAGCTGCAATCTACCACAATTCCGTGATATTTCAAGTCTAAGGAAATATTTAAGTGGCCCAAGGTCCTTGGTATGAAAGTGTGAAGCCAAATGATCTTTCACCTTGGAGATGCCAGCAGAATCATCTCCGGTGATGATAATATCAATATACACCAATACAATTACTCTGCCCTAAGGACGATAATGTATAAAAAGAGACGTGTCGGCGCGACTACGCTTAAATCCAATCTGTTGTAAAATCATGCCAAAATTTTCAAACAAGGCATGTAGTGACTGCTTCAGTCCATATAACGATTTGTGGAGAAGACAAACCATAGGCTCCTCCGGTCGTTCAAAGTCAGGAGGTTGCTGCATATAAATAGCTTTTGATAAATCGCCATTAAGAAAGACATTCTCCACATCAAGCTGATGAAGAGGCCATGCTATAGAAATAGCCAAGGAGATAAGAACACGAACCGAAGGTAATTTAGCAACTAGTGAGAAAATCGCAACATAATCCAAACCATACTGCTTAGTAAATCCTCTGGCTACCAATTGAGCTTTGAGACTGTCAGTCAGCCCATTTGGAATTTGCTTGACAGTAAAGACCCATCGACAGCCAACAACCTTCTTATCTGAAGGCGTGTAGGGTGTTTTTCGTCACCCCATTGAGATGGGAATACACGCGGGCTTGTCAAGCGCATTACAGTTTCCCCCTGTCTAGGGTAGTCTGGGGTTTATTGATTGTGGGGATCCGAATCTCCGGCAGCCGCGGACTAAGCTACCGTTAATTACCTCTCGCCTTTAGAACGAGAAAACCTCCGATTGACGGGTCAAACAGGTCATGTGAACTCAATGTGCAGTGTTGTGTTTTGAAGGAGTTTTGGATATATCGGGGGCCCCACATAGTTTACGGGGATTCCGCTACCCGGATAGCGAGCTGGGGGTCAAGAGGGCTAATAGCCCCCTTGCGGGGTGCGGGGCAGCACCCCGTTAAAATTTTTTCCTAACGGGGACAGTGTTGTGGAGTGTGTGTATATATAAAAAAAAAGAATAACATCCAAAGGACGCGTGGGTGCCAGCGCCTCACGTGCCTATCACGCGGGCGCTGGGCGCCTCACGTACTTGGCACGCGGGCGCTGGGTGCCGACGCCCCATGTGCTTAGCACGTGGGCGCCAGCGCTCATGTGCACATGGGCGCTGGGCGCTGAGCGCAGGCGCCCCACGTGCTTGGCACGCGGGCGCTGGGCGCTGAGCGCAGGCGCCCCACGTGATTGGCACGTTGGCGCTACGCAGGCGCCAGCGCCCAGCGCTTATGTGCACGTGTTTGCATGCGGACGCTGGGCACTGAGCGCAGGCGCCTCACGTGCTTGGCATGCGGGCGCTGGGCGTTGAGCGCCAGCGCCCCACGTGCTTAGCACGCGGGCGCTGGGCGTCAGTAGCAAAAGGGACTTGGTCCCTGCACTGGGAGCTGTGCTCCTGATTAACTTTTGGAGTTGGACCCTTGACAAAGAGGACAAAAGGGCTTAACCCCTGCACTGTGAGTTGTACTCCCAAAAAGAAAGATTTATTATTTTATATATGTATATATATATATATATATATATATATATATATATATATATGTTTTTTTTTAGGAGTTAAACTCCTAAGACATTTTCGGAGCTGATGAAAGGGGACTCCTTTCTTCTTCCTTGGGCCCTGGATCTTTCCCAAAGTGGGGTTTTTTGAGATGGGTCTCCTTCTTCCTTCTCTCTATTGGCTGAATCTTGGAGAAAAGAGGGTGAGATTTTATAAATCTCCCATTTTGGAGATTTGATGGAAGATTCGTGTTCCCCTTCAAGGGTTTTGTGGTAAAAAACTATTTCTTTTTGGAAAAGGAAGAGTAAAACTCTTGCTTTAATTCAGAAAAGGGGAAGAAGGTTTAGAACCTTGAGGAAGGAGAAGGAGGCAAAAAAACCCTAGAGTTTGAGAGAATGAAAAAGTCCTTTATTTCATTATCATGTTGCCTTATATAGGCTTACAAATTTACATATAGCCCTTTAGGCTTTACAAAATAGCATTTTGCCCATCTCATGCCTCATGTGCTCATTTCTTTTGCACATAAACCATGAGCTTTACAAAAATTTGGTTTTATGCCCATTTTTCTTACATTCATGTATGAAAATTACATCAAAATTATTTATTACATAATTTTCATTTCGGCATGTGGGGCTCGACTTGGGCATAGGCCCACTTGACCTGGGCTTGGGCCCACCTGGCTTGGGATTGACTTTGACTTTAACTTGGTCATCCGGGATGTAATTTTTTACCCCAACAAGGCGGAGGTATCAATTTCCAAGTTTGATTAGAGTGCAGTGCTGTAATCTCCTCTAACATAGTTGCATGCCAACCTGGTGTTGAAGTGCTTTCTGAACAGAGGAAGGAAGAGTGATGGCAGATAAGAAACAAACAAACTGATAAGCAGATGAGTCAGTCTATGATATGAAATAAATTTAGAAATCGGATATGCAATAGTACAAGAACACTTATCCTTGTGTAAGGCAATAGGGAGAGATCTTCGGAAGGTAACGGTGGTGGAGAATCAGGAACAGTTGACTGTATTTTAGTACATGGAGAAGAATCGTTAGAAAAATCATTGGTGGGAGGTGGCTGGACAACTTTCTTACGAAGATGGTACACTTGTGGATAAGAGATGACAGGCTGATCACTAAGGAGTATAGGTTGAACAGATGAATCAAGCTCCGAGGAAGGTATGTGTGGAACCAAAATAGTAGAAGTGGGTTCCTTAACAAGTGGTGGAAAATAAGCTTGATCTTCTAAGAAGGTCGCATCACATGAAGTACAAGCTTTAGATGTGGCATTGTCAAAGCAAACTACCCATTCTGGGATCGAGAGTAACCTACAAACACCATACGCGTAGCCCTAGGATCAAGTTTGTCAATATGAGGACCGAGAACATGGGAATAACATAGGTAACCAAACACCTTTGAAGGAATAGGAAAAGACTTGCCCTATGGAAATAGAATAGAGAAAGGAGACTTGTTGTCTAGGACCGAAGACGACATGCGATTGATATAAAAGCATGCAGCTAAAACTGCAAAATTGTACAACCGTTTAGGAACATGTATATGTAATAGAAGAGAATGAGCCACCTCAAGTAAATATCGGTTCTTTCGTTCAGCAATACCATTTTGCTGAGGAGTATAAGAACACGAAGTTTGGTGCAATATTCCCCGTGTCTTACAAAATGCGGTAAAGTCCATGCTGATATACTCCTTAGTATTATCTGAACGCAGAACCTTAACCGAAACACCAAATTGATTAGAAATTTTAGCAACAAAGGTTTGAAAAGTAGACAAAAGTTCAGACTTATTATGCAGAAGATACAGCCAAATCATATGTAAATGATCATCAATAAATGTAGCAAAATATTTATAACCAAATACATCAGGAAATTTAAAGGGTCCCAAAATATCGGAGTGAACAAAATTAAAAAGTAAATCATGTCTTTTATTAAATGGAGAAAAAGAGGAGTGATGATGCTTCCAAAGAATACAAGACTCAACTAAATTCTGATAAACTAATACTCCTTTCATCCTACTTTAATAGTCGTTTTAGAGACTTTTGTCTTACAATTCTATTCGTTTTATGTAATTGAGGTTACTTTATCAATTGATTACCGAATTTACCCTTCATTAAAATCCCATGCATATCACTTGTTGCATTTTGGTTTTGTGATGGAGGTTACTTTAATTAGGGATATTGCGGTAAATTGAACCAGTCATAATTTAACACCTTAATAAGCATGAGAAATGCCAAAACGACTATTAAAGTGGGACGGAGGGAATGGAAGGTAACATAGTACGTAAAGACGATAGGGGAGGATGACCAAGTCTTCGGTGCCACTGGATAGTAGAAACAGCTGCAGTGGTACTGAGAAGGTGATCAATATAATACAGTCCATTCTTTTCATGCACTCCACTAATCCGTTGCTTCGTTAGAAGATCCTGTATCACAAAGGAAGATGGATAAAAAGTTACAGAACAGTTGGAATCATTTGTAAGCTGACGAATGGAAAGCAGTTTTTGTTTTAAAAATGACACAATTAAAGCATGTTTAAGGTGTAAAGATGAAGTGATAAATCAGCAGAACCAAAAACCGATGTATTGCTATCAACCATGGAAATAAGCTTGTGAGGACCAGAAATAAGACCAGATGGTCCATCACAAGACATGTGATGTGAGACGCCGAAATCGGCTACCCACGAATCAGAATGAGAAAATAAAGATATACTTGACGGAGTGGAAAGGTTGGCAGGAGCTACAGAAGAGAAAAAACGACGTAACTGGCCCCACTCATCACTGGAAAAGATAACTGTCCGGCAGAAGAGAAAGGTTGATCAGTAGATGCTGGTGTGGATGTCTGGCGAGCGGTAGGTGTATCATCAGTATAGACATATTTATCCCAACACCGGTCGTCCCGATGATTAGTGCCGCCGTAATGTGTAAGTCGATGTTGCGCACCCCGCGTGTTCGCAGGGAGGCGGAATATGCAAAAAATGATTTTTCAAAGCTCGCAACACCGACTTGAACTCCAGAATCGATACTAAACCCTAACTAGCTTAACTTGGAATGAGGTTAACTACTATGATACGAAGTTATACCTCACGATACAAGTCTTTCGGGTCTTCATCGCTATCCTCCATCCCGTCATAGCCTCCATGGATCGAAACGGATCGGGCAACCTCGACGGCCTCCTCGAGTCAAAGACGATCCACCCAAGAGTCTATAGTCCGAGCTCCTATCTCGAATCTGAGATAACTACGGCTTCTAGTTCGCTAAAATAGAAGTCCTAGGTGGTGTAGAGTGAGAAGATGAATTGATTTGTCTTTTGGAACCCTAGGATTCTCAACACATGAGAGCTTTAGGGTTTGATGGAAGAAGAAGAAGACTTGAGGAAAAGTGAGAGTGTGTTGTGTTGCATTGAAAAGATATGGCTGCCTCTTGATAAAAGATGAAGCATATCTAATAATTGAGGAGATATAATATCTCACAAATATCTAATGAGCTTCACAAAAGTATCTAATGGTGAGTCATAGCCATGAGTCACCAAGTAGCCATAATAGATTCAATGTAAAACTCCACCTCATTTCCTCCACCTAATAATATTTAATCCAATAAAGAAATAAACCCTAATTAGCTGTCCTCTTCTTCTAGAAGCTTTCCCGAGGAATTACGAGAATGCCCCTCATCCGTATATACATACCCACATCCGTATTTCGAAGAATATGAATATAATGAGGCGAAAACAATCCATCAATATAATACTAGGATCCAGCTTAAACCAAAACCCACTAGTATTATCCGCCCGATCATCATACGTGCACAAGTATACGTAGGTGATCGAAGTCCTGCCGTAAAACCATACGGTCTCTGCACCTTTTGCCCGGTGCAGAGAAACCCTCTGTGTGGGACTCTAAAGACTCGACACTACGCTGATGTGGGTTAAACCACAAGCCGCAAGCGATACTAGCTGCACGTAACGGCTACCCAGGTATGTGTCGATAAGAAAGCCGATGAGCTAACTCATCCAAACTCCTACCGAGCCTATCTGTGATAATCTCCGTACAGTCCGGTCTGTTCATCTAAGAGTATCGCATATAGGGCCTAGGGGGCGGAAATCGTCAGACCCCTAATAGCGCAATAAGTCGTGTCGGAGTGTAGCCTAAAACACCCTAAGAAACTACTGGAATAACTACCAGTAAATCTCGCTTGTCTTGACCAAGGACTTTGTGTAATGGCCTTCCGAACACAGCGCGATAACAACCCCCAACACCGGGAGAGAAGAATCCAATCTAACCGCCACTGTCTCCAAGTGCTTAGGGACTGCACCCAACTACTACCTGTTTGCACGACTCCTTTAAGCCGTGGTAGGATAGTAATCAAAGTACAGTGGGAACACACTCGAGGAGAAGTAGTAGTATCAAGTCGACGGACTAAGTTGTACTCATGTCACCTAAGAACTGCTACCCGACGATAGGTATAATACCCACCAACAGTTCCCAACGAGTCCTGTCCAGTGTACTCATAACCTAATGAGCACCTTCATACTATCTCCAGTACGACGTACTGATGGCTATGGGACAGACCATCTCCCTGCCGGGATGAGAAGCGTATACACTAGTCTATTCTGGAGTATCGATGTCCCGTCTCAATAATCTTATGACTAGGGACATGTATAGGATGTGCTTCTAGACTCCCAGCCCCCACTAGTGTGACTGCCATCACAACACCGGTAATCAAGCAAAAGATCCTAAGAGCTCTACCAATATGTATAAGCGATATCCTAAAAGAAATACATGCACATATTGAGGTAGAAACAAACCAGGTAGCATACTACCATTTCGAGCAAGGCTGTTACTATATCCGTGTATATCCCAAGCTTCCAATAAGTAATATACAAACAATAATGGCCTTTAGGGCATATATTACTGACAATCTCTCACTTGCACTAAGGCCATATACTGGCATATCGCAGACCGAAGATCTCGAATAGCCTCTCGAACTGTGTATGAGGGATGGCCTCTGTGAGTGGATCTGCAGTGTCGTTCTCCGTATCTACTCTCCTCACCTCGATCTCCTGGAGATCAACGATCTCCCTGATTAGGTGGTACCGCCTCAAGATATGTCTGGATCTCTGATGGGACATGGGTTCCTTCTCTAAAGCTATAGCGTCGTTTGTTGTCACAATACTAAAGTATTGGACCAACAATGGAAGGAACCACCTAAAGTTCAGTTAAGAACTTCCTCATCCAGACTGCCTTTTTTGCGGCGTCTCATGCAGCGAACTACTCCATTTCCATCATCGAGTCTGCAACGGTGTCCTGCTTGGAGCTCTTCCAACAGACTGCCCCTCAACTGAAGGTAAAGACTTAACCCGACATGGAGTTGGAGTCATCCTTATCACTCTGAAAGCTGGATTCAGCAAAGGCCTCGATTTGGAAGTCTTTTCCGCCATACACCAAGAACAACTCCTTAGTCCTTCTTAGGCACTTGAGAATTTTCTTTACTGCTATCCAGTGCTTCTCCCCTGGGTTTGACTGATACCGGCTTACCACGCTAGTACGTAAGCAATATCTGGTCTGGTACACAACATCGCATACATCATAGAGCCTACTGCAGAAGCATAGGGTATAATCGACATGCGGGCCTTATCCAAATCAGTCTTTGGGAGATATCTCTTTGGAAAGGGTGATTCCGTGATAAGCCGGTAGACTACCACGCTTAGAATCTTCCATACTAAATATTTTAAGTATGGTGTTGATGTACCTTGACCGTGAAAGTCCCACCATCCTCTTTGATCTATCACGATAGATCTGGATCCCCAGGATGTAGTTGGCATCACCCAGGTCAATCATGGAGAACCTCTGTGATAAGAATCCTTTGACTGATTGTAGTATAGGAATGTCATTTCCTATCAAGAGAAAGTCATCCATGTACTAGACGAGGAATCCCATAGTTCTCCCTACAATCCTACTATAAATGCATGGTTCATTTGGATTTTTGATAAAGTCGAATTCTTTGACTGTCTCATTAAATCAGATGTTCCAACTCCGCGATGCCTGCTTTAGTCCATAAATGGACTTAAGCAATTTGCACACTCTCCCGTTGCTCCCACTCTGATTGAAACCCTCTGGCGGATCCATATAGACACACTCTTCCAAATAACCATTAAGAATAGCTGTCTTTACGTCCATCCGCCGGATCTCATAATCTTGGAAGGCAATAGTGGCAAGAAAGATTCGAATGGATTTGAGCATAGACACTAGAGAAAAGGTTTCATCATAGTCCAAACTAGGTCTTTAACGAAAACCATTTGCAACAAGTCTAGCTTTATAGGTTTCAACCTGTCCATCTACATCAATCTTCTTTCTGAAGATCCATTTGCAGCCTTTTGGTTTTACCCCTTCTAGAGCAATGTTCAAAATGCATATTTTGTTGGGGTATATGGAATCCATTTCGGTCTGCATTGCATCCAGCCATTTTACTAAGTCGCCGCGCTGAATGGCTTGCTGGAAGCTAGTTGGCTCATCATTGTCAATGATGCAATCCTCTCTATCCCCATCTATGAAAAAACCGTAGTATCTCTCAGACAGATGAGACTGCCTACTACTCCTGCGGATTAGCGCAGGGATGTTATGTTCTTTTGAAACCTATGGTTCTACCATACTTTTAGTAATAGTTTGTGGTTCAAAAATTTCTTCCAGTTCTATTGCGCTCTCACTAGTCCTTTTTCAAAAAAATGATTTTCTAAAAAAGTGGGCATGATGAGGAACAAAAAACCATTTGTTCCTCTGCGTAATAGAAAAGATACCCGTGAAGTTCTTTGGGTATCCCACAAGCCTACACAGTACCGAGCGTGCCTCAAACTTGTCCGCATACTAATTTTTAACAAAAGTTGGACATCCCTATATCTTCAGATACTGAAGATAAGGTTTCTTCCCACTCCACATCTGATATGGTATGGTAGGCACAGTCTTGGTAGGAACCTTATTCAAAAGATATGCTACTGATTCTAGTGCATAACCTCAGAAGGATCGCGGTAACTCGGCATTACTTATCATGGAACGAACCATATCTAATAGGGTTCGGTTCCGCCTTTCCAATACACCGTTGTGTTGTGGTGTGTATGGAGGAGTAAGCTGAGAGAGAATTCCATTCTCTTTTAAGTAATCCAGGAACTCGGCAGTTAAGTATTCATCACATCGATCAGATCTCAGTGTTTTGATACTTTTGCCTGTTTATTTTTCCACTTCATTTTTATATTCCCAGAATTTCTCAAAAGTCTCGGATTTATACTTCATCAAGAATACATGTCCTTATCTAGAGAAATCATCCGTAAAAGTAATGAAATAGGAATAACCACTTCATGCATCTGTAAATATTGGACTACACATGTTGCTGTGTATGAGTCCTAAGAGCTCGCTTGCTCTTGCTCCGTGTCCAGTGAACGGAGTCTTTGCTATCTTTCCTATGAGACAAGATTGACAAGTTCCATAAGACTGATATTCGAACGGATCCAAATATCACTCTCTATGTAACTTCGACAACTGTGTTTCATTGATGTGACCCTGTCTACAATGCCATAAGAAATCCTTATTTAATTTTGAAGACTTTCTTTTAAGTGCGTTCTGAACGTTGAAAGTCTGAGCTTCATTTAACACGTATATATTGTCCTCTAGTATACCTGACCTAATAAAACTTTGATTTAGGTGGATGTGGACCACATCGCTTACAAACTAGACTAGATACACACAAACAGTTACGTAGAATCAATATCTGCCCACTTGTCAATCATAGATGATATTCTCTTACGGATACAGCGTCCACGCTCATTCTGTTAGCAACCCTGAGACTCATATCACCTGCCCTGATAACTCTACGGTTTCTCAAAGCCTGTAATGAATTACAGATATGAGATTCTGATCTGGTATCTAGTACCCAGAAAGTAGAGTTAATTGACAGACCATTTTCAATCATAAATACACCCGAAGTCGAAACCACAACGTGCTTCGGATCCTGGATTCTGGCTTTCCAAGCCCTGCACCCCTTCTACCATTGCCCTTTCCGTGACAATAGGAACATCCCTCCTTCCCTACTATTAACCCCGAAACTTTTGCCTTGCCCTTTCCTTCTATCTTACTAATATCGCCTATCGGCTTTGTGGAGGTCTTCTTTTTCTCACCCTTAGGTTTCGCCGTGGATCCAAAAGAGGAAGATTCCCCAATAAGCAGAGCGGGTATCTCCCTGGTTTCCTTCAGGGTGCCCTCAACCGGAAATATAACTTTCTTCTTCTGGGCGTAAGTAGAAGGTAGGGTGTAACATTTCAGAAAATATAAAATATTATTTTTGGAATTTAATATTAAAATAATGTATTTCGCGAAAACTACCCGATTTGCGAATTTGGGGTTTTCGTAAAATGAAATAAATATATACCAATAATTGTGAAATAATTGGAGATTAAAATAATTTATTCATTTAAAAATATATTTATTGGATTTGGTATTTTTATAATTAATTATATGCAGTTTAAATAAAAATTGATTGGTGCACTACTAATCGCGATTAGGCCAAATTCGTGTTTCTACATTTTCCATGATTAGTGCACCATGACATGTTACATTTTATTGCATGTTGTTTCTTTTGTGTTAGTGATATTATGTGTTTATTGTGAGGAAAGAAATGGGAAGCTAAAATACAAAAGAAGATAACTGAGAGAGTGACCATAAGAGAGAGAGTGAGGGTAAGAAAGAGAGTGAGAATAAAAGAGAGAGGGGGGCTGCCTCATTTCCTCACCCCATTATTTTCCTTCATCTTCCTCTTCTTCAAGCTCCCCTCACTTCTACCCTCAAGTATCATCTCCAAAACCTTGCTAAAACCCTATACTTCCTTCATTAAAAGTGATCCCCACCTCTCTACAAACCCATTGGACCAATCAAAGTTGGATTTTGAAGACTTTGAGCAACTCAAGAAAATTCTTGAGTTTCCAAATGAGGTAATTTCTACACTTCTAGTTTAGTTTTTGAGTTTCCTAGCACCCTATAGTAATTTAGAGTTTAATTGATTTAGATTAGTGATGTTTGGAAATTCCAAGAGAGGGTTTGGGTGATTGTGTGGACTTGGGATGTGTAGTGGCTGTTTACAAGACCTTAGTGTTGATTTCATGGCTAAGAACAGAGAATAAACCCAAAATACGAACTTAGAAACTTCCCCGTGTCGGTTTTGTGGAGTTTGTTGGCCTACAAGGAATCTGGTGCTGTCTGGGATGTTTATGAGAAAATCTAGCAAGTCCAGTGACCTAGATAAATGACCAGGAGACCCCCACCCAAGTTCGAGATGCCAATTCCCTACCCAGGCCGGCGAGCTCGGATCTGGAGGCAATGCCGCCGGATTTTTGGTGGTGTCTGGTGTTGAGTATTTTCCAGTATCTCACACTCGCTATAACCTACTTCCTATACTTGCATGTTTAGTCCCAATTAACCTGAGATGAAATCTGGAAGCATATTGGGGTGGTTTTGGGTTACGTTTTCCGATATTGGAATTCTTGGTTTTGGTATTTGATATTGTATTGGGTCGTTGGATGTTTGTATGTCAACGACAAGGGTTGTTTGGTTGTTTTTGCATGCGTAGGCTATAGGTTCTAACCTATGAGCGCGCCGTGTGCCGCATCGGGTTTTTGAACTTGATTTTAATAGCATTGCGATTGTGTATTGATTGTAGGTACCTTCGCATGGATTCTGAGACGACGGAGCACATCGACTACGGCTGAATAAGGAGTTCCGCAGGTGAGTAGATTTATATCTATGGGGGAAGTCGGGTGGATGGCGTATAGCACCCCCGACTTATGGTTATAGTTATGGTTTAGTGTGAAATAATATGATAGAAAGGATGTCTCGAATTGATATATAAGGATATGAATCACGATATGTACATATGTAGTTGCAAGAGAATAAGTATGAGATTATAGTGGCATGTAATGAGGTCAGTAAATATGACATGAGATTTATAAGATGACTTGATGTGAGATATTAATCTGATGAAAAGAGTATACGATGTGACATGATGACTTGGTGTGATATGTCGTTATATCGATGCAAGTCAATATGAGAGAATCGATACCTTTGTCGATCCCACGATATGAGATTGATACAGATGTGACCTGAGAGATAGGTATATATATATGAATAATGATGTGAATAATGAGTGATATGCCCTACGAGACGTTAGGTCCGTACCCTCATTATCATATAGGCTGATAGGATCCCTAATGGTTTAATGCCGCCGTACGTGATGAGTTTTACTTGATAATTGATCCATACCCTTGACTAGAGAATGCCATACGATGGATTATACCGTACGTGATATTGTGAGGCTGGATGCCGATTGATAGATTCACCGACTCGGATATGTTGTAGTTACGTATACCTGATAACATTTCGCTTACGATGTACTTTATGCTACGTTCATGGTATTCTAATTGCATTACATATACCTGTGCTAGTACACTTACACAATTATCGATGATGCGTATGTTACACTTACACAGATTGCCGTCTCACACACTTTCATCATCGATAATTGCTATGCTTACACAGTAGAATTGCTACATCATGCTATGATATATTGCTATGCTCACATCATTATGCTATGTTGCATGATATACTTGCTATGTTCACATCACCATACCATGTCGCATGATATACTTGATATGCTCACATTTCTGTTCTATGTTTGCATACATCATGCTTTATGATATTACGCATTGAGATGTTGTTTTCATGAGATTCTGGATTTGAAAACCGTGGTAATATTCCAAAGGAAAATATGTATTGTTTTAAAAACCCGGTTTCTCTTATTATTATATTTCAAGACGTCCACCATGTGTTTTCTCGGTTATGAGTTATGTGATACCCGATTCGAGGAGCTGGATGAGGCCGTTTGCAGGTACATGGTGGATCCGGTATGGTACCCCAGAGCAAGAAAGGTATGTGCTGCAGTAGACGATGAGCCTAGCAGGGGGACTACTACATACCGGTGATAGTATTTGGGTTCGGCGGTTATCCGGAGGATACCGACCGGAGTCGTGAGATGATATGGGCCGATCCGGACTGACGGAGCCCG
The DNA here is from genome assembly GCA_030015575.1 of Agapanthus africanus. Lineage (NCBI taxonomy): Eukaryota > Viridiplantae > Streptophyta > Magnoliopsida > Asparagales > Amaryllidaceae > Agapanthus > Agapanthus africanus. The sequence continues at coordinate 248,663,270 of JASDDO010000004.1, read as the reverse complement.
TGGGCCGATCCGAACTGACGGAGCTGTTAGTGTGATATGCCGTAGAGGCCATTATTGTATAGTACTAGTTTGTATATTACATTTTGGAAGCTTGGGATATATACATGGATTGACATTCTTGCTCAATATGGTAGTATGCTACTTGGTTTGTATCTATCTTAATATGTGTATGTGTTTCTTTTTGATATATTGCTAATACATATTAATAGAGCCCTTAGGCTCTTTTGCTTGACTACCAGCGTTGTGATGGCAGTCACACTGGTGGGGGCTGGGTAGTCTATAAGCACATCCTTATACAGGTCCTTGGTCGTAGGATTATCAAGACAGGGCATCGATACTCTAGAGTAGACTAGTGTATACGCTTCTCATCCCAGGAGGGGAGATGGTCTGTCCCACAGCCATCAGTACGTCGTACTGGAGATAGTATGCAGGTGCTTGTTAGGTTACGAGTACACTGGATAGAACTCGCTGGGAACTGTTGGTTGGTATTATACCTATCGTCAGTTATCAGTTCCCAGGTGACATGAGTACAGCTTAGTCCGTTGACTTGACACTGTCACTTCGCCTCGAGTGTGTTCCCACTGTTCTTAGATTACTACCCTACCACAGCTCTATTGAGTCGTGCAAACAGGTAGTAGTTGGTTGCAGTCCCAAAGCACTTGGAGGCAGTGACGGTTAGACAGGATCCGTCTCTCCCGGTATTGGGAGTTGATATCGTGCTGTGTCTAGGAGAGCCATTACACAAAGTCCCTGGCCAGGGCAAGCGAGATTTACTGGTAGTGTTTCCAGCATTTTCTCAGGGTGTTCTGGGCTACACTCCGACACGACTTGTACCGCTATTAGGGGACTGACGTTTACCGCCCCCTAGGCCCGACATGCGATACTCTCAGACGAACAGACCGGACTGTACGGAGATTGTCATATTTAGGCTCAGTAGGAGTTCGAATGGGTTCACCTCATCGGTCTTCTTATCGGCATCTACCTGGGGATCGTTATGTACAGCTAGTACCACTTGCGGCCTGTAGTTAAACTCACTGCCAGCGTAGTGTCGAGTCTTTAGAGTCCCACACAGAGGGTTGTTCACCTTTGGGCAAAACAGAGTAGAGGTCGTATGGTTTTACGACGGGGTTCGTTCACATACGCGCACTTGTGCACGTTTGGTATCCGGGCAGTTATTACTAGTGGGCTTTGGTTTAAGCCAGATCCTAGTATTTGTTTTGGGATTGGTCTTGTCTCATTGTATTTGTGTTTCTTCGGAACACGAATGCGAGTACGTACGTACAGTTGACAGAGGCGGAGAGGGAGAAACCTCATTAGGGTTTTTTGACCATTGACTTTTTCAAAACCCTAATGAGAATGAGAAATATGATTAATAATATTAATTAAGGATAATTGTGTCATGGTTAGGGTTGGGTTGACCATTTGACTTGTTGACTTTCATTGACCTTGATATTTTCTTTTGTTAAGTAAAAGATGCTTCTTGAAGCTTGCTTAGCATTAAATGTGAAATGATAGTAGTCAAATCAACTAACCATCACAATTTTCTTAATTATTATTATTATTATCATATATCTCTTGTAGGGTTCCTAGGCACTCTAACAAGGTTCTACAAGGCATCAACCATGCCCGATTCAAAAAAATAGCCGTGCCGAACAACCCTAACCAAGATCGTATACTAGAGATTATGCGAAAACTAGCAAGTTAAACATTTTAACTACAAGTGAAAGGGATTACAACCTTTGTAGATCCGGTCCTTCACTTCTAAAGCTCCGTGTTGACGTCCCTTCGCTGCGATCATCGGGATCCCGGACTCTAGCGATGGTTTCTTCGGAGAAATGAACGGGCTAGGTCGTTGACTTCGAGGCCGAAGATGATCTACGTCGGGGAGACTCAAACTCAAGCTATTCCTTCACTTGGTCATGAACTTTATGAAGAGAACACCCTATACTACATGGCAAGTAGTAGAGGATGAAGAAGTAGGAGGTGGGCTCACTTTAGAATTGATTTTCTCACATTTTTCCTCAAGCTCCATTGAAGCTAGAAAGCTTTTGTTGAAGGAAGAAGAAGAAGTGAGTAATTCATCCAAATGAAAACTTATCCTTTGAATTATTGCACCATGGTTGAGTTAAGCCCTCGTGCTTAACTCATGTAGAGAATTAACTAAAGTATGAGGTTAAGGGTTGGTTTAACTAATATCCTAAGAAATGACAAAAGAGTTGACTTTGTCAATGTTGCATACAAGCTTCTACAAGCGTGATAACATTGACTAAAGTCTCCTCTCTTTTGTTATTCTTAAGGAAATAAGTAAACCCTAATTTAACCTAAACTTGATATAAGTCTCATACACCCATCTTGTATGTATCATCAAGCATGATACAAATATGTACACTTGCATATATCACATATAAACAATGTGCACAATCTAGTGAGAAAATAAATCATAAGTGAGCTAATACAAGTTAATGTAATGTAATATATCAAATATATAATTATACATTAAATTATTAAATCAACTCTTGATTTAATAACCCGGCTATAACCGACTAATATCATGTGTAACAACTTATCGAATCAACACTTGATCCGATAACCCGGCTATATCGCATACAACCGATCAATGTCACGAATCGCGAGAATAAAATACGGTATCTCATATCGTATTAATCTCGGTCCCGCACATATCACATATGTGCTCCTACTCCGTTTCGCTTGAGCCGGGAAACCCCTGTGTAGGACTCTAAAGACTCGTCAATACGCCGGCAGTAGGTGATGATCATATCAAACACCCACAAGCCGCAAGAGGTCTGCTAAACGTAACGGCCACCCGGGTATTGAGCGATCAGAAGATCAACGAGCAAGCCTGCTCACACTCCTGCGAATCCAATCAGTAACACTTACCGCACAGTCCGGTCTGTTCGTCTGATATGTCGCATATCTCGCCTAGGGGTGGTAAACGTCAGACCCCAGCAGCTTGATAAGTCATGCCGATGTAAGGTCCATAACAAGCATGAAACTACTAATAACACTTACCAGTAAATCAGTGCAACCCTGGCCATGGATTTCCAGTTATGGCCAGTCGAGCATAGCGCAACATCAACCCCCAATACCGGGAGAGACGAATCCCCTCCTATCGCTCATTGCCTCCATATGAATCGGGACTGTACCCAAAAAAGACCTGTTTGCACGACTCAGTAAAGCCGTGGTAGGATGGAAATCAAAGAACGGTGGGAGACACACAAGACTCTATGACGATCTCGGGTCAACAGACTAAGCTGTACCAGTGTCACCAGAGAACTGCCATCTGACGTAAGGTATAATACCATCTGGGAGTTCTCGGCGAGTCCGTTCAGTATTGTCACGACCCGCGGGATACGGAACGTGACTGGCACTTAAGTTTACGAAACGTCTCAAGACGTCCGTAAAATAAGTAAGCCAAAGCCCAGAACCCAAAACCAAATAAGCAAAAGAGTGAAGAAAACCAATCAATTGAAAGCGAGTTTATCAAATAAGTCATATAAAACCTTTTTTTAAAACAATATCAATTTTTCCGAAAATTTCGGCAGAGTCTCCTTTGTAAATACTGCCCCCCAAAATGGGTACAACAAGAATATATATAAATCCAACAAATAAGGCATCCCCAAGCGGGAGCTAGCTCTTCGCCACAAGGCGGTCACAAATCCCACGCAATATAAAACAACATGCAAAATAATCATAAAGAAACATGAGAAAAACAGCATGTCGACTCATGTGAGCTCGACCCCAAAATACAGCATAAAAAGTCTACAAATCTCACAGTCTCATCTCTAGGTCAATATACAACAATACTGGTAGATACAGAAGATGGAGTACACTAGATACAAAGAATATACAAGGTGGTACAAAAATAATAATATAATCCACCTAAGAGCAAAACCTCGTGTCCAGGCAAAAGAGGCAAAAGAAGCAAGTGCGCCCGCCGCTACTGTACTGACGGAGCGGACTTGCAAAAGGCTGTAGCACAACGGGGGTGAGTTGCCAACTCGTGAGTAATAAATAACATCTACAAAGGATATCGAATGCATGCACACAAGCATCCTAGCATCTAAAATACAGGTAAGGCATGACATAATAACAGGTATGTATGCAATATGAATATACTAGCAGGTATGAATGCAATGCGAATCAACTCATGATCTGAATGTGTAAGTATAAGAATCATGTTTTTCCTTTAGGAATCTCTTTTGAAATACCAGTACAATACCAATAGAATCAACAAGAACCTGTGTCCAGCAACGACACCTCAAAACTATCACAAATCTCATATATCCATGTCATAGTATCTCTGGCCTCAGCCATCCGGCTGACCCATCTCAATATCACTATCCCATCATCTCGCGGCCACGGTCGGTATCCTCTGGATATCCGCCGTCCCAAACAGTCACCGGTAGGTAATCCGTCCCCTGCCAGGCTCATCGTCAGCAACACGAGCTTCTTGCCCCGGGGTACCTTACCGGGCCCACCATGTACCCGAGACGGTTCATCCAACTCCTCGAAACGGGTCTCGAAAACCACAGCAAACTCATGGTGGACGACACTTACATCACTAGAAAACCGCAATTTACATATTTTAAAAATATAATAAGTTTAGAAATTTTGCGGCTTTCCCCCGAAATCCATAATATCACAAAATCTCAAGAATTCCTCATAAATGCATATGCCAATGATAATGAATGCATATGGTGTCAATAATCAAGTTGCGATGTATGATTGATAGACTAGGCATGAACAAATAACATGATGAAGTACATGCACATGATTATCAATCTTATGATTTCATTTTAAAGAATTAAAGGCAATAGCACAGGTTAAAGCATCAATTATAGTAAAAGGTTTTAAATTATAGGTTATCTAGTGTGGTGGCATGTCAATTACCAGGGCATGTGTGTAAGCATGAATAGTTCTCGTGCTGCATATAAAAACCTTGGCAATGGTGCAGGTGTCCTATAGAATGGGTTCGCATATATAGGTCAAATAAGGCATGGATGTACTCACTAATATCACTAAAATCTTAACTACTTAAACTATCGGGAGACTTGCGCCATCCAAACGATAGTCCCCCGTAGATGTTAAATCTACTCACCGGAATCCCTATCTAGCCACGTCCAATCACCGCTTTCCCCTTACGTGCCGCGTCTGACGTCTCCGCGACCGAACCTGGAATTTACATCAATACCAAACATAGGTTACATATCAAGAATGACGCAAATCCCAAACGAAAATACTAACGTTCACAAGCTAGGTACAACGTGCACAAGGTTCGCGGAACACATGCGAAAAATCGCCAAAACTAACTAAAACGTCGATTTGGTCGCCCAGCAAAGCTAAAACCCGCTCACTAAAAAAAACCGCACTCACACATCCTAAATGTCATAGGATATGCCAAAAATATCATCAAGATATCGCAAATAATTCATCACAATATTTTTTATAAAAACCTAGTAAGCCAGAAATTTGCAATTTGGTGCAACCATCGAAAATTAGCGATAAAGTTAACACAATCCAACACAAACATCCAAACTAACCCACTAGATAGCCACTACACTAATTTTAAACCATTTACAAAGCATCAAACCATAATTCCAACACAACAATCATGCTTCAATCTATTTCCATACACAAACCCCTTTCTTTATTTTTGTAATTAGCAATTACAATGAAAATTTTACACAAGATTAACTTAGATTAGCATAATATGAAGCCACTTAAGCAAAGTAACCTCATAGATTGGGTTAGTAAACAACTAGATAGCAAAATAGATTTAATTAACTAAATAATGGTTTCTAAAACCCTAGTTAAACTCAAACCATTAACTTTAAAAACCTAGAATGAAATTAGCACTAATATTAACACTAAAACAACTCAATTAAAGAATTCTAACCATAAGAACTTAAATGGGTAGAAATTATACCTCAAAATCTAGAGAACTAGCAAGAAGAATTTGCCTCCAATAATGGCTTCATAGCACCATGATCCAAGCAAGAGAGGTTAAGGAGAATGGGATGAAGGATGGGGTTTAATTTGTGAGGTTTAAATTGAATTTTTGGAGCAATCTTGATGAATTTTCAAGGAAATGAAAAGAAAAATGATGAAGGGGGAGGGCTGTAGCATTCTCGGCCTGAGGAGGGAAGGGGAATGGAGTGGGTGGTGTTGGAAAGTCAAGGTCAAACCATACCAATCACTAAAGACCCATACCCAATTAATAAATCAAAAACCTTATAAAAACACCTCATTTCAACACATAATAAAAAGTCAAAGGAGGCAAGGAATTTTTTTCCTTGTGCTGCTGAAGTGGGCCGGCCTAGGGGTGAGGGAAGAGTGAATGGGGTTTTACAAAAAAAAAATTATGCAAAAAGACCCCCTACAAGTCCAAAATTGCAAGTTTTAGCTTAAATTCAATAAATTTCGTTTTCCATAATAAAAATTAGTTAAAACTTAAAATAAAATACTAAAAATTTATACTACAACTATATTTTAATTAACATGATTTTAAAGATTAAAAATTAGCCCAAAGAAATTTGTATTTATCGCTAATTTAATGTATTTTCTTACCGGCTTAAAATAATATTAAAAATTGAAAAATAGGGAAATTTTTTTAAATGACCAAAAATTAAAAAGTAACTCATTAGCTACTAAAAACTAGCAATTACCTATCCAAATTAGGTATAATTAGTCCTAAACTGCAAAATAACAAAAAAGACGGTTTACGGAAAAATACCGAATTTTCACCGATTTTCAGGAAAACACCAAAACGACTTTTCAAGGCGCTACAATCTTCCCCCCTTAAAGAAATTCGGTCCCCGAATTTAAAAATATAATTACGCATACCTTCAAAGAGATGGGGATATTTCTTCCTCATCTCGCCCTCGGTCTCCCAGGTGACCTCCTCGCTGCTCGGGCCACGCCAAAGGACCTTGACGGTCGGTATAACTTTCGATCTCAACTTCTTCACCTGCCGATCCAGGACGGCCACCGGCTGCTCTGCAAAAGAAAGGTCGCGCTCTAGCTGGACTGTCGGGTGCTGAATCGCATGCGAAGGGTCGTGAAGGTACTTGCGGAGCATCGAAACATGGAAGACGGGGTGAACATCGGGAAAGCTGGGTGGAAGAGCCAAACGATATGCAACTGCGCTGACACGCTCGAAAATCTCGAAGGGACCCACAAATCTGGGTCTAAGCTTTCCTTTTCGCCCAAATCGCATCACGCCCTCATCGGAGAGACCCTCAGAAAAACATGATCGCCAACTGCGAACCCTAGCCTGCGACGGCGCCTGTCTGCATACGATTTCTGCCTGCTCTGAGCTGCTCTCATCCGGTCTCGAATCAACTGTATCTTCGCTGTCGTCTCCTCAACAAGCTGCGGCCCCAATATACTGCTCTCGCTGAGCTCTGTCCAATAAACGGGCGATCTGCATCTCCTCCCATATAATGCCTCGAAAGGTGCCATCTGAATAGTATCCTGGAAGCTGTTGTTGTAGGAGAACTCCACTAACGGTAAATGACAATCCCAGCTACCGCCGAAGTCTAAAATGCACGCTCTGAGCATGTCCTCGAGAGTTTGAATGGTCCGCTCTGACTGTCCGTCGGTCTGCGAGTGAAACGCTGTGCTGAAGCTCAAACGAATGCCCAAAGCCTCCTGAAGTCTCTGCCAAAGTCGGCTGGTGAACTGGGTGCCTCGATCTGACACGATACAAGTCGGTACGCCATGCAACCGCACGATCTCGTCGATGTAAAGCTGGGCATACTGAGCGAAGCTGAAAGTGGTCTTCACTGGCAGGAAGTGAGCCGCTTTTGTCAATCGATCTACGATCACCCAGATGGAGTCGTACCCTCGACTGGTCCTGGGTAGACCCACAACGAAATCCATCGAAACCTGCTCCCATTTCCACTCTGGAATGGGTAACGGCTGTAGCTCTCCTGCGGGCCTCTGGTGCTCGGCCTTGACTTGCTGACAAGTCAGGCATCTTGATACAAACTCCGCAATATCCCTCTTCATCCCGTCCCACCAGTAGGTCTCTCTCATATCATGGTACATCTTGGTGGAACCGGGGTGAACACTATACACTGATCGGTGTGCCTCCTTAAGAATGTCGCGCCGCAATCCATCAGCATCTGGTACGCACAGTCTAGATCCATATCGTAAAATCCCCTGATCATCAATCACGAACTCGGAAAATCTGCCATGTCCCATCTGTGTCATGATCTCTGAGCAATGGTCGTCTCTGCGCTGTGCCTCATATATACGGTCAAGCAACTGTGGGCGTGCACGAACATGCGCGAGCTGTCCCCCTGTCTGAGTGAACTCGAACTCAACTCGGCTGTCGCATAAAATCTGCCAATCTGCTGACGACTGCCTCTGCACTGCGCGCAAAAAGGATAGACTACCCCCGGGCCTCCTGCTCAAAGCATCTGCCACTACATTCGCCATGCCTGGGTGATATAAGATCTCGCAGTCGTAGTCTTTCACCAACTCCATCCAACGACGCTGTCTGAGGTTCAGGTCTCGCTGCTGAAATATGTATTTTAAGCTCTTGTGGTCTGTGAATATTTGGCACGACTCGCCATATAGGTAATGTCGCCAAATCTTCAGTGCAAAGACCACTGCAGCCATCTCCAAATCGTGAGTGGGGTAGTTCTGTTCATGCTTCTTCAACTGCCGAGAAGCATATGCGATCATCCGGCCATGCTGCATCAATACGCATCCTAACCCCACTCGCGAAGCATCACAGTAGACCACAAATCCGCCTGATCCCGAAGGCAAAGATAATACCGGCGTCGTAGTCAAACAAGTCTGTAGCTGCTGAAAACTGCGCTCGCACTCCTCTGTCCAAACGAAAGGAACTCCCTTCCGGGTCAAACTGGTCAAAGGTGCAGCTATACGGGAGAAGTCCTGAACAAAACGCCTGTAGTAGCCCGCCAGGCCTAGAAAACTACGGATCTCAGTAACCGATGTAGGTCGGGGCCACTGCTGAACAGCCTCAATCTTCTTCGGGTCCACACATATGTCGTCTCTCGTAATCACGTGACCCAAGAATCCGACGTTGTCCAGCCAGAATGCACACTTGGAGAACTTTGCGAACAGCCGGTGCTCCCTCAGAGTCTGTAACGTAATCCGCAAGTGCTGCTCGTGCTCCTCTCTGCTCCGGGAGTACACCAAGATATCGTCGATAAACACGATGATGAACAAGTCAAGATACGGCCTGAATGTACGGTTCATCAAATCCATGAATGCTGCTGGGGTATTGGTGAGTCCGAACGACATCACCAAAAACTCATAGTGGCCGTTGCGCGTGCGGAAAGCTGTCCTTGGTATATCCTCCTGTCGAACTCGCAGCTGATGGTATCCTAATCGCAAGTCGATCCTCGAAAAATACCCCGCACCCTGAAGCTGGTTGAACAAATCATCAATGCGTGGCAACGGATATCTGTTCCGCACGGTAACCTTGTTCAGCTGGCGGTAGTCGATACATAAGCGCAAACTTCCGTCCTTCTTCTTGACAAACAAGACCGGAGCACCCCACGGAGAAACACTAGGTCGAATAAGCCCCTTAACTAACAAATCCTGCAACTGATCCTTCAGCTCTCGAAGCTCTGCCGGGGCCATCCGATAAGGCGGTATAGAAATAGGCCCCGAGCCGGAATCAAATCAATGCAGAACTCAACATCGCGCTCAGGTGGTAGCCCAGGTAGCTCATCAGGGAAAACATCAGGGAACTCACAAACAACCGGGACCCGGTCCAACGGAACCTCTGCAGCTCGAGTATCACAAATATACGCTAAGAATCCCTGACATCCCTTCCGCAAGAGCTGACCAGCGCGAAGAGACGAAATCAAGCTGGGAAGGGTGACGCTGCGGTCTCCCTGAATAACAAGGACTGGCTCTCCCGGAAAGCTAAATCTGACTGCCTTCTCACAGCAGTCCACCGAAGCATAACAAGTGGCCAGCCAGTCCATGCCCAGAAGCACATCAAAGACCAACATATCGAGGAGAATCAAATCAACCGATGAATCCCTCTCCCCGATACGAACGGAACACAATCGAAATACAAAACGAGCGATAAACGACTCGCCTACCGGAGTAACAACAAGCGGATGATCTAACGACGACGACTCACGGCCCAACATCGGTGCAAAGTGTGTAGATACGTACGAATGTGTGGAACCTGGGTCGAATAATACCCGTGCGTCGAAAGAGAAAACTGGCAAGGTACCTGTCACAACGGCATTGGATGCCTGCGCATCCTGCGGTGTCAAAGCAAATACTCGGGCCTGTCCTTCACCGATAGCGGGCTGACCTCGACCTCGGCCTCTGCCTCCTCGTCCTCTCTGAACAGGACCGCCGCATCCACGGCCTCTGGGTGCACCTAACTGGCGTGGAGCATCGCCTGTGGTAGGAAGTAGGGCTCTCTGAGGAGGGGGTGGTGATGGTGGTAGGGTCACATGCGGAACTGTCACCGCTCCCTGTCGTCTCGCCGGACAGTCTCTGACAAGATGGTGCGGACTCCCGCACCCAAAACACCCTGGCGACGGCTGCTGTCCCTGGGGATATGAACCAAATAACTGACCCCGTCCAAATCCTCTGCCGGGCCCATCCCTCGGAAAGAATCTGGCACGCTGCCTCTGAGACGGCACCTCGGTGCGAATCCTCTTCGGCCCAGAAACGGCCGAAGTCTGCGATATGCGTGCCTCCATCCGTAATGCCGTATCCATAGCAGCTGAATAAGTGTCGTAGTGCTGGGCGCCAATGGCAAGATATAGCTGGGCATCAAGTCCCTGTATGAACCTCTTCACCCTCTTCGCTTCGGTATCTACCAAGTACGGGGCATATCGGGACAACTGTGTAAACTGAACGTCATACTCAGACACCGTCATCCCAGGTGTCTTGACCAAGGCCTCGAAGCTACGAGCTCTGGCGTCACGAACGCTCTTTGGGAGGAAACGAGCTAGAAAGACCGCTGTAAACTCGGCCCAAGTCATAGGCGGTAGACCTGCAGCTCGACCTCTCAAGACTGACTCCCACCATATCTGCGCGAGACCCTCTAGACGGAAACTCGTAAGCTCCACCCATCGATCATCCGAACATCTCAGCGAACGGCAGATCCTGGCTAAACTGTCAAGGAACGTCTGTGGGTCCTCCGCTGCCTCGGTGCCGGTGAATACTGGAGGTCTCAGCCTCATGAAATCCTGTAGTGAAACCGGGATGGTCACGGCGGTAGTAGTAGGAGCAGGTATCATAGTAGTCTGGGATGTAGTAGGTGCGTCATCCGGCCTCGGTGTACGACTGGCTGCAACTAGGGATCCTACCATCTGACGTAGCTCCTGCATACTCCCCATCATCTGTCGCAACTCCTCCATACCAGTCTCAAGCCTATCCATACGGCCTGGGGAAGGTGGATCGGTCTGTCCCTGCAGCGTGGGCATACCACCCTGCTCAGTCCTAGTCTCGGATGAGCCAACTCGAATCTCGTCTCGGACGGCAGCCCTCTGTGCGCTCGTAGCCTTCGGTGGCATAGTGGCTGTTACAAGAACAGGATGATAAGAACAGTGCAATAGGATAATAGGATACACGGAATTGAAGAAGGAATTTTCAAGCAAGTATATCCTAAAGTCACTTAGGCGGAGTACCGTATCGCAAGTATGCCGCGGACATACGCACGCTACGTTACCCTGCTTAAGTCACTTACTCCATCTACCAAGGGTCATCCTACACTCAAAAAGGTAAAACCTATCGCTTTGATACCAACTTTATCACGACCCGCGGGATACGGAACGTGACTGGCACTTAAGTTTACGAAACGTCTCAAGACGTCCGTAAAATAAGTAAGCCAAAGCCCAGAACCCAAAACCAAATAAGCAAAAGAGTGAAGAAAACCAATCAATTGAAAGCGAGTTTATCAAATAAGTAATATAAAACCTTTTTTTTAAAACAATATCAATTTTTCCGAAAATTTCGGAAGAGTCTCCTTTGTAAATACTGGCCCCCAAAATGGGTACAACAAGAATATATATAAATCCAACAAATAAGGCATCCCCAAGCGGGAGCTAGCTCTTCGCCACAAGGCGGTCACAAATCCCACGCAATATAAAACAACATGCAAAATAATCATAAAGAAACATGAGAAAAACAGCATGTCGACTCATGTGAGCTCGACCCCAAAATCCAGCATAAAAAGTCCACAAATCTCACAGTCTCATCTCTAGGTCAATATACAACAATACTGGTAGATACAGTAGATGGAGTACACTAGATACAAAGAATATACAAGGTGGTACAAAAATAATAATATAACCCACCTAAGAGCAAAACCTCGAGTCCAGGCAAAAGAGGCAAAAGAAGCAAGTGCGCCCGCCGCTACTGTACTGACGGAGCGGACTTGCAAAAGGATGTGGCACAACGGGGGTGAGTTGCCAACTCGTGAGTAATAAATAACATCTACAAAGGCTATCGAATGCATGCACACAAGCATCCTAGCATCTAAAATACAGGTAAGGCAGGACATAATAGCAGGTATGTATGCAATATGAATATACTAGCAGGTATGAATGCAATGCGAATCAACTCATGATCTGAATGTGTAAGTATAAGAATCATGTTTTTCCTTTAGGAATCTCTTTTGAAATACCAGCACAATACCAATAGAATCAACAAGAACCTGTGTCCAGCAACGACACCTCAAAACTATCACAAATCTCATATATCCATTTCATAGTATCTCTGGCCTCAGCCATCCGGCTGACCCATCTCAATATCACTATCTCATGATCTCGCGGCCACGGTCGGTATCCTCTGGATATCCGCCGTCCCAAACAGCCACCGGTAGGTAATCCGTCCCCTGCCAGGCTCATCGTTAGCAACACAAGCTTCTTGCCCGGGGGTACCTTACCGGGCCCACCATGTACCCGAGACGGTTCATCCAACTCCTCGAAACGGATCTCGAAAACCACAGCAAACTCATGGTGGACGACACTTACATCACTAGAAAACCGCAATTTACATATTTTAAAAATATAATAAGTTTAGAAATTTTGCGGCTTTCCCCCAAAATCCATAATATCACAAAATCTCAAGAATTCATCATAAATGCATATGCCAATGATAATGAATGCATATGGTGTCAATAATCAAGTTGCGATGTATGATTGATAGACTAGGCATGAACAAATAACATGATGAAGTACATGCACATGATTATCAATCTTATGATTTCATTTTAAAGAATTAAAGGCAATAGCACAGGTTAAAGCATCAATTATAGTAAAAGGTTTCAAATTATAGGTTATCTAGTGTGGTGGCATGGCAATTACCACGGCGTGTGTGTAAGCATGAATAGTGCTCGTGCTGCATATAGAAACCCTGGCAATGGTGCAGGTGTCCTATAGAATGGGTTCGCATATGTAGGTCAAATAAGGCATGGATGTAGTCACTAATATCACTAAAATCTTAACTACTTAAACTATCAGGAGACTTGCGCCATCCAAACGATAGTCCCCCGTAGATGTTAAATCTACTCACCGGAATCCCTATCTAGCCACGCCCAATCACCGCTTTCCCCTTTCGTGCCGCGTCTGACGTCTCCGCGACCGAACCTGGAATTTACATCAATACCAAACATAGGTTACATATCAAGAACGACGCAAATCCCAAACGAAAATACTAACGTTCACAAGCTAGGTACAACGTGCACAAGGTTCGCGGAACACATGCGAAAAATCGCCAAAACTAACTAAAACGTCGATTTGGTCGCCCGGTAAAGCTAAAACCCCCTCACTAAAAAAAACCGCACTCACACATCCTAAATGTCATAGGATATGCCAAAAATATCATCAATATATCGCAAATAATTTATCACAATATTTTTTATAAAAACCTAGTAAGCCAGAAATTTGCAATTTGGTGCAACCATCGAAAATTAGCGACAAAGTTAACACAATCCAACACAAACATCCAAACTAACCCACTAGATAGCCACTACACTAATTTTAAACCATTTACAAAGCATCAAACCATAATTCCAACACAACAATCATGCTTCAATCTATTTCCATACACAAACCCCTTTCTTTATTTTTGTAATTAGCAATTACAATGAAAATTTCACACAAGATTAACTTAGATTAGCATAATATGAAGCCACTTAAGCAAAGTAACCTCATAGATTGGGTTAGTAAACAACTAGATAGCAAAATAGATTTAATTAACTAAATAATGGTTTCTAAAACCCTAGTTAAACTCAAACCATTAACTTTAAAAACCTAGAATGAAATTAGCACTAATATTAACACTAAAACAACTCAATTAAAGAATTCTAACCATAAGAACTTAAATGGGTAGAAATTATACCTCAAAATCTAGAGATCTAGCAAGAAGAATTTCCCTCCAATGATGGCTTCATAGCACCATGATCCAAGCAAGAGAGGCTAAGGAGAATGGGATGAAAGATGGGGTTTAATTTGTGAGGTTTAAATTGAAATTTTGGAGCAATCTTGATGAATTTTCAAGGAAATGAAAAGAAAAATGATGAAGGGGGAGGGCTGCAGCATTCTCGGCCTGAGGAGGGAAGAGGAATGGAGTGGGTGGTGTTGGAAAGTCAAGGTCAAACCATACCAATCACTAAAGACCCATACCCAATTAATAAATCAAAAACCTTATAAAAACACCTCATTTCAACACATAATAAAAAGTCAAAGGAGGCAAGGAATTTTTTTCCTTGTGCTGCTGAAGTGGGCCGGCCTAGGGGTGAGGGAAGAGTGAATGGGGTTTTACAAAAAAAAATTTATGCAAAAAGACCCCCTACAAGTCCAAAATTGCAAGTTTTAGCTTAAATTCAATAAATTTCGTTTTCCATAATAAAAATTAGTTAAAACTTAAAATAAAAACTAAAAATTTATACTACAACTATATTTTAATTAACATGATTTTAAAGATTAAAAATTAGCCCAAAGAAATTTGTATTTATCGCTAATTTAATGTATTTTCTTACCGGCTTAAAATAATATTAAAAATTGAAAAATAGGGAAAATTTTTAAATGACCAAAAATTAAAAAGTAACTCATTAGCTACTAAAAACTTGTAATTACCTATCCAAATTAGGTATAATTAGTCCTAAACTGCAAAATAACAAAAAAGACGGTTTACGGAAAAATACCGAATTTTCACCGATTTTCAGGAAAACACCAAAACGACTTTTCAAGGCGCTACAAGTATACCTAGTCACCACTGAGTACCCGCATACCATCTCTGATGTCAAACACCAATGGATATGGGATCATCCATCGCCCATCACATGGGTCGAGAAGATATACGCTAGTCTACTCTGGAATATCGATGCCCCGTCTCGATATTCCCACAACTAGGAACATTGAAGGATGTACTCATGGACTACCCAGGCCCCACTAGTATGATCTGCATCATAGTCCTGCAAGTCGAGTACACATTCTAAGGGCTTTATCAACATGTAACAGAGAGACAGTAAGTATACATGTTAAGATAAAGAGCAACCGGACATCGTACTATCATGTCGAGCAAGAAAGTCCTACCTATATATGTCCCAGCATCCACTACAATATACATCTCATGTATAGTAGTGGCCTCTAGGGCATACATATAACTAACATATCTAATATGAGAGCAAGGTTCATTCTCCTCTCTCATTCTCTCATATGTTTTCTCTCTCATGGTTTGCTTTCCCTCTTTCTCTCTCTCAAAAGCTTAAGTGTTTCATGTGTTGAAAATCCAAGCTTTGAGACTAAACCATCAAAACACCTCTCTACTCATTCTAGGTTTCTTAGTCTAGCAATCCAAGCACTCTAGTTACTTCTTGGTTGAGGTAGGAGCTCAAGGTAGAGGCCTTCGGGTGGATCTTTCTTTGGCAAAGAGAAGACGAAGAGGTGGAGCCGTCTACACCACTCAAAGAAGCACACAAGAAAAGGAAGCAACACAAGAAGAGAAGGAGTTCAAGCTTTTGGTATAACCTTCTAACCTAGTAGTTAGAACTTGTAGATAATTTGTTAGTTCATGTTTAGCCAAGATCCTTTATGGTATGTCTATGGTTCCATGTGATAAAAATTTGATAAAGAACTCTCCATTCATTAAAAATAGAGTAAATGGGGAATTCAACAGTCTCTGTAACCGATCTAAATAAATGGAGTGTGCAGGGGTGTTGAGAAGAGGAAAAGTCACATTTTCCCTGTTGGGGACTCGGCTGGACCGAGTCGGCCGGTCCGCCGGCTGAGTCAGGGCATGGGGAGGTAGGGGGTCTCCTGAGGTAGTCAGTGGTACTTTCAGTTTTTCATGGGTAGTGGGAAAATTTGAAGTTATCTCGTCTGGACTGTTGTGCTTCTAAAAAATTTAAAACAAATAAATATTAAAAAAATAATGTGGGGTATGGGATTTGAACTCTGGTGGCTTGGTTCAGCAGTGCAAGGTCTTACCAATGAGCTACAAGCTTCTTCTTGTAATTAAATAGCGAATTAATTATTTATGTCTTGTGCTCAGGCAATAAATACCCCTTTATGGATTTTGAATAAAAATTTGTAAAGAAAGTTGTATAGGAAAATTAGGATTGTTACAACGAATAACAAAAGATCTAGATGCAAACAACAATAATTAAATAACACAATAGATTGGGAGGAAAAGGGAAGAACTTTATTAGCATTTGAGAAGAAGAACACCTTACAGAAAATTACAAAAAACCCTCTCCTTATGATCTCCAACAAGATCTCCTTCTACAAATTCTCCTTATGATCGTTTTGATCTCTTATGCAGCCGCCGTTTCGTCTCTCTTAAACTTAATGATCAAAACTATCCCTTAATGACAGCCTTGATCCGTTATGGAGTCGTCTCTCGGCTTCTTTGAATTTTATGATCAAGCCGATATTTTTCCTTGATGAGAGCACCTTTCTATTTACAGTATAGAATAAATATTCTCCTACCTACATTAGGATTAACACAAATCTTATTTATTCTTATCTAACGGAATATTATCTTTTATTTAAATTTAAATCTAAATCTATACTTAAATAAGAGATTTATCTATAAATATATTTTCTCTTATCTAAATCTATATTGAAATAAGAGATTTATCTTAATTCTATCTATAATAACTAACTATTTAAATTTAAACTAATGTCAACAATCTCCACCTTAGTTTAAATCTAAATAAAACCTTGAAAATTTGTTGCCTTCATCTTGTATCATTAGTTATTCTCCCTGTTTTTCTCTGCTGATACAATCTTTCTCCAGAATTGCGAATTTGGTGATGTCACAGTTTTTAACCATAACTGAGAAACTGTTGTGATCTTCCTACCGAGATCACCCTTCTTCACATTTGAGTACCTGAATAGAAGCCGATACTGTCTTGAACTTCTCCATAGGAATGACCTTCGTCATCTTGCCCGCCGTGTTCACCTTAGTATCGATCTTTATCAAATCGATCTCCTTCTCAGCCCATGCGTCATCTGTAGGTTTACTAGCCTTAAGTGCCTTAAACATACTTTCTCCATCAGAAGTGCTTTTACTCTTCTCTGCCATATCAAGAAGTTTTGTTTCCCATTAAATTTCTCCACCTCAAACTTTGTGTTATTTATCTTGTTATTTGTCATCCTTAATTCAAAAAAAAAACCTTTCTCTCGGATCCTTACGAATTACTATCAATAGAATCACAATCTAAGAAGATGGGGAGCGGACACAAGCGTTCTCACCCACCGTAAGCTTAAATTGCAAAACTACAAATATATTTGATACCAATTGTTGAGGAGATCACAGAGACCAACGACAAAGCAGCGGAAAAACCTTACGGATCTATTAGCCTAGATCCCTTTATAGACGAATAACATAAACAACTAGAACAAGCACAAATTAAATAACATATAGATTGGGAGGAAAAGGTGAGAACTTTATTAGAATTTGAGAAAAAGAATACCTTACAGAAGATTACAAAAAAAGCCTCTCCTTATGTTCTCCAACGAGATTTCCTTCTTCTACAAATTTTTCTTATGATCGTTTTGATCCCTTATGGAGCTGCTGTTTCGTCTCTCTTAAACTTTATGATCAAAACCATCTCTTAATGACCGTCTTGATCCTTTATGGAGTCGTCTCTCGCCTCCGTTGAATCTTATGATTAAATCGATATTTTTCCTTGATGAGAGCACCTTTCTATTTATAGCATAGAATAAACCTTCTCTCACTAAGATTAGGATTAACATAAATCTTTTTTATCCTTATCTAATAAAATATTATCTTTTATTTAAATCTAAATCTAAATCTATATACTTAAATAAGAGATTTATCTATAAGAATATTTTCTTTTATCTAAATCTATATTTAAATAAGAGATTTACATTAATTCTATCTATAATAACTAACTATTTAAATTTAAACTAATCTTGACTGGAGATTCCCTCAAGTCTTCAACCCCATATATGTCCTTTATTAAGAAGCAAAGAAGACAAATCATTGAAGTAAGAAGGCTTCCATCGATTCACCACCTTTCTTTTTTTCTTCTTCTTTTTTCTTAGCCGAGAGTTCTTGCAATCTTCGACCCGTAAATTTGCAAGTTCTTTTGTGCTGTTTGTTTTCTTCCTCTTGAAGAGGTATTTATAAAATGGGACAGTTAATAGACCACTACCCACGTTTTTAGGGAGTGGGAGTGAAAATAACCCACTAAAAAGCCCAAAACCGCTCATGCGGGTATCTTTTGGAGATACCCGCAACCACTTTGAAATTGGAGCGAGCGTGACATAGTCAAAAGAGATACATGCAAACAAAAAGGTTCCCGCTTACATTGGTTCAAGCAATTGATTGGGCTTGGGTGATTTTTTTGAGGGAATTAGCATTTTTAGGTTCAACAAGTGGCTGCAAGATTTTAAAACTCTAGCCTGGGACTCACTGTTACTCCCTAATAGAGTAATGGAAGTTACCAAAAAAATTCTTATTTTGGCATTTTAGGATTTTTTTAGTGCAACTTAAATTTACAGAGTGTCTTTTAAGCAGACATAAAGTATGTATAGATTTTTTAGTAATTAGCAAAGTATGAGGGGGCTTTTTAGTAAAAAGCCCAATAAAAAACATGATGTTCGTTACTTAAAATTTTTCGATGACCCTCCTATTTCTAATAATAAGCATGTAAACATGGAACTACCTATGCCTTAAAAAAAGAATTAAATTTCACACTGTTAAGAATCATTTTGAATGCCATATCCCAAGAGTACTGAAACTCCAGATACTACATGCTTGCAGGGGCGGATGCAAAAATAGTCACCAAAGGGCTACCAAAAGAGGGGACACCAAGAGAGTACGTTACATTAAGAAGTTAAACCAATGCTGAAAATAACGATAATGTAACAATTAAGAAAAATAAAATATTATTTTTGGGAATTTATATAATTCAATAATAATTATTATAAATATTTTAATATGGCGGTATAATTAAATACCGATAAATTGGGAAATAATTGGAAAATTATAGGAATTACTGAAATGAGGGTGCTTTATATGATTTAAGCAAATTATATATTCTTTATGATTAATTATATTTCATTTTAATGCTAATCGCGACTAAATATCACTAATCGTGCATTAACCTTGTTTTGTGCATGTGGCATGCACCAAGTCATTTTTCACATTTTCTATATTGTTCTACCATGGCTTTTCTTTATTTTTCATGCATGATTGTTTTTTTTAAATGAAAAGGAAAAAAAAAAGAAAAATAAAAGAAAAGAAAAGGGAAATGGATTAAACAAAGGAGGTACAGGCAAGAGAGAGAGAGAGAGGTGAGGGGTCAACATTGGTGTTGGCTCATTGTTTTCATTTCATCCTCATCCTTTTTCTCTCCTTTCCCTTCACATGGCAGCCCTCTTCATCCCCCTCCTCTACCTCTTCAAAACACCCATATTTCCACATCAAAACATCATCCCCTTTCATTAAAAACTTGCACAAGCTCACTACAAGCATTTTGGACCAAGAAAAATTGGATTTTGAAGACTTGGGGAAACTCAAGAAAATTCTTAAGTTGCCAAACGAGGTACTTTCTTCACCATTAATATAGTTTTTCATTCACATTAGTGTCCATGCATGTTTAGAAGTGTTTTAGTTTGGTTTAGTGAACTTTGAAAATTCCAAGTTAGGGTTTTGAGCAAGTCTTGAATTGAGATAGTGTAATTGAGGATTAGTAGTGACTACAAACCCACCTAGTGCTAGAATACTGGACCAAACAGAGAATAGAACCCCAAACCCCAAATTTAGAAACCCCGATATTGGATTTTGTGGAAATTGTGATGTGTTTTAGAGAACTGCTATAACCCGGAGGCCCTGAAAATTTTTTAGCAAACACAGTGAGTAGTGAAAGTATCCTAGATGATAACCCCAAGACCCGAGACCCCAACACCACCTTATGTCCGCAATTAAATCCATTCTGGCCGCAAATTGCGGCCAGAGCAGGGATATGTGGTCTCGTGTTTAGTTCATGGCTCCAGTATCTGTTAATTAGACCTTTCCTATATGCAAAATATCCTAATTGTCACCTGAGGCAAATCTGGAGCAAGTTTTCAATGTTTCTGATTTCGTTTTGCGGCTTTTAATGAATTGGGATTTGGGATTTGGTATTTGATATTGTGTCCCGTCGTCTGACGTTTGTACGTCAGCGACGAGGATTGTTTGGTTATTCTTGCATGTGCAGACAATAGGTTTTAATCTATGTGTGATACGCGAGCCGTTTTGGTTTTCGTGTGCGATTTTGGTTTACGATACTACGTGCGATATATAGGTAGCCCCATGTGGACTTGGAGCAACAAGAATGAGCGTGGAGACATCGACTTTGGCAAGTAAGGATCAAGGTGAGTAGATATATATCTACGGGGGAAGTCGGATGGATGGTGTATAGCACCCCCGCAGTTTCGTAGTGTAAAATACGAATATATTATATTATATATATAAATGTGTGTATTGTGAAACTATGATTATCAAGATAGGTTTATGTGTTCATGGGTTAGTTTTAGTGTAATTGGAAGTAACTTAGTTTAGCTTCTTAGTCGCGAAACCCTAGATTAATGATTTGCACACGCGCGCGCACACACACATACATTCGTTTTACTTATGCGTATATGGGGATATATATACATATATGTTTGTGAGTATGTATATATATATATATGTATGTATGTATGTATGTATTATATATATATACATACATACATATATATATATATATGTATGTATGTATGTATACATATACATAGATAATGAGGATAGTACATGGTACTTGGAGATGAGTCGATGTGATTGGGCATGATGCCATGAGATCGGTGATGTGATTTGGTTCGTATTATGAGATACGACATGATATTATAGCGGGTCCTTAGGCGATGTGTTTTCATACACACGCATGTATATATGTTGATGGTATCAGTATGTACTAGACTTTATATCAGTACCCCCAGTTTATGATATGTGATGATGATACCACATGGATGTTGTGTTATATGTGATATTCGACCCGTGCCCTGATTTGAAATGCCGTACGATGGATTTACCATACGAGATATAATTATGATGATAGATCTGCACTCTTCACTCGAGGAGGTCATATTATATATTGTATCGTACGTGATACTATTGAAGCGGGATCACCGACTACTAGCTATAGATATCGACTCAGACTTCGGTGGTTTTCCGTACCCCTTTCGATTAGTCTGTTAGTTTAGTCATGTAGTTTACTTAGAGATGTTAGACTGGGCTCGAGTTATACTTATTTCAAAACTAATGAATCGTGAGTATTTTAAAAACAGGTCAAGGGATTCTACGGATATTTCAAAGGACGTACCTTTTCTTAAAAACACTGTAGCCCTATTTTATAAGCACTACGATTCGTGTTATTTCAAATGCCAACACTGTATGACTCATATTTATTATGTGTATTCTTTATTGTTCCATTTACTATTCATTTGCTATATATTCCTGCCATTCGCATCACATTGCATGCTTAAATGTGTTTTTATTGTTATTATTAAAATCATGCTGTCAGGACACCGGCACCATTACCGATGATGCGTATGCTCCACGTACACCTGTTTTCCGGCTCACACACATTATCATCGGTAATTGCCATGTCACGTACACATTAGAAAATACTATTTCATTAGTATAAATTGCTAGCTGATAATTTCGACATAGTACTAGTACGCTTGCTTTTATATGATAGCTTAGACATTGTATTTATTACTGTGATATCTCATGCATGTGTATTTCATTTGTCAAGCAATATTATGTAACTTATTACCAGTATTTCATTGTTTATTACCCTTGAGATTGATATTTCGGATTTCCATGAGATTTCTGGATTTGGAGAAACCGCAAAGATTTTATATACTTATTATCATTTTAAAGATAGAAAATTGCGGTTTTCTCATGATATGATTTGAGAGCAGTCCACCATGAGTTTTCTCAGCTCTTGAGCGATATCATACACTCAATTCGAGGAGGAGGAAGAACCGTCTGTTGGTGCATGGTGGACCCGGTGCGGTACCCTGGGGCAAGATGGTCGCAGATGATGGCGTTGAGCCTGGCAGGGGAGCACTACCTACCGGTGATTTTATTGTGACTCGACGGATATCCGGAGGATACCGATCGGAGTATGGGCCAGTCCGGATAGCAGGAGCCCTAGATATTGGGATTTGAGGATACGGGCCAGTCCGGATTGCCGGAGCCTGAGAATTGAGATAGCGAGATATATATTTTGTGTCGATGCTAGACACTGATTTTCTGTTGATTTCATTGATGATACCTCAATTTATACATACAGAAATCTCACTAAATTAAGAAAACAGTTTTCTCATTCATGAAGTATTCTGTTTTCATTATATTGCATCCATACATCATATTCGATATGTTGCTACCTGAGGCACTGACACGAGCACTTGGTATTACACTTATTTATAGATGTTTACCCTGGCCATTATCAGATGTTTCAGGTTATATATTATATGGATATTATGGTATGACCTAGGATAGAGTCATACATGCAATTTCTGCTCTGTGATATTTTCTACTCACGAGTTGGCAACTCACCCCCGTTGTGCCACAGTTTCTTGCAGGTTTTGCCGTACAGGTTTTCTTGGCGGCTTTGTTGGTACACTGCTTCCTTTCGGGTGATTGGTTTGGTAGGTGGGTTCACTCGCATCGTGACTACCTTTGTATTTTATTTATTTCAGTTGTATCTAGTAACTCCATCAACCAGACTTGTATATTTATTAGACTTAGAAGACCAGTGTATTCTTTCGACCTTAGAGTCACGCTTGTATTATTATGGTTTTCTTGATGATCTTGGGTTTCCTTTGAGTTTTGATCCTCACCCTTCGGCGTTGTATATTATATTGCTTGCGTGGTTGTAACCGCCAATTGGCGAAGAGCTAGCTCCCGCTTGGGGATGCCTTTTTATATATTCTATGTGTTGTACCCGTTTGGGGGCCAGTATTTACGAAGGAAACTCTACCGAAATTTTCGGAAAAGACTTGAGATTTTAAAAATGCATATTTCGGCTTATTTTGTTAAACCGCTTGCTTTAAAACTAAAGTTTTCCTTCACTTTCTTCTTTAAATGGTTTAGATTTCTGGAATTTTGGCTTACTTGAATTAGATAGGGTCCTATAGACTTCATATGATTCAAGTGCCAGTCACGTGCCATTTCAGGTCATAACAAAGTTGGTATCAGAGCGCTAGGTTTAACCTTAGTTCGAGTCTATATTTGACTATGCGGAGTCTAGGGCGTTTATATATATTCATAACCTAGGCTTGACCTTACGGAACTTAGACTCGGTCGAGGGGGTATTAGACCCGAACTTTCGTCGCGTAGGTTGACCTTGGTTGATGGAGTAGGTGATTTAAGTAGAGTGACATACCGTGTGTATGTTCCGCGGCATACTTACGATACGCTACTCCGCTTAAGAAGTCTTAGGATGTACATTTCCCTGCACAGTATTATATTCATTCCTATAATCTATCCTCATCGATATCGGTTTATAGTTTTGCTATGACAATTGCATAAGCACAGAGAGAGAGCTGCTCCTAGAGTTGCGGTCAGCATGAGCTCGTCACGGACGAGAACTGACCAGGGCGTGATTCCAGGGACACACGATTGCATAGATGTATTGTCCTATTGGGTTTTCACGCCATGAGCGTTTAATGGATTGCTTTTACAAATTTCTCGAACGTACAGATTAGCACCAGAGGATTGGGTCACTGCTAGAGGCCAGCCAGAATGTGATGACCGTCAATGCACCGAGTATTATTGATGATTGAGGCACTGTTCAGCGTGCGGACAAATGAGCCAGTTATTGCTGCGATTGACAAGATATCACCCCAGATGTTTGAAACTAATGCCGCACGAGTTATACTTAGAGATATGATAGAAGATCTCTAGTCACCTAAGGAGGAGTGACTAGGACATGTGGTTCGTTGCATACCCCGATACGAGGTCATCAGATTGATTGATTCCAGCTTGAGAAGACTTCACACAGGTACGTTGGGAGTCAAAGGAAAACGATCGAATGTCAAAAATCCATTTTCTAAGTTTAAAGTATTCGGAAAAACATGCAAGTAATTCCGTGGACTCTCTAGAAGAATGAAACCCTAACTCGATCTAATGACCATGGGAACGTTTTTGAACCTTAGGCTTTGCAGCAGTTCCGCGGTGCCATTAATGAGGCTTGGGTTTGCCCTTCTACGGCTAGTACATAGGTACTGTGGCATGTACTGGATGTTATTAAACTATACTCAAGAGTTGAGCTCTCGAGGAATTATGGGACTATGACGAATCGATCGAAAGGTTCGACATCGTTCGGATATCATGTGATGGGATACATTGCTTGGGAGACTCCAGATATGAGTATAGCTATTGGAGCGCAGTCCATGCAGCCACGAAGAGACGAGTCCGAATCAGTCGACATTAGAGAAAAATGGAGTAAGAGGTTCGTACGAGATCTTGATGAGATGACGTTCCACTCTGCTGATATCAAAGATGTGATACGCATGCAGAGGCGTTGTATATGGATATATCTCCAGAAGGAGTCGTGATGAGTATGCAGCCGTTCCGGAATAAGAAACAGATTTAGTAAAGGGTGATGACTTCCGGGCAGTTCAGCAGAAACGAGATTTGGGGGAGACTTCGACAGAAACTTTCTGAAATACTATATGAGAAGACTTGGAACATTATCAGTCGTATTGTGCACACCTAGTAGGCCAGAGTTCGGCATCGTCGACGAGACATGTTATTAGTGACCATGACAGTTGGACAGAGATCTTCAGAGGATGTGCCAGAGAGGGACAGTTTCCGCCATCTTTGATTTCAGTATTTTGGGCGATTTATTTGCATGATTAAGATTTTGTGCACCACAGTTACACTTGACTTCGATTTGATGTCATTTGAGATATTGATTTTGAGTTCATGCTTATGGTATGCATGTGATTTGACTTGTGCTTTCGGTGTAGTTTCCATGCACTCTTAGTATTTTGATTCGATTTTGTGCACGCTGATGCACATGGTTGTGAGATTATATACCACGGTATATCTGACTTGGATTGAAATGTGTTGTATACCGTCGATTTCGATTATGATACTCGATGTTGTTTTCGTACACCTTGTGCACTTGATTTGGATTCTTGTGCATACTTGGGCGCTTGATACGATTTTGGTGCACATCAGATGCACTAAATCAAGTTCTTCGTACATATCAAATGCACCTGATATTGTTGTCAGGCACACCCGTTGCCCTTAACAGGTGTTTCGTGCACATCCATTGCACTTAAATTTTGTTTCTGTGCACATGTATGGCACATTCATAAATTTCTATTTCCGTACGCACCAGACGCACGTGGCATTCTTATGCACTGTTTACCGCCGGAAACCGGGAAGACGGACTGTCTTGCCTGAATCTGGAGGCAGATGCTAATTGGTGCTATCCGTCCACCTCTCCGAAGATGCCAAGTTGATTTATGGCACCATGTATCGAAGGTTTAAACGGTTGCGGCTGATGTAGCAGATTTCGTCAGATTCCCCCTCGTTTGAGGGGTTTTTGATTGTGGGGACGCTCTTCCCTGCAGGCGCAAGCCCCTGCAGTTAATTACGCTACCGCATCGCGGTAACAACTTTCTCCTTCTCCAGATGGTCACTTTGTGTCATGGATGTTTGTTTAGTTTGTGGTTGCCCGTGGATTGTATACGGAGACTAATTTATGTTGTCGCCCGTAGGACGTGGATTATTCCAAATCCGTATTTTCTTAGATTTGGGTTTTAGTTTGGGTTTAAGGATACGTTAGTCTTATTTGAGACTAAGATCAACTTAAACGTTTGTTAAGGATACGTTAGTCTAATTTTAGACTAAGATCAACTCAACGTTTGTTAAGGATACGTCAGTCTAATTTTAGACTGAGGCCAACTTAACGGGATCGTTTAGATCCAACAAAATAGCATTTGGGCTCTATTGCTCTTGTTTAGGGACATTGCGGTCAATTACCAGTTTAGGGACATGGCGGTCCATTGTTAGTTTAAGGACGCCTCGGTCCAGGTTAAGGACATCATAGTCCGTGGGTTTAAGGACCCCACAGTCCGATATTAGTTTAAAGACATTACGGTTGAGGTTAAGGACATCATAGTCCGTGAGTTTAAGGACCTCACAATCCGTTGTTAGTTTTAAGATATCACGGTCGAGGTTAAGGACATCATAGTCCATGAGTTTAAGGACCCCATAGTCCGTTGTTAGTTTTAAGACATCACGGTCGAGGATAAGCACATCATAGTACATGGGTTTAAGGACCCTACAGTCCGATGTTAGTTTTAAGACATCACGGTCGAGGTTAAGGACATCATAGTCCATGAGTTTAAGGACCCCACAGTCCGATGTTAATTTTACGACATCACGGTCAAGGTTAAGGACATCATAGTTCATGAGTTTAAGGACCCCACAGTCCGTAGTAATGTATGGTTGTCGGGACCCGTCACCTCTCTGACGACGTTGAAGGATTACAACGACAGATATCAGAGGAGTAAAGAGATGTACCCTCGAACCGATGTGAATTGGTTGAAAGAGCAGATGTGCTCAGTTAAATATAAGTTGAGAACTTATGGCCAGGATTGGGCTAAGTCCAATTAAAATGTTTAACATTTTTATTTGCTCTGGCTATTAAGCCTTTATTTGGGCTCAGCCCTTTTAATAATGCTAGGCATTGGGCTCTGACATTTTTGTCTCCTATTGCATAGCATTTATCAGAAACAAAGTGTGTTCTGACAGTGCGCCACGTGGCGCGCCAGGCACTTTGCGCCAGTCAAAGAGCGCATTGCGCTTCTGCCAAGTAGCGCACACGAAAAGGACACGTGTCGCGCTTAGCACTAAGCGCCAGTTTATAAGCGCATTGCGCTTTCAATTTATGAGCGCGTTGCGCTAGTTTAGTGATGCACCAATGAGTGACACGTGGCGCGCTTGGCTCTGAGCGCCAGCCCATGAGCGCAGTGCACCGTTTCAGAAGCGCAAAGCGTATGTGGTATCTACGGTTGACACGTGGCGCGTTTTGGCGCTGAGCGCCGGTCCAAGGAGCGCAAAAGCGCAGTTCATGAGTGCAAGGCACTTTCCAATAGCGCAAAGCGCATTTGATCAATTTTAAGATCAAAGAACAAATTTATGTTCTTCAAAGGAGGTTTTTTCCTCAAGATCCAAGAACAAAATTTCTTGTTTTTATAAAGGCTCTACCTTTATAGATCAAAGATCTGTCAATGAAGTAAAATACTTCTTTTGTTTATTATTTTCTGTGATTAGATCTTTTGATCTTTTCTTTTTAATCAAAGACCTTGGTCTTTTTCTTAGATCTCTGATCTTTTTAGAAGATTTTTCTTCTTTTATGAGATGGTTCATCTCTATTATTCAAGAATTAGTTCTTTACCTGGAAAAAATGATCTTCTTTTGCTAAAGGCTTGCCTTTCTTTTTCTTTGAGTTTTCTCAAAGTTTGCAGAGAGTTTTTCTTTTCTTTTCTGTCTTCTGTATCTCTCTATCTCTGTATCTTTTAGACTTGAAGTCTAGGGTCCTTTATATAGGGCCAAATGATTTGTTAAATCAGTTAAAGAGATCTTTCTCTGATTGATTTGGGAATATTTCCCACCGTTGGATTTTTGATCCTAGGGCTTCTGTTTTACAGAAGACAATCTTCTTGTTTTTTAACAAGATGGAGAAAATCTTTCCATAACAGAATTTATTCTGTCTTTTGGTAATTTTTATTTACCACTGGATCATTGATCCAATGGTACTCTGATTTACAGAGCACAATCTTGTCATTTGGAAAGATTTTGAGGAATTTTTCCTTAACAGAATTTAATTCTGATTAATTAATGATTTATCATTATTATTAGATCTTTGATCTGACAGTTGGGGAGCTTTTAGGTTCCAGCGCTGGCGCACTCGTGCTTTGCACGTGGTGCGCTGCTTAAAAGGGAGCGCACATTGCGCTAGCGCACACGTGTATGACACGTGGTGCGCTGCTTAGAGCGCAGCGCACCTAGCGCTAGCGCACACGTGCTTTGCACGTAGTGCGCTATGACAGAGTCTTTGACTCTCAGCACTGTGACATTTGCATTCTTTGCATGTGGAGATTTTCCCTTTATTTTTTTTATATATTTATTTTATTTTATTATTATTTTTTTATTTATTTTTTTATTTTATTATTTATTATTATTATTTTTATTTTTTTATAAGGGAGCAGGTTGTGAGCCAAAATTTTCGCGGGAACAAATGCCCCCCACTACTTTGCCCACGTAAGTACATACGTGGGTGAAGTAGTGCAAAGTTATGCATGACCACAGAATTGAGGGTTTAGGAGACAAGTTTAGGGTCCTTGTAGCCTAAGACTTTCTTCGTCTTCATGAGCCGTAAGGGTCTCAAGAAGGTTTTTCTCCCTACGAGTCGAGAGGATCTCGTAGGTGCAAATTCTCCCTAGAAATCGTGAGGGTTTCTAAGTGTTCATTACCTCCGTGAGTCGTAAGGATCTTACTCGGGTATTTTTCCTTACGAATCGTGAGGATCCGTAAGTAGCTTCTTCACTTCAGTGACGAATGTGGCTTTGGCAATTGTGGCCCATAGATGGTAGATGACATTTCATCCTGAACTCTTTATAAGGTAGCGATGGCTTAGGAGACAGGTTCAGATCTGCCGCCTAAGACTTTTCAACTTTATGAGCCGTGAGGGTCTCATAAAGATTTTTTTTCTCCCTACGAGTCGAGAGGATCTCATAGGTGTATATTCTCCTCAGGAATCATGAGGATTCCTAAGTGTGTTTTCTCTTGAGAGTCGTAAGGATCTCATAAGAGAATTTTCTTCCTTACAAGTCGAGAGGACTCGTAAGTGACTGATGAGTTGACCTACTCCCGAGTCAAAGCATTGTTTCAACAGGGAGGTCGAGGGTTGACTTTGGGTTGTCTGTGCACCGCCGTGTCATAGAACTGGGAACATTGCCGCGGCTCCGCTTTGCTGACGTTGTATATTCTTGCAGAGGCACTGATTTCTCTGCGGGTTGGCGCGAATTGAGATGTTCTAGTCAAGGACGCTGATTTCCCTGAATCGAGGTATTCGCCAAGGACATTGATTTCCCTGGGGTTGAGGCGAATCGAGGTGTTCCTGCAAAGACGCTGATTTCTCTGCGGGTCGACGCGAATCAAGGTGCTCTCGTCAAGGACGCTGATTTCCCTGGATCGAAGGGGTTGCCAAGGACACTGATTTCCCTGGGGTTGAGACGAATCGAGGTATTCCTGCAAAGACGCTAATTTCTCTGCGGGTCGACGCGAATCAAGGTGCTCTCGTCAAGGACGCTGATTTCCCTGGATCGATGAGGTTGCCAAGGACACTGATTTCCTTGGGGTTGAGACGAATCGAGATATTCCTGCAAAGACACTGATTTCTTTGTGGGTCGACGCGAATCAAGGTGCTCTCGTCAAGGACGCTGATTTCCCTAAATCGAGGTTTTTGCCAAGGACACTGATTTCCCTGGAGGTCGGTTAACTTGTTTCCGAGATGGAGCGTTGATCCGGCGGGGAGATCATTAGTTGACTCTAGGTTGTCTGTGGACCGTAAAGTCTTGGAACTAGGGACTTTGCCATGGCTCCGCTTTGTTAACGTTACGTCCGAATCCTGCTGGAATGAGGAGGAACGCCGTTGTTGGTCTCCAGGCTGTAGATGTGGCCATAGAGACTTGGAACTGGGGACTCTGCCATGGCTCCGAGATTGATTGTCGCATTCGAATCCTGCCGAAATGAGGAGGAACGCTGTTGTGATCTCTAGGCTGTAGATGTTGCCGTTGAGACTTGGAACTAGGGACTCTACCATGGCTCCGAGGTAGTCTCTAGGTTTTCTGTGAACCGTAGAGTCTTAGAACTGGGGACTTTGCCATGGCTCCGATTGATGGTGTTGCGTCTGCATCCGATTGGAGGGAGGAAGAATGCCGATGTTGATCTCTAAGTTGTCGACGTTGACGTCGAGACCCTGAAGCTACGGATCTTCCTTCACTTCGTTTGTTGACATTGTGTCTGCAATATTGCGACGAATATCGAGATTGTCTTTAGGTTGTCTATGAACCGTCGAGATTTGGCTTCGCTTCGATGAAGCCTGGTGGGAAGGTATGGTTCCCTCTTTGTTTGTGTCCCTGGATTATATACAGGGATCGATGTGATCTCATCTGTAGGGCAAAAAGTTTCATTCTTTCATTTTTTTTATATCCGCGATGCTCTATCATTTCAGCTTTTATATCGCGAAAATCGCGATTGCCCAATCATTTCGGCTATTTTTCGCGGTGCCCAATCATTTTGGCTATTTTTTCTTTTTACTCGCTATTTTTTATTGCGAGTTACCCAATCACTTCGGCTATTTTTGTATGCATATCTTTTACTTGCTTATTTTGTTGCAAGTTGCCCCATCATTTCGGCTATTTCATATGCATTTTTGGCTCGCTGATTTTTTATCGCGAGTGTGGAACTTGGAATCTGGTGCCAATCTTAGCATCAGCATCGCTGCGACTGGAATATTTGCAGGAGCGAATCATTATTTGCCATGAAAGGACTTGGAATTTGATACCTGTTTAGGCATCAGCATCGCTATAACTGGGATATTGCCAGGAGCGAATCATCATTTGCCTCTGTCGATGTCGAACAAAGGTGGCATAGCAAACAGGGTTAGGATCCTATCGACTAAGGCTTTTGACTTCATGAGCCGTAAGGGTCTCATAAAGGTGTTTCTCCCTACGAGTCGTGAGGATCTCGTAGGTGCTTTTT
Organism: Agapanthus africanus; assembly: GCA_030015575.1. Lineage (NCBI taxonomy): Eukaryota > Viridiplantae > Streptophyta > Magnoliopsida > Asparagales > Amaryllidaceae > Agapanthus > Agapanthus africanus. The sequence goes on along the minus strand of JASDDO010000004.1, from coordinate 248,631,941 downwards.
CTCCTTAGGAATCGTGAGGATTCCTAAGTGTGTGTTCTCTTATAAGTCGTAAGGATCTTACAAGAGTGTTTTCTCCTTGCAAGTCGAGAGGACCTATAAGTGTTTGTTCACCGTGTGAGCATATCCCTAGTCGCTGGTGGGACTCTATTAGGGAAATGTTCATTCGTGCCCGTGGATTATATAGAAGGGTCAATATTGAACCGCTTACAGGGCAACATTGGAGGTTGTGATGGCTTAAGAACAGGTTCAGATCCCAGTAGCTTAAGACTTTTGAACCCTATGAGCCGTGAGGGTCTCAAAGGGGAATTCTCCTTATGAGTCGTGAGGATCTCGTAAGCGTAGTTTCTCCTTAAGAATCGTGAGGATTCCTAAGTGTATTTCTCCTTTGTGAGTCGTAAGGATCTCACGCAGGTGGTTTCTCCTTACAGGGTCGAGAGGACCTTGCAAGTGTCTTTTAACGAGATTGCGCTCTTTCGGGTTTTCACAAAACTCGCCGGTAGTCCTGGTATTTTTACTCACGACGCCCTTTCGGGTTTTCATCCGTGCCCATTTTTCTTGTAGACATACCGTTTTTTATTATTATTATTATTATTTTTACGAGTCTGCGCCCTTTCGGATTTTCACAAACATCGCCGGTAGTCCTGCTGTTTTTACTCACGGCGCCCTTTCGGGTTTTCATCCGTGCACATTTTACTTGTGGACATACCCTTTTTTTTACCACGTCAGCCTTGGGATGCTGCGGTCCGTAGTAGTTTATAGACGTCTCGGTCAGTTGCAAGTTTTAGGACATTGCGATCCATCGTTAGTTTAGGGACGTTTTGGTCCGCTGTAGCTTTGAGGCGAAGTTTCGCCGGATGCTTTATGAACAAGTAGGTTTCTCCTTGATAGGCCTTGTTACATAATCCAAGGGTTTTGGCACTGCTCCTGCCCCCAGCTCCTCTACGTTATCTCCTAACACCGAGTGAGCTGCTTTGTTTCTTAACGACAAATGAGCGATCATGTTGCAACTTGCCACATAATCTTCGGATTCTTCTGACAAATCGTCTCCCTCATCATTGTCGTTATCTTCATTCTCAAGGATGTGACTGAGGAACTCTTGAAGTGTGACTGGGGTTCACGCCCTCTGGTTGTATTTTTTTTAGCGCGTCAATATGCTGTTGCAGATCCGTGCGCTTGTCGTTAGATAGTGCGGGCTTTTTGGTGTTCTTCTTTTTCTTCGAAAAATGTGACGGCTGTTCCTGGGTGCTTTGCCCATTGCTATTAATTCCCGATGTTGGGCGTGGTTTCAGCATCCCGTCAATGATCTCCGGCTCTTGCGGGCTTTTCCACACGATCGCCGGACATGTTTTAAGATCTTTCAACATTTTTTTAGTTTTTTCCGAAAGAACGACTTCCCATGGGGCTTCCTTTATGAATGAGCACGATGCCCCTGGCATGTCCATCTTTTTCGGAGCATGTGGTTGTGGCGGATTTACCTTCCAGTTTTCGGACAGCGCGAACTTGCCCTGTTGATACTGGTCTTCAACCCAATTTTTGAAGACGTTGTAAGTCTACGGTAGCGCCCCGGCCGTCTTTCAAGACGCCAAATGCGGAATAAAAACTTTTTAACTGGCGCTATCGTATACTGTAACCCGGATCTGCCATTATTGCTAAACTAAAAAACTATAAAGTGGGTAGAAATGTTATACCGAATGATCCGAGTCCTTCGTTCTTTAACCATCATCCCACGCTTTGTTGCGGCTGCTCTGATCTCGCTCGATCTCCGGTTTGCTCGTCCAAGTGGCACCACGTCAACGGATCTTTAAACGGGCTCCCGCCTCTGACCCGAGGCAACTCGGTCATCAAGTTTGCTAAAAGAGATGACCAAGATTGATGTAGAGAATGAGTAGAACACTTTGTCTCGTTACATCCAAAACCATGGATGAACGCTTAATGAAGTTGCCTTTTGGATTGAATGAAATGAGAAATGAGCAATCTAATTTCCATGAACCCAAAACCATAATCTTTTTAAAATGAATCCATCATCTTCCCAATGAGGGGCCGGCCACATATAAAGAGAAAGGGGGGTGAGTGTAGGAGGAAAAAATGGTGACCATAAGATATGAAACATTATCACAACACTTAATGAAAGAATGACTCACTTAATACATTTAATGCAAAATGGTGATTCATTAATCTAGTCACCATTTCAATTAATGCATATATTGAACCAAAACCAAGTCACCAAATTTAGAACCTTCTAGAATATTCCACACTCATGACTCACCTCAAGAAAAGATAAATCCGCATTTAACCGAATGTTAAAGCAGGTGATAGAAAACTGGAAACTGGAAACTGACAACTTCCAAAAGCGATCCCGAAACGAATTTCAGGATAACCCCGTAACAGTATAAACATACCTACATTTGTATTACGACCGAATACAAATGCAACAGAGACAAAGATATTATATCTACACAGTATAATACTCGGATCCGGCTTAAACTAAAGCCCACCAGTATTATCTGCCCGAAATATGACACGTGCATAAACGCATGTGCATACCCTGCCATAAAACCATACGGCCTCTACAACTTTTCGTCCGAACTTGGGAAACTATCTGTGGGGGACTCTAATGACTCGTCAGTACCCTGGCAGTGGGTTTAACCACAAGCCGTCAGCGGCACTAGCTGTGCGTAACGGCTGCCCATGTACTGACCTCAAGGGAAGCCGATGAGCGAACTCACCCTGGAACCCTACTGAGCCTAACAGTGACAATATACATACAATCTGGTCCGTTCGTCTATGAGTATCGCATATCGGCCTAGGGGCTGGTAACGTGAGACCCCCAATAGCGGTATAAGTCGTGTCGGAGTGAAGCTCAGAACACCCTGAGATACTACTGGAGTACCTACCAGTAAATCTCCTACCTCGGCCGAGGATTTGTGTAATGGCTCTCCTAGACACAGCGCGATCTCACCCCCCAATACCGGGAGAGACGAATCCCCTGCCGATCCGCTCACTTGCCTCTATGTGGCTCGGGACTGTACCCAAAAAATACCTGTTTGCACGACTCCTTTGAGCCGTGGTAGGGTAGAAATCAAAGCACAGTGGGAACTCACACGAGACAAATGACGACCTCAGGTCGATGAACTAACCTGTACACATGTCACCAGGGAACTGCTATCTGACGATAGGTATAATACCAACTAGCAGGTTCCCGGCGAGTCCTGTCTGGTGTACTCATAACCCAATGAGCACCTGTATACATCTTAGGTGATCCAACTGACACCAGTGGCTTATGAGACCGGCCACCGCCCCTCGTCGGGGTCTCGACTGTATACACTAGTCTACTCCGGAGTATCGATGCCCTGTCTCGAAACTCCCACGACTAGGGACCAAAATTAAGGATGTGCTTATAGACTACCCAACTCTCACGTATATGATCGCCATCATACTGTTGGTAGTCAAGCAAGATCCTAAGGGCTCTATCAAAGTGTAACAGTGATCAGTCACCTGAACCTGTACACGACTGATAAAGGCAAACCAGATAGCATACTATCATCTCGAGTAAGACTGTCCTACCGGTATAGGTCCTCCTCAATCATTGCAATCACGTGCCTGCGATCCAATAATTGACTTTGAGGGCACTATATCCAACAATCTCCCACTTGCACTTAAGGCTAATTATTGCGATGTCGCATACTCACAGCCCGTGTGATACCGAACACCCAACTCCTCTACTAATCAGTTTCACAAAGTTCGTTTGTAAAACTGTCGTGTTCAAGAAATAGCCTCAGTGAGTGGATCCGCCCTGATGTTTCTTTCTGTGTCTCTCTTAATCTCAAGTTCGCGGAGAAAGCCATCTCCCGAATTGAGTAATACCTATCTTAGAATATGTCTGGATATCTGATGGGACCTAGTTCATAAATGAACTCTAAATCCAAACTTCTTAGACTGTATCGATAACTGAACCTAATCAGTATCCAGCACCAAGCATCCCACAGTATCCTCTTGGACTACCTGTCCATAATACTGTCCCTCGTCAGAGGGAAAACTATAACTCTGTCATCCATGTCACCTTTGAAGCCTGGAATGATAACCATCTCCCGAAGGAGGCTGTCGTCATCAATTCCGTAGAACATGCACTTATGTTCTAAAACTGCTTCCTTATGTTTCTTCAGGATTGGATTAATATAAAATTATCGCATCTAGTGCAAAAACAACATCTGGTATGGTACTTGACATCTCATGATTGACTCAATTGCCTAAGCAAGTGGTCTGCCAATCATGCACATCCCTCTCCCCTTTAGTCTGTAAGACACCTTTAGAGAGGGTGACTCCATCACCTGCAGATACACCACCATGCCAGGAGTCATCTATTCTAAAATACTATTAGAATACTATCAAAGTACCCACATTGGGAAACTACCCAAATCTAGATCTAAAACCATAGATCTAGAAACCAGAATGTCAGATATTGTATCCATATCCTGTGTGAAGAAACAATTGTGTGACGACCACAGTGTAACCGATCGTAGTATAGGAATTTTACTTCCTACTCTGTGTATATCATCCAAATACCAGACATCACACCCCACTACCTTCTTAACAGATCCATCCCCTATTCTGATGAAGTCAAACCCATGACTGTCACATCAAAATTAGATGATCTATCTCCGCTATATCTGCTCAAGTCTAAAAATAGACATAAGCTACTTGCCCACTATGCTTCCACTGCTCCCACTGACCACAACAACCTTCTGGCAGAATAATATATATGAGCACTTCTAAAGCTAGTTTAGAACGACGCTATACTTAACCTCCTGCCGGGTCTCATAGTCTGGAACAACAGTAGTGTCAAGTCTGGGTAAACAAGAACCTCCCTGTCACCGTCGTTGAGGCTACCGGAGTACCTCTCGGGTGTCTGAGGTTACCCACCATATCTGCGGAGTGGCTAATGGAATGTCAAACCTGATTGAATATATAGGTCCTATTAAAATTTCCGTAATCGTTTGCGGTTCTGGAATCACTTCCAGTTCTACCATACTCCCACTACTGTTTTCTGAAAAAATCCATTTTACTAAAACTGTGGCGAGTCAAGAACAATATCACTATTGATCTTCCAGATGGTAGAAAGTCAACCCTCGTCATAGCCTGGGCCAACCCACAAACAGCCATTACAGAAACGTGCCCTGAGTTATCCAGAGTCTGGTTTTAAGCATAAGCCAGACAACTCCCCGTACCTTAACATCGTTAAGATATGAACCATTCTATATCCAATATAGAAACTTTGGCACTTTATTTAATTGGAACCAGATTCTAATCATGCAGCTGTCTCCAGTGCATATCAACTTAATGGAGAGAGGCTAATCAACATTACTCAACTTAGAATCCATCCATTTATGAATAATCTGAAAGAGAAACAAGTTTCTCAAAACCATTACTATCAACTGAATACCAATCACAAGAATCTACATCTTCGATCTCTTTGAAGAATCCCGATACTTGCGATACCTGATTCTCTACTTTAATCCTATACCCACAACTTCTCAAAATTTAGACCTTGTATTTTTACGAAACACTTGTCTAAAAACTAGAGAAGTCACAAGTAAATAGAACATAGTACGAGGACCTACTCCTTCGTCCTGATGGACACTGGACAACATACAATACTCTGTATAAGTCCACTGAGTTGAATAACTCAAAACCTGTGCGTCGTAGGTTAAAAACTGTACCCACGCAATTTCCTCAAATATCACCAATTACAACGAATTTCGATATAATGAGGATGATCACCTAATTCCCAATATCTTACTCCCACTCATCATCTGTAAAACCATACATATGTGAGAATCATACCTGGTAAATACATGCCCTGGAGTAAGTATCTAATCGGGAAAACATTTTTCCTTTAACAATGCACTGAAACATGAAAATGTTTCGTAGGGGTATCCTGGTATTTATAGCAATGCCTCTTCCATAATTCAATTCATGACTATAACCGTATATTTCTTTGCCATCTCTCCAAATCCCTTTATTTGTCTTTAGTCATTACCTTCTGTACACCATCTTTAGGCTAAATGGTTTTCTTCCTTCCCTACCGTTCGGCACCAGCCTATGGTTTGGAAGAAGACTATCCAGTAAGCATAATAGGTGTACTCTCCTAAACCAAGGAGTACTCGCAACTTGAGAGAAGGTGATGATAAAAGACAACTGAATAATACCTTATTCTATTTCTCCCGAACTGGGGAAAAAAGCAAAGGTGAAATAGGAGTGGCGATGAAATACGCGGTTTGGTCGTGAATGATAACATTCGCAATTTACTTTACCCTCTTTTCTAATCCCTTTATTTTGCTTTACATTTTACCTTTCTGCACACCCTACTTAGGCTAATTGGTTTTCTTCATTCCCTACCTTTCGGCACCTGCCTATGGTTTGGAATAAGACTATCCATTAAGCGTAATAGGTGTACTCTCCTAAACTAAGGAGCCCTCGCAACCTGAGAGAAGGTGATAATAAAAGACAACTGAATAAACCAATTCTATTTCTCCTGAACCTGGATCCATCCCTGAAGAAGTCCCTCCGAGTTCGTATATAACCATACGATGGATCTATCCAATGGAAGTGGATGTCCGTAGTAATACGGGGTGTTCTGAGAAATGCAAAGGGTAAAAGAAGGAGTGGCAATGACTTATGCAACTCGGACAATCCAAAAGCCAGTATTTCAAGAAGGTTCGGTCAACTTAGTCACTGAGTCATAGTCTAGGGTCGGTCAAAGGTCGCTGCCAAAAAGAGAGAGAAAAGAAACACTCTGCGTGCACTCTAACCTAGATCAGAATGGTTATCACTTTATCTAATCAAGAAACCTCCCACTGTACTGTCAAATTCTCCTCCAAACCTGAAAGAAGAATCAATCGGGATCACCCGAAGAGTAAACCAATTCATCAGTGGGAATCGGGATCCAACTCTCATCGCATGATAACGTGACGGAATCCACTCACCTTATCACACTCCAGAAGGTATGCGCATACTTGGCAAGTTTCAGTTTCTTTAGAAACTCCCGATATGATTTTTGCCCCATGCTCTTATGACCTTGGCGTTGGTCAAAATGTCATAAGTCACATGCCAAGTTCTACCCATCATTATCTTGTCAATTTGAACCCACCCGCACATGACCTTGACGTTGGCCAAAATGGCAGAACGACTGTCCCAAACCAACTCATCTATCTATGCAACAAATGAATACCCAGCAGCTACCAAACACTATGCCTTGGCGTTGGTCAAAATACATAGCTTGAATACTAGTGAATACCCAAAAGAAATGACGGAGGGCTACGGCTGGTTTTTGGCGAAAAACCTTTAACGTAACGAACTTAATATCGCTGAAGGAACCTGATAGCTTTTTATAAAAATATAGTGGCGAAAACCTTTGCTAAAGAGGTCACTCCCGGTGAAGAGATCTCGGCTCTTTCCTCGTGGAATGAGGTGCAGGATATTCCAACTGAATACCGCGATGCAAAGCAACTTGTAATCGACTATAGTGAAGTTATTACCCTGACGCAAACTTCTGCCCAAGGGGTCACTCCCGGTGAAGGGATATCGGCCCTTGCCTCGTCGAATGAGGTGCAGGATATTCCAACCGAATACCACTATGTAAAACAAAAGGAAACTTCTTTGTAATAACACTTTTTAAAACTGTTCCAACAACTGCCAAATAGGTTTGTTTTCCTTTGCATTGATCAGAATCAACGCAGTCCCATCAATTAATCACACCAGAAAAGAACGAAAAAAATAATGTACGTATATGCCATCCGCATTCGTCACTGGGTCCCGTCTTTACCCGTTAGGTTACTTAACTAACGACAGAACGGGGACTGGACTAGCGCGGGTGTAAAACATATACAACATCTAATAGTATATATACCAATATACAATAATCGCTCCAGGCTTGATAATATGCAACATTACAGAAAAGTAATAAGCATCACAGAACAATACAGATAATCTGGGATCCCCGGGTTTCACAGAGCCGCTACTGAAACCCGACGTTCCCCTGGTCGTGTGAATAGCCTGTGCAATGAAACCTAGACCCTTACGGGTGCGGCAAGTTACCCGCCAAAACCTGAAGCGAGGCAGCCCCCTACAGCAAAGTGAATGGACCACCCTTCACTTCACGGAATCTGGTAACTTGGGCACCCCTCCTTGGGTCAACCTGTACCCCCTACGAGTGCGACGAATAGTCTGCCAATTCTAGAGTGAGGCCCCTCTGCCTCTCAAAGCCATGAGATGCGGACCCGTTGCCCTCCAGAACCCGGCTATCCGTGCACTCCGTCGCGGGGTAAAACCTAGTACAGAAATGAAAAATATGTACAACGGGTACATCGACCTCAGCCCGGTCGTGCCCCAAAAGAATATTATACAAACAGGTAGTGATGGCAGTCCACATGTTTGACGCTCGCCCAGCAATATCAAATGTATAAATAAATCCAAATTGCACTACCATTGCACACTGCTATCCACCACGACAAATCCGCAACATCACAGCACAACACAGAACATCAACGCGAATGTCACGTTCGCAAATCCTTCTAAAAGAACTATAGCAATTAGACGCAATTTACCGCTCAAATGACATTCCCGGTCGGAGATATAATGTAAGTACTGCAAACTAACAAGTTTAAAATTTCGATCGACAAAACTTACCGAAGTGGGCCCCTCGTACATCTGCTGTACAGTAACAAAATATGGGCCCAAAAGAAATATTCCAGAAACCACAATTTTCAATGTAGAACCTACTGTAGAAAAATGGTTCACTGTAGCTCTAAAACGGCCGCGGAACCGCGGCCAAACTAGGGTTTGTGTCACGACCCGCAAGGTACGGAACGCGACCGGCACTTAGGTTACGACACGTCTCAAGACGTCCGTAAAATAAGTAAGCCGAAGCCCAGAATACAAACCCAAATAAGAATTAGAGTGAAGGAAAAACCATTATTATTTAAAGCACTTTGTTTCATTAAGTTTCATCAAGTCTCTTTTTATGAAAAACAACTTCCTTTTCCCAATTTTCCGGCAAAATCTTCTTGTAAAATAGTCCCTCCCAACGGGCACAAAATAGAAATGTAAGTGAATAACAGGAATATGGTATCCCCAAGCGGGAGCTAGCTCTTCGCCTCAGGGCGGTCACAAGTCCCACGCAATGTAAAATAGCAATGTGCATAAATAAGCATGGAGCATAAGTAAAATAACATGTCGACTCAAGTGAGCTCGACCCCAACAACATAAATCCACAAGTCTCACAACCTCGTCTCTAGGTCAATATACAGTAATCAAATAAACTGGTACAGCTGAAATAGTAGTAGTAGATGGAGTGCTCTAGATACAATGAACATAAATAAGGTGGTACAAAATGATAACAACCCACCTATGAGCAAAAGCCTCGAGTCCAGGATAAAAAGCAAAAGAGGCAAAAGTATCCGCCGCTACAATGCTGACGGAACGGACCTGCGGAAAAGCTGTGGCACAACGGGGGTGAGTTGCCAGCTCGTGAGTAATAAATAACATCTACAAAGGCTATCGCATGCATGTACACAAGTATCCTAGCATCCCTAGAACAGGTATGGCTATATGTACTAGCAGGTATGTATGCAGCATGAATATACTATCGTATATGTATGCTATATGAGTCAACTCAAGATCTCATCATGTAGGTATAAGAAATATTATTCCTTTGTTTTTGAAACTCCTTTCAAATATCAGCATAAAATCCATGAAAATCAACAAAATCCGTGTCTAGCACTGACACCTCAAAACTGTCTCAAATCTCATATATCCATATCAAGTATCTCTGTCCTCAGCCGTCCAGCTGATCCATATCAAATATCAATATCCCAATCCAGCGGCCACGGTCGGTATCCTCTGGATATCCACCGTGCCAAATGAAGTCACTGGTAGGTAATCCGTCCCCTGCCAGGCTCAACGCCATCTTCTGCGATCCTCTTGCCCCGGGGTACCTTACCGGGCCCACCATGTACCCGTGACGGTTCCTCCACTCCTCGACACGGATCTCGAAAACCACAGCAAACTCATGGTGGACGACACTTTACATCACTAGAAAACCGCAACTTTTGCATTTTAAAAGATTATAAGTTTGAAACCTTGCGGCTTTCCCCCGAAATCCAGAAATATCATAAATCTCATGAAATCATTATGGTGCATATGTCAATGATAATGAATGCAAACGGTATCAATGTTCAAGTTGCAATGTATGATTTATATTAGGCATGAACAAGTGATATAAGGATATATATATATATATGCACGAGAATAGCGATTCTTATGATTTCATTTTTTTTAAAATATTTTATAGCAATAGCACAGGTCTAAGCAATTAACATGTTTCACATTTATAGTTATCTAGTGTCGTGACATGGCAATTACCAGGGTGTGTGTACACATGAATAGTGCTCGTGCTGCATATAAAAACCTGGTAATGGTGCATGTGTCTTACAGAATGAGTTTGCGTATATGGGTACAACATGTAGATCCTACTGCAGCAAATATCATGGAAGTATTATTATCCTAATGTCACAAGTAAATATCAAAGTTGACTAATTTCAAGTTTACTAAATCTATCGGGCGACTCGCGCCATCCAAACGATCGTCCCCCGTAGATGTTAAATCTACTCACCCGTGATCCCGCGCTAGGTGTGTCCGACCACCTGCTTTCCTTTCTCTGCCGCGCTTGAAGTCCCTGCCGGCGAACCTAGAATTTACAACAGTCACAACATATCAGGAAAATCCTGCAAAACACGATATATCGATAAAAGGATACGCGAGCGTGAAACTAAAACGCGCGTGCACACGACACGTCGCGACGCGCACAAACCCACCAGGACCCACCTGACACGCTGTGTCGCACAGCGCGCCACAGAACCACACGTATCACGCGCGTGTCACACAAGACTTAAAACATCGGAAACACGATACAAGCTCCAGATTCTGCCTCTGGACCCAACTTGAAAAGTTACAAATACCAAAAACCCTAGCTACCCAGAGTAAACCCACACACCAAAACCCAACACCCCCACCCCCATTCTGGCCGCAATTTGCGGCCAGATATAATAAATCTGCGGCCAGAATAGGGAGAGGGGTCCCCGTGTTTTGTGTGGGTGTCTCTGCTAAGGTCACTGAGCTACAGTCTTCACAACTTTTACCTGAGTGGATCGGGTCAAAAGCAAGTTTCAGAAATGCTAAAAAGTCGCTAAAACTGCCAATTTACGCCAAGTCGGATAAATCGGGTATCTTTGTTGAATCTGGGGCAATTCTCTGGTTAACTGGTCTCAACAGCACCTACTTGGGTTACTCTAACCATCACAACTATTACATTCTCAAAATTCCCCTAATTTACCCCAAAACTACCCCTAAACATAAAATAAACACTAAAATAAGCTAGATATTCATAACTTTAGTAATTAGGAGTTGGATTAAGGGGTTATACCTCTAGAGACCCTAGATGAAGGAGAAGAGAAGATGTAGGAGGGTGTGTGCGTGCTGCTACAGCTCCTGGTGCTACAAATTTGGGCTGAGATGAGTTGATCTTCTCCACTATTCAGGTTCTGAATAGGCTGAAGTTGTTGTTGCTGCTATGGTGATGTGGGTGGTGTTGTGTTGGTTTCAGGTGTTGATGTTTGAAGTAGTAGCAGCAGCAGCAGGGGGTTGGGGTATTGTTGAGGGAAGGGTTGAGTGATAGTGGAGGAAGGGTTTATAAGAGGTTGGGGCTGTAGTAGCAGCTGTGTGGCTGAAGCTTGGTTCAGAGAAATTTTCCAGAGTTGCTATGTAACAGCAAGTGAAGAAAAGTTGAGGTATTTTTGTTGTGGGGTTGTGAATTAGGAGATGGTGTGGGTGTGTGTTGTTTAAGAAATGGGGGGGGGGCTGTTGTGCAGCAACTCAAGATGAGTTAGGGCTGAATTGGTGGCTAAATGCTGATGTTCTGAGGGTTGATGCTGTTGTTGCTCAGCAGGTGTTGGTTTGGTGGCTGATTTGAGCTGAAAGTGGGCTGATGTGAGAGCTGGAATTAGGCTGCTGATGTAGGGTTGGCTGTTAGCAGCAGCAACTGTTGCATTAGGGGCTAATGTTGGGGATGCTGCTGCTGCTGGTGCAGCCACTGCTGAGCTAGGGGTTTATGTAGATGTTGATGCTGATGTTGTGGCTGAGGTGGGGCTGATATGGGCTGATGTGTGTGTGAGTGAGATGAGTTTGAGAGGTAAGAAAAAGTTTTGAAAAGAAGGTAGTGTGACACAAACCAAGAGCCATCATTCCCTCACTCTCATTAAAAGCAACATGACACCCATCATAATCTCCCATTTCTCAACACAAAACAACCATAACCCTAATCCACTTTTAACACTAAAAACTCCTTAGTTAACACCAAATAACTTAACAAAGGGGTTTAAACTACCATGGTTGCCTAAACATGGTTATCCCACACACACATCTAAACTTGGCAACCCTAGACCTAACCCGCACTAACATGCACAAGTGTGTGCAGTCGAGATAAAATTCAACTAAAATAACCATAAAACCAGATAAATTACTAGAATCCTGTTTTGGTAAACTTTTTACCAAAAACCCCACATTAACACACAATTACCACTAACCCTAACCTCAGGTGTTACAGTTTGTGCGGCGGTTCCGCGGCGATTTGGAGTCAACAGTTGACCAAATTTCACCAGCATTCTTAGAAAAGCCTGCACGATTTTCTGAGATGCTCAAAATAATTTTTAGACCTGTTTAAAAATTCGACAGAAACTTTTCACAAAAAATTGCGATTTTTGAAATTCCGTTCGATCGATATTTTAAACGCGTTAGAACAAGTTAGTAAAGCTTAATGGCATGGCTCTGATACCACTGTAAGTCTACGGTAGCGCCCCAGCCGTCTTTCAAGACGCCAAATGCGGAATAAAAACTTTTTAACTTGCGCTATCGTATACTGTAACCCGGATCTGCCATTATTGCTAAACTAACAAACTATAAAGTGGGTAGAAATGTTATACCGAACGATCCGAGTCCTTCGTTCTTTAACCATCATCCCATGCTTTGTTGCGGCTGCTCTGATCTCGCTCGATCTCCAGTTTGCTCGTCCAAGTGGCACCACGTCAACGGATCTTTAAACGGGCTCCCGCCTCTGACCCGAGGCAACTCGGTCATCAAGTTTGCTAAAAGAGATGACCAAGATTAATATAGAGAATGAGTAGAACACTTTGTCTCGTTACATCCAAAACCATGGATGAACGCTTAATGAAGTTGCCTTTTCGATTGAATGAAATGAGAAATGAGCAATCTAATTTCCATGAACCCAAAACCATAATCTTTTTAAAATGAATCCATCATCTTCCCAATGAGGGGCCGGCCACATATAAAGAGAAAGGGGGGGTGAGTGTAGGAGAAAAAAATGGTGACCATAAGATATGAAACCTTATCATAATACTTAATGAAAGAATGACTCACTTAATACATTTAATGCAAAATGGTGATTCATTAACCTAGTCACCATTTCAATTAATGCATACATTGAACCAAAACCAAGTCACCAAATTTAGAACCTTCAAGAATGTTCCAAACTCATGACTCACCTCAAGAAAAGATAAATCCGCATTTAACCGAATGTTAAAGCAGGTAATAGAAAACTGGAAACTGGAAACTGGCAACTTCCAAAAGCGATCCTGAAACGAATTTCAGGATAACCCCGCAACAGTATAAACATACCCGAATTTGTATTACGACCGAATACAAATGCAACAGAGACAAAGATATTATATCTACACAGTATAATACTCGGATCCGGCTTAAACCAAAGCCCACCAATATTATCTGCCCGAAATATGACACGTGCGTAAACGCACGTGCATTTTCCGAACCCTGCCATAAAACCATACGGCCTCTACAACTTTTCGCCCGAACTTGGGAAACTATCTATGGGGGACTCTAATGACTCGTCAGTACCCTGGCAGTGGGTTTAACCACAAGCCGTCAGCGGCACTAGCTATGCGTAACGGCCGCCCATGTACTGACCTCAAGGGAAGCCGATGAGCGAACTCATCCTGGAACCCTACTGAGCCTAACAGTGACAATATACATACAGTCCGGTCCGTTCGTCTATGAGTATCGCATATCGGCCTATGGGGCTGGTAACGTGAGACCCCCAATAGCGGTATAAGTCGTGTCGGAGTGAAGCTCAGAACACCCTGAGATACTACTGGAGTACCTACCAGTAAATCTCCTACCTCGGCCGAGAATTTATGTAATGGCTGTCCTAGATACAGCACGATCTCACCCCCAATACAGGGAGAGACGAATCCCTTGCCGATCCGCTCACTTGCCTCCATGTGGCTCGGGACTGTACCTAAAAAATACCTGTTTGCACGACTCCTTTGAACCGTGGTAGGGTAGAAATCAAAGCACAGTGGGAACTCACACGAGACAAATGACGACCTCAGGTCGATGAACTAACCTGTACACATGTCACCAGGGAACTGCTATCTGACGATATGTATAATACCAACTAAAAGGTTCCCGGCGAGTCCTGTCCGGTGTACTCATAACCCAATGAGCACCTGTATACATCTTAGGTGATCCAACTAACACCAGTGGCTTGTGAGACTGGCCACCGCCCCTCGTCGGGGTCTTGACTGTATACACTAGTCTACTCCGGAGTATCGATGCCCTGTCTCGAAACTCCCACGACTAGGGACCAAAATTAAGGATGTGCTTATAGACTACCCAACTCTCACGTATATGATCGCCATCATACTGTTGGTAGTCAAGCAAGATCCTAAGGGCTCTATCAAAGTGTAACAGTGATCAGTCATCTGAACCTGTACACGACTGATAAAGGCAAACCAAATAGCATACTATCATCTCGAGTAAGACTGTCCTACCGGTATAGGTCCTCCTCAATCATTGCAATCACGTGCCTGCGATCCAATAATTGACTTTGAGGGCACTATATCCAACAGACGTAGCAGTCTTCGATCGGATGGCCCAATAATTGGTGGTAGGGGTAGTAATTAGGATCGTTGACATTGTTCGGTTGCGGTGGGTGTCTTGATTCCGGTAGAGTAATGAGCCCATTGCGCACTGCCAGTTCAAACAGTTTCCTTGTTTTATCCTGGGGAAATGAGTAAGGACGTCTCAACTTCTCATCGAGGGACTGCCGCTTGTTGCTTTGGCGAACAACCCGTCTCGGGCCACTCGGTTGTTGACGAAGGTTTCTTTTCCATTGCCCTTTTCATTCCAAGGCTCCGTTTTTGAAGAGGAAGGCCTATGGCCCATCTGGTCCATTTGAGTCAGCTTGTCAATCAAGGTCTGGAAGGTGGTCGGCTTGAAGAACATCATGAATTGGGATATGGTCGCTTGAGGGTCAAGAGTACCCACGAACATGCCTACCGCAGGCGCTTCTTCGATGCGCTGCTCGCACTTCGACCATAGATTCTTCTATCGTATTGCATACTGGACCCATGTTTCTCCAGGCTTCACTCTGGCAATGATCAATGCCGTGATTGGGGTACGTTCACTAGCACTCGCAAAACGTTGGGTGAACAGTAATTCCATCTCTGTAAAAGTTTTAACTGAGCCGTTGGGCAGCTCCGAATACCACTCAAAGGCCGTTTCTGCCAAGCTGCCGACGAATTGGCGAAGCAGTAGCTTATCATCACCTCCAGTGTTGCCGCACAGAGCCCTAAATTGAGCCACGTGTTGGTGTGGATTTCCCGTCCCCTTATATACATGGAATTTAGGGATCGTATATCCCGGCGGGTACTTTATTTAGTCATACCAATCCGGATAGGGTCTTCCAGTTTTAACAATTTGCCCAGCCACTTCATTCGCCTGGTAAACTTATATCTGCTGAGCGATGTAATCATCCAGGGCAGCTTTGGAGATTGTCTCCTCCTTAGCTGTTGACAGATCCGGCAGAGGATTTGATGTCTCTCCTCTATCATCTTCAATTATTACTGAAGGATCTTCAGCCGGAGGATCCGGTTGTATCATCATCTCGACCATGTCTTGGAAGAGAAGTGCCATTCGTTTTATATTGGTCGCTTGTTCCGCGGCCTCTTTGTCCTTCTTCTCAAGTATTCTCTGAAGGAATTCGGCATCCGTTTCTTGCTCATGGCGTTGCTCCGAGAATGCCTCTGGGCTTTCTTTTGGCCCGGTGAGTGCGGCCATAGCTGTTAGCATTTCCTGAAGCTTCTGCTGCTGCTCTTGGGCTTTTGTCACGGATCGCGTAAGTGGTCGATGACCTGTGGAGATACGGCTATCCTCTTTTCCGGATGCCATATAGATGGTATGCACCACCATGCCCCCAGACTTAGGGCGTTTGGGCTCAGTGCCTTTGACATTCGTTGCAGATATGGGGATTTTCTCCGGCCTTCTCCTCTTATGGACGGTCGAAGTTGAGGGGGCCGCTGCAGTGGACACCCAAGTAGCCGTTGTCTTCTGTGGCTTAACAGGACGGTTTTCTTCCTGTCGGACCTTCAGCTTCTTCTGTCGGCAGGGATAGTCTTGATCAACCACCGACTCTCGGACTTGTCGCCAGATTTTGTAAACTTTGGAAGACAGTCGTTGAGGGGACTGTTCCGGCTTCATTTCTGTGACAGTCTCCACCGGCAGCAGAGATCTTTTCAGTACGGCGGTAGGCGAGTTCCTACGCACCTTGTTCAGTAGCTCAAAGCTGTTCCCGGTTGGAACAACAACATTAACTTCCACCGTTGGAGCTGGTGGAGTCAGCCCAGAGGGGGAGTTGCCCCCGGCCTTCCTTACTCGGCGCCAGTGGCGACGTCAAGCGTGTCAAGCCGTTGGGGTTGGTTTGGCGATGGGGATGGCTTTGTCTTGCCCCATGTTCGGGTGAGGCACCGCCGGTGCCAGCCTCTCGAAGACCGACGTCTTTTGAGTAGTGGTATTCAATCTGTCAAAGACAGACCTTTGAGTAGGAACGGGAACCGAGGCGAGAGCTGGAGTAGTCAGTCTTGTAAAGACCGACCCTTTGGCAGGAGAAGCCACCTTGACGACTTCAGGAACAGGGATGGCTATCTTCTTTGGGATGGCCACTTCAGGTATCATGGGCTTCTTGGCAGACCCATCGGAGTTCAGGCTCAGTCCGGCGAAGACCGAGGAGTTGGAGCTGGACGACCCGTTGAGAGGGGTCGTGGTAGTAGCAAGCCGATCGAAGACTGACTTCTTCGGAGCTTCCGGTGCTGGCATAGGAGCGCTGAAGCTCGTTGGCGGGAGCATGGTCCCGAAAAACAATCCTGTGGTGGCTTGGGTGACCTGTTCCACCGGCATCGTGAACAAGGACGCCGCCTGAGGCCCGTAGGCTATGCCTCCAGATGAGGCGGAGCGTACGTTGCAGTTGCAGCCGGAACATTTTGCACAAGTGAACGCCATTGATCCTTTGCTTTCTGCACCAAGCAAAATGCCAAATCTTAGTACCTCGAACCCAAAGGCAACCATCAGCAAACCGCGATTGGTTCGCGAACACGACACACGAAGTGTGGAGTGGAAAGAGGAAAAAGTCCCACCGGGCGTGCCAGAATCTGTTTATCGCCGGAAACCGGGAAGACGGACTGTCTTGCCTGAATCTGGGGGCAGATGCTAATTGGTGCTATCCGTCCACCTCTCCGAAGATGCCAAGTTGATTTATGGCACCATGTATCTAAGGTTTAAACGGATGCGGCCGATGTAGAAGACTTCATCAAATTCCTCCTCGTTTGAGGGGGTTTTGATTGTGGGGACGCTCTTCCCTGCAGGCGCAAGCCCCTGCAGTTAATTACGCTACCGCATCGCGGTAACAACTTTCTCCTTCTCCAGATGGTCACTTCGTGTCGTGGATGTTTGTTTAGTTTGTGGTTGCCCGTGGATTGTATACGGAGACTAATTTATGTTGTCGCCCGTAGGACGTGGATTAGTCTAAATCCGTATTTTCTTATATTTGGGTTTTGGTTTGGGTTTAAGGATACGTTAGTCTTATTTGAGACTAAGATCAACTTAAACGTTTGTTAAGGATACGTTAGTCTAATTTTAGACTAAGATCAACTCAACGTTTGTTAAGGACACGTCAGTCTAACTTTAGACTGAGGCCAACTTAACGGGATCGTTTAGATCCAACAAAAGAGCATTTGGGCTCTATTACTCTAGTTTAGGGACATTGCGTTCGATTACCAGTTTAGCGATATGGTGGTCAATTGTTAGTTTAAGGACGTCTCGGTCCAGGTTAAGGACATCATAGTCCGTGGGTTTAAGGACCCCACAGTCCGATATTAGTTTAAAGACATTACGGTCGATGTTAAGGACATCATAGTCCGTGAGTTTAAGGACCTCACAGTCCGTTGTTAATTTTAAGACATCACGGTCAAGGTTAAGGACATCATAGTTCATAAGTTTAAGGATCCCACAGTCCGTTTTTAGTTTTAAGACATCACGGTCGAGGTTAAGGACATCATAGTCCATGGGTTTAAGGACCCCACAGACCGATGTTAGTTTTAAGACATCACGGTCGAGGTTAAGGACATCATAGTCCATGGGTTTAAGGACCCCACAGTCCGATGTTAGTTTTAAGACATCACGGTCGAGGTTAAGGACATCATAGTCCATGAGTTTAAGGACCCCACAGTCCGTAGTAATGTGTGGTTGTCGGGACCCGTCACCTCTCTGACGACGTTGAAGGATTACAACGACAGATATCAGAGGAGTAAAGAGATGTACCCTCGAACCGATATGAATTGGTTGAAAGAGCAGATGTGCTCAGTTCAATATAAGTTGAGGACTTATGGCCAGGATTGGGCTAAGTCCAATTAAAATGTTTAACATTTTTATTTGCTCTGGCTATTAAGCCTTTATTTGGGCTCAGCCCTTTTAATAATGCTAGGCATTGGGCTCTGACATTTTTGTCTCGTATTGCATAGTATTTATCAGAAACAAAGTGTATTCTGACAGTGCGCCACATGGCGCGCCAGGCGCCAGTCAAAGAGCGTATTGCGCTTCTGCCAAGTAGCGCACACGAAAAGGAAACGTGTCGCGCTTAGCGCTAAGCGCCAGTTTATAAGCGCATTGCGCTTTCAATTTATAAGCGCGTTGCGCTAGTTTAGTGACGCACCAGTGAGTGATACGTGGCGTGCTTGGTGCTGAGCGCCAGCCCATGAGCGCAGTGCACTGTTTCAGAAGCGCAAAGCGCAAGTGGTATCTACGGTTGACACGTGGCGCGTTTTGGCGCTGAGCGCCGGTCCAAGGAGTGCAAAAGCGCAGTTCATGAGTGCAAGGCACTTTCCAATAGCGCAAAGCGCATTTGATCAATTTTAAGATCAAAGAACAAATTTATTTTCTTCAAAGGAGGCTTTTTCCTCAAGATCCAAGAACAAAAGTTCTTGTTTTTATAAAGGCCCTGCCTTTATAGATCAAAGATCTGTCAATGAAGTAAAGTACTTCTTTTGTTTATTATTTTTTATTATTAGATCTTTTGATCTTTTCTTTTTAATCAAAGACCTTGGTCTTTTTCTTAGATCTCTGATCTTTTTAGAAGATGTTTCTTCTTTTTATGAGATGGTTCATCTCTATTATTCAAGAATTAATTCTTTACCTGGAAGAAATGATCTTCTTTTGCTAAAGGCTTGCCTTTCTTTTTCTTTGAGTTTTCTCAAAATTTGTAGAGGGTTTTTTTTTCTTTTCTGTCTTCTGTATCTCTCTATCTCTGTATATTTTAGACTTGAAGTCTAGGGTCCTTTATATAGGGCCAAATGATTTGTTAAATCAGTTAAAGAGATCTTTTTCTGATTGATTTAGGAATATTTCCCACCGTTGGATTTTTCATCCTAGGGTTTCTGTTTTACAGAAGACAATCTTCTTGTTTTTTAACAAGATTGAGAAAATCTTTCCATAACAGAATTTATTCTGTCTTTTGGTAATTTTTATTTACCATTGGATCATTGATCCAACGGTGCTCTGATTTACAGAGCACAATCTTGTCATTTGGAAAGATTTTGAGGAATCTTTCCTTAACAGAATTTAATTCTGATTAATTAATGATTTATCATTATTATTAGATCTTTGATCTGACGGTTGGGGAGCTTTTAGGTTCCAGTGCTGGTGCACCCGTGCTTTGCACGTGGTGCGCTGCTTAAAAGACAACGCACATTGCGCTAGCACACACGTGTATGACACGTGGTGCGCTGCTTAGAGCGCAGCGCACCTAGCGCTAGCGCACACGTGTTTTGCACGTGGTGCGCTACGACAGAGCACATTGCGCTAGCGCACACGTGTATGACACGTGGTGCGCTTCTTAGAGCGCAGCGCACCTAGCGCTAGCGCACACGTGCTTTGCACGTGGTGCGCTACGACAGAGTCTTTGACTCTCAGCACTGAGACATTTACATTCTTTGCATGTGGAGTTTTTCCCTTTATTTTTTTATATATTTTTATTTTAATTTATTATTATTTTTTTATTTATTTTATTTTATTTTATTATTTATTATTATTTATTATTATTATTTATTATTATTATTTTTTTTATATAAGAGAGCAGGTTGTGAGCCAAAATTTTGGCGGGAACATGCACATTTTGGGATTGATTCTTGTGGAGCAGTACGTTTTTATGATATTTACTATTTGTTTTAGTACTGAGCAGGACTAGTCAGAGGACAGTACCTGAATATATTTTTGCATGCATTGATATTTATCGAAGAGATTTCCAAAAAGGAGCTATAGCCTCAGTATTTACCTACGTGTCCGAAATGACACGAGACATTTAACAAAGGAAACCCTTCTAAATTATTTTTTCAAAACGGCGGGGCATGTATGTTAAACAAAGGGTATATATATAGTTATTTTCTTACAATAAATGCCCGCCACTGTGCCGTGATACGCGCATCGCACAGTGATTTGAAAAAGGTTTGGCATGCATTTCTTTCAGATGTTTTAACGATGCGTACATGTATAGTTTGATCTATATCATGTTGGTTTTCGTATTGGGCTTTGACATTGGTGTCTTCATCATAACTCCGATGATTGCGGGATACTTGACGGAGTTTTGATTTTGGTTTATATATACTCGTTTTTCATGTGCATGTATTTCGCTACAATGTGTTTTATGTATTTATGATTTCAGAGCCCCGACGACATAACCTTTTTACTGAAATGTTTTAGTATTTGAGGGGTTTAAATTAAAATTCGGGGACCGAATTTATTTAAGGAGGAAGATTGTAACAATTAAGAAAAATAAAATATTATTTTTGGGAATTTATATAATTAAATAATAATTATTATAAATATTTTAATATGGCGGTATAATTAAATACCGATAAATTAGGAAATATTTGGAAAATTATAGGAATTACTGAAATGAGGGTGCTTTATATGATTTAAGCAAATTATAAATTCTTTATGATTAATTATATTCCATTTTAATGCTAATCGCGTCTAAATATCACTAATCGTGCATTAAGCTTGTTTTGTGCATGTGGCATGCACCAAGTCATTTTTCACATTTGCTACATTTTTCTACCATGGCTTTTCTTTATTTTTCATGCATGATTGTTTTTTTTAAATGAAAAGGAAAAGAAAAGAAAAAGAAAAGGAAAGAAAAGGGAAATGGATTAAACAAAGGAGGTATGGGCAAGATAGAGAGGTGAGGGGTCAATCTTGGTCTTGGCTCATTGTTTTCATTTCATCCTCATCCTTTTTCTCTCCTTTCCCTTCACATGGCAGCCCTCTTCATCCCCCTCCTCTACCTCCTCAAAACACCTATATTTCCATATCAAAATATTATCCCCCTTTCATTAAAAACTTGCACAAGCTCACTACAAGCATTTTGGACCAAGAAAAATTGGATTTTGAAGACTTGGGGCAAATCAAGAAAATTCTTGAGTTGCCAAATGAGGTACTTTCTTCACCATTAGTATAGTTTTTCATTCACATTAGTGTCCATGCATGTTTATAAGTGTTTTAGTTTGGTTTAGTGAACTTTGAAAATTCCAAGTAAGGGTTTTGAAGAAGTCTTGAATTGAGATAGTGTAATTGAGGATTAGTAGTGACTACAAACCCGCCTAGTGCTAGAATACTGGACCAAACAGAGACTAGAACCCTAAACCCCAAATTTAGAAACCCCAATATTGGATTTTGTGGAAATTGTGATGTGTTTTAGAGAACTGCTATAACCCGGAGGCCCTGAAAATTTTTTAGCAAACACAGTGAGTAGTGCATGCATCCTAGATGATAACCCCAAGACCCGAGACCCCAACACCACCTTATGGCTGCAATTAAATCCATTCTGGCCGCAAATTGCGGCCAGAGCAGGGATATGTGGTCTCGTGTTTGGTTCATGGCTCCAGTATCTGCTAATTAGACCTCCCCTATATGCAAAATGTCCCAATTGTCACCTGAGGCAAATCTGGAGCAAGTTTTCAAAGTTTCTGATTTCGTTTTGCTACTTTTAATGAATTGGGATTTGGTATTTGATATTGTGTCTCGTCGTCTGATGTTTGTACGTCAACGACGAGAATTGTTTGGTTATTCTTGCATGTGTAGACCATAGGTTTTAACCTATGCGTGATACGCGAGCCGTTTTAGTTTTCATGTGCGATTTCGGTTTACGATACTACGTGTGATATGTAGGTACCCCCATGTAGACTTGGAGCAACAAGGATGAGCATGGCAACATCGACTTCGGCAAGTAAGGATCAAGGTGAGTAGATATATATCTACGGGGGAAGTCGGGTGGATGGTGTATAGCACCTCCGCTGTTTCGTAGTGTAAAATACGAATATATTATATTATATATATAAATGTGTGTATTGTGAGACTATGATTATCAAGATAGGTTTATGTGTTCATGGGTTAATTTTAGTGTAATTAGAAATAACTTAGTTTAGCTTTTTAGTCGCGAAACCCTAGATTAATGATTTGCACACACGCACACACGCACGCATACATTCGTTTTACTTATGCGTATATGGGGATATATATATACATATATATTTGTGAGTATGTATATATATATATATATATATATATATATATATATATGTATGTATGTATGTATGTATGTATACATATACATGGATAATGAGGATAGTACATGGTATTTGGAGATGAGTCGATGTGATTGGGCATGATGCCATGAGATTGGTGATGTGATTTGGTTCGTATTATGAGATACGACATGATATTATAGCGGGTCCTTAGGCGATGTGTTTTCATACACGCATGTATATATGTTGATGGTATCGGTATGTACTAGACTTTAGATCAGTACCCCCAGTTTATGATATGTGATGATGATACCACATGGATGTTGTGTTATATGTGATATTCGACCCGTACCCTGATTTGGGATGCCGTACGATGGATTTACCGTACGAGATATAATTATGATGATAGATCCGCACTCTTGACTTGAGAAGGTCATATTATATATTGTATCGTACGTGATACTATTGAGGCGGGATCACCAACTACTAGATATAGATATCGACTCAGACTTAGGTGGTTTTCCTTACCCCTTTCGATTAATCTGTTAGTTTAGTGTTGTAGTTTACTTAGTAGATGTTAGACTGGGCTCGAGTCATACTTATTTCAAAACTAACGAATCATGAGTATTTTAAAGACAGGTCAATGGATTCTACGGATATTTCAAAGGACGTGCATTTTCTTAAAAACACCGTAGCCCTATTTTCTAAACACCACGATTCGTGTTATTTCAAATGCCAACACTATATGACTCATATTTATTATGTGTATTCTTTATTGTTCCATGTACTATTCATTTGCCATATATTTCTGCCATTCGCATCGCATTGCATGCGTAAATGTGTTTTATTGTTATTATTAAAACCATGATGTCAGGACACCAGCACCATTACCGATGATGCGTATGCTCCACGTACATCTGTTTGCCGGCTCACACACATCATCATCGGTAATTACCATGTCACATACACATTAGAAAATACTATTTCATTAGTATAAATTGCTAGCTGATAATTTCGACATAGTACTAGTACGCTTGCTTTTATATGATAACTTACACATTGCATTTATTACTGTGATATTTCATACATGTGTATTTCATTTGCCATGCAATATTATGGAACTTATTATCAATATTTCATTTTTTATTATCCTTGAGATTGGGATTTTGGATTTTCATGAGATTTCTAGATTTGGAGAAACCGTAAATATTTTATAAACTTATTATCATTTTAAAGATAAAAAATTGTGGTTTTCTCATGATATGATTTGAGAGCAGTCCACCATGAGTTTTCTCGGATCTTGAGCGATATCATACACCCGATTCGAGGAGGAGGAACCGTCTATGGGTGCATGGTGGACCCGGTGCGGTACCCTGGGGCAAGATGGTCGCAGATGATGGCGTTGAGCCTGGCAAGGGAGCACTACCGACCGGTAATTTTATTGTGACTCGACGGATATCCGGAGGATACCGATCGGAGTATAGACCAGTCCGGATTGCTGGAGCCTGAGATATTGAGATAGCGAGATATATATTTTGTGTCGATGCTAGACACTGATTTTCTGTTGATTTCATTGATGATACCTCGATTTATACATACAGAAATCTCACTAAATTAAGAAAACAGTTTTCTCATTCATGAAGTATTCTGTTTTCATTATATTGCATCCATACATAATATTCGATATGTTGCTACCTAAGACACTGATACGAGCACTTGGTATTACACTTATGTTTAGATGTTTACCCTGGCCATTATCAGATGTTCAGGTTATATATTATATGGATATTATGGTATGACCTAAGATAGAGTCATACATGTGATTTCTGCTTTATGATGTTTTTTACTCACGAGTTGGCAACTCACCCCCGTTGTGCCACAGTTTCTTGCAGGTTTTGCCGTACAGGTTTTCTTGGCGGCTTTGCTGGCATACTGCTTCCTTCCGGGTGATTGCTTTGGTAGGTGGGTTCACTCGCATCGTGACCATCCTTGTATTTTATTTATTTCACTACTACAAATAAGGGTTTCCCCTACGGATAACTCCGTAGGGGCGAAAAAATAACCTGTAGGTGCAAACGCCGTAGGTGCGAGTTGAAGCCTTGAACTTTCCCCTACGGGCAAAACCTTGCCCCTACGGAGTTCTGTGTAGGTACAATTTCACCTACGGAATAGGCCGTAGGGGAAAAAAAGTTATTTTATTTACGTTTTTTTAAATATATTAACTGTACCTACGAAGTTATCCATAGGGCCAAGTACTATCCCCTACGGATATATGCGTAGGTACTTATCCGTAGGGGCAAAATATCAGAAATCCTGATATTTGGCCCCTACGGATAACTCCGTAGGGGCCTTTGTTTGCCCCTACGGATATATCCGTAGGGGCAATCCCAACCCCCCTGATACTGAGATCAGGGGGGAAATATCAGTTAATGCTGATATTTTGCCCCTACGGTTTAAACCGTAGGTGCAACATGTGTACCTACGGATTAATCCGTAGGTACACATTATCTGTTGTTTTTTTAAAAAAAGGGCTGCCTGATTTTTTCCCGCCCTGTGCAAAATAATATATATATCAATAAAATATAAAATTAATCATCACACAACATATATCGCAGTATTCATAATCACATCTCACGCATATAATATACAAAAGAAACCCAAAAACTGAATATGATATAAATATAAACCAATATCAATATCAATATCGTTTCAAAATGTAATACAATATGTATGATATAAATAAATACATGTTTCAAAAAATAAGAATCAAAAAGCTACCATAGCTCGGTCCAGCTCCACCTATGATAAACGATAGAATCAAGCGCGCCTGCTCCTCGGTCAATAAACCATGCAATTCGGCGCGTGCGGGAGTCTGAGCGGCCTGTGGAGCTGGCGATGTGGTCTGCGCAGCCGCCGTCGAGGTAGTCGCTTGCGGAGCCGCGGCTGCGGGAGTCTGAGCGGGCGGTGGAGCTATAGGAGCTGTCTGCGGAACCGCAGCCGATATAGTGGCTTGCGGAGCCGCAGCCAAAGGAGATGCATGTGGAGGCTCGGCCGATGTACCCTGTCGCGTCTGGACCTAACGTGTGTAAGAAGCGTGTAAGAACTGTGTATTATTCGAATTCGTATCATTATCAAGTTATTTCAAAACCCCATTTGGATATCTAGTTTGGAAAACCGTTGTTTATTTTAATTACATATGTATGTATGATTAATCAAACCTAAGTCTAAAACCAAATAAGCTCAAGCTACGTACTAATTACGGATATGTTGATATCTATAATATGACATGATATTTTACTATAAAGTAGTATACATACCAGCATCTCCTTCAACTCCTAAACGGCGGCCCTCAAGCTCTCCAGTTCCTGCTGGACACGTCGCTCACTGGAGATGGAGGAAGTAACCGCCGGGGTGGAGTCCAACCTCATATGGGTCCTGCTAGGGCCCAATCCCCGGCCTCTCTCCCAACCTCCGTGGTGCCCTCCGTGTGTGGCGTCCAGAAATGGGGTCAGCAGCCTCGGATCGCTCTGTCCGGTAAAATCGATCCCCGAGGCCTCGGCCTGCTCAACCACCCGCTCCTACACACACATTAAGCAGTAAAGTATAAGTATAAAATTTAAACTTGAACCTTCCAAAACTAAAATTTCAAATATGGGTAGAATAAATATTAACACTTACGCAATACTCCTGGGTAGCGATGTCGGGATATCGAAGCTCGCCCGTGGCGGGATCTGTCGAGATGCCGTGGACGGCAAGATATGCGGACAGCACGCTCGGTGTACCACCTTGCGCCACGGTCTGAGCTGTCTGCAATATTAGAAAATAACTCTTAATATTAGAAATATTAGAAAATAACTCTTAATATTGCAGAATATCACAAAGGTCGGTCTATTGTAATTTACCGATAACTCCATGGCTCGAGTAATATTCCTCGAGCCACCTGTGTAAGTGGGGCGACCCCTCTTCGCCGACTTCTTGTTCTCTGTATTCTGAGCGGCCTATTTCTGCACAACGCATTAACATTTAGTTTTCTAATTAAGGAACACAAAAAAATAAATTATATCCTAAATAATGAATTATATTTAAAATACATACCCGTTTGCGTTGGGAGTCGAAATATTCGCACAATAGAGGCCATATCTCTACGTCGACTCTCGCAAACGCCGGAGTATATAGGAGGGCCGCTCTCTCTGCCTCGGGGGTCGCCATCCACAGGGAGTAGCAGTCGGCCTTCAGCTCATTCCTGTTGTATCGGACCTTGGTCTACATGTTCTTCATCAGGCCATTGTACAGAGCATGAAGGTTGAGCACCCTCCGAGGGTGATCAGGGTCGGGTACAGGCTGAAAATCGTAATCCGACTGAAAATACAAAAAAAACATTGTTATTAGATTGCAAGTGTTAATAATAAATATATTGGATAAATCAAATGAAAATATATATTAATACATACCCGAGCCTGATCAAAGAAGAGGGCGAAAGAGCGCCGGTGCTGCTCGCCCCACTCAACGTGAAGTGGATAGTTCTTCACGAGCCGGCTCTCGTCCCCCATATACCGGCCGAACCTCTCGGCATGAGGATCGGTATAGCGATAGTCAAGGGTAAAAAAGAGGGGGAATGCTGCCTCCCCCCTAGCTCTGTCAGGCCTCAGCCTATGGGACTGATTCGGGCCTCGAGTCCCCCTCTGGGGATGGGGAGGCCCTGTGCTGCACGAAATATCAAGACAATCAATATTAAGACAAAGTTGTATTAAGAAATCAAGCTTAAACGAAAATTGAAGTGTGATATATACCTCCGGTGACTATCGCACGAGCCTGGGCCCGGACAGCAGCACGAGCGGGACGATAGTTCCTCCGGTGAGGAACAACCGGGGTCCCGGATGCGGACGCATCCCCTCCAACTAGAAAATAAACATTGACGCTAAATTTCCATGAAGTTCATATTTATTCTATAGAGCATATGTAAAATGAATAAATATTTTATATTTATTCATACTAACCTGCAGACGATGCGGAGGGTATGGAAGCGGCAGGAGTGGCCCCTGCGGAAGATGTAGACGCACCACCTATAATTAGACAATTAAAAATAGATTATATAAGTAATTGCAAAAAGAATGTGTAGATCAATAATATAACGTTCTAAATCAATATGCATGCACTATAGGATATATAAACATACCCGCAGGTGCGGTGGTGTCACCACCTACAGCTAGACAATAATAAAAATTGCTAAGTAAGAGCAAAAGGAATGTGTGTATATTTATGATATGGCATTCTAAATCAATATACATGCACTATATGATATATAAACATACCTGGAGGAGCGGGAGTGGCCTCTGTCCCAGATGTGGACGCATCACCAACAACTAGACAATCAAACATTGACAATATAAGTAATTTTGACATAAACAGGCATGAATATCTGTAATATTACATTCAAAATGGATATGCGTGCAGCATACCTGGAGGTGTGGCAAAATCCACATGGAAGGAGACATCCGAAGGGGTATCCGATCTGGGTGCAAGACCGGCCCTCTGAAGCTCCATACGCAACTCTCCGGGCAGCAGAACCGCTCTGCCTCTGCCGCGGCTGGAGCTCCTGCCGCCCCTCGCTGCTCCCGACATCGTCATCAAATCTAGATAAACGGTTCGTGGACGCATTAGACAATCATTAAAAGTATTGACTATATATGTATAGAGCGTAAAATGTGAAGTAATAATATAACATTACTGATAAGCTTTTTCGTTTCGTGGACGCATTATAGATATCTACTTGGATTTCATCGTCGATGTCATTTCTAACCCACGTAACTTTATGATCGGTCGAAGACAACCCGTCCTTCGAAACAGACGGTCGGAGCACTTTAAGCCTTCTCTCTTCTTCGTCCTCATCGCTGTCCTCGAGTTCTGGGACATCGTAGACATCTCTGGGTTTCCATCGGCATACAACACTCCATCCCGGATGCTTCAAACACTGTGAGTAGTATACTTGGAACGCTTGGTTCGGAAAGATAAACGGGTCTTCCTGACTGTAAAATCGAAGTGTGTTCACACTGATCAATCCATATTCATCTTTCCAAGTCCCAAAATTGCTTCTCCACCTGTCTGTATCGGTTCGCGTATCGTACCAAGTACACTGGAATATATAAAAGGGTTCTGATCGTCCGGGATAGTGGATGCCGAGTATACAATTTAAGTACCCATAATAAATCACACCGTCCGATCCTACCATCACAATCCCACTATTCTGAGTGGTTCTAGATGTTTCTATGTCCTTAACTTCGAATTTGTATCCAAGGACACCAAATCCTTTATAATATGCAACCTCCATACTAGGAAATTGAGCTAAACATCTTGAATCACTCTCAAATGATGTAGACAAGTTCGGATCGTGGATCTAACAAAACAAATTTTACGACAAATACATAACGATACAAGTTTAGATTAAAACTGATAGCAATAAAATTTTATTCGAATAACTTACATGATCTGTGACCCAATCACAAAAATTATCCTGATGATATTTTTCCAATCGTTCTTCGTTCCAATCAGGATGCCCCTCACGTACCTCGTTAAAATGAATTCTGTTTTCGACAAATAATGGTGACATTAATATTATATCATTTCATACACACACAAACACAGATATAACAATTAATCCAAAGAAACTTACTCTCTAATTTGTTCAAGACATGCGCAATTAAGCAAGATAAACCGGTATATCTTGTTGATAAACATAGTGTCTACCCTCTTATACTCGGCTTTACCATATGGCCCATTTTGAATTCTTCGTGGCCGGTTAAGCCTTGTCTCAATGTTCTCGTCCAGATAGCGAGAACAAAATGTGGTTGCTTCATCAAGAAAATAACCTTGCATGATAGAACCCTCTGGTCGATTTTTATTGCGTATATACTTCTTAAGAGTGTGGAGGTACCTAATGAAAATATGTTGAATAAATAAATACGGGCATACAGGACAACAATAAATTTATAAATTGCGCGAAACGAAAAATTACACGTACCTCTCGACGGGATACATCCATCGATATTGTACCGGTCCGGCTAACTTCGCCTCAGTTGCAAGATGAACCGTCAAGTGTATTATGATATCGAAGAATGACGGTGGGAAAATACGCTCAAACTTGCAAAGTATCAACGCAATAGAATTTTCTAGTTTATCCAGCGTCACAACCTCCAGTGTTTTAGCACACAACTCCCTGAAAAAACAACATAGGTCGTTGATTACTAGACCAACCGATTCGGGGAGAGAAGTCCTGAGGGCTAATGGAAGAAGGTGCTCCACGATAACATGGTGATCATGACTTTTCAGCCCATCAATCTTGCCCTTCACAATTTTTATTTTCTTGCTGAATGATCCTGAGAAACCTGTGGGAACTTTCAAATCATGCAACACCTGCAGGAATCTTTTCTTCTCCGGTTATGACATATGATAAGCGGCATTGGGAAGTACAAACTTGCCCGGTTTACCCTCTACCGGTCTAGGGTGCAATTCACTTCTTATTCCCCACTCTTGTAGATCCATCCGAGCATTCAGGTTGTCTTTCGATTTCCCGTCTTTACAAAGAAGCAAGTTAAGTATGTGCTCTGATACTCCCTTCTCTATATGCATGACGTCCAGACAATGACGCACTGATTTTGTAGACCAGTACGGAAGCTCAAAGAAAATGCTTAACTTGTTCCAAAATGGTGGTTTGACCTGTTTCGTCGGATCCATCCCGAAGGTCACATTATTGTAACCATCCTATTTAGCAGTCATGTCCTCTCCGGAAAATGGGGATGGAGGTCCAAGAAGCTCCTGATGACCATCAAAGTGAACCGTGTCTAACCTATAGGGGTGATCTGGAGGCAGGAAACGTCGATGGCCGCAATAACAAACCTTCCTGCTAAAATTCAAGAATTTCGATGTTGTGTGTTCATGGCAATGAGGACATGTTTTGTGACCATGTACGAACCAACCTGATAGCATTCCATACGCAAGAAAGTCATTAATTGTCCACATTAGAGCCGCACGCAGTATGAAGGTTGTATTTGTGTTTGCGTCATATGTCTCTACACCATCAATGAACAAAGATTTCAACTCCTCGATCAGAGGTCGGAGATAGACGTCAATATTGTTCCCTGGTGAGTTTGGTCCATCGATAAGAAGAGGCATCATAAAGTATGATTGGTCCATAGCCAACCAAGGCGACAGATTATAAATTATCATTACAACGGGCCATGTGCTGTGACTTCCAACCATATAGTTGAATGGGCAGAAGCCATCAGTAGCCAGTCCGAGCCGGACATTGCGAGGATCGCTACTGAATATTGCGTGCCTCCTATCGAAATCCTTCCATGCCGGTGAATCTCTTGGATGGCTCATTTTTCCATCTTCACTTGGAGGAGCACGGTGATGCCAAATCATTACCTCGGCTGTTTTCTTGCACCTGAATAGCCTTTGTAGCCTCTGTGTTATGGGAAAGTATCGTTCTATCTTGACAGGTATATCGGGCTTCTTATCAGAATCTTTCGGCTTATACCTGGCCTCTCCGCATGTTGGACACTCTTTCAAATCTGAATTCTCTTTCCGGTACAACACGCAATTTTTAGGACATGCTTGAATCTTCTCACACTTTAGACCCAAATCAGACATCATCTTCTGGGCTCCGTACCAGCTGTTGGGCACGTTATTTCCCGGAGGCATAGAATCTTTCAAGAACGAAAGAAGCATTGTGAATGACTTGTTGCTCCATCCATTTAGGCACTTAATCTGGAAAAGTTGGACGAACCATGAGAGGGTGGAATACTTCACATTCTCATAAATTGGTTTCCTAGCATCATTCATGAAATTTTCATATTTATCCGCATGCGGTCCTTGACCGGAAGGAATGTCATCTTCGGTACGAACAGATTCACCTAGGGCAGCCTCTACCATATCCTCCATTTCTTCTGATGGAAATAAATTACAGTCTTCTCCTTCTGCCGCATTACCGAATTCTTCTTCTTCTACTGCCGCATTATCGTGTTCTCCTTCTTCTTCTGCCGCAGTACTGCATTCTTCTCCTTCCCCGTGATATTTCCAAGTTGTATAAAATCTAGTAAACCCATATTTTACAATATGAAGCTCTGCCAATTCTACCTTCTGCAAGTACTTATTGCCACATCTATCGCACGGACAGAGAATCTTCTCTATTATGATCTTATTATGTGCGCGTGCAAATTCAATGAAAGTAGCAACTCCTGCGACAAACTTAGGTTGCATACGTTGTTGCCAATCCACATACATCCAGTCCTTAACTCTGACGTACTCATGGGCCATGTTAGACTGTATAACATATAAATTGTAGGTTATGGTGACTATATTGAGAAATATAAGAACGGGATAGTTACTGACAAAGGAGAAAATCTGTGTATATGCATTCGACTTAAGCTCCTATGGAGAACGTATCTCCTTTTAATATTATTAAATGTTCTCATGTAGTGCGCACGTGCATTGCACGTGGTGCGCGCATAGCGGGCATACGTGCGTTGCACGTAGCGCACATGGCGCTTGCGCATATGCCCATTATGGGGAGGAGCAGGCTCCTAACTTGGAGAACAAAGCTCCTTTTAATATTATTGAATATTCTCATGTGGTGCGCACGTGCGTTGCACGTAGCGCACATGGCGCTTGCGCGTATGCGCATTATGGGGAGGAGCATGCTCCTATCTTGGAGAACTAAGCTCCTTTTAATGTAATTAAATATTCTCATGTGGTGCGCACGTGCATTGCACGTGGTGCGCGCATGGCGGGCACACGTGCGTTGCACGTAGTGAACGTGGCGCTTGTGCATATGCGCATTATGGGGAGGAACATGCTCCTATCTTGGAGAACTAAGCTCCTATGGAGAACTAAGCTCCTTTGAGAATTGAGCATTAAAGAACTAAGATGCATTAGACTTGAGATTGAGATACATACCTGCAACATAGAAAAGAAATCAATAAACAAGATGAATATAATATAAATTTAAGTTGAAAGAATATATATCCTCCTTGTTCACACAGGACATCGCACACAAGTGAATGAAGGTATTTGCTTTATACATTCCTAACTTGTCCACACGGGACAAATCTATCGGCTACCATACGATTGAATTTTCTCGTCGCATAGACTATACGACGGTTGTTAGTATCGAGCTATACCGTCCGATATTTAACAGCCTTCGTATAGTTCTATGTCACGATGAACATCGCACGTATGTTAACCGATAGACGGGGACTAAGTGGCGCTTTTAGTTTCATATATGAGTATTGATGAGAATATGAAGGTTTCATATTATCATCGAGTATCATATATTGGTTTTAACTTGAACATGTTAAATCACTCTCTAATTATGCGTTTTTTGTGCATTCGTGTTATATG
Source organism: Agapanthus africanus (assembly GCA_030015575.1). Lineage (NCBI taxonomy): Eukaryota > Viridiplantae > Streptophyta > Magnoliopsida > Asparagales > Amaryllidaceae > Agapanthus > Agapanthus africanus. Next base: position 248,598,546 of record JASDDO010000004.1, on the reverse strand, counting down.
TGTAACATGATTTTAAACCATTGAGATCAAGATTGATAGAACTAATCATCCTACATTGCAATGGCATTCATCTACCAAAAACTATTATTGCAATGGCATTCATCTATAACAATCAACAATTAAAACTACAAATGTAGGATACTGATATCATAAAGCGTTTAAACTGCAAAAGCAGTACTAGCTGACCCAGTTGGCTTCATGGCAGCCAATTATCTATCCAAGTAGCCTCCACAGCTATGAAGGTACCACAAACTCAGAGAGTTGACTTCACTCTTAAATTTGTCAAATATTTAACGGAGTCTTTCTTGAATTGAGTTGTACTCTATTACTCACCCATTTTGATGTGGAAGGACTCAAATAATGAAGATAATAAAACAGATAAATTACACCAAACCACCATTAACTATATTTACTATTCACTAAACTACCCTAAAGTTTTTTGTTACAGTAAAACTCCCTTGAGACGATCATTAAATCATCTTAAACTTTTTTGTTACAGTGAACTCCCTTGAGATGGTTTAGAGAAAAGCGAAAGTAGTCAAGGTAGTCTAGAGAAGAACAAGAATAATTAAGAGCGGTTTGGTGTAATTTAGCCTTATAAATTAACCAAGCACATGAAAAAATCATTAACAGATTTGTTGAAGAAAGCTAGAAACAAACCCAAAACTCATCCTTGTCATCTTCATTAGGTTCATACAATCCCTCAGACTCTACATCAGCGTCTTCGTATTCCTCATCCGCATCATCTACCGAACCCTAGCCCCAGTCCCAGCCCAGCCCCAACCCCAACCCCAACCAAACCCCAGCCCCAGCCCCAGCCCCAGCCCCAGCCTCAACTCTAACCCCAACCCCAACCGAACCCTAACCTTAACCCTAACCCTAACCCTAACCGAACCCGATGCCGACGCCGACGCCAAACCCTCACCCCTACCCGAACCTGGCCTGAACCCTAGACTACAACGTCAAAATTAAAATTTATTTGAGATTTACTTACAAACCATGCGCGTGGTGGAGGAGACGGTAGAAATTGGTGGTCGACGACGATTAGCGATGGTGGCGACGAGGCGCGAGAAGTCGACGAAGGTGTGGGAACGACCGACGAAGCTGGCGACGAGGCGCGAGAAGTCGACGAAGGTGTGGGAACGACCGACGAAGCTGGCGATGAGGCGCGAGCGCGGTGGCGACAAGGCGCGGGAAGAGGTGATGAGAGGCGCGGGAGTGAGAGAGAGAAATTTTGGGAACGATGAATAATTTTTCTGTGCTTTTTTTTATATTAATAACCTATTTAGATGCCCCTACGGACATAACCGTAGGTCCACGGCTTGCGGCTCCGTAGGGCCAAACAAAAAATTAAAACGTAAGGCACCGTAGGGACAACGATGTGGCCCTACGGATAAATCCGTAGGGGCAAGAAATATTTGCCCCTACGGATTTCTGAGTCCGTAGGGGCAACCCTGTAAGTGCACGGCGGCGCCCCGGCCGTCAATCCGAGGCCAAAATGCGGAAACGATAATTTACTTTAACTTTTAAACCGACACCACCGCGCACTAAAATCCCGGATCGGGCCATTAATCTAATCCTAGCTAACTAAAGAAGGGGTAGAGAGATATACCGAGCGATCCGTGTCCTTCGGTCTTCTCGTCGTCGTCCCGATCTCCCCGCGGAATCTCCGGTCCTCGCCTCCTCGCCGGAAGGGCACCACATCGCCGGCTTCTTTTACGGGCTCCCACCTCTGGACCGAGGCAACTCGGGCACGAAGTTGGCGAGTCGACGTGCCCATGGGTACTGTAGATGAAGTGTAGACGGCTATATGTCTCATGGGGTTTGAGGAAGTTGCCTTTGGTGAAGGAATGAGATGATAGCATTTTTAGAGATGAAATTGGGGATTTTTGCAAGCACAAGAGAACCAAAAATCCCCGAAAAAAAAATGGGCAGCCCCATCCCATATTGGCCGGCCCCTAATGAGGTGAAGAGAGAGAGGGAAAAATCCAAGGGGGTGTGTATCAATCATGCAAGAGAGAGTGTGATAATGAGAAGAAATAATCATCAACAAAATCCAACACTCCATCAACCATCATGACACCCAAAGTCAAGTAATGATGAAGTCAAGAAGTCAAATGATGGTGCAACCATCATGAAGCAACAATATGCAAAGACCACCCTCCACAATGCTAATTTGCACAATTGCAAATAAGCCCTCCTCCACCAATTTTCAGCCAAGGAAAGAAACAAAGAAAATTGGCCGAAACGGAAAGCAAACTGGCAACTTCATAAAACAGATCCCGTAATAAATTACAGGAAAACCCCGCTACTGTATATACATACCCGCATTTGTATTCCGACCGAAATACAAATGCAATGAGACAAAATATACACTATACAATACTAGGATCCGGCTTAAACCAAAGCCCGCTAGTATTAACCGTCCGATCATGATCCATGCAATACCGCACATATCTGATCTAACCCTGCCATATCTCCATACGGCCTCCACAGCGTTTCGCCCGAAACTTGAGAAACTGGTCTGTGGGGGACTCTAAAGACTCGTCAACACCTTGGTTATGGATTTAACCACAAGCACGTCAGAGGTATTAGCTATACGTAACGGGCCTCCAGGTATTGACCAAAAGAGACGTCGATGAGCGAACTCATCCTGACACCCTACTGAGCCTGTCAGTGACAATATCCATACAGTCCGGTCCGTTCGTCTATGAGCATCACATGGCGGGCCTAGGGGGTTGGTAAAAGTCAAACCCCCAAAAGCGGTACAAGTCGTGTCGGAGTGTAGCCCAGAACACCCTGAGATACTACTGGAATAACTACCAGTAAATCTCCTGCCTTGGCCAAGGACTTCGTGTAATGGCTCTCCTAGACACAGTGCGACCTCACCCTCAATACCTGTTAGTTATGTATATGCCCTAGAGGCCATTGTTGTACATATGATGTATATTATGATGGATGCTTGGATATATACAGAGAGGACTTTCTTGCTCGTCATGATAGTATGCTATTTGGTTTCACTTTATCTTAACATGTTGACTTGTATTGGTTTACTGTCTTTCTCTCACATGTTGATAAAGCCCTTAGGATCTGTACTCGACTACAGGGATTATGATGAGATCATACTAGTGGGGCCACGGTAGTCGATGAGTACATCCTATAAATGTTCCTGGTCGAGGGTGTATCGAGAATGGGCATCGATACACCAGAGTAGACTAGCGTATACGCATCTTGAACCATATGATGGGCGATGGATGATTCCATATCCATCGGTGTTTGACATCAAGGATGGTGTACGGGTGCTCAGTGGAGACTGGGTACACAGGACGGACTCGCCGAGAACTCCCAGATGGTGATATACCACACGTCAGATGGTAGTTCTCCGGTGACACTGGTACAGGGTAGTCTGTAGACCCGAGATCGTCATAGAGTCTTGTGTGATTCCTACTGTGCTTTGATTTCCACCTTACCACGTCCAAGAGGGCATGCAAAATGGTGGCTTTTGGGTACAGTCCCGAATCACATGGAGGCAATGAGCGATAGGAGGGGATTCGTCTCTCCCGGTATAGGGAGTTGATGTTGTGCTATGTTCGATTGGCTATAACTGGAAGTCCCTGGCCAGGGCTGATATAGAGATATACTGGTAAGTGTTACCAGTAGTTTCTCGACCTGTTATGAGCCTCACATCGACACGACTTATCGGTTACTGGGGTCTGACGTATACCACCCCTAGACTTGATATGCGACATATCAGACGAACAGACCGAACTGTACGGGAGTGTTACTGATTGGATTCACAGGAGAACGGACAGGCTAGCTTGTTGATCTTCTGATCGCTCAATACCTAGGTGGCTGTTACGTTTAGCTGACCGCTTGCAGTTTGTGGGTGTTTGATATGATCATCACCTGCTACCGGCGTATTGACGATTCTTTAGAGTCCTACACAGAGGTTTCTTGGCTCAGGCAAAACGGAGTAGAGGCACATATGTGATATGTGCAGGACCGAGAATAATGCGATATGTGATACCGTACTATATTCTAGCGATATTTAGATATGAACCGGTACATCGGATCAAGTGTTGATTCGATGAATCGGTACATGATATATTAGTCGGTTATATTCGATATAGCCGGATTGTCGGACCAAGTGTTGATTCGATGATTTAATGTATAATGATATATATGATATATTGTATTACATTATCTAATATTGGCTCGCTTTATTATTTCATTTTCTCACCGGATTAATACATTGATATATATGCGATATATGTTAATTGTATTATTTTCTTTTTTTGCAAATATATAATATATATGTGATATATATTATTGTGATATGATATGATTTATTATGAAACATGTTTAAGGATGATAAAAAGGGATTAGGGTTTGATTAGGGTTAGCTCATTCTTGTTCATTCTAGAAGGATTCTCTTTTGTCTTGATTAAGATATTATAGTTGATACTTATCCTTGACTCGTACTTAACCTAACCAAACCCTAGCTCTAGTTTATTCTGTACAAAGGTTTAGCCTCTCATCCTTGACCATGGTTCCATAATCAATCATATACTCTTATCTACTATTCATCACAAAAGGATATACTCTTCATTCTTCATCTTCTTCTCTCTTGAGTTTTTGAGAGAGAGTTTACTTGTGATTTCTTTTGTGATGAGTTCTTGTGAGAAAATGATATAAAAAGAAAGCATAAATACTACTCCATCATCCTCATCTAATCTATCCCATTAGATTAGGGTGTTCACCTCATTAGAGTGAGAGAGCTTGGGTTATAGCAACTTCAACGTAGATCATCGGAGAAGCGGAACACTACAAGCTAGCATGGATCGTTCGAGTCGTGGAGCCTCTCTTGAGTCCGGGAGATCATGGATCGCGGCGAAAGGACTTCTACTCGGAGCTTGTGAATTGAAGGAGCGGACTACAAAGGTTGTAATCCCTCACACTTAGGTTTAAAGATGTTATCTTGCATGTTAAACCCTAATAATCTAGCAAAGATCCCGGCTTTGGGTTGTTCGGCACATCTAAAATTTTATTTGGGCATGTTTGATGCTTTATGAACCTTCACAAGAGTGCCTAGGAACCCTACAGTGGTATCAGAGCCTAGCTAGAGCATTAGGCGACGTGTTTACGAAGTTAAAACTCCGATCGAACCCGAACCGACAAAAATGAACCCCTCTCTGGACTTTTTCTAAAAACTGTGATTTTTCAGAATTAAAAATTCTTAAAATTACCAGCAGGAAAATATAAGCATCTACCTGAAACACGTGTCAATGATCCGTACATTGCGCCGCGGAACCGCGGCAATACTTTGCTCCTGCCGCGGATCCGCGGCCGTACAGTCATGTTGTTGACTCGTTTTTCAATGGTTATAACCGTAGTTGATTATGTATTTTTTTCTGGGTACTTTTAATCTGGCTCAAGTGTTGAGTGTTCTGGGGTTTATTTTGTAATCGTTGATTCGATCGAAAAATTTAATTTTGTGATTATTTCCGGATATTTAGAAACTGTTAAAATGTTCGAACGGATATCATTAACTCACTTTTTCCCGGTACGAAAAACTTTCAAGTGTTGAATTTTTATCGGGTTTAAATCTTTCGGAAAAATGTGCAAGTAACACGGTGGACCCTCTAGAAGACAACAAACCTTAACTCGATTATGTGACCGTCTTGAACTGCCTTTTGAACCTTCGGGTTTGGGGCAGTACGGCGTGCCACATGTGAGGCGTTGGCTTGACCCTTCTACGTCTGGATCACTGGTGCTGTGACATATTCTGGGATTGTTTGAACTCCGCTCAAGTGTTGAGCACTTTAGGAAATTTTGGGTATTTGATTATCTGTTCGAAAAGTTTAATACTGTCTATTTATCTGGAATGTGATACAATATGTGGAATTCATAGAGTTAGGAATGAAATGCGAAGTATGTGATATTTCGGATTTACGATGTCTAAAGTGATTGTGGATTCCAAATATTGTAGTTTTACAATTTCTTTTCTGTGACCGTAAGTGTAGTATGTAGTTGTATTGCCGGTTTTCGTTGCTATACGACAACGACGATCGGTGTATGCATACTTACTTACGTTGATGATATGTGATATTATGTGTTGCTGTGATATGTTATATTGGATCGTCGTGTTCTGAATAGCCGGGGTTTTTATGTGAGATGGGGGTTTTATTTTCATTCATGTAAAATTCAATTGTATGTAATATTCTTTTATTGGGGCACTTCCGGGATGAGGTTGATGTCACCATTGTATATTATTTACTTTTCCGCATTAGGTAGACCCAAGGAGGGGAGCACAAGTAACCGGGTTCTAGGGTCCAGTGGGAGGCCATCTCGAGGAATCGAGACCGGGTCTCCTAACCCTAGAATTGGCAGTGTTACTTGCCGCTCTCGTAGGGGTCTTGGGATGTGGGTTTGGCTATTCATCGCGACCGTGGAATCCGTGTTTTATACAGGCTCGTATTGAAAACACGGACGTCCTAGTATATCCAATATTTCATATATGTTCTTCTGCTGCAATGTTCTGTGATGAGATCATATTACTGCCTGAGACGAATGCTTATATATATATATATATATATATATATATATATATATATATATATGCTGATATAAATATTTCTGCTTTCGTTTCTTCTGCGATGCTTAGGAAGTATAAGCTGATGGGATTTTTTATTAATGAGATTAATAAAAGGAAAAGAAACCTAAAAGATGTTGTAAAATCAAAACTTTATAAAAAGGGTAGCTACGGTTTTGCTTTGCATAGCGGTATATATGATATACCCTGCACCTTATTCGATGAGGAAAGAGCCGAGATCCCTTTACCGGGAGTGACCTCTTTAGCGAAACTGGCAGATGCTACAAAACTCGGTTTGTCTTTTGATTGCTTTTAGAGTTTTGCTTTGCACAGTGATATATATGATATGTCCTGCACCTTATTCGATGAGGAAAGAGCCGAGATCCCTTCACCGGGAGTGACCTCTTTAGCAAAACTAATGAAAGCCTCAAAAACACTCCATTTCAAAATTTCACATGATTCTACGACGATATCAAGTTCATTACGCTCATGGTTTTCTGAAAAACCTGCGTAGCCCTCCGTCATTTCAGATAAGTACTACTTAGTATTCGTGCTACGGTAGTTTGGCATTCGTCAAGGCGTAGTGTACGGTAGCTAACTAGTATTTATCTGCTTATGCATATGATGCAGATTGGATTAGGGTATTCGTACGGCGTTGTTTGGCATTCGTCAAGGGTCGTGCGGGTGGGTTTAATTCAGTCAAGAAATGTACGGGTTGAACTTGACTAGTGGACTATGGGTTGTTTGGCATTCGTCAAGGTCATAGAACGCTAGGGGTAAAACATTATTGGGAATTTCAAGTGTTGAAATTTGCAATGAGATTGCATACCTTCTATGAGATAGTTGGATCCCGATACCCGCTGCGAGTAAGAGTTACTCCTGGGAGAGTTTTACACATTACAATTAGCCGATCAAGTAGGTGTCTAGAAAAGTGTTAACGGGGTTACGCCTCTGGGAAAACGAGGTTTACTTTAATTAGGTCCGTGCGAAAGCACGAGGAACCTCCCTCAAGTACCGACACTGATCTGGCTGAAAGATTGACGAAATTGTAGGGTGTAATTAATCCCGGCTAATCTTACCTTTTAGGGTTTGAAGGAAGATTTGATAAAAACAGTGGGAGACATCCTGATTAGATAAGATAATAACCAATATAATCTTGCAAGAGCATACGCTAAAGTGTTTTCTTCTCTCTCTCTCTCCAGGTAGCGACCGTGTCAGGCCATAATCAAGATAATAATATGGATGTATTGACTGAACCCGCTTATTATACTGAGCAGGGGAACGTTGGACCCGTTCTTTCTTATAAGAGTTATAAGACTGAACAGGGAATAGGAAAATATCTGGATTCTCAAGCCGCCCAAAAGAACATGCATGTTGATGCATCTTCTTTAGGTGTGTTAGTTATTGAGAACTGTTTCTCAGTTCACCCTACGTCCTGGGTATTAGATACCGGATCAGGATCCCACATATGTAAATTGTTACATGAGCTACGTAAAGGTAGAGAACTGGGAAAAGGTGATCATTCCGTTCAAGTAGGGAACGGTGCAAATGTTGCAGCCAAAGCAGTTGGCGAATATCACCTAGTATTACCAAGTGGTGATACAATGATTCTGAGTGAGTGCTATTATATACCGAACATGATGTGCAACATTATATCAGTTTCTTTATTGAGTAAAGAAGGATATAATTTTGTAGTACAGGATAATGTTATGAACATATTCCTAGATCAAAAGTTGATTGCATCAGGCTCGTTACATAATGGCATATTCATTCTAAATCAAAATGCAGTCCTCAATATACAAAACACGCACAAGAGGAAGAGTTCAGAAATGAACGAATCCTTCTTGTGGCATTATAGACTTGGTCATATCAATACGACACGACTGGCTAAGTTACATAAAGATGGATATTTGAATCTGTTCGAATTATCATCTTATGATACTTGCCATTCATGTCTCAAAGGAAAAATGACCAAAGCTCCGTTTAGTGGACACGGAGAAAGAGTTCCGGAACTCTTAGGACTGGTACATAGTGATGTATGCGGTCCCATGTCTACGCATGCCTGGAACGGTTCTTCCTACTTCATTACATTCACTGACGATCTCTCTAGATACGGGCATGTGTTCCTGTTGAAACACAAGTCTGAAGCTTTTGAGAAATTCAGAGAATATAAGCACGAAGTAGAGAACCAAACGGGCAAAAGTATTAAGATCCTTCGATCTAATCGAGGAGGAGAATACTTGAGCAATGAGTTCCAAGATTATCTAAAAGAGAATGGGATTCTCTCTCAGCTTACTCCACCTTATACACCACAGCACAACGGTGTATCGGAACGAAGGAATCGCACCCTATTAGATATGGTGCGCTCAATGATGAGTACAACTGAGTTACCTATTTCCTTCTGGGGGTATGCGCTTGAGACATCCATACACCTATTGAATATGGTTCCTACCAAATCAGTGCCTACCAATCCATATGAGATATGGAAAGGGAAGAGACCATCTCTTAAGTATGTTAAGATATGGTGTTGTCCAGCCTATGTCAAAAGACAAAATCCGGACAAACTCAAGGCAAGATCTGTCTTATGTAAGTTTATAGGATATCCCAAAAATTCACAAGGGTATATCTTCTACCACCCCGAGGAACAAAAGGTGTTTGTTTCTCAACATGCCACTTTCTTAGAAAAAGGTTTTCTTATGAAACAGATTAGTGGCATTGAAGTAGAACTGGAAGAGGTTCCAGCGACACAAACTATAACAGAAGACTTAGTAGAACCAGAGGATTCAGTAGTACCCGACGAACCCCAGCCTCTCCACCGATCTAGCAGGGTTTCTCATCCGCCTGAGAGATACTACGGTTTTCTCATTAATGGTGGAAGAGAGGATTGCATCATGGAAGATGATGACCCGACTAGTTTCGAGCAGGCCATCACGAGTGGTGACTCTGTGAAATGGCTGGATGCAATGCGATCTGAGATGGAATCCATGTACACCAATAAAGTATGGACTTTAGAAAATGCTCCTGAAAGGGTAAAACCCATTGGGAGCAAGTGGATTTTTAAAAAGAAATTTGGTGTAGATGGAAAATTTGAGACTTTCAAAGCTAGACTTGTAGCAAAGGGTTTTCGTCAACGACCAGGTGTGGATTATGACGAAACCTTTTATCCAGTGGCTATGCTTAAGTCCATCCGGATCTTACTTGCCATTGCTGCATACCATGACTACGAAATCTGGCAAATGGATGTTAAGACCGCCTTTCTAAATGGTGATTTAGAAGAGTGCATGTACATGACTCAGCCAGAGGGCTTTGTAGATAGTGGGAGCAGCGGAAAGGTGTGCAAACTGCTTAAATCCATTTATGGGTTAAAGCAAGCATCGCGGAGTTGGAACATCTGTTTTGATGTAGTAGTCAAAGAGTTTGACTTCATCAAAAACATAGATGAACCTTGTATCTATAAAAAGGTAGCAGAGAGTAAGGTTGTCTTCCTCGTATTGTACGTGGATGACATACTCTTGATAGGAAATGATATTCCTATGCTGCAATCAGTCAAGCTCTTCTTATCACAAAGATTCTCAATGAAAGATCTAGGTGATGCCTCCTGCATATTGGGGATTAGGATCTATAGAGATAGATCCAAAAGGATACTGGGATTGTCTCAATCCAGGTACATTGACACCATACTAAAGAGGTTTAGTATGGAAGAATCCAAGCGTGGGAACCAACCCATGATCTCTGGACTCACTCTCTCTAAAGAGATGTCTCCCAAGACTGATTTGGAGAGAGCTCGCATGCAAGGGATACCCTATGCTTCGGCAGTAGGCTCTATCATGTATGCGATGATATGTACCAGACCCGATGTAGCATACTCACTAAGTGTAGTGAGTCGGTATCAAGCAGATCCTGGAGAGAGTCACTGGACAGCTGTGAAGAACATTCTCAAGTACTTGCGAAGGACTAGAGACATGTTCTTGGTGTATGGTAACGGAGAACTCCGGGTGGAGTCCTTTACCGATTCCAGCTTCCAAAGTGATAAGGATGACTCTAAGTCGCACTCGGGATTTGTCTTTACCCTCAATGGAGGGGCGGTATGTTGGAAGAGTTCCAAACAGGATACCGTTGTAGACTCGACGATGGAGGCTGAATACATCGCTGCCAACGATGCTGCCAAAGAGGTTGTCTGGATGAAGAAGTTCATTAGTGAACTTGGTGTGGTTCCATCCATTGAGCATCCAATACCTCTGTATTGCGATAACAATGGAGCTGTGGCTTTGGCCAAGGAACCCAGGTCCCATCAGAAGTCCAGACATATTCTGAGGCGGTATCACCTAATTAGGGAGATAGTTGATCGCAGGGAGATCGAGGTCAGGAGAGTAGATACGAAGGACAACACTGCGGATCCACTCACGAAGGCCATACCCCAGATACAGTTTGAGAGATTATTCGGGATGCTAGGTATGAGATACTACAGCAGCTGGCCTTAGTGCAAGTGGGGGATTGTTAGTTATGTATATGCCCTAGAGGACATTGTTGTACATATGATGTATATTATGATGGATGCTTGGATATATACAGAGAGGACTTTCTTGCTCGTCATGATAGTATGCTATTTGGTTTCACTTTATCTTAACATGTTGGCTTGTATTGGTTTACTGTCTTTCTCTCACATGTTGATAAAGCCCTTAGGATCTGTACTCGACTACTGGGATTATGATGAGATCATACTAGTGGGGCCACGGTAGTCGATGAGTACATCCTATAAATGTTCCTAGTCATGGGTATATCGAGACAGGGCATCGATACACCAGAGTAGACTAGCGTATACGCATCTTGACCCATATGATGGGCGATGGATGATCCCATATCCATCGGTGTTTGATATCAAGGATGGTGTACGGGTGCTCAGTGGAGACTGGGTACACTGGACGGACTCGCCGAGAACTCCCAGATGGTGATATACCACACGTCGGATGGCAGTTCTCCGGTGACACTGGTACAGGGTAGTCTGTAGACCCGAGATCGTCATAGAGTCTTGTGTGATTCCCACTGTGCTTTAATTTCCACCATACCACGTCCAAGAGAGCGTGCAAAACGGTGGCTTTTGGGTACAGTCCCGAATCACGGAGGCAATGAACGGTAGGAGGGGATTCGTCTCTTCCGGTATAGGGAGTTGATGTTGTGCTGTGTTCGATTGGCTAAAACTGGAAGTCCTTGGCCAGGGCTGATATAGAGATATACTGGTAAGTGTTACCAGTAGTTTCTTGACCTGTTATGAGCCTCACATCGACACGACTTATCGGTTACTGGGGTCTGACGTATACTACCCCTAGACTTGATATGCGACATATCAGACGAACAGACCGGACTGTACGGGAGTGTTACTGATTGGATTCACAGGAGAACGGACAGGCTAGCTTGTTGATCTTCTGATCGCTCAATACCTGGGTGGCTGTTACGTTTAGCTGACCGCTTGCAGCTTGTGGGTGTTTGATATGATCATCACCTGCTACCGGCATATTGACGATTCTTTAGAGTCCTATACAGAGGTTTCTTGGCTCAGGAAAAACGGAGTAGAGGCACATATGTGATATGTGCAGGACCGAGAATAATGCGATATGTGATACCGTACTATATTCTCGCGATATTTAGATATGAACCGGGACATCGGATCAAGTGTCGATTCGATGAATCGGTACATGATATATTAGTCGGTTATATTCGATAAAGACTGATTGTCGGATCAAGTGTTGATTCGATGATTTAATGTATAATGATATATTGTATTACATTATCTAATATTGGCTCGCTTTATTATTTCATTTTCTCACCGGATTAATACATTGATATATATGCGATATATGTTAATTGTATTATTTTCTTTTGTTGCAAATATATAATATGTATGTGATATATATTATTGTGATATGATATGATTTATTATCAAACATGTTTAAGGATGATAAAAAGGGATTAGGGTTTGATTAGGGTTAGCTCATTCTTGTTCATTCTAGAAGGATTCTCTTTTGTCTTGGTTAAGATATTATGGTTGATACTTATCCTTGACTCATACTTAACCTAACCAAACCCTAGCTCTAGTTTATTCTCTACAAAGGTTTAGCCTCTCATCCTTGACCATGGTTCCATAATCAATCATATACTCTTATCTACTATTCATCACAAAAGGATATACTCTTCATTCTTCATCTTCTTCTCTCTTGAGTTTTTGAGAGAGAGTTTACTCGTGATTTCTTTTGTGATGAGTTCTTGTGAGAAAATGATATAAAAAGAAAGTATAAATACTACTCCATCATCCTCATCTAATCTAGCCCATTAGATTAGGGTGTTCACCTCATTAGAGTGAGAGAGCTTGGGTTATAGCAACTTCGACGTAGATCATCGGAGAAGCGGAACACTACAAGCTAGCATGGATCGTTCGAGTCGTGGAGCCTCTCTTGAGTCCGGGAGATCATGGATAGCGGCGAAGGGACTTCTACTCGGAGCTTGTGAAGCGAAGGAGCGGACTACAAAGGTTGTAATCCCTCACACTTAGGTTTAAAGATGTTATCTTGCATGTTAAACCCTAATAATCTAGCAAAGATCCCGGCTTTGGGTTGTTCGGCACATCTAAAATTTTATTTGGGTATGTTTGATGCTTTATGAACCTTCACAAGAGTTCCTAGGAACCCTACAATACCGGGAGAGACGAACCCCTGCAGATCCGCTCACTGCCTCCATGTGGCTCGGGACTGTACCCAACTAAAACCTGTTTGCACGTCTCCTTTGAGCGTGGTAGGGTAGTAATCAAAGTACAGTGGGAACTCACACGAGACAAATGATGATCTGAGGTCGATGAACTAACCTGTGCACATGTCACCAGGGAACTGCTATCTGACGTCAGGTATAAGACCAACTAATATGTTCCCGGCGAGTCCTGTCCGGTGTACTCATAACCCAATGAGCACCTGTATACATCTTAGGTGAACCAACTGACACCAATGGCTTGTGAGACCGGCCACCGCCCCTCGTCGGGGTCTCGACTGTATACACTAGTCTACTCTGGAGTATCGATGCCCTGTCTCGAAACTCCCACGACCAGGGACCTTTTAAGGATGTGCTTATAAACTACCAGCTCCTACGTATATGATCGCCCTCATACTGCTGGTAGTCAAGCAAGAATCCTAGGGGCTCTATCAACGCGCAATAGTGACCTGTAAGGTCACCTAAAGCAGTACACGATGATAAAGATAAACCAGATAGCATACTATCATCTTGAGTAAGACTGTCCTACTGGGACAGGTCCTCCCTCAATCATTGCAATCACGTGCCTGTGATCCAATAATTGACTCTGAGGGCACTATCTCCAACAATCTTCCACTTGCACTCAAAGCTAATTATTACGATGTCGCATACTCACAGCCCGTGTGATACCGAACACCCAACTCCTCTACTAATCAGTCTCACAAAACCCGTTTGCGAAACTTTTGCGTTCGAGGAATAGCCTCAGTGAGTGGATCCGCTGTGATGTTTCTTTCTATGTCTCTCTATATCTCAAGTTCGCGGAGAAAGCCATCTCCCGAAATGAGCAATACCTGTCTTAGAATGTGTCTGGATGTCTGATGGGACCTAGCTCATAAATGAACTCCAAATCCAAACTTCTTAGACTGTATCGTCAACTGAACTTAATCAGTATCCTGCGCCATGCCTCCATCGGTATATGCTTGGATCACCTGTCCAAAATACTGCCCCTCGTTAGAGGGAAAACTATAACTCTGGTGGCCACCCTGTCGTCCAGGTCACCTTGGAAGCCTGGAATGATAATTGTCTCCCGAATGAGGCAGTCGTTATCATATCCCTAGAACATCCACTTATGTTCTAAAACTGCTTCCGTTCGTTTCTCCAGGATTGGATCAATATCAATTTATTGCATCCACTGCAAAAACAACATCTGGTGTGGTACTTGACATCTCATGATTGACTCAATTGCCTAAGCAAGTGATCTGCCAATCATGCACATCCCTCTCCCCTTTGGTCTGTAAGACACTTTTAGAGAGGGTGACTCCATTACCTGCAGGTACACTACCGTGCCAAGAGTCGTCCATTCTAAAGCACCTTTAGAATGTTGTCTAAATACCCAGATTGGGAAACTACCCAAATCTAGATCTAAAACCATAGATCCAGTAACCAGGATGTCTTGATATTATATCCAAGTCCTATGTGGAGAAACCACTGTGTGACGACCAAAGTATAACCGATCGTAGTATAGGAGTTTCTTTTCCTACTCTGTGTATGTCATCCAATATACCAGGACATCACACCCTACTACCTTCTTAACAGATCCATCCCCTATTCTGATGAAGTTAAACCTATGACTGTCACATCAGAAATAGATGATCTATCTCCGCTATATCTGCTTTAGCCCATAAATAGGCATAAGCTACCTGTCCACCAATGCTTCCGCTGCTCTCACTGACTATGACAACCCTCTGGCAAAGTCATATAGACGTACACTTCTAAAGCCAGTTTAGAACGACGCTATACTCATCCTCCTACCGGGTCTCACAGTCTGGAACAACAGCAATGGCAAGTCTGGGTAAGCAAGAACCTCCCTGTCACCGTCCTTGAGGATACCGAAGTACCTCTCGAGTGCCTGACGTTACCCATCATGTCTGCGGAGTGGCCAATGGAATGTCAATCCAGATTGAATCTTTAGGTTCTTATTAAATTTTTAGAAATCGTTTGCGGTTCTGGAATCACTTCCAATTCTACCATACTCCCACTACTGTTTTCTGAAAAAATCCATTTCTTTTAAAACTGTGGCGAGTCAAGAACAATATCACTATTGATCTTCCAAATAGTAGAAAGCCAATCCTCGTCATAGCCTGGGTCAACCCACAAACAGCCATTACAGAAACGTGCCTTGAGTTATCCAGAGTCTGGTTTTAAGTATAAGCCGGACAACTCCCCGTACCTTAACATCGTTAAGATATGAACTGTTCTATATCCAATATAGAAACAGAGGCACTGATTTAATTGAACCAGATTCAAATCATGCAGCTGTCTCCAGTGCATGTCAACTAAATGGAAGGAGGCCGATCAGCGTTACTCAACTTAGGAATGCTTCCAATTATGAGTAACCTGAAAGAGAAGCAAGTTCTCTTAATCATTACTATCAACTGAATACCATACACAAGTATCTACATCTTCGATCACCTTGAAGAATCCCGATACTTGAAATACCTGGTTCTCTACTTTACTCTTATACCTATAACTTCTCAAAACCTAGACCTTGTGTTTCTACGAAACACTTGTCTAAAAACTAAAGAAGTCATAAGTAAACCGAATATAGTACGGGGACCAACCCCTCTGTCCTAATGGACACTGGACAACATACAATACTCTATATAAGTCCCCTGAGTTGAATAACTCAATCCCTGTGTATCGTAGGTTGAAAACTGTACTTTTGGTTAAGAAGAATTACACCGCTGTTTAATGCTCCTTATCTAACCATCCACTGATATAGGTAAATGTCATAGACATAATTTCAAAAAGTTATATCTCACTCTATAAAAATAGACGTACTGATATATCAATTTGAAATTGGTGCATAGCAACGGATATTCAAAACCAAATATTTGCCGACCGGCAAATAGCCCAGGCGATTTCCTCAAATATCACCAATTACAACGAATTCCGATATAATGAGGATGATCACCTAATTCCCAATAACTTACTCCCACTCATCATTTGTAAAACCATACAGATGTGAGAATCATACTTGGTAAATACATACCCTGGAGCAAGTGTCTAATTGGGAAATCAGTTTTCTATTAACAATGCACAGGGAAACTAAAACATGAAATATTTCGTGGGGGTATCCTGGCATTCCTAGTAATGCCTCTTCCATTATCAGATTCACAACTGTAACCGTATAATTCTTTGCCATCTCTCCAAATCCCTTTATATGTCTTTAGTCATTACCTTTTGTACACCCCTTTAGGCCAAATGGTTTTCTTCCTTCCCTACCGTTCGGCACCAGCCTATGGTTTGTGTAATACCCAGTCCCTTTTTATACCAAAATTTGTATTATGTTACCTTAAAATTCTATTTATTCTTAATTATGAATTGTTTGTTTTATTTATAAATTTTATTTTGTTTTATTTTTTTCAAAAGCCCATTTGAACCCAAACCCTAATTCTAATTACCTTTTTCCAAACCATTCCCCAGCAGCCCGCTTCGTTTTCACTCCCTATATTTTTCCATTTTGATTTTCTTTAAATTCTCTGGTCCGTTCTTTTTTCCATTCCCTTATATTCTCTTTCCCAATTAAATCAAATTCCTTTTTCCTTTTAATTTATTTGGACCAGCCCTCTTAGCAGCCCACTCCTTTCTCATCAAATTTCTTCTTTATTAAATCCCACAGCCCAATTTCTTTTGCCAAGAATTAAACTCAAAACCTTAACAACAGTCGGCCTCCCTTTCACATTTTTATGTTCCTTTTATTTCAATTTTCAAGACCGGCCCACTCCCTCTTTCTCCTCCATTATTCATTTTCATTAATTCCTAAGCTGGCCCGGCCCGTTTCTTTTTCCCTCATAATTCTTTTAACAAATTCCTAACCCCTGGCCCAGCCCATTCCAACCCACGCCCGCTTCTTCCCCGACCCGACCCGCTACCCCACTCGTCTCCTTCCTCCCCAACGGCTCATTTCCGCGCGCGTTTCCTTCGCGACCACATCGCCCGCGTTCTCGCCTCCGCCTCCGCCGACGTTCGCGCGCGTTACTCCCATTATGCGCGCCTCTCTTCTCTCTCTCTTCCCTCACCTCCACGTTCTCTTTCTATTTCCCTCACGTTCTCCTCTCTCTCTCTGCTTCCGCTCCCCTCTCGAACCCACGCCCACGGCCGCTCGCGCCCCTCCTACCTCCTCCTTGCACCCATCACCGCGACCACCTTAGCCGCACCCTCGTCGTCAGCAGCATCACCTCAGTCAACTCCCTCAACCTCTCCTCGACTCCAACTCCCCTCTCCCTCTCCGACTCAAACCTCCTCTTCTCCCCCTCGAAAGCTACCACGACCACTGCAGCTCCCCCGCGCCACCCAAACTGAGCCCCCTCTCCACTGCAACCCGAGCTCTCTCTCTCTCGTTCTCCCCCTTAACACCCTCCTCACCATTTCCAGCCACCGAGCTCAAACCCCCTGCACACCCATCACACAGTTGAGCGTCGAACCCTGCAGCCTCCTCGCTGGCGAGCTTCCTACTATCCCAGAACCACCACCCCCTCCTCTTGATCAGACTGCAGCCTTTACCTCCGTCTCCCCCTCCGACACCATCACCTAAGCACCCAAGCATTGAAACCCATCGACCCCAACTACCAATCCGCCGACGAACCCTCCTCCGACGAGCCGCGACCTCATACCACCACGACCACCGTACAGCTCCCCCATCGCTGCATCGAGCCTTGCGACCCAGCACCACCAGACACCCGAGCTCCGGCCACTTCGAGCACCAGCATCTCTGATCTTTAGCCAAGCAACTACAACACCCGGACCCAACCCTTCGTCCCTGCACCTCACCTGAACTCCAACCCCGTCGCCGCTGAACTCATCGCCTGCACACAACCTCGCCAGAGCTCGTCTCATTATCATTCCCGAGCAAGAACCCCGCCGGAAACCCGAGCTCACCCGGAGCTGCTGCCGTCGTCGTGCCAGTTCGTCGCGCGACCGTGCTGTATTTCGCTGCCGTGCGTCACCAGGCAAGTTTTATACTTGCTACATGCTAATTAGTATTTGTTACAAACTATAATCTTATAAATTTTATACTAAACATCCTCGATAAATTACACGATGCAACCGCTTGATGTGTGATCCCAATGAAATTACTTGTATAATTTGACGGAACTAGATTGTTTTTGTTGGCCCTTGGTGTGATGAATATCTTGTGCAAATTTCGTTGGATAATATGACTGCTAACGACTAAAACAACTACCCCAAAGTTTAATCGTAAAACTGTAATTTTACTGTACCTGAAAACCGTTAATTCACCATAAATCATATACATACTAGAATGGAGCGTTCGAGGGCTCAAATCGAAGCTGACTCGACGAACTTTAACCATATACTAGTTTCCTGGTATTCCTATACTTAAATTGTGATGATTTTTGGATCGGAGTGCGACTCTGGACTGCAGCCCAGAGCGACTCAAATTGTTGCTTGCTGTTCCGTAATGGGTACCACAGGATTTCCTTAACTCGTAGGTTGCGGAACTCCGCTGTTTATTATAGGGGAATCTGTTATCTAGACAACACCATCCGTTTCATTCTGTTTCGTTACCGTTTGATATTTAATCTGTAATTTAATAGATCGGGACGCATAACAATCCCAGCAGAATCATAACTGACATATTAGTATTGAATAGTGTATATCTCCTAACATACAGACGCGATTGAAGATCCGTCTATTGCGTTGAAAGCCTTACTGAAAACCCTAGATTTCATCCAACTGTAGCATTGCTAAAATATGATCGCAACTGGGATTAAAATGCGTTGCGAAACGGACTTCTGATTCTGAAACCGGATTTCCAGCCGCGAGCGCTTAAAATGAAATGGTTATAATTCATGATCCTGGAACCCGATTGGCTTGAAACTAAATTCGATGGATAGATAACTGAACATACTAATTACTACCTATTTATCGTTTCGCTAAACTATACACGTACGTTTCATGATAAATCGTGCAAGAGATAGAATACTGTTTCATAACATCCTAATCATGCTTATATACTGTTCACACATCATATCATACCCATATTATTGTAGTGATAACCTAGTGACATCGTGCATTTACCCAGTGTTAGATTTTAGTGATGATTGTGGCAAGTACGTCAGTGTTCGTGTATCCGTGAATAAGTGAAAGTGATACGTACTTGTGCACAATCAGTGACCCTATTATTCTATTGCATTGTCGACGTCTGTGGGATGCGTGTACGTGTGACTATAAGTGGTATGGGACACTTATGGAAGCGTTTGCACGGGTGTCACAGATAAGGCATCAGACACTGTCATTTATCTTAGGTATTAGTCGGGACGTGCTTGATGGAGGTCCTGCCTCCAATTCTCGCGCAGACTTGTCATGGATCGATTAATATTTAGGGTTATGGTTAGCGTTTGATGTAGACCACGGGGTGTGGGGTAGTTTAAGTGTGAGTTCAACAGAATCTCAGGAGTCCCATGCCGGCTTATATATTTAGGGAGTTATATGGAGATTTACAGGGTATGTGATATTCACCGTGATATACATGTTACATGTTGGGCCCGTGGTCCCTTGCCCTTGGGTTCTACCCTTGGGTGGAGGACACTCGCGAGTGGTTGACTCTCACACTTGGACTGACGATAGGCTTAGTGACCTGTACAGTGAGACTTAGAGACTGATAGGGATACGGGCATTTATATACCTTATATACTGTGATTGACATACGTGACATATCGTTCTACTGCTTTACTGCTCCGCTGCATTGATTACTGCACATTCATATTCATGTTGTCATTAATTTACTGTTCCACATGTCTGTTACCACTGTTAGAATTGTCACATGATTTTATATATATTATATTGCTATTGTGTCGCTCTGACGACCTGAGTATGCATGCTCAGTGTGAGGAGAAGGTTTAGCCTGGACCAGAACTAGACGTGCATCACAGACTTCTTGACTTGCCATTCCGAGTTACATTCGTTTGTTCCACTTCAGGTCAGTCTTTACATTGTTTCTTTCAGTTACTGCATTTCTCATTACCTGCGCATCATTTACTGTTTACCATGAAAAACTAGAAGCCGAAGTGTGACTACGGCAGGACATTCCTTGACCGTAGGAGTATGGCTGGCCTTGTCTACCCCTCATATTCCGTATTTTGGGAAGCGGGGCGTGACAGTTTGGAAGAAGACTATCCAATAAGCATAATTGGTGTACTGTCCTAATCCTAGGAGCACTCGCAATGCGAGAGAATGTGAAGATAAAAGACAACCGAATAAACCTTATTCATATTTCTCCTGAACCAGAATCCATCCCCGAACTGGAACAAGTTCCTTTCGAGTTCGTATATAACCATACGATGGAATATCCAATAAACTATGGATCTTCGTAGTGATACGGAGTGCCCTGGAGAAATACAAAGGTGAAGTGGGAGTAGTAATGAAATACTTGGTTTGGTCGTGAATAGCAGTCGCAATTTACTTTGCCCTCCTTCTAATCCCTTTCTTTGTCTTTACATAATACCTTCTGTACACCATCGTTAGGCTAATTGGTTTTCTTCATTTCCTACCGGTCAGCACCTGCCGATGGTTTGGAAGAAGACTATCCAATTTGCGTAATAGGTGTACTATCCCCTAATCTAAGGGGCACTCGCAACCTGAGAGAAGGTAAAAGGAAAAGACAACTGAATAGTCCTATTCGTTTTCTCCAGAACCGGAAACTATCCTCGAATAAATTCCTTCGAGTTCATATATAACCATACGATGGTTTTGTCCAATGGAAGTGGACGTTCGTAGTAATACGGGGTGCCCTGGAGAAAAGGGCAAAAGTAGGAGTGGCAATGAGGTATGCAACTCTGACAATCCAAAATCCAGTCTTATAAGAAGGTTCGGTCAACTTGGTTACTGAGTCATAGTCTAGGGTCGGGTCAATGGTCGCTGCCAAAGAGAGAGAGAAAAGAAACACTCAGCGTGCACTCTAACCTAGATCAGAATAGTTACCAATTTATCTAATCAGGAAACCTCCCACTGTATCGTCAAATTCTCCTCCAAACCTGAAAGAAGAATTAGTCGGGATCACCCGAGGAGTAAACCAACTCATCAGTGGGAATCGGGATCCAACTATCATCGCATGATAACGTGACGGAATCCACTCAAGTTATCACACTCCAGAAGGTATGCGCATATCTGGAAAGTTTCGGTTTCTTTAGAAACTCCCGATGTGATTTTTGCCCCATGCTCTTATGACCTTGACTTTGGCCAACAAATCATAAGTCACATGTCAAGTTCTACCCGTCATTCTCCAGATTAATTTGAACCCACCCGTACCTACCCTTGACTTTGGCCAACAAGGCAGTACGACTGTCCCAAACCAACGCATCTATCTATGCTGCATATGAACACCCAATAGCTACCAAACACTGTGCCTTGACTTTGGCCAACAAACACAGCTTGAATACTATTGACTATCCATATGAAACGACGGAGGGCTACGAATGGTTTCTGGCGAAAACCTTTAACGTAATGAACTTGATATCGTTGAAAGAACCGGATAGCTTTATAAAAATATAGTAACGAAAACCTTTGCTAAAGAGGTCACTCCCGGTGAAGGGATCTCGGCTCTTTCCCCGTAGAATGAGGTGCAGGATATTCCAACTGAATGCCACGATGCAAAGCAAAAGTAATCGGCTATAGTGAAGTTATTGCCCTGACGCAAACTTCTGTCCAAGGGGTCACTCCCGGTGAAGGGATCTCGGCCCTTGCCTCGTCGATTGAGGTGCTGGATATTCATAACCGAATACCACTGTGCAAAACAAAAGAGAACGTCCTTGCAATAACAGCTTTTTGAAAAAATGTTCCAACAACATCAGATTAGGTTTGTTTAACTTGCATTGATCCGAATCAATGCAGTCCCATCAATTGATCACACCAATAAAGAACGAAAATAATGATGTACGTATATGCCATCCGCATTCGCCACTGGGTCCCGTCATTACCCGTTAAGTTACTTAACTAACGACAGAGCGGGGACTGGACTAGCGCGGATGCAAAACATATACAACATCTACTAGTATATATATCAATATATAATATTCGCTCAAGGCGTGATACAATGCAACATCACAGAAATGTAATAAGCATCACAGAACAATACAGATATCTGGGATCCCCGGGTTTCACAGAGCCGCTACTGAAACCCGACGTTCCCTTGGTCATGTGGATAGCCTGTGCAATGAAATCCTAGACCCCTACGGGCGCGGCAAGTTACCCGTCAAAACCTGAAGCGAGGCAGCCCCTTTCAGCAACGTGAATGGACCACCCAGCACTTCACGGTAACTTGGGCACCCCTCCTGGGTCAACCTATACCCCCTACGGGTGCGGCGAATAGCCCGCCAATTCTAGAGTGAGGCCCCCTCCGTCTCAACACCATGAGATGCGGGCCCGTTGTCCTCTAGAACCCGGCTATCCGTGCACCCCACCGCGGGGTAATCCTAGTACAGAAAGTAAAATATACATACAACGGGTACATATACCTCAACCAGGTCGTGCCCCAAAAGAATAATATACAAACAGGCAGTGACGGCAGTCCACATGTCAGATACTCGCCCCGCAATATCAAATGTACATAAATAACCAAACTGTACTAAACTTGCATCCAGGCTATCCCCCATGACCAATCTGCAACATCACAGCAAAACACAGAACATCAACGTGAATGTCACGTTCGCAAATCCGTCTAAAAGGGCTATAGCAGTTAGACAGGATTTACCGATCAAGTGACATTCACGGTCGCAGATATAATGTAAATACTGTGAACTAACATGTTTAAAATATTCGATCGATCAAATTTATCCAAGTGGGCCCCAAGCACTACTGTAGCACTCAAAGAAAATCTGGGCCCAAAAAGAATATACCAAAACCCTTATTTTCAACACAGAGACCCTCTGTAAAAATTTGATTCACTGAACAGTAAAGGTAGCGGCGGAACCGTAGCCCAAACATGGGTTTGGCCACGGTTCCGCGGTGGAAGAGTGCGTTCATGCGACCAAATTTTAACAGAGTGCTTATAATTCCCTGCACGTGTTTCTGCAATGTACTGAAAAAATTTTCGAGCCTAAAAAATTTTGACAAAGAACTGATGCATTGAAATCGCGGGTTTTGGAATTTTGTTCGATCGAAGATGTAAACACATTAGACCAAGCTAGACTAGGTTAATGGCGTGGCTCTGATACCAGTGTAAATGCACGGCGGCGCTCCGGTCGTCAATCCGAGGCCAAAATGCGGAAAAGATAATTTACTTTAACTTTTAAACCGGCACCACCGCGCACTAAAATCCCGGATCAGGCCATTAATCTAATCCTAGCTAACTAGAGAAGGGGTAGAGAGATATACCGAGCGATCCGTGTCCTTCGATCTTCTCGTCGTCGTCCCGATCTCCCCGCGGAATCTCCGGTCTTCGCCTCCTCGCCGGAAGGGCACCACATCGCCGGCTTCTTTTACGGGCTCCCACCTCTGGACCAAGGCAACTCGGGCACGAAGTTGGCGAGTCGACGTGCCCAAGGGTACTTTAGATGATGTGTAGACGGCTATATGTCTCATGGGGTTTGAGGAAGTTGCCTTTGGTGGAGGAATGAGATGATAGCATTTTTAGAGATGAAATTGGGGATTTTTGCAAGCACAAGAGAACCAAAAATCCCCCACAAAAATAATGGGCAGCCCCATCCCATATTGGCCGGCCCCTAATGAGGTGAAGAGAGAGAGGGGAAAAGTCCAAGGGGGTGTGTGTATCAATCATGCAAGAGAGAGTGTGATAATGAGAAGAAATAATCATCAACAAAATCCAACACTCCATCAACCATCATGACACCCAAAGTCAAGTAATGATGAAGTCAAGAAGTCAAATGATGGTGCAACCATCATGAAGCAACAATATGCAAAGACCACCCTCCACAATGCTAATTTGCACAATTGCAAATAAGCCCTCCTCCACCAATTTTCAGCCAAGGAAAGAAACAAAGGAAATTGGCCGAAACGGAAAGCAAACTCGCAACTTCATAAAACTGATCCCGTAATAAATTACAGGAAAATCCCGCTACTGTATATACATACCCGCATTTGTATTCCGACCGAAATACAAATGCAATGAGACAAAATCTACACTGTACAATACTAGGATCCGGCTTAAACCAAAGCCCGCTAGTATTAACCGTCCGATCATGATCCGTGCAATACCACATGTATCTGATCGAACCCTGCCATATCTCCATACGGCCTCTATAGCGTTTCGCCCGAAACTTGAGAAACTAGTCTGTGGGGGACTCTAAAGACTCGTCAACACCTTGGTTATGGATTTAACCACAAGCACGTCAGAGGTATTAGCCATACGTAACGGGCCACCAGGTATTGACCAAAAGGGACGTCGATGAGCGAACTCATCCTGACACCCTACTGAGCCTGTCAGTGACAATATCCGTACAGTCTGGTCCGTTCGTCTATGAGCATCGCATGGCGGGCCTAGGGGGTTGGTAAAAGTCAGACCCCCAAAAGCGGTACAAGTCGTGTTGGAGTGTAGCCTAGAACACCCTGAGATATTACTGGAATACCTACCAGAAAATCTCCTGCCTTGGCCAAGGACTTCGTGTAATGGCTCTCGTAGACACAGCGCGACCTCACCCCCAATACCGGGAGAGACGAACCCCTGCAGATCCGCTCACTGCCTCCATGTGGCTCGGGACTGTACCCAACTAAAACCTGTTTGCACGTCTCCTTTGAGCGTGGTAGGGTAGTAATCAAAGTACAGTGGGAACTCACACGAGACAAATGACGATCTGAGGTTGATGAACTAACCTGTACACATGTCACCAGGGAACTGCTATCTGACGTCGGGTATAAGACCAACTAGCATGTTCCCGGCGAGTCCTGTCCGGTGTACTCATAACCCAATGAGCACCTGTATACATCTTAGGTGAACCAACTGACACCAATGGCTTGTGAGACCGGCCACCGCCCCTCGTCGGGGTCTCGACTGTATACACTAGTCTACTCTGGAGTATCGATGCCCTGTATCAAAACTCCCACGACCAGGGACCTTTTAAGGATGTGCTTATAGACTACCAGCTCCCACGTATATGATCACCCTCATACTGCTGGCAGTCAAGCAAGAATCCTAGGGGCTCTATCAACGCGCAATAGTGACCTGTAAGGTCACCTAAAGCAGTACACGATGATAAAGATAAACCAGATAGCATACTATCATCTTGAGTAAGACTGTTCTACTGGGACAGGTCCTCCCTCAATCATTGCAATCACGTGCCTGTGATCCAATAATTGACTCTGAGGGCACTATCTCCAACAAACCCCATATTGTAGTAGTTTTTCAGTTGTATTTAGTAACTCCATCAACCAGACTTGTATATTTATTAGACTTAGAAGACCGGTGTATATTCTTTCGACTTTAGAGTCGCGCTTGTATTATTATGGTTTTCTTGATGATCTTGGGTTTCCTTTGAGTTATGATTCTCGCCCTTCGGCGTTGTATATTATATTGTTTGCATGGTTGTGATCGCCGATTGGCGAAGAGCTAGCTCCCGCTTGGGGATGCCTTTTTATATATTCCATGTGTTGTACCCATTTGGGGCCCGTATTTACGAAGGAAACTCTGCCGAAATTTTCGGAAAAGACTTGAGATTTTAAAAATGCATACTTCGACTTATTTTGTTAAACCACTTGCTTTAAAACTAAAGTTTTTCTTAACTTTCTTCTTTAAATGGTTTAGATTTCTGGAATTTTGGCTTACTTGAATTAGGTGAGGTCCTTTAAACTTCATATGACTCAAGTGCCGTCACATGCCATTTCGGGTCGTGACAGATAACGTGGAGCGTATCATTCCGTCTCCAAAAAACGAAAAGCGCAAATAACGTTGTGTAATACGTAAGCCACATGGAGTATTATTAATTTATTTTAATAATTATTTATATTCATACTAAATTACAAATTTAAGTAAAAATAGTTCAATTTAACATGTTTACATTCATCCTTAGGTATTCAAAGTAATCAAGTGAATTTAGTTTTTTTTATATTTAGCTTATGGAGAATTGAAAGTTGGAGGGTGTGCTACGTAAATATTAGATAAACTTGATCTATTGCAGTTCAAATCCAGTTTAATAACAAAAATCATATGTAAAATCTTATTTATAAATAGCGTAGGTTATGATATTGCTATCAATTCGTTGCGTAACGTAAGCTATTTGCAGAAATAACGTAAAGTAATGTAAGTTACTTTGTATTTAAGTTATGCGGTTGAGTTACGTAGCAAATAGGTTAAGTTATGTTACATAACGCAAAATAACGAGTTACGTAACAGGGTTTTTTCAATATGTTCGAGGGTGTAGAGTGTTTTTCGTCATCCTATGGAGGTGGACGCGCTCGCTTATCAGGCGTGTATAGATTCTCCCTACCCCCATGGTGGGCATGGATTTATTGATCTTGGAGATTCTAATCTTCAGCGGTTACGAACAAAGCTGCTGTTAATTACCCCTCGTCTTGACTGGAGAGAATCTCCAATTAAGGAGTCATACGTATCGTGCGAACTCATTATTTGATATGTATTTTGTGTGCAGAGTTGTGTTTGAAAACAATCCTAAGCCTCTTTTAACATATCCGGAGCCATCACACGGGGTCGTGCTGCCCGGTCAGCGGGCTGGAGGTCAAGAAGGCTAGCAGCCCCTTTGGAGGGCGCGGGTAGCGCACCCTGAAACAAAAACTTTTTTATGGAAAGTGACTTGAGTGTGTCGAGGAGCTCCGAGAAGGGGAAAAAGAGAGAGTAGGAAAGAGATGAGGAGTGAGAAGCATGGGACCTTTGAGGGGGTCCCAAAGGTGGGGGATCCCGAAGCAGGGGACCCCTTTGGGGGGTTCCCGACAGCGGGAGCCCCTTTAGAGGGGTTTTGAAGGTGGGGACCCTTTTTAAGGGGGTCCCGAAAATGGAACCCCGTGAGGGGGTTCCAAAACAGGGGACCCAAGAAGTGCCCCGAAGCAAGGGACCCCTATTGGGGGTTCCTTGAGCGAGGGATCCCAGAGCTGAGCACGGGTGCATCCTGATTGGTACGAAAAAGTGTGTTTAGTAGTTAACCGCAATCAGAACGGTGTCGTGTGTAGCTAGACCGAGGTGAGTACGGGTCGTCCTCAGGGAAACGTTGAATCTTTTACTCTTACTTTAGATGTGTTGAAAAAGAGAGGAGGAATAAGAAATGGTGAAGAGGTTTCTAGATCTACGTTAAGCAAGAATGCAAAATATAAAGATCTAGATTATTTTAGGGATGTAGTTAATATAATAAGAGGGCTTGTAGGGTTCGTTAGGATTTAGTAGTTATGGACGATTAATTAAAAGTTACCATTTTTATCCTTTAATAGATTTAAAACTAGAACGACGGTGATGCGTGTAGATTAGAGTTTCTGGAGGGAAAAGGAATCCCACTCTTAACCCTTATCTCGACACGGAACTCCGTTCATATCTAGCCTTTACCAAAACAATCATTAATCTAATCTCTAATCGCGGTCGGAACTAACAAAGAATTGTTAGCGCGCCCAATTAGGATGTTAATGATTCTTTTGATAAAGTTCATAAACTTTATAGGACTTAAAAAGGGTTTAGAGATGTTCATCATCCATTAGCCTACCCTAATCCTACGAACCCTAACAAGCGGAGAATTACTCGCGCATGTTGGGAGAAAAAGTGATGGAGAGAAAATGCATAATTAAACTACGAAGAAATAGAATAAGAAAAAGAAAGCTACCTTTATTAATCAACAATATTCATTACACTTTGATTCCTTAGAAAATGATTACAAAGACTAGTTTGCTTCTCGATCTCTTCCAAGGAGGTAGATGAACAGTTGATGATCAGCCTAGATGCGTGAGCCATCTTGGACTTCGTGATCTCGTCGGCTTGATCATTTTTCCAAGAAGCTCTCGGTCTTTATTTATAGTCCCAAAACCAGAAATTTAGATGCCTAAATTGGGGAATGGTAGTTAGGATCCACACAGAGAAATTCCAGCCCTTAACTTCACTTCCATGCGGCGGATCCGCGGCATCAAGGGGCTCGGGCCGCGGATCCACGGCCTGATGATCTTATCCCTTGATCAATTTTTTATGGGTTGCTCCTTGTGACATGTGGCGATCCTTGGAACCTTCAGAATTTGGAAATCTTTTCTTTTCTTCTGCCAGAATTGATTTCTTAATTTTGATTTCTTAATTAGGCAGGTTAGCTCTAACAACTTGATTTCCTTGATTTAAGACCTGAAAATTCTGCACAACAACTTAAATAATATTTAGTAGACTTAGTTCTACTAGGATTAGGTCAATGATATTATTTCCATACATTTTCCTACCAAATTCTAATTATAATATATCAACACATGGAAAATAGTATTTTTACACATAAACCCCCGTATGTATGATATATTATAATAAAGACCTTTTTTAATATGGAAATGGTAGGAAAAATGTAATAACAAATGTGCAGTTTTATCAACTGAACAAATACCCCCAAACTTATCTTTGATCGTCCCGAGAAAACTAGTTTATTCAAGAGAAGGAGAAAACTAAGCACACTTTCGTAGGCAAACACGATTGCACTGAGCACGTGCAACAAGCCGTTAAACCTCTAGGTGTCCCTAGTAGGAGGAGTGTTGTCTCCTGAGCGTTTTTCAGCGGATTACACCCACAAAATCCTATAATAAAAGAGAGATGGTGAAATTTACATATAAAGATAAGAACAAAAAAAAAGACTTTGAAAATTTAGAGTTTCCAACTCCACTAGCTTTTCAGTTGTCATGAGCCCTATCTTAATAGTCATGAAAAAATGTTAGAAATCACATCATCCCTCAATAAAATATCGTCTTTATTCTTCATTCCTACCTTTCATCCAAACATCGATCATATACCCCTACGTGTGTGAAATGGACATCCCTACACTCGGAGAATTCAATTCAAGCTATCATACTCTTGTTCATCTACCTCAGTACTTTTTAACTTGATGAATATTTAGATTTGCTCACATATTTTCATGCGACCGTTAATACTTCTTGAGGTACTAACCGACCGATTACTCATGTGCTTGCTGATTAGGTGATAGTATTTTCCTCGTCTTGCACCACCTAAGGCTTAGCAGTGACTCCCAGACCAGTTGGCCTTAGGGCACTAGGTGATGAAGCACGCTCGCTATATTTTTTTATTGCTGCCTTGGCGATAACAAAACCAGTGTTCATTTTTCTTTTCACTATTTTTATATTTTTCTTCATTTATTATTTTCTTCATACTTTGGCTTTTAGACAAGAGCATTTCAAGGTATCCTCTACTATCCCGAGTTTCAAGACGTGTGTAAGTGCATATAGTAGGGTATCAACATTCAAATGTTTGGCTTCCAGAATAGGAATTATTTTTCCGACTTATTTTTATCCTCAGATTAGTGACTTCCTTCATCTTACTAACCCTTGGGACAACAGCTCATAACTACTTATTACTAGTTCATTTAAGAAAACTTCTAATTTTCTTGGTTTTCTTAAACTATTCCTATCTTTTGGATGTAATTTTTCACTTTCTACTCTTTTGTTATAATTTTTTTTTTAAATTGTTGAAAATGTTGTGCTTATGCAAAGTATAATACAAATTGATGCGTAAATAAGCACAAACCTCTCCCAAACCTGTTTACAGTAGTGTCCTCACTGATGTCATCCGTTAAGCTCAAAAACCTGTAGACTTAGGAGGAAATTATTAATGGGGGCAAGAATATATGAAAGTGAAAATCCTCCCCCAAACTTATTTTTGGCTCACAATTTTTTAAAAATCATTTTCTTTCAAGAGCTAAAATAAAACCCCCCCAAACCTGAGTTAAACAATGTTAATCATTTAAAATCACACGAGGGGGTCAAGGTTATTGGTCAATACCAAGCTTTGAAAAGACCGAAGGTCAACACCAACCATTCAAAAATTTTATCGATGAAGCACCAAGGTTGGTGGAAGAACATGTCGCCTTTCGACGTGAAGAAGTGGGGAGGCGATAAGAGGTGTAATGGAAAAGGATTGCGTCTCAATTTGGAGAGACGACATAGTGATAGTAATGATGGATTACTCGTATTATCATGATTGTCCAAAAGAAGGGGTGGAGGTCCAATTTCTTTGTCTTGGAGTTGATTCATCTCAACACCCGTGTCTTTTAAAAATGCGAGTTCATCAGCGAAAATTTCCTCAAAGCTTTCGTCGATACCCCGAATAATAATGTCATCAGAAAAAATGGGGTGATCGTTGTTCACACCATAATATTGTATTATTATATTCCCCATTCTTATTCTTTTTATAAATAAACAGGTGCTTTTGACGCATGTCTGCTTCATATTACAGGTTACAGGTTCTTGGAGCTAAAACAGTGAAAAAGACAAAAAAAACGACACAAAAAAGGGACTTTGACCAACAAATAGAAGGATCTTAATCAAGCCTACACAAAAGATCAGTACAAGGCAACGCAAGGTCCAAGATTACAAAGCAAACGGTTAAAAGTCCACTGCTATTGTTCACTGGAGATCTGGAAGAAATAGAGAATCCAGATTGAATAAAGATCCAAACAAATAAAAAGCCCAAGAAGCCCAGAATCAGTTCCAAAATTTCCAGACATAAAATTTTACCAAAAGCTTGGAAGTCTACTTTGACTAGGTCTTCCTAAGGATATTTTGGTAAATGTATACATGCGAATCAATTGTAACTTAGGGTTTCTATCTCCTATAAATAGGAACTCTAAATCATTGTAAAGGCTATGCCTCCCTTTAATAACAAATTCAGAATTCTTTATAGAGAGCATCAGTGTTTCTTTTCAATTCATGAATTCAGATCTGACAACCCTGCGTTGATGGTTGGAGAGATGCATCTGTAAGTAGATTTAATTCCTTGCCCTAGTTTAGAT
Organism: Agapanthus africanus; assembly: GCA_030015575.1. Lineage (NCBI taxonomy): Eukaryota > Viridiplantae > Streptophyta > Magnoliopsida > Asparagales > Amaryllidaceae > Agapanthus > Agapanthus africanus. The sequence goes on along the minus strand of JASDDO010000004.1, from coordinate 248,567,262 downwards.
TTCAATTCTTGCCCTAGGTAATTTTTATTCTCTGCCCTAGATAAATTTATTTTAATTCCCTAATGAGTGAGTAGTCTCCTCGCTTCTTAGGGTTAGATCTGGGGAAGGTTTGAGAGACGAAGATCTCTCATCCCCTTTCTTGCCCGTCATATATTTTCATAGAACTCCATGCATACCTTCTTATTCCGCTCCCTACGGCACTCTACCCACGAGGTAGCGGTGATATCGTAGTCTAAAGGCCCGGATTTTAAGGTTTTCCATGGAGGTTAGGGTAAAGATTGATAAAGGAAGGACAAGGATCTAGAGGAAGAACAATCTTCCCAATCATCCTAATCCTTTTTATTAATATTTACCATCACACCTAATTAGATCTTCATATGGATATAGAAAGCGGTGAGATTTATAGACTTTCCAAACTTAACCTAGACCTAACCCTAACAAGATTTAGATCTAGATTAATTCAGTTTTTTTAGATTAAATCCATCCGGCTCCCATCGGAATTAACTCGTTTGAGCGAATAGGAAATTCACAAAATCCCTGTGGACCGACCCGTACTCACCGGCTAGCTACCAAGCGACGCCGTTCTTGATTGCGGTAATAGATATTTTTTGAGATCAATCAAATGGCGCCGTTGCCGGATATGGCGTGTTATTTCCTTTTTGCAATTTCGGGTTAATCAAAATTAAAAAAATCTGAAAAATCACAAAAAATTTATCATTTTGTTATTTTGTGAAGGGTATCTTTGTTTGAATTTTGCAAGATCTACAATCAAGTTCGGATCTGGAAATCTCCAGAGATCAAAACAGAAAATATCAAATCTGAACAAACAGAAGATCACAACAACCGAGGAACAGAAGAAATTTGGAGGACCGAGTCAAACAAGAAGAATCTCTGTGATCTGGTGCAAAAAAAAAAAGCTGAAACGTCCGGCTGGCCGCGGAACCGCCGCGGGACACCCCATCTGGCCGCGGAACCGCCGCGGTCTGGTCGACTCAGGGCAAAAAAAAAAAACCTGTAAGTCTTCGAATCTCATCCTCTGCAAATCTCCGATATATCTTCTGAAAAATCTCCTACAGGATTCTTTGCGCTTAAAAAAATCTTTCCCCTTCCAAACAACAAATCTTGTGCAGGATTCTTTGCGCTCGCTTCAAATAGAAATTGATTGCAAGTAATATTTTTTGTTTTGCATATCTTTTATCGAAAATCTTTTTGCAAAATTTCCAAATAAAGAGTCAGCGGAAAAAGGAAAATTTTAATTAGAAAACTTGCTATTCCCCTCCGAACGGCGGCCTGGACTCGGGCGTCCGAGCCTGAGGTTCGGGGCAGATGCTAATTGGTGCTATCCGTCCACCTCTCCGAAGATGCCAAGTTGTTTATGGCACCGTGCATCGGGGGTTTAGACGGATGCGTCCGATGTAGCAGACTTCGTCAGATTCCCCCTCGTTTGAGGGGTTTTTGATTGTGGGGACGCTCTTCCCTGCAGGCGCAAGCCCCTGCAGTTAATTACGCTACCGCATCGCGGTAACAACTTTCTCCATCTCCAGCTGGTCACTTCGTGTCGTGGGTGTTTGTTTTGTGTTTTGTTGCCCGTGGATTGTTTACGGAGACTGAGTTATGTCGTCGCCCGTAGGGCGTGGACCAGTCCAAATCCGTGTTTATCTTAGATTTGGGTTTGGGGGTTTGCTTTGAGGATACGTCAGCCATACTCGAGGCTAAGATCAACTCAAACGTTTGTTAAGGATACGTTAGTCCGATTTGAGACTAAGATCAACTTAACAGGATCGTTTAGATCCGACAAAAGAGCGTTTGGGCTCCATTGTTCCAGTTTAGGGACATAGTGGTCCATCGTATATATGGCCGTCGGGACCCGTCACCTCTCTGACGACGTTGAAGGATTACAACGACGGATGTCAGAGGAGTTCAGAGATGTACCCTTGAGCCAAAGTTAATTTGGGGGATTCATAGTCCGATCTGTTTGAAGGTTTAAGGATACGTTAGCCATCTTTGAGGCTAAGATCAACTTAAACGAGACCGTTTAGATCCGACAAAAGAGCATGCGGGGCTCTATTGTTCTAGTTTAAGGACATTGCGGTCCATGGGTAGTTTAAGGACATTGCGGTCCATGGGTAGTTTAAGGACATTGCGGTCCATGGTTAGTTTTAAGACATCTCGGTCAAGGTTAAGGACGTCATAGTCCATGGGTTTAAGGACTTCACAGTCCGGTATGTGCACTGGATGCTTCACACGGGTTCACTGCCGTGCTTGGCGAGGACCAGGCTCCGCTCTGGGCGTTTTCCGTGGGGTCAAAGAGTGACATTATCCACGTTCCACGTAACCAGGAATTTTGCACTAGATGCTTCACACGGGTTCACTGCCGTGTTCGGCGAGGACTAGGCTCCGCTCTGGACGTTTTCCGCGGGGTCAAAGAGTGACGTTATCCACGTTCCACATGACCAGGAATTTTGCATTAGACATGGGTTTAAGGACCCCACAGTCCATATCATGGGTGGTCGTCGGGACCCGTCACCTCTTTGAAGACATTGAAGGATTACAATGCCAAGTATCAAAGGAGTGAAGAGATGTACCCTAGAACCGGAATGGATTAAATAGTCCTTGGCCCCAATTTGGGATCAAGACCCATTAATTATATTATGAGCCCATTGGCCCAGTTAATTACGAATTGAGGACTTATGGCCAGCTTGGGCTAAGTCCTATCATGTCTGGAATATTGACTTCTTGTGGATCCATTGAGGGAGAGGCTTTGCCTCTATCCCTTTAGCCAATTGGGCCAAAGCCTAGTGTTAAACACTTCAGAGCAATCAGTGTTGAACACTGGTAATGAGGTTGACAAGTTAGTGTTTAACACTAAAAGATAATTGGTGTTAAACACCAGCAACAAGGCTTTCAGATTGGTGTTAAACACTAAAACAGATCAGTATCAAGCATTGGCAACAAAGCTCTCAAATTAGTGTTAAACACTAAGGTAGTCAGTGTTTTAACACTGCAAATAAAGTTCTTTGATTAGTGTTGAACACTACGGCCCAACAGTGTTTTAACACTGGATTCAGGAGTTCCAACTTAGTGTTAAACACTAAAGCAAGAGGGGTCACGTGGCGACACGTGAGAGCGCCCTCCCTTCATTTATTCTGCTGAGATTGCTGCATCTTTCAGAGCATCACGTGCCATCACGTGACGGGCATTCATATGCCTATGTATTAGAGCTTCTGTCAAGGGTCGCGTGGGTCACGTAGGGGACTGCCTCAAAGGGCTTTCTGTAGATCTTTTGAGGGGGTCACGTGGTGGCACGTGACCTTGCCTCCATGTAAATTGTTTAGAGAATCTGTTGATCTTTCAGGAATTAAATTCCTCAAGCTTTAATTTTCGAAGGAATTAAATTCCTACTTCCTTTTGAAGACTTATATTCTGGAGTAGAATCGAATCCTGAATCTTCTGTAGGAATTAAATTCCTCGTTTGAATAGGGTTAAACCCTAATAAAAGCTTTTTAAGGAATTAAACTTCCAGTCCCTGTTAAATTATGATTTAAGGGAATTGAATTCCCGTTGTCTCAACAGAACTAAGTTCTTAATTAGGGTTAAACCTTGTTTCTCTCTGTTCTGAAGGAATTAAATTCCCATAACACAGGGTCAAGCCCTACTTTTATCTTGGAGGAATTAAATTCCTATAGTTCTGTGAGAATTAAATTCTCGTTTTTCCATTCTCTCTCCATGTTTTGGATCTGCATGGCAGGATCTCAACCCATTGAGAATTAAATTCTCAACCTAAAGGGGAGATGTGCACTTTGCAGATCCTCTATCAAAGAGAGAAGAAATATGTTCTTCTGTTTTTTATTTTGTCAGAGTTAAACTCTGTTGAGAATTAAATTCTCCTTCTTTCAGGAAGCCTTCCCTTTCTTACCTAGGGTTTTCTTTTTGCAGAAGCTCCAAATTCTTCAAAGTATCAAGGCTCTCTCCTTTTTTCTCCCTCTGCGTGTCTATCTTTTTTGTGTGTCTTGGCTCCTATTTATAGGAGAAGCCGCCGAATCAATCAGTTTTCGATGAATCTTCATTAAGAGATTTGGTTTGCATCCATCATTCGTTCTGGACCTTCGGATTATTAGGTGAATTTTATTCACCATTGGATTTCAGATCCGGGGATTCTCCCTTGTAATTTCTGTTAGATTTAAAGGGGAAATCTTTCCAAACTCGAGATTTTTCCATAGATAGATGATATTTAATCATCTCTGAATCTTTAATTTGATCGGTTCCAGATAATTGCTTTCCTTTGGGAAGATTTGAATCTTTTTCAGAATTTAATTCTGTTAGCAAAATGGGCTTTGAAAGCCGGTCACGTGTGACCACGTGACCCATGGTCACGTGTGGACACGTGACTCTCTCGGAACGAGCCTTTTTCTTCTTTTGGACTCTGCCTTCTTCTGCTGCTTAGCCGTCACGTGCTACCACGTGAGCCCTGGTCACGTGTGAGCACGTGACCCTTGTTTGGCGCCTTTTTCCTTGGTTCAATTGGAGAGCGAGTCTGCTGCTTTGAACGTCACGTGCCAACACGTGACCCTGGTCACGTAGGAACACGTGACCTCCTCTGAAGCCTTTTCCTTGACTTGATCAGGGAACCAATGTGCCCTTTTCCACTGCTTTTATATGTCACGTGTCAACACGTGACTGCTGGTCACGCGTAAGCACATGGCCCCTTTTTGAAGCTTTTCCCAGAAGCTTTCCTGATTTTAAATCAGGAAACAAATGCCCCCACAGCGTTGTTCTCACGTGTCTGCACGTGAGTGCAACGCTGTCACCTCTTGTGACCGTTGGATTCCTTTAGGGATCTGGGGAGATGAAACGTTTCCATTGCCTTCTATAAATACCTATGTCTCTTCATAGGAGCCTTCGCTTTGCTCATCTTCTTCTTCTGAGAACTTCTTCCTTGAGAATTTAATTCTCGCTTTCAGAGCTTAGTTCTATGTCTTGAAACAATCTTCGGAGTTTAACTCTGTTCGAAAAGAATCCTTTTTCTCAGGTAATGTTTTTGGACAACGATGGACCTTCACATTTCTCTGGATTTTAAATCCAAAACAAGGGTTTTCACCCTTTTTCCTTCATATTTTCCATAAGAACATGAAACCGCTTAACCCTCAAACTGTAGATCTCTTAGGGTTTAGATAATCTTTGAGGAGATGATGATGGCGTTTCAACCCCATGGAATTTAATTCCATCAAAAATGTTTCTGGGGGATTTGATTCCCTTTTCTTAATTAGGAATTTAATTCCAATGAAGAACTCAGTTTCTTCGCATGGAGGCTTCCTGAGGTCTCTTGGCCCTAGGTGGTTCTTCCTGCCATTAATGCAATGGGGCTTTTGTAATGATTCTCGTGACTTTTATTTCAGGTATCATGGATGCCCATCTGTATAGTCTTGACGAGATCATTTCCTACGGGAATATTCGCGCGCTGGGCCGCAGTCAGAACCAGGAGTTCACCGATGCTCAGTGTGCCGAGATCATGAGCCGCTTTGACGAGTACAACCATCGGCTGCTCCCCCGTCGCTCTTCTCTTCTGAGGCTGATCGTGCTGGCGATCAGGGAGGCTCTCCCTTTATTTTGTGCTGGTGTGCCGCTTAGGTCATTGGACGCCGCCGAGGATAAAGTACATTCGGTGTATCTGATGCACTTGATCTCCAAGAGAAGGCGGGATAATCTCATTGATCTCCTGCATCAGATTTTTCAGCAATCAGCCATACTTGCCGCCTACCGAAGGATAGAGGACATCCGCGGGGACCCCGACGCTTGTGACCGTGAGAGAAAGCATACTCGGGAGGTTCGAAATGCTTGGAAGATCTTGAATAGAGTTAATTTCGAGTTTCTCAACCCATGCCCCGCGTCTGAAGCCTTGCCATTGTAAAAGTTTTCTTTTTATTTTGTATGGCCTTCTTGAAGTCTGGATGACGAGTTCTGTTGTGTCTTTATATGTTTGCATGCTTTTTCTCTGGGATTTTATTATTTTGCTACTATTGTTGTTTGTGCTTTTTTAATATGCAGGATACTACTCCAGGTTTTTCCTTTTAAATGCACACCAGGTTTAGGCCTCACGTGTTCTACACGTGGGATCCCTTGATGTGTCTGTTCACAAGATTTTCCTCATGCCATATTTTCAGTGCACAATGTTAGGTGCAGAAAAGGGGCCTTGGAAATAGTTCCATCTCCTTGATTTTCGGTGCCTTTCCTTTTTTAGGCCTTGGAAATAACTTCACCATGCGAGATTTTCTGCGCACAGCACTTAATGCACTTCATTATATATGAGGCTATAGCTTTCTTTTCCTTTTACAGAGAGATTCATATCATATATATATTTTTTTTCTTGAGAGAGAAACGAGTGCCATGGCTTGTAATCGCCCTCATGCTCGTCGACAGCCGTGGGAAGTTCCTCTTGAGGAGATGATCCCCCGCTTTGCCGCTCGGTTGGTGGACCCCCTCCTTTCTGACAACGAATGTGACTCGGCCATGCACGAGCTCTCGATCCGTAGAGGGTCTCCCCTCCCGATGGGTTCCCTCTGGCTCCAGATGATTCTCGCGGCCGTGCTTGCCGACATCCCTCCTCACCCGGCGGAGATGACCCTGGCGATGCTCGACGCGGCGGAAGAAAAGCTCGAGAGCTTTCATGAAGCGTGCCTGATTACTCAGGCCTTAAAGGACTACTCAATTCATCTGCTGAGCGAGATAAAGGCCCGGCGAGCCATTATGTTTGCTTTCGCGGACGAGCATGGCGCCAACCGATGGGGAGCGACTTCTCGCGAGAATCGTCGCTTCGATGTGCTGGAGAGAGCGGAGAGGGAGATGGAGAATTTTGTTCTTTACTTTGTTAACCCTTGCGCCTTTGATCCGGTGTTTGGTGACCTTTTCCGTTAGCGTAGTGTATTTAAATTAATCCTCTCTTTTGTATGCTTTATGCTGAACTCCCATGTAGGCTTGGTACTCGTATGCATGTTTTCGCTTGCATGAATAAACATTGTGTTCTTCTTATGAAAGCTTCTTCTAATTATCAACATTGTCATCATGTCGCATGCAAATTAATGCCTTGAATTTTATTTCTTTTTTGGATGCTCATATAATCGCGAACACATGCTCGATAGGATAAACATTGGAAATTTTCTCATTGCTTTTCATACCAGGTGATGTGAACGCGTTTCAGATCGATTATCGCTGTCGACCGGAAGCCCATTTATGCGATCTTAAGCGTGTATGTCCTCTTTCCAAGGTTGTGGTCACGAAAGTGAGCTCACATGGCCTGATAGGGCGACACGTGGTAAACATATTGTTGTGCAAGAAGAAGGGGCTCGGTCGCTGAGCGAGCTTCAGGCGAGTCTTACTGCCAAGGCCAACAAAGCGTATGAACTCTGGCGGGTGCTTCAGGAGTCCATAAAAGAGGTGGTGGCTCTCGATAAAGCTACCACGTTTACTCGTGAGAGGGTCGAGGCTCATAAGGCCACTGAGAAAGAGCTTGAAGCCCGGCTTGCTTCATATCAGGCCCAACAAGCTCAGGCGGAGGCTCGCCTTCTGGAGATCTTGCGTCATGAAGCCATAGCTCAACAACAAAACGATGAGCTGGTAAAATTACTACACCGGCCGCCGGCCTAAGGACTTGTATCTTTTCTCCCTTTTTTGTACATGCTCATGAATGAGAGTATCTCTTTCTTTGTTTCTTTCATAAATTGTACTTTGTATCCATTTTGGTTCATGAATAAAAGATACAATTTTCCTCTCAATGACGTGTCCCCTTTTTATTGAATGTATTCTGCGGACATTCTACCTTGATCTCCTTGCAGGACAGCCAAGGCTTAGGATTCAGGGTTAAGATCCGCTTCCTAAGACTTCTGCATTTTACGAGCCACGAGGGTCTCATAAAGAGTTTTTTCTCCCTACAGGTCGAGAGGATCCCATAGGTGTAAGTTCTCCTTAAGAATCGTGAGGATTCTCAAGCGGGTTTTCCCTTGAGAGCCGAAAGGATCTCACAAGAGAGTTTTTCTTCCTTACAGGTCGTGAGGACTTGTAAGTGCTGGATGTGGTCACCCTTGTCCGTGTTTTACGGAGTCAGGGGTTTCTCCAGGTATCGTAGTTTAAAGACGTCACGGTCAAGGTTAAGGACCTCATAGTCCGTGGATTTAAGGACTCCACAGTCCGCTGTTAGTTTTAAGACATCACGGTCAAGGTTAAGGACCTCATAGTCCGTGGATTTAGGGACTCCACAGTCCGACGTTTGGTTGCAGGGACCCGTCACCTCTTTGAAGACGTTGAGGAATTACAACGCCAGGCATCAAAGGAGTGAAGAGATGTACCCTTAAACCAAGGCAAAATCAGTAAGGAATCGGGGTGGTCGATCGTTAGTTTTAAGACATCACGGTCGAGGTTAAGGACGTCATAGTCCGTGGATTTTAAGGACTCCACAGTCCGGTATTTGCTCTGGATGCTTCACACGGGTTCACTGCCGTGCTTGGCGAGAACCAGGCTCCGCTCTGGATGCTTCACACGGGTTCACTGCCGTGCTCTGCGAGGACCAGGATCCACTCTGGACGTTTTCCACGGGGTCAAAGAGTGACATTATCCGCGTTCCACGTAACCAGGAATTTTGCACTAGATGCTTCACACGGGTTCATTGCCGTGCTCGGCGAGGACTAGGCTCCGCTCTGGATGCTTCACACGGGTTCACTGCCGTGCTCTGCGAGGACCAGGATCCGCTCTGGACGTTTTTCACGGGGTCAAAGAGTGACATTATCCGCGTTCCACGTAACCAGGAATTTTGCACTAGATGCTTCACACGGGTTCACTGCCGTGCTTGGCGAGGACTAGGCTCCGCTCTGGATGCTTCACACAGGTTCACTGCCGTGCTCTGCGAGGACCAGGATCCGCTCTGGACGTTTTCCACGGGGTCAAAGAGTGACATTATCCGCGTTCCACGTAACCAGGAATTTTGCACTAGATGCTTCACACGGGTTCACTGCCGTGCTTGGCGAGGACTAGGCTCCGCTCTGGATGCTTCACACGGGTTCACTGCCGTGCTCTGCGAGGACCAGGATCCGCTCTGGACGTTTTCCACGGGGTCAAAGAGTGACATTATCCGCGTTCCACGTAACCAGGAATTTTGCACTAGATGCTTCACACGGGTTCACTGCCGTGCTTGGCGAGGACTAGGCTCCACTCTGGATGCTTCACACGGGTTCACTGCCGTGCTCTGCGAGGACCAGGATCCGCTCTGGATGTTTTCCACGGGGTCAAAGAGTGACATTATCCGCGTTCCACGTAACCAGGAATTTTGCACTAGATGCTTCACACGGGTTCACTGCCGTGCTTGGCGAGGACTAGGCTCCGCTCTGGATGCTTCACACAGGTTCACTGCCGTGCTCTGCGAGGACCAGGATCCGCTCTGGACGTTTTCCACGGGGTCAAAGAGTGACATTATCCGCGTTCCACGTAACCAGGAATTTTGCACTAGATGCTTCACACGGGTTCACTGCCGTGCTTGGCGAGGACTAGGCTCCGCTCTGGATGCTTCACACGGGTTCACTGCCGTGCTCTGCGAGGACCAGGATCCGCTCTGGACGTTTTCCACGGGGTCAAAGAGTGACATTATCCGCGTTCCACGTAACCAGGAATTTTGCACTAGATGCTTCACACGGGTTCACTGCCGTGCTTGGTGAGGACTAGGCTCCGCTCTGGATGCTTCACACGGGTTCACTGCCGTGCTCTGCGAGGACCAGGATCCGCTCTGGACGTTTTCCACGGGGTCAAAGAGTGACATTATCCGCGTTCCACGTAACCAGGAATTTTGCACTAGATGCTTCACACGGGTTCACTGCCGCGTTAGGCGAGGACTAGGCTCCGCTCTGGACGTTTTCCACGGGGTCAAAGAGTGACATTATCCGCGTTCCACGTAACCAGGAATTTTGCTGATTGTATCCGCATTTCACGGGATGGAGGTTTGACTGTTGGCGATATGTATACCACCGAGCCATGGAACTGGGAGTTGCCGCTGTTCCGCTTAGCTTGAAGTTGTGTCCGTCGTTACGAGACGAATGTTGGGATGATCTCTAGGTCGCTTGTGGCCCGTCGAGATTTAGCTTCTTTCTTTGGTGAAATCCGGGGAAGGAGTATGATCCCTTCTTTGTTTGCGCCCCTGGATTGTATACAGAGGCAGATGTAACACCACCTGTAGGGCGAGGATTTCACTTCTATTTTATTTCTTTTTCCGCGATGCTCTATCATTTCAGCTTTTTATATCGCGAAGGTCGTGATTGCCCCATCATTTCGGCTATTTTCGCGATGCCCAAACATTTCGGCTATTTATTTATTTTCTGCTCGCTGCTTTTTATTGCGAGTTGCCCCATCATTTCGGCTATTTTTCATGCCTTCATTTTTACTTGCTGCTTTTTATTGCAAGTTGCCCCATTATTTCGGCTATTTTGTAGGCATGTGTGGCTTGCTAGCTTTTTCGCTGCGAGCCTGGATTTTAGGCACCGATTTCGGCATCAGCACCGCTACAACTGGAATGTTGCCAGAAGCGAATCATCATTTGCCTTTATCGATGACGAACAAAGGTGGCTCAGCAAACAGGGTTAAGGGTCCTGTCGACCAAGGCTTTTGACTTTATGAGCCGTAAGGGTCTCATAAAGGTATATCTTCCTACAAGTCGTGAGGATCTTGCAGGTGTATTTTCTCCTTAGGGATCGTGAGGATTCCTAAGCGTGTGTTCCTCTGTAAGTCGTAAGGATCCTACAAGAGGGCTTTCTCCTCATGGGTCGAGAGGACCTACAAGGGTTGGACTTTGCTGGGGAAATGTCCATTCGCGCCCGTGGATTGTATACAAGGGTCAGTATTGAATCCCTTGTAGGGCAATATCGAAGGTTGTGGAGGATTGCTTAAGCACAGGTTTAGGTCTCTGTAACTTAAGACTTTGAAATCTTATGAGCCGTAAGGGTCCCATAAGAGAGTTCTCCTTACGAGTCGTGAGGATCTCGTAAGTGTATTTTCTCCTTAGGAGTCGTGAGGATCCCTAAGTGTGTTGCTCCTTTGTGAGTCGTAAGGATCTCACGCAGGTGGTTTCTCCTTACAAGGTCGAGAGGACCCTATAAGTGTCTTTTGACGAGGTTGCGCCCTTTCGGGTTTTCACAAACGCTCGCCGGTGGTCCTGCTGTTTTTACTCACGGAGCCCTTTCGGGTTTTCGTCCGTGCCCGTTTTGCTCGTGGACGCACCGTTTTTTATTCTTTTTTTCTTTTTTTTTTATCTTGTCAGCCTAAGGATGCTGCGGTAGTAGTTTTAGGGACGTTTCGGTCCGTCGTTAGTTTAAGGACGTTTCGGTCCGTCGTTAGTTTAAGGACGTTTCGGTCCATTGTTAGTTTAAGGACGTTTCGGTCCGGCGTTAGTTTAAGGACGTTTCGGTCCATTGTTAGTTTAAGGACGTTTCGGTCCGGCGTTAGTTTAAGGACGTTTCGGTCCATTGTTATGGGAAGGCCGGCTGCTGCTTGTAAAGTCTGAGCCTAGGAAGATAGCGAGCGGACATAGTCGTCGTCATCTATCATTGACCCAGGCTGTAGCTCATTAAGCATAGTATTTCTTTAAGAAGCGGCCGTTTATTGGCCTGAAAGGCCTTTCACCGTGCATGTTCATGAGTAGATAGGCTCCATCTTGATAGACCTTGTCTATGATGTAAGGGCCTTCGTAGTTTGGCTCAAATTTCCCCCGCTTGGCACGATTGGGGATCATAGGTCTTTTGACCACTAAAACGAGTTCGCCTTGGCGGAATGTCCTCGGCCTGGTCAATCTTTCGTACGAGCGCGTCATCTTTGCTTTGTAGGCTTCTAGATGTTGTTGCGCTAAGAGCCGGGTTTCGTCGAGGGCATCAAGCTCCTCAAGCCGAAGGTGAGCATTTTCTTCTTCCGTCAGCTCGTGGTGGACTGCCACTCGTAGAGAGGGTAACTTTATCTTGAGGGGGAGCACTGCTTCTGTCCCAAATACCAACGCGTACGGCGTTGTGTTCGTGGCCATCTTGAATGTAGTTCGATAAGCCCAAAGGGCTTCTTGCAGCCTTTCGTGCCAGTCTCTCTTATTCCGGGAAACGGTCTTTTTTATGATCTTCGTCAAGGTCTTATTGAAGGCCTCGGCCAGACCGTTAGCTCGTGGGTTGTAAACTGAAGAATATCTCCAGTCTATATTGTGCTGCTGCGCGAAGCGGCTAATCTTATGGCTTCTGTAGGCTGGCCCATTATCGGAGATAATCCGCCGTGGGGTTCCGAACCGATAGATGACGTGCGTCTTGAAGAAATGGAGGATATTCTCCGTCTTTACTTCCCTCAGTGGTATTGCTTCTGCCCATTTGGAGAAGTAATCAGTCGTCGCCAGGATAAAACGATGTCCCCGGGATGATGCTGGCTCGATGGGGCCGACTATGTCGGTCCCCCACATTTCGAATGGCCAACTAGCCACCGTTGGGTGTAGTGGATTCGGATGTTGGTGGATAAAGTCTCCGTGGATCTGGCACGAGTGGCATTGCTTCGCATACTTGAGACAGTCCTGGATCATCGTGGGCCAGTAGTAGCCCATCCGTTTAATTTTTAACTTCATCTTTGGGCCTGCTTGGTGAGAACCGCAAAGTCCGTCGTGAACTTCCTGAATAACTCTTTCTGCTTCGTCAGGTCCTAAGCATCTCAGCCATAGAGAATCAAACGATCTCTTGTACAGAGTATCGTTGACGAACGAGAAAGATAGAGCTTGTTTCATGAGCTGATGTCTTGAGGATGCTTCTTTGGGCATTCGGTGGGACCTAAAGTAGTTTATGAAGACTTCCCTCCAGTCCTCGGCCTTTTCATGGTCTTTTATTTGTAGGGTCGTCTGCTCAGTCGCTCCCTTTTCTTTATATTATTCCGGAGGTATTTCTGCCGGAGCAAGCACTCGACGGCTTTGTACCACGATTCTTACATCATCGAGGTTTTCGTCCGCCAGTTCTTTAGCAAGTTTGGCTAACGCGTCTGCCTTACTGTTTTCCGCGCGCGGTATATTCTCCAAAGTATAGGAGGGAATTTGGATCAATAGTTGTTGCACCTTTTCGCCGTACCTCACCAACTCCGGTTTGCACGTTTGGTAATCACCATTTACTTGACTAACAACCAGTTGAGAATCCCCGTATATAAGGAGGTCTTCAATTCCCAGGTCGATGGCGATTTCGAGACCTGCTATCAGAGCTTCGTATTCAGCTTCATTGTTTGTCCTCGGCTCTGTTAAGGAGAAGGCGAAGCGCATTATCCCTCCTTGTGGAGTTGCAAAGATGATGCCTATCCCCGATTTGATCATTGAGATACCTTGCTTCTGTTTCTTTATGGAGGACGCTCCATCGAAATAGAGTTCCCATCGGGTGCTACCGCCGCCAATCGCATCAAATGCATGCTCGTCCGGCAAATCACAGTTCAGAGGAGAATCGGCCGGTATCGGGTGCTCGGCAAGGAAATCGGCAATGGCTTGGCCTTTTACTGCCTTGAGAGGTTGATACGTTACCGAGAACTCCATCAAGAGTAGGGCCCACTTAGCGAGTCGTCCCGTCAATATGGCTTTCGACATTAAGTATTTAAGGGGGTCTATCTTTGAAATGAGACGGACTTCATGCGCCAACGCATAGTGCCTGAGCTTTGTTATTGCGAAGATTAATGCCAAGCAATGTTTTTCAATGGGATAGTAGTTGCTTTCTGCCCCCGGCAGAACCCGACTTAAGTAGTAGAGTGCTCTCTCTTTTCCCTGATCGTTCTCTTGCGCCCATAATGCGCCCAAGGAACCTTCGAGGGCGGTTGTATAAAGAATGAGGGGTTTTCCTTTGACCGGTGCGGCCAACACCGGAGGGTTCTGCAGGTATTGCTTGATCTCGTCTAGTGCACCTTGGCATTTGTGATCCCAAACGAACGGAGTTCCCTTTTTCATCAGGTGGCTGTAAGGACGGCATTTGCCAGAAAGATTGGCGATAAATCGCCAGATGTACGCGAGCTTCCCTTGGAGAGACCGCAACTGTTTGAGAGTTCTTGGCGGAGGCATTTCCATGATCGCTTTAATCTTTGATGGATCTATTTCAATTCCTCGGTGTCGAACGATGAATCCCAGGAATTTTCCCGAGGAGACTCCAAACGCGCATTTGAGGGGATTCATTTTCAAGTTATATTGCCGAAGGCGTTGAAATACAGTCTCCAGATGCTTTAAATGATCTTCGTATGACATGCTCTTTACTACGAGGTCATCGATATAGCACTCGACAATGTCATGTATGAGGTCGTCGAAGATCTTTGTCATGGCCCTTTGATAGGTAGCGCCCGCGTTCTTTAGACCAAAGGGCATAACCCTGTAGCAGAATATCCCCAAAGGGGTCCGGGAAGCGGTGTGCTTCTGGTCTTCGGGATGCATCTTTATTTGATTGTATCCTGACGAACCGTCCATAAAGGAGAAAACCTCGTGAGTGGACGTGTTATCTATCATCAGCTCGGTTACCGGTACTGGGAAATCATCCTTTGGACAGGCTTTATTGAGATCCCTGAAATCCACACATATGCGTACTGTCCCATTCTTTTTCATTACCGGGACGATATTGGCGATCCAATCGGGATATTGGACTTCTTGAATAAATCCAGAATCGATCAGCTTCTTGACTTCGGCGTTGATGCTCATCTCAAGCTCGAGTCGCATCCTTCTTGGAGATTGCTTGACTGGCTTGATATCTGGGGATATTGCTAATTTATGCACGGCAACCTCCGGATCTAATCCTGGCATCTCAGAGTAGTTCCATGCGAAGCAGTCTTTATGCCGTAGAAGCACGTTCTTTAACGCGGCCACCTTTTCTTCAGAGAGTAGCTCGCTGACAAATGTCGGTCGCGGGTCATCTGCCGATCCTAACTCAATCTTCCTGAGGTTATCTGCAGTAGTATGTATACCATCTTCCAGTTCTTTCGGAGCGGGCGGAAATTCTGAGATCACCTCATCATCGCTGTTCTCAAAGCACCGGGGAAGGTCATCTATGTTCTCGCACTCTTCTTTTAATATCATAATCGCATAACAGGTGCGAATCCGCTCCCATGACTGAGGTGGATCCGGTTCTGCTCTTGCGGCCTTGGGTTCATGCTTTTGGGGCGGCGTTACCCTCCAGCCGTTGGATAAAGCGAATCTGCCCCGTTGGTACTGGTCCTCGACCCAGTTCTTGAAGGTGAAGCAGTCTTCGGTAGGATGTCCTATGGCTCGGTGATAAGAGCAATAGCTCAAACGAGAAGCCTTGTTAGCTTGCTCAGGGTGTCTAGACTCTGGAAGCGCGATCATTTGATGTTTTAAGGCGAGCTTGAGTAACTTCTCCGTCTTGTCTCGGGGGAAGGAGTACGCTCGACTCATCTTCTCCATGAGGGACGAATCCGAGCCGCGCAGTACCCGTAACCCTCTAATCTTGCGTCGTTGTTGTCGGCTCCTCTTCCCACTTCTTAATTTATTTCCGTCTCCGCACCGGGCCTTTCGTATGACGGGTTGACAAAGATGAGCGTCTTTGTCTTTTGGGGCCTGTTCAAATAGACGTCGCGTCCTGGCCTTCTCGTAGATGGCCATTTCGCGGTTGTGGTTTTCCTGAGCTTTCGGACCCATTTTCCTGATAGGCTTGTCCGTTCGTTCTTCAAATGACGGACTCGGCGCTTCGATCGCGGGGTGTAATTTTGACGAGGGGTTGGCATCTCCTGACAGGGCGTCCTCCTCTTCATCAAAGGTGTATATGGCGTAGTTACTGTGGACCCGTTCCCGTTTTCCCGCTCTCGCGTATCCAAGCCCGAGTGTTTCCATTTTCCCGTTGGGCAATTTGCGTTGAGTCCCGGGGACATCCCAAATCTTATTGTAGAACCGAGCCTGCCGAACAGTCTGTTTTAAGGGTACTCCTTGGCGCTTCAATAGCTTTTTTAATCCATTTGTATAGTATCTAGGTAGACGGATGGGTTGGAGTCTGTCAGGCGTAGCATCCGCGCCATGCCAGATCTCTTTCTGTACTTTCGACTCTGAGGATCGGTAGAATAGGATCACCTTCTCACCCCTTTGTCTGGGAGGGACGTAAAACGTTTGCAGGTCCTGCACATCGTGAGCTTGAAGCGTGTCGAGATCCTTGTAGTGTTCTCGCGGTACCATGGTGATTTGCAAACTATAGTCATCGCCAGGGGGTGCTTGTATTGACAGCCGATTGGAGAACACGGCATTAACTTCATCTTCTGAATCACTTCCGAAGACCAACATGGGGGCGGACGTCCCCAGGTTGTTGCGTTGAGATGGCCCTGCATAAACTATCTCTTCTTCTTCTTCGGTATCGCTCCCGAAAACAGGGATGGTGGCAGCGGTTTTGTTCTCCGGATTGCGACACCTTTCTGTATCCTCGAAATCTGTCAAAAAGTATTTTGCATCCTCGTATTTGCGGACTTCGTTCACGGAGAATGGGTTCAACTCGCCTGTTACAGTATACTCGAAACCATCTTTAAAGTACTTCATACACTGATGTTGTGTAGAAGGGATGATGTTGTACTCGTGTAGCCAAGGACGGCCGAGCAAGGCGTTGTAGCAGGTCTTGGCGTCAATGACATGGAATTTGATGTCTGTGACGAGAAGTCCAAAGCGTAATGTTAGTATCACAGATCCGAGAGTCCGTGACGATTGTGAATCGAAACCGGAGATAGTAATTTTGTCACGAGCGAGATGTTGCACACTCATGCAAATTTCCTTCAACACCCGAACATTAAGGAGGTTGACAGAGGATCCATTATCCACCAGGATCTTGCCTATCTTGATATCATGGCAGTATCCGGAGACATATAGGGGACGGTTATGGTCGCACGTCCCGAGAAGGAGGTCTTCATCACCGAAAGTGATATCGGCCGTATGCACTTCCTCCAGTTCATCCTTCATCTTTTCAGTGGCGAGGAAGGCTTGGAATTGTTCTGGTTCTTGCAACGCCTTAATTAGTGAGTCTCGCGCTTCTTTTGATAATAGGAGGGCGTCGAGAATGCTAAGCTGAGAAGGTAGCTTCCTTAGGTGCGCGAGGATGTTATAGTCCACTTTACTCCTCCTAGGAGGGTCTTTGGCAGCCAGTTCTTTCATGACTTGGTCATCTAAAGTGATATCTTCAGTGACCTTTTCCTTTCCCTTGTCTTTTCTACTTACGGGCCCGAGATTCTTTTCTGGGAGTGTGCGATTGCGCAGCTGGATGTTCTCGCAGGCCTCCGATTCCTCCTCTTTCCCTAAAACGGATTCTTTAAAGAGAGGGCCCAGAGCCATTTCTTCATCAGAGTCGCTCCCAAAGGTGAGAACTTGTGACCCCCCGGCGTTAACCATGTAACAGTTGCCAGTAGCTCTGTTGTGCCCTTCGATAGTACTTCTTCGCTCCCGACGGCTCTTGCGTTTCATGCGCTTAAAATGTTGCTGTCGAGTAACATATCCTTGCCACCATACCTTAAAGGCGTCGCACTCCTCCGTGGGGTGTGAGATTCTCCGATGATATGCGCAATAATTTGGGTGCCTCTCCGCCCCATCGTGTGCATTTCCTTCCGAGGGTGGTAGCTTCATTCCCATTGACATGGCTTTGGCAAACCTTTTCCTCGTCTTGAATATCTTCTTGTCTACTTCGGATGCCTTTTGATCTGGCGGGGGTAGTTCAACTCTTTCATTCAGTCGCCTGCATTTGGTTCCTTCTGACGTTGCCACCTCACGCTCCTGATCCGCTTTACTTTTTAGGCGAATTTCGTCTAGAAAGGCATTGATCATTTCATTTGTCAGCCACGCACGCTCAGGTTCTGCCTCCAACTTCTTAGTGCTAGGAGTTTCCTCGTCATCGGTAAAAGAGTGGGAGATCACGTTACAACTCGCCACGTACTCTTCGGATTCGTCCGACGAGCTCTCTTCATCATCTCCCTCTTGAAAGATGTGGTTGAGGAACTCTTGCAGTGTGACAGGAGTTCGCGCCTTTTGACTGTACTCTTCCAGCGCGTCGATTTGCTTCTGCAAGTTCGTGTGCTCATTTCCAAGCTTCGCGGGCTTCTTGGATTTCTTCTTCTTTTTCTTCGAAGATTTTGATGGTTGGGCGTGAGTATTTGGGCCATTATCACGAGCCTTCGTAGTTGTGCGGGGCTTCAACATCCCCTCGATAATTTGAGGTTCAAGAGGGTCTTTCCATTCGATCGCAGGGCATGCGTGAAGGTCTCTCAGCATTCTTTTGGTTTTCGTTGATAGCACGACCTCCCATGGAGCTTCTTCAATAAAGGAGCAGGTTGCCCCCAATGTATCTGCTTTCTTAGGAGTATGCGGCTGTGGTGGGCTCACCTTCCACTTCTCGGACAGTACAAACTTCCCCTGGAGGTATTGATCTTCAATCCATCCTTTGAAGACGAAGCAATCTTCAATCGGATGACTTATCGTTTGATGGTAAGGGCAATAGCTAGGGTTGTTCACCTCGGTGGGTTGCGGCGGTCGCCTTGGATTTGGTAGGTTTATAAGTCTGTTACGTATTGCCAGCTCGAATAACCGTTTCGTCTTGTCCCGTGGGAACGAGTAGGGACGTTTCATTTTCTCATTATAATACCGGCGTCTTTCTTCCAGTTGATCTGCCGGTTTCGGGGCGTTAGGTTGCTGTTGGGCATTCGCGACAAAGGTTGCCCTTCCTTTACCCTTGTCATTCCGAGGTTCCGACTTCGGGGGAGGTGGTCTATGACCCATCTGATCCATCTGAGCCAACTTGTCGATTAAAGCCTGGAACGTGGTTGGCTTAAAGAACATCATAAACTGAGAGATAGTTGCGTGGGGGTCTAGGGTTCCCACGAACATGCCCACTGCGGGTGCCTCCTCAATGCGTTGCTCGCATCTCGACCACAAGTTCCGCCAGCGTATAGCATACTGGACCCAGGTTTCGCCTGGTTTGACCCTGGCGTTAATCAAAGCAGTTATTGGAGTGCGCTCGCTGGCGCTTGCGAATCGCTGAGTGAATAACAACTCCATTTCAGCGAACGTTTTGATAGAATCGTTTGGGAGTTCCGAATACCATTCGAACGCTGTTTCTGATAAGCTACCTACGAACTGGCGGAGCAACAGTTTATCATCACCGCCGGTGTTACCGCAGAGGGCCCGGAACTGGGCGACATGTTGATGGGGATTGCCGGTCCCCTTGTACACGTGGAATTTTGGTATCGTATAGCCTTGCGGGTATTTGATTTGGTCGTACCAGCTTGGATACGGCCGCCCCGTTTTCACGACTTGACCAGCTGCCTCGGTCGCATGATGGACCCGGATTTGCTGGGCTATGTAGTCAGCCAAGTCCGCCTTAGAGATTGCCTCCTCCTTGGCCGTTGAGAGGGCCGGCAGTGGATTCGACGTTTCTCCTCGGTCGTCTTCAAGAACGATTGAGGGATCTTCGACGGGCAAGTCCTGCTGGATCATCATTCCTATCATATCTTGGAAGAGAAGGCCCATACGTTGTATGTTGGCTGCTTGTTCAGCAGCCTCTTTGTCCTTTTTCTCCAATATCCGGCGAAGGAATTCAGCGTCGGTTTCTTCTTCTTGGCGCGCGTCTGAGGATGTTTCTGGGCTTTCTTTTGGCCCGGTAAGTGCGGCCATAGCACTCATCATTTCTTGGAGCTTTTGTTGCTGCTCCTGGGCTTTCGTCACGGATCGGGTAAGTGGTCGGTGGCCTGTAGAAGTGCGGCTCTCCTCCTTTCCAGAGGCCATGTATATGGTGTGGACCATCATGCCCCCAGACTTAGGGCGTCTGGGCTCAGTGCTTTTAGCCGTCGTTGCACGTTGGGGGGTCTTCTCTGGCCTCCTCCTTTTATGCGCCATGGAGGTTGAGAGGGGCGTTGAAGTGGGCGTCCCGACAGCCTTTCGGGGTTCAGCCTGGTGACCAGCTTCCGGTTGGATTTTCAGCTTCTTGTGCGGGCGAGAGGAGTTTGGATCGATGATCGAGTCTCGGGCCTGCCGCCAAACCTTATAGATTTTGGGAGACAGCCGTTGAGGAGATTGGGGCTGTTCTGATTCCATTTCCACAACCTTTTTTAACCGGGGAGGAGACCTCTTCAGCACTGCAGTAGGAGAATTTCTTCGCACCTTATTTAGCATTTCGAAGCTGTTCCCAGTTGGAACAGCAGCATTAACTTCTGCCACCGGGGCCGATGGAGTCAACCCAGAGGGGGAGTTGCCCCCAGCGTTCCTTACTCGGCGCCAATGGCGACGTCGAGCGTGTCGAGCGGACGGCGTTGGGTCAGCAGTAAGAATGGTTTTGTCTTGCCCCCTGTGTGGGTGGGGGGTTGTTGTTGGTGTTAGCCTGTCAAAGACCGACGTCTTTTGGATAGCAGGAGCGGGAGATGGAGCCGTCAATCTTGAAAAGACCGACTTTGTGGCAGGGGAAGTCGCTTTGATGTCTTCAGGAGCAGGACCGGTCACTTTCTTAGAAGCAGCCTTCTCTGAGATTGTAGTCCCTATGATGAGTTCGCAGGATTTCCGGCCCAATCTAGAGAAGACCGAGGCGCTGACGTTGGGCGACTCGTTGAGAGGAGCCGCGGCAGGGGTAAGACGATCAAAGACTGACTTCTTGGGAGCTTCCTTTGTCAGTACCGGCGCCGCGAAGCTTGACGATGGGAGTATAGTCCCGAAGAACAATCCGGTAGTGGCCTGAGTCACTTGGTCCACCGGCATTGTGAACAACGAAGCAGCTTGGGGTCCATAGGCTATACCTCCTGGCGAGGTAGAGCGTTGGTCGCAATTGCAGTTTGAGCAGTTGGAGGACTTCGCGGAAGTAGAAGCCATCGATCCTTTGTTTTCTGCAATAGGCAAGACGCCAATTCTTAGTATCTTGAAACCCAAGGGCAACCATTAGCGAACCGCGATTGGTTCGCGAATCACGACACACGAAGTGTGGAGTGGAAAGAGGAAAAAGTCCCACCGGGCGTGCCAGAATCTGTTCCCCTCCGAACGGCGGCCTAGACTCGGGCGTCCGAGCCTGAGGTTCGGGGCAGATGATAATTGGTGCTATCCGTCCACCTCTCCGAAGATGCCAAGTTGTTTATGGCACCCTGCATCGGGGGTTTAGACGGATGCGTCCGATGTAGCAGACTTCGTCAGATTCCCCCTCGTTTGAGGGGTTTTTGATTGTGGGGACGCTCTTCCCTGCAGGCGCAAACCCCTGCAGTTAATTATGCTACCGCATCGCGGTAACAACTTTCTCCTTCTCCAGCTGGTCACTTCGTGTCGTGGGTGTTTGTTTTGTGTTTTGTTGCCCGTGGATTGTTTACGGAGACTGAGTTATGTCGTCGCCCGTAGGGCGTGGACCAGTCCAAATCCGTGTTTATCTTAGATTTGGGTTTGGGGGTTTGGTTTGAGGATACGTCAGCCATACTCGAGGCTAAGATCAACTCAAACATTTGTTAAGGATACGTTAGTCCGATTTGAGACTAAGATCAACTTAACAGGATCGTTTAGATCCGACAAAAGAGCGTTTGGGCTCCATTGTTCCAGTTTAGGGACATAGTGGTCCATCGTATATATGGCCGTCGGGACCCGTCACCTCTCTGACGACGTTGAAGGATTACAACGACGGATGTCAGAGGAGTTCAGAGATGTACCCTTGAGCCAAAGTTAATTTGGGGGATTCATGGTCCGATCTGTTTGAAGGTTTAAGGATACGTTAGCCATCTTTGAGGCTAAGATCAACTTAAACGAGACCGTTTAGATCTGACAAAAGAGAATGCGGGGCTCTATTGTTCTAGTTTAAGGACATTGCGGTCCATGGGTAGTTTAAGGACATTGCGGTCCATGGGTAGTTTAAGGACATTGCGGTCCATGGTTAGTTTTAAGACATCTCGGTCAAGGTTAAGGACGTCATAGTCCATGGGTTTAAGGACTCCACAGTCTGGTATGTGCTCTGGATGCTTCACACGGGTTCACTGCCGTGCTTGGCGAGGACCAGGCTCCGCTCTGGGCGTTTTCCGTGGGGTCAAAGAGTGACATTATCCACGTTCCACGTAACCAGGAATTTTGCACTAGATGCTTCACACGGGTTCACTGCCGTGTTCGGCGAGGACTAGGCTCCGCTCTGGACGTTTTCCGCGGGGTCAAAGAGTGACGTTATCCACGTTCCACGTGACCAGGAATTTTGCATTAGACATGGGTTTAAGGACCCCACAGTCCATATCATGGGTTGTCGTCGGGACCCGTCACCTCTTTGAAGACATTGAGGGATTACAATGCCAAGTATCAAAGGAGTGAAGAGATGTACCCTAGAACCGGAATGGATTAAATAGTCCTTGGCCCCAATTTGGGATCAAGACCCATTAATTTTATTATGAGCCCATTGGCCCAGTTAATTACGAATTGAGGACTTATGGCCAGCTTGGGCTAAGTCCTATCATGTCTGGAATATTGACTTCTTGTGGATCCATTGAGGGAGAGGCTTTGCCTCTATCCCTTTAGCCAATTGGGCCAAAGCCTAGTGTTAAACACTTCAGAGCAATCAGTGTTGAACACTGGTAATGAGGTTGACAAGTTAGTGTTTAACACTAAAAGATAATTGGTGTTAAACACCAGCAACAAGGCTTTCAGATTGGTGTTAAACACTAAAACAGATCAGTATCAAGCATTGGCAACAAAGCTCTCAAATTAGTGTTAAACACTAAGGTAGTCAGTGTTTTAACACTGCAAATAAAGTTCTTTGATTAGTGTTGAACACTACGGCCCAACAGTGTTTTAACACTGGATTCAGGAGTTCCAACTTAGTGTTAAACACTAAAGCAAGAGGGGTCACGTGGCGACACGTGAGAGCGCCCTCCCTTCATTTATTCTGCTGAGATTGCTGCATCTTTTAGAGCATCACGTGCCATCACGTGACGGGCATTCATATGCCTATGTATTAGAGCTTCTGTCAAGGGTCGCGTGGGTCACGTAGGGGACTGCCTCAAAGGGCTTTCTGTAGATCTTTTGAGGGGGTCACGTGGTGGCACGTGACCTTGCCTCCATGTAAATTGTTTAGAGAATCTGTTGATCTTTCAGGAATTAAATTCCTCGAGCTTTAATTTTCAAAGGAATTAAATTCCTACTTCCTTTTGAAGACTTATATTCTGGAGTAGAATCGAATCCTGAATCTTCTGTAGGAATTAAATTCCTCGTTTGAATAGGGTTAAACCCTAATAAAAGCTTTTTAAGGAATTAAACTTCCAGTCCCTGTTAAATTATGATTTAAGGGAATTGAATTCCCGTTGTCTCAACAGAACTAAGTTCTTAATTAGGGTTAAACCCTGTTTCTCTCTGTTCTGAAGGAATTAAATTCCCATAACACAGGGTCAAGCCCTACTTTTATCTTAGAGGAATTAAATTCCTATAGTTCTGTGAGAATTAAATTCTCGTTTTTCCATTCCCTCTCCATGTTTTGGATCTGCATGGCAGGATCTCAACCCATTGAGAATTAAATTCTCAACCTAAAGGGGAGATGTGCACTTTGCAGATCCTCTATCAAAGAGAGAAGAAATATGTTCTTCTGTTTTTTATTTTGTCAGAGTTAAACTCTGTTGAGAATTAAATTCTCCTTCTTTCAGGAAGCCTTCCCTTTCTTACCTAGGGTTTTCTTTTTGCAGAAGCTCCAAATTCTTCAAAGTATCAAGGCTCTCTCCTTTTTTCTCCCTCTGCGTGTCTATCTTTTTTGTGTGTCTTGGCTCCTATTTATAGGAGAAGCCGCCGAATCAATCAGTTTTCGATGAATCTTCATTAAGAGATTTGGTTTGCATCCATCATTCGTTCTGGACCTTCGGATTATTAGGTGAATTTTATTCACCATTGGATTTCAGATCCGGGGATTCTCCCTTGTAATTTCTGTTAGATTTAAAGGGGAAATCTTTCCAAACTCGAGATTTTTCCATAGATAGATGATATTTAATCATCTCTGAATCTTTAATTTGATCGGTTCCAGATAATTGCTTTCCTTTGGGAAGATTTGAATCTTTTTCAGAATTTAATTCTGTTAGCAAAATGGGCTTTGAAAGCCGGTCACGTGTGACCACGTGACCCATGGTCACGTGTGGACACGTAACTCTCTCGGAACGAGCCTTTTTCTTCTTTTGGACTCTGCCTTCTTCTGCTGCTTAGCCGTCACGTGCTACCACGTGACCCCTGGTCACGTGTGAGCACGTGACCCTTGTTTGGCTCCTTTTTCCTTGGTTCAATTGGAGAGCGAGTCTGCTGCTTTGAACGTCACGTGCCAACACGTGACCCTGGTCACGTGGGAACACGTGACCTCCTCTGAAGCCTTTTCCTTGACTTGATCAGGGAACCAATGTGCCCTTTTCCGCTGCTTTTATATGTCACGTGTCAACACGTGACTGCTGGTCACGCGTAAGCACGTGGCCCCTTTTTGAAGCTTTTCCCAGAAGCTTTCCTGATTTTAAATCAGGAAACACTTGCAAACATTGAAATTCACAAAAAATCTTTGATTGTAAGTGATTTTCTTTCTGTTTGCATATCTTTAATCGGACTTTAAGGGGCTTTTGACCAATTCAGATTGGGTGGGGATTTCATCACCCTTCCCAGGACCCCAGAAATCACATAAAGCATTTGCATTGACCAATCTTTAATTAAAAAAATACTAGACTCAGCCCTAAGGACTTCGAGCTCAATAGGACAGAGGACTAGTTATAGGCATCGACCGTTTATCCTAACCTGACTTTGCGGTTTCTAGACAAGTGTGTCTAAGACAAGTGGTTACTTAATTAGGACCGCTACTTGTAGCGGGGAGCTTCCCA
This sequence comes from Agapanthus africanus, assembly GCA_030015575.1. NCBI lineage: Eukaryota > Viridiplantae > Streptophyta > Magnoliopsida > Asparagales > Amaryllidaceae > Agapanthus > Agapanthus africanus. Next base: position 248,542,452 of record JASDDO010000004.1, on the reverse strand, counting down.
CTTACCTGGCACTTAGCTGGCCGCAATTGGCGGTGAAGAGGCGGTTTGAGGTCCTATTTCTAGCCCTTTGGAACAGTTAGGAGCTGTCTAGCTGACCTAGATGACCCTAGATCTAGGCCTGATTGTGCATTTCTGGTTGATTGCATTTTTGTCTTAGCCCTCTATCAAAAAATCCTTTTTGCAAACGGTTACAAGAAAAGAAAAGAAAAGAAAAGAAAAAGGAAATTTTTTTATAAAAACTTGCAAAATTTTGTCGCTAAGAAATCCTTGCACCCCACTTACACCCACCTTCTTTCTCTTCTCCTTCTGACATCATGGGTACCCCACATCATAAATCACTTGCCGAACTTTGGTATCCCGAACCTAATTTTGCCTCGTTCGTCAATTTGTTCGGTCAATTTAAAGACGATCCTTCCATGCCTAAAATATCTTTGAAAGATCAAATAGAAGCGTCTAGGAGAAACAGTTTGACTTTTCAACCCACTTTGTGTCAATCAAGTAAACCTTTACCACCTCCAGATGTTGATACCACTTTTTCAAGTCCTGCTGTAACTCCTAAACCGATGTCCATTGCTGAGCATATTGCTCAATCTCGTAGCCGATCTTTCACCCATCTCCACACATCTAGTTCTAGGGATCCACACGATTATTCTCCTTTTTATCCACATGTTGACCCTACCCCTGCCCAACCATCCACTTCCTACCAGTCCTACCTAACTTCTCCACCGTCACTAGACACTGTTTCTACACAGCCTTTTGGGAGTTTCACATATCCACACAATTTCGAATCTTTTACCGAAACCCCCTTACCACCCAAGTCTAGTTTGGAAGAGTCGTTGGAGGCTTATATCTTAGCAACAAACAAAATGGTTAGGAATGTGGAAGCTTCTGTAGCCGCCCTTATGCAACCTAGTGAACCGGTAGCTAGTTTTCCGCTAGCTCCAAATTTTTCAATGTATGAGGAGGCGGTTGGACAGAGTGAGAATGAGAGAGGATTTCCAAATCAAACCTACCCATACACAATTGAATCCAACAACTCCAATTTTCAAACATGTGTCCAAAATGATGCGTTGTGCGACTTTGTAGTGCTTGATTTGCCAGATTGTGAAGAACCCCTTTCGAGTGAAACCACACTTAATCCTTTCGATCTTTACACCTCCACTCTAGAACCTGAATTGATAAATATCCATGCTTTTGATGAGGTGTCAGAAAATATTGATTTTCACTTGATTGAGGATATAGACGCCGGGAATATTTCGGATGATGAACCTGTCGATTTGATTGAAATTTTATGTCCAATTCATCATCCCGAGTTATTAAATGTTTCTCCCGAATCTCATATGCGTCTTGATTTTGATGATAATGTCATGGATGAGTTGAATATTGAGGAGAATTATGAGGATAATATTGAGGAGAGTAGTGAGGATCATATTGAGGTTGAACCATTTTTCTTTGATGTGTCGGATTTTCCAATTCATCCTCTTGAACCTTTACCTAAATCACCCTCCCTCTTTTCCATCGTTCCGACAACGCCTCATTTCATGCTTGACGACTGTGAGCTTGAAAACTTTTCCTTTGAATCTGACACAGTTCTCACAGCCGATAACGCTTACGAGTGTTTCACTTATTCGGACGATGTTGAAGTCTCACCGTCCGAGTTTGAGTCCTTTGCATTTTCAGATGAGTTAGTTAATCCATCAGACTCGGTTGCTTACAGTCGTTTCGAACCATTGATGGAATCTTTCCAGTTCGACACAGTTTACTACGGTGAGAATGAGACTATCCCTAATTCACTCCCTTTCGTCGATCCTATCGTTCTGACCGTACAAGAGACCGTTACGCTTTCATCTCCAATACCAAGTTCGGCGTACCCATGCTTTCTTGCGAATCTTGAGGGATTTGACCCCATTTCTCGACGGGTTGATAGGTTAGCGCAATCGCTTTTAACACATCGGTCATCACAAATTGCGCTAATTTATTCACTCAATTTACAACCTCAAGATCGTACTCCACTTCTTTCTTCTTTTCGCCATTCTTCTCCCCCACCGAGACCATATTCTACCATCCTTCTTCCCACACGGTTTCGCGTGTTTCTCATTTCTTTCTTCTACGCCCCATTCTTTCACCAACTTGACCATTACCACGATAAGATTTTTGAATGGTTGGTGTTAACCTTTGGCTTGTGTAAGGCCAAGCTTAAGTTTGGGGGGGAACCTTTATATATATGTACATATATTTTTGTTTTTTTTCCTATAAAAATAAATAAATAAATAATAAATAAATAAATAAAAAATTATAAATAAATAAACAGGGGAGTGCCGATATTTTGACCCTCTTGGTTTAGCATGACAGTGAGAACACTGTCAAGTTCAAGTTTGGGGTATGCTCGGTACGTCTTCTTCTTTCGCATTCATTTGTACATATTTTTACATTTGCATATTTATTTGAAAACCCATAAAAATTGAAAATTTTCAAAAATATAAAAATTATTGTATTCAATTTTGGCCATATTTGATTTGAGTTTGACAAATAGGTCAACTGGCTAGGAACAACTGGATCTTAGACTTAGTAAATTAAAAACCCTAAAAATAACCTTCCTTAAAGTTTGACGGTAGAAAGTATATGCCTTTGTAATTTATTTAGAAATAGGCAAATTTTGGGTTCACTTCTTGGGCTAAGTCGATACAAAGGAAAAGTATTAAAATTTTTATTAGAGTATAAGTTTGAAAAATAGTTTCTAGCTTAAGTCTAGATTCTGAAAATGTATACCCTATAATCTGCACAATCACGCACCTTGAAACTTGGAATAGTAGAGGAGACCTTGAAATGCTCTTGTCTAAAGTCCTTAGTACGAAGAAAATAAAAGAAAAAAAGTGAATAAAGAAAAAAAAATGAACACTGGTTTTTGTGATTACTTAAGGCTGCAAAAATAGAAAAATATTTAGCGAGGGTGCTTCATCACCTAGTGCCTTAGACCAACTAGTTTGGGAGTCACTGCTAAAACCTTGGGTGTTCGAAAACTAGAAATTACGCTTAAATGTGCAAACACATTTTGTAATCGGTCGTTGGTACCTCAAGAAGTATTAACGGTCGCATGAAGGATGTGTAAGCAAAATTCAATTAAAAATTTACCAATTAAGAAGTGCTTTGGACAACGGACGAGAGTATGATTGCTTGATTTGAATTTCCAAGTGTAGGGGTGACTTATACACACACGTAGGGATATGTGATTGGAGTTTAGATGAGAGAAAGGAATGAAGAATAGAACTTGTATCTTTAGTAAGGTTGATAAAAATTCCTAAGTGGAGATGAAACCCTAGAAGGAAAACTTAAGAAATGCCGAAAGCTAAGTAAGTCTGCAGAACATATATAATCTTAAGTTAAATGATGAGGAAGTGTGAAGAATATGGATGGATAATTTACGGGTCAAAGATAATAGAATTCCTTGTTAGAAAACCTAATTGGAGAACAAAAGTCGAAAAAGCCGAGTTGATAGGATTTTGTGGGTAGTATCCGCTGAAAACCCTCAGGAGACAACATTCCTCCTACTAGGGACACCTAGAGGTTTAACGGCTTGTTGCACAAGCTCAGTGCAATCACGTTTCCCTGCGAAAGTGCGGTTTGGAATTTAGTGAATAAAAATAGGTTTGCTCGAGGACGAGCAAAAGATAAGTTTGGGGGTATTTGTTCACACCATAATATTGTATTATTATATTCCCCATTCTTATTCTTTTTATAAATAAACAGGTGCTTTTGACGCATGTCTGCTTCATATTACAGGTTACAGGTTCTTGGAGCTAAAACAGTGAAAAAGACAAAAAACGACACAAAAAGGGGACTTTGACCAACAAATAGAAGGATCTTAATCAAGCCTACACAAAAGATCAGTACAAGGCAACGCAAGGTCCAAGATTACAAAGCAAACGGTTAAAAGTCCACTGCAATTGTTCACTGGAGATCTGGAAGAAATAGAGAAGCCAAATTGAATAAAGATCCAAAGAAATAAAAAAAACCCAAGAAGCCCAGAATCAGTTCCAAAATTTCCAGACATAAAATTTTACCAAAAGCTTGGAAGTCTACTTTGACTAGGTCTTCCTAAGGATATTTTGGTAAATGTAGACATGCGAATCAATTGTAACCTAGGGTTTCTATCTCCTATAAATAGGAACTCTAAATCATTATAAAGGCTATGCCTCCCTTTAATAACAAATTCAGAATTCTTTATGGAGAGCATCGGTGTTTCTTTTCAATTCATGAATTCAGATCTGACAACCCTGCGTTGATGGTTGGAGAGATGCATCTGTAAGTAGATTTAATTCCTTGCCCTAGTTTAGATTTCAATTCTTGCCCTAGGTAATTTTTATTCTCTGCCCTAGATAAATATATTTTAATTCCCTAATGAGTGAGTAGTCTCCTCGCTTGTTAGGGTTAGATCTGGGGAAGGTTTGAGAGACGAACATCTCTCATCCCCTTTCTTGCCCGTCATATATTTTCATAGAACTCCATGCATACCTTCTTATTCCGCTCCCTACGGCACTCTACCCACGAGGTAGCGGTGATACCGTAGTCTAAAGGCCCGGATTTTAAGGTTTTCCATGAAGGTTAGGGTAAAGATTGATAAAGGAAGGACAAGGATCTAGAGGAAGAATAATCTTCCCAATCATCCTAATCCCTTTTATTAATATTTACCATAACACCTAATTAGATCTTCATATGGGTATAGAAAGCGGTGAGATTTATAGACTTTCCAAACTTAACCTAGACCTAACCCTAGCAAGATTTAGATCTAGATTAATTCAGTTTTTTTAGATTAAATCAATCCGGCTCCCATCGGAATTAACTCGTTTGAGCGAATAGGAAATTCACAAAATCCCTGTGGACCAACCCGTACTCACCGGCTAGCTACCAAGCGACGCCGTTCTTGATTGCGGTAATAGATATTTTTTGAGATCAACCAATCGTCCGACTCTATAAAAAGTTTCTCATCAACGTTAGATGTTGACCCGGACAACTCGGTGGAAGAGTCCGTGTATGTATAATACATGGTTGGGTCAAACAACAACATATGAAAAGAGTCAGTATCATGAGGTTGATCAAATTCGCTGCTGTCGACATCCATTAATTCGACAGAACATACATGAGCATAGGGTTCAGAGGGTTCATTTCCCAACCTGTAAATGTTAAGCTCAATTGACTTCTTTCCAAAGGATAGGGTCATAGAGCCGTTTCTACAATTGATTACTGCGTTGGAAGTGGCCAAAAAGGGTCGACCGAGTATCACCGGGATTTGATTGCATGGGTCTGCCACAGGTTGTGTATCTATAACGATAAAGTCCACAGGGAATATGAATTCCCCGACTTTGATTAACACATCCTCTAGCTCACCCCTAGGTTGGGTGATAGATCGATCGGCCATCTGAAGAGTGCAATGCGCAGGTTTTAACTCTCCGGTCCCTAATTGCTCATAAACAGAATACGGAAGCAAGTTAACACTAGCACCTAGATCGAGTAGAGCACGATTGATATTTTTACCCCCAATAGAAATAGAAATTGTAGGACTTCCGGGGTCCTTTCGTTTCTTGGGTAGTTGTTGTGTAAAAGCAGTGCACACATTACTCGCAAGGAAAACTTTTTTAGGTACTTGAACTTTTCTCTTCCTAGTGCACAAGTCCTTTAGGATTTTTGCATATGACGGAACTTGTTGAATAGCATCTAGGAGAGGAATATTTATGTTAACTTGCTTAAAAATTTCCACAATCTTCTCCATTTGTGGACTTGGTCTGTTGCCTCTTAACCTGTTTGGATAAGGTGCTTTATCAATAAGGGTTTGGTCCAACATTGGAGAGGATTGTGGGGATGGAGTGGATCCCAGAATTGGAGTGGGGATCATTTTAGGTAGATTTGAGGAAATGGGAGAAGGGATCGAGCCTTGGGGAAAATGGAGAATAGGCTCGGGTGAAGGTGGGAGACTAGACGAATTAGGGGAAGAAGAAGAAGCTGGGGTATCATTGGTGTCACTATCATCACATTGCTCATCCACTCGGTTATTCAGCATTTTTCCCGATCTCAACGTAGTAACGCCACTCACATTATAACTTTGTGAGTGGCCAAGATTAGGTATGGGTTGAGATGGGAGTTTCCCTTTCTCTCTCGCACTCATTGCGGCGTTTAACTGTGCGAGTTGGTTTTCTATTGATTTAATACTCTCGCCGTGGGAGGCGGAGTCTTTCTGTATGGTATCAATAAAAGACTTCATCTCAGCCGACAATTGCATGGAATGTTTCATGAACATATCCAAAGTTTGTGCAAGTGAAGAGTTGTCAGTACCGGCCACTTGTGGTGTAGAAATGTTGGCCAGATTTTGGAAATTTTGTGACTGAAAGGGGAGCTGACTTTGTGGTTGTGGTTGCTGTGGAGGAGGTATTTGATAATTGCTTTGTTGATTTTGATTCCAAGCAAAGATAGGATGATTCCTCCATCCTTGATTGTATGTGGAAGAATAGGGATCGTTTCTAGGTCGCTGCTAAAAAGCAGCATTAGTTTGAAACGAAGCATTCATAGGACATTCTTCCGTTAAGTGTGAAGGATCCGAACAACAACCACAGACGGTCTTAAGAAGCGTGACATGATTTAGGGAGAATGATGAGAATTTGTTCTCAAAAGCATCGAGTTTCTTCTGTATCGCTGCCATTTCGGCTTTCACTGCGATGGAAATATCGAGCTGGTGAATACCTCCCCTAGATGAAGGTGGTCTTACGCTTTCCCACTGCAAAGTGTTTTCAGCGAGGTCTTCCAGATACTTCCAAGCTTCACCGTCATCTTTAGACATGAAATTGCATTGACACATTGTTTCAAGCATCTGCTTTGTCGCTGGATTAATGCCCTCATATATAATTCGGCATAAATCCCATCTATTGATTCCATGATGAGGACATTGGACAAGCAGATCTTTGAAACGTTCAAAGCACTTCCAAAATGGTTCATTGGGAAGCTGGGTGAACTGGTTGATCTCGCTCCTAACACGGGCAGTCTTATGGTTTGGGTAAAACTTCTTAAGAAATGCTATGACGAATTCATCCCAATTAGTGATAGAGTGTGCGGCAGTATTATAAAGCCATTTTTCTGCCAAATTGCACAGTGTGAATGGGAGAAGACGCAAGCGCATAGCATCGACAGTCAACTGTGAAGTACCCATCATTGCGCATATGTTTTCGAATTTGGTGATGAAAACGTACGCGTCTTCCGACTCAAACCCGTGAAATTTGGGCAGCAGATTGATGTAGTGGGGTTTAATTTCGAAGTTATCCCCGTTAGCTGGTGGAAGAGATAGACAAGTGGGAAGAGGACCACGGATAGGATAGCATCTCTCTTGGAGAGAGATGCGCGGTGGATTCTGCGCACCTACGGGCGGTGGCAGCGTGGTGTTATAATCTGATGGAGTGCCATCCATCTCGGTCGTAGTGTGTGGTGGGGAAAAAGAAGATGAAGAAGTACCGACTTCGGTGTCGATAGCAAGAACGCGGACAAGACGGGCACTAGGATCCCGTGTCCAGCCGAGCATGCACTAAGCTGGTTTAGTGCAAGTGGCAGCGTGTGTGTGATTTAAAATTGGTTTGTTTTGAAAAAAAGTAGGACTCAAGACAAATCACTCTAAAATGCACAAGCAACCCTAGAACTAAGGTCACCTAGGTCCAGTCTCTAGACCGCTCCTAGACTTCCCAAGGACAAGCCGCAGGATCAATCCTCTACCGCCTCTGTACTACCCTTGTAGCCAGGTAAGTGCCAGGTAAGTGGGAAGGAATCACAGTAGTGGGCCTAATTAAAAACCACTAGCCTTTGACACACTTTCCTAGGCACTACAAAAGTAATGCGGATAAACGATAGATTACCCATGACCTTCCTCTGTCCTTATTGAGCGCGACAGTCCTTAGAGTCTGGTCTAGATATTTTTTAAATTAATGAAGGGTTGATCTAGATGCTCAGTTTGTGATTTGTGGGGCTAAGGAAGGGTGATGAAATCCCCACCTAATCTTGATTTGGTCTTTGCCCCTTAAAGTCCGTATTAAAATATGCAAAACAAAACCAATCACGAAACTTTTGCAAAAAGATTTTTGAGCGGCGCTATTTTGCAAAGAATCCTGCAGAAAATAGATTTTATTGGATTTGAGAGGAGAGAGAAAGGGTTGAGAAAGATACCAGAGGAGTTTGGAACCCTAGATCTCCTATTTCCTCACGTCTGTGACTCCAGATTTCCTTGCAAAAATTCACGCACAAATCGTTAAATATGGAATTTGCAGTTTTGTTTTAATAATAATATGAATCATCTAAGAATTCAACACAAATAGTAAGAATAAAAAAATTGCGCACGTATCCCCGGCAACGGCGCCATTTGATTGGTACGAAAAAGTGTGTTTAGTAGTTAACCGCAATCAGAACGGTGTCGCGTGTAGCTAGACCGAGGTGAGTACGGGTCGTCCTCAGGGAAACGTTGAATCTTTTACTCTTACTTTAGATGTGTTGAAAAAGAGAGGAGGAATAAGAAATGGTGAAGAGGGTTCTAGATCTACGTTAAGCAAGAATGCAAAATATATACATCTAGATTATTTTAGGGATGTAGTTAATATAATAAGAGGGCTTGTAGGGTTCATTAGGATTTAGTAGTTATGGACGATTAATTAAAAGTTACCCTTTTTATTCTTTAATAGATTTAAAACTAGAACGACGGTGATGCGTGTAGATTAGGGTTTCTGGAGGGAAAATGAATCCCACTCTTAACCCTTATCTCGACACGGAACTCCGTTCATATCTAGCCTTTATCAAAACAATCATTAATCTAATCTCTAATCGCGGTCGGAACTAACAAAGAATTGTTAGCGCGCCCGATTAGGATGTTAATGATTCTTTTGATAAAGTTCATAAACTTTATAGGACTTAAAAAGGGTTTAGAGATGTTCATCATCCATTAGCCTACCCTAATCCTACGAACCCTAACAAGCGGAGAATTACTCGCGCATGTTGGGAGAAAAAGTGATGGAGAGAAAATGCATAATTAAACTACGAAGAAATAGAATAAGAAAAAGAAAGCTACCTTTATTAATCAACAATATTCATTACACTTTGATTTCTTAGAAAATGATTACAAAGACTAGTTTGCTTCTCGATCTCTTCCAAGGAGGTAGACGAACAGTTGATGATCAGCCTGGATGCGTGAGCCATCTTGGACTTCGTGATCTCGTCGGCTTGATCGTTTTTCCAAGAAGCTCTCGGTCTTTATTTATAGTCCCAAAGCCAGAAATTTAGATGCCTAAATTGGGGAATGGTAGTTAGGATCCACACAGAGAAATTTCAGCCCTTAACTTCACTTCCACGTGGCGGATCCGCGGCATCAAGGGGCTCGGGCCGCGGATTCGCGGCCTGATGATCTTATCCCTTGATCAATTTTTTATGGGTTGCTCCTTGTGACATGTGGCGATCCTTGAAACCTTCAGAATTTGGAAATCTTTTCTTTTCTTCTGCCAGAATTGATTTCTTAATTTTGATTTCTTAATTAGGCAGGTTAGCTTTAACAACTTGATTTCCTTGATTTAAGACCTGAAAATTCTGCACAACAACTTAAATAATATTTAGTAGACTTGGTTCTACTAGGATTAGGTCAATGATATTATTTGCATACATTTTCATACCAAATTCTAATTATAATATATCAACACATGGAAAATAGTATTTTTACATATAAACCCTCGTATGTATGATATATTATAATAAAGACCTTTTTTAATATGAAAATGGTAGGAAAAATGTAATAACAAATGTGCAGTTTTATCAACTAAACACATCCCATGCTCGAAGATTTGGGATTCTCGTAGATCCCATGAAGGATCCGACAACGATGAGGTATCGATTTTATGCATTTTGATAGTAAAACCCAAGGGCTTTCATCCATGGTGCTTGCTTGGGATAAAAACCATGAGTTTTCACCCCAAAAGATCTTTTTCTTTCTTAGATTTGATGAAGAAAGGCAATGTCTTTTTTTTTGTTTCGGGTTTTAGATTAGTATTATTTGAGTTTTTGAGAGGAAAAAGGCTTTCTTTATGGATTTTCTTGATGTTGAAGATGAAATAGAAAGAGACTTACCTCTTTCTTAATGGAGGCTCTAAAACCCTTGCAAATTTTATGGGAAGGGAAAAGCTTATCATTTTATCATATGGTGGGTTTAAATACCCTTACATATTTGCATATTAACCCTTAGGCTTTACAAAATTAGCTTTATGCCCATTTTTCTTACATTTATTTCCTAATTCTTTACAATTTAAATTCATTTATTACATTCTCATTTCTTTTCTTGGCATGAGCCGGCCCCATGGTTTGACTTGGGCTCGGGCCCGCTTGTTTGGGCTTGGGCCCGGGTTAGTTGGGTCCACTTGTTGGGCTTGGGCCCATTTGTTTGGACGTTGATTTCGACTTTGACTTTTTGATTTCGGCCGTGGGTTTTAATTTTTGACCCCAACAGAGGGTGAACAAGATTAATCCTGGGTTCCGAAGGTTTATGGCTTTGAAAATTATTTACTATGTTCAATAGAATCCATAGTAGAAACATCACAAACATATTATGAATGCTATTTATTCTTTTGCTACTAATGTTCATTTTTAAGCACTACAACAATTAAAGTCTAAATTGCTTTAATTGCATATGAGCATCCAAAATCATACAACTAAACATCAATTAGGATTTGTATTGCAGTCAGTGTTGCGTGCTGCTCCAACTATAAAGAAACAGCCTTGATGTACTTTGGCAAAAAAATAAAGAAAAGAAAAGAGAAGAAAAGGAAAAAAAATCTTTATTTTCTTTCAAATTTAACATTGCCTTAGTGTAATTAGATATGGCCTGTAATATCCTTCTCCTGACAAGAAGATGATACAAAATGCCAAGACAACAAATATCAATTTTCTTATTCCGAAATTACCGTCGAATCTGGTTAACAATTGATAGTCATAACGTAGATGCTGATCATGATTAGTAACCTCGCACATTAAAGAATAACCACATTATTCATTATATATAATCCTTAACAAGTAACCTGAAAGGCATTAGGGATCATTTTGAAGGGCCTGTCCCATACATATCTGAAATAGACTGATTGTAAGCTCAAGATAGGCTGGCCATCATTGATGACATAACCTCCGTTTTCCAATCTGAACAGCTTTGGGTCCACTGGCACTGAGCTAGCAAATCCTGGAGAGAGGAGGTACACATTCGTCACTGGGCAACCACATGTGTTCTTCACCTCCACGACATACACACCCAAACATCGTACCAGTGTTGGTAACTGTGGTGTTGAGGCTTGAGAGCTTGCACATCTGACCATTACCTATGATTTATTTGAAACAACTGGATTGATTAAGCAGAAGTATATGTATCTTGTTTGGTATTAAGGAGATAGGAGTTGTGTTATGCAAGTGTGTGCATGCGCGCGCGCACGCGTGCAAGTATTTTATACTTGTTGTTGTTAGTGCTAAATAATTTATTATTACCTGTGTTTAGAATCCAGATCATGGTTCATATTAGAGTGGATGAGGAAGAAGAATAAGAAGACAGGGTGACAAATATGTTATATCTTGGCAAAGTTTTCTCGGTTATGTTGATTTTCCCCACTAAGATAAAAAGTTAATCATAGTTTCCTGATCTCTATTCAGGAATGTGAATACATTTCATAATGAAAACGATATGATTCTGTTTTTTAAAAGAAGCAAGTAGTTGCCATGCAAGAAGATTACTAGTTATGTGTTCAGAATCCAGATAAATTTGAACATATCTCAGTTCATTTTAAGGTTTGAAATGGAAAAAGAAGATGAAGAAGAACAACACGTAGAAGACAGTGAGTGTGATTATGAGGATGGTGGTTTTCCCTTTCCGAAGTTAACACTTGAGATTTCTTGAAAGTAAAAGATGGAGTCCATTACACTTTACTGTATTTTAATAGTTTATAATAGAAAAAAGAAATGAAAGTTCAATAGGTCTAAGCCAATTGCTTGTTGATGCAGTATGCCTACTGTGGGAGAGAGTACCTTGGACATTGCGGAACTTGGCATAGGTAACTTATGCTATGCCTCTATTCTGCTTGTACCAACAAGATCATGCTTACCCACCAATTCAATAGAGCAAAAGTAGATAATCCTTGCTATCAGTATGGCAACTATCGTGTGAGATCGATTCAAAGTAGAGGGAACTAAAAGTGAAAGGACAGTAACTGCTTGTGGAAAATTTCACATGGTTAAGTTAAGCTACTGAACATTTTATAGAAATTTTGCTCAAGAGCAGTACATATTGAATTTGTTCTTTCATGCATGCCTACTCAGTTGATATAATGAAGCCTAGCAATTTAATATAGGAGTGTCGTCTCCGTAAACACACTACCGAGCATGTGAAATGCTATTATTTTGCTTATCCTACCAAACACATTCCAATAGAGGAAAAATTTGCTTGAATGATCAATCCTTTCTTAGAAAATCGTCGGTTTCCTTTTCTAACTCTTGTGATAGTTATTCCGTGTGTTTAGTGTGCCAAGTTGGGATACTAAACAAGGATTGTAATGCCATTTAAAAGAAAAAAGTTTATGGCAACGAGTTAAATGTTCCTTTTTTGAGGTTTTGGCCACCCTGACATGTGTAATTTTTTATTTCTTCATTTCAGTACCTTTTTTTTCCGGCCACATCTAGTTCTTTTTTCCTTAGTATATTTTTTTTAAAGGGAAAAAAAGAGGATGAGAGAAAGCAAGCAACACAACCTGCTCTTGCAAAACATCAATTTTATATTGTTTTTAATTCCTTGCTTACAATTTCTTTTGAGTGTTCAGTATTATGGTGTTCTGGTATTTATAGACATGATCATGTGATGTCAGAGAGAATTTGAAATTTTGGATTGAAATGGCATTTGTACCTTAAAAGTCCTTGGTTTCTTTTTTGTCCCCCCCCCCCCCCTCCAAATCGGCATTAAAGATTAAGAGAACTGATAAGATTTTCGAAAAGAGATATTTCATAGCGGTTGTATATGAATCCATGCTGTCTACTATATTTTTCTTATTGATTATCAGAAGCGATTCACTGGAATCAAATTAAATCACTGGGTAAACTGCAGTAATGTACCCATCAACTTTCATGTTTTTGGCGATTGCTACCGTAAACTAATTTAATTGCATATAAATACCATGAACAACTATCCCGATTGCAACTAAATACCATCAACTATTTTTCTGTTGCCACATCAGCATTTTTTGCCTTGTTTCGCCATTTTTCCCTTATAGGATGTTCTCCTGCAATCATCAATTTTGACATTTCTCTATGATCTTTTTTAATGAAAAAAAAAGAAGAGAAAAACCAATACAAATTTCTCAATTAACCCATCCTCCTCGCTTCCCTTCGCCATCCTCAAGGCCATCCCTCCTCCTCCGCCGCCGCCGTCTCTTTCTTCATCATCGGTAGCAAGGGCAAGTGCTTCTCCAACGGGCTTGACCTCGATTGGGCCTATGTCGCCTCTTCCGAGCGCTGCCCCTTCCTTTCCTCCCTTCTCAAGCAAACCCTATGTTGCTCCCTCTTCCTCTCTCTACATAATCGAAATCGAAACCAAACAGAGAGCTCAACTACGCACATCAATGGCGAGCACGCTCATTGATGGGTTGCTAGGCATCTCTAGTAGGGTTTGAAGTGCGGCGGAAGCGGTAATTTTAAAAATCTAGAGAGCAATAGCAAACCTGAACCAAGAATCAAACCAAAATGCTAAACTTGTTACTAAACTAGTAAGCTAATAACAAGAAAATAGCGGGCTACAACTTTTGTAGCGCGTTAACCATCTCTCCTTAGACTCCGGCTAGTCTTCATGAAGTCCGGAACAAGCTTACTCGATAATCTCCTCGCCGAAGATGATCCACCTTGAGATAACTCCAAGACAAGTTTTAGCTTCAAATTGATCTCATCAAAATGAAGCAGCCCGCTAATTAAACTTGCTAAGGATGATTAGTAGGAGATATAGAATAATTAGTTTACTTCATTTTTCCCTTTTCTTTTTTTCATTCCTCACTTGAAGAAAATCAAGAGAGTAAGCCATGGTGGAGATTAGATCAAAATACAAGAATGAGTCATCAAGTCTACAAGCTTCTAAATCCATGACTCATTCTCATATTATATGTAACATTTCAAAATAATAAAATAGTATTTTTGGGAATTTTTATAAATTAATATTATTTTAATGAATATTTTAATATTTCGGTATAATTAAATACAAATAAATGGGAAAAATTGTGGAAAAATTATGGAAAATTCTAAAATAGTGTATTTTAGGGAATTATGCTATTTTTAAGTTTTTATGATTAGTTATATGCTAATTTAATGCTAATCGCGATTAAAAATCGCTAATCGGCTTTTAAGCAATTTTGTGCAAAACATGCACATATCTTTTTCTATACTTGTGTTACATTTTTCTTGCCATGGTTTTATTTTGTGATCACTATTTGAGTGAGAATGAATTAGAGAAAAAGAAAAGAAAAAGAAAAGGGATTATTATATGAGGTATGGTGTGAGAGAGAGAGGTATGGGCTTCTTTGACCAAAAGACTTAGTCATTTCCTCTTCAACCTTCACTCATTTCTCTCCCTCTCCCTCTTGTTGCTGCTGCTACTCCTGCACCTCACCTCACCTCCCCTCTTCAAGTCCCAAATCACCTCAAAAACAATTCCAAAACCCAATCTCCATTTCATTAAAAAGATGCACAAGCCCAAGATCTACACATTGGACCAAGAAAGCAAGGATTTTGGCAACTTAAGGCAACTCAAGAAAATTCTTGAGTTGCCAATTGAGGTAATTTCTGGATCATTAGATTAGTTTTTGCATTACTTATACCCCTATGTTAAAATTGAATCGATATCGGGTGGTGTTGTGGACTTAAAGGAAACCTAGTTAGGGTTTGAGGAAAATTGTGAGTTGTTGTGTGAATTGAGCTTAGTGGAGGTTGCACAAACACCCTAGTGATGGAATTGAGACCCAAAACTGAGATTTGAAACCCGGAATACGGATTTAGAAAACCGATATCGGAGATATTGTGAAATCTGGGAAGGTTTTAGGAATCTGCTATCACCCCGAGACCCCTAAAATAAAATTGAGCTGACAGTGAGTCGTGCAGGCACCTAGGAAGCTACCACCAAGACCCGAGCCCCTAATTCAAACCCCAGGCCGCAGATTTAATCATTCTGGCCGCAATTTGCGGCCAGAGTAGAAGGGAATGGGTTGATTTTTGTTCCAGGGCTCATTTTGCACTAAATTAGACCCCTCATATATGCAGTTTTGGCTAATTGTCACCTGGGAAAAATCTGGGAGCATTTTAGTGTGTTTTAGGCGATATTTTCCGTATTTTAAAATGCACTTTCTTGATATTTGGATTTGTATTTGGTTGTCGGGTGTTCGTACAGGGATTGTTGGATTGATTTGCACATTTAGGCCATAGGTTCCAACCTATGAGCACACTGTGCGCTGTATTGGTTTTCTGCCTCGATTTTAATACGTATTGCGACGGTTTATTATTGTAGGTACCCTCGCAAGGATTCCGAGGCGAAGAAACGCAGCGTTATCGATTCCGGCGAGCGAAGACCAGGTGAGTAGATTATATCTACGGGGGAAGTCGGGTGGATGGCGTATAGCACCCCCGCAGTCTGTGGTGATGTATACGGATACGTATACACACGTATATTTATTATGTGTTGTTTAAGATTATTGATGGTAATAATGGATTAGTGATGATAAGAATGTATTGGTGTAGTATAGTGCGAAACCCTAGAGTAGTGGTTGCACCCACACATACACGTACACATATAGTTGCATACATTCTTTCTTTTATCTGTGCGCGTTTGGAGGTGGTATGTCTACACATGGGTATGGGACTATGTGTTCATATACGGGATTTGAGGATAGTACTTGGGATGTGAGTTGAGTCGATGAGATTCGATTTGAGGCCGTGAGATCGGTGACATGGCAGGTTTCGTATTCGAGATACGACACGATGGTTTAGCGGGCCTTTGGGCATGTGTTTTACCCCGCATTCATACTTGTGTAGATGGTATCGATTGTACTAGACTTAGATCTGTACCCCAGATTATATGATATGATGATAGTGATACCTGATATGTGATGAGATAATGTGATATTGACCGTACCCCGCTATTGGGATGCCGTGCGACGATTTACCGTACGAGCCTATATTGATGATAGATCCGCGCTCATGACTCGAGGATATTATATCGTTGTGATACTATTGAGGTGGGATCCCGACTATTATATTTATATGTATATATATCGACTCAGATTTAGGTGGTTTCCATACCCCTCCTGTTTGGCTTGATAGTTGGGTTCGTAGTTCGCATAGTAGGCGTTAGACTAGACCCGAGTCATACCTATTTCGAAACTAACGAATCGGGGATATTTTAAGGATAGGAAAAAGGGATTCTACGGATATTTTCAAACGACGCATCTTCTCTTAAAACACCGTAGCCCTTATTTTACCAAAAACCCTGATTCGTCTTATTTCAAAAGGCAAGGCTGCATGATATATTTATTGAGGTAGATTCTTTACTGTTGCGTTGATTATTCGATTCCGCATATTCATGCTATTTGCATTGCATTGCTTGTGTTTATTGATATATTATTATCATGCTGCTAGGACACCAGCACCATTATCGATGATGCATATGTTCCACGTATACTGCTCGCCGGCTCACACACTTCATCATCGATAATTGCCATGTCACTATACTGTAGTACTGTTGCATCAGGACATGACCTTATATGCGCATACTATTATTCCATGCTGCAGGATAAATTGTTACTTGCATTTCATTTATATGTCACATGCATCATGCTTTCTGATTTGCGCATTGAGATATGTTGTTTCTATGATATTTCTGGTTTTGAGAGAGAGGGCTGGCCCGGACTGACGGATGCCCGATATATTGAGAGAGGGCTGACCCGGACTGACGGATGCCCGATATATTGAGAGAGGGCTGACCCGGACTGACGGATGCCCGATATATTGAGAGAGGGCTGACCCGGACTGACAGATGCCCGATATATTGAGAGAGGGCTAACCCGGACTGACGGATGCCCGATATATGAGAGAGTGGGCTGACCCGGACTGACGGATGCCCAATATATGAGGATTTACGTGCCGATGCTAGGCACAGGTTTTCATGATGTTTTCGAGTGTCGATGCTAGGCACTCAGGTTCCATGCTTTTGGTTATATCCTCATATTTTCCATGCATATGCTTTATGACATTTACATGCATAATGCTTATTGTCATTGGGTGACAAGTGGATGGGATCCACGTACATGAAGATTTGATTATATTGATCATACCTCATATTTATGATATGCTATTACCTGAGGCACTGGCACGAGCACTTGGCACTACACTCATGTATAGAGATTACATTGCCACTTTAGCATGCTTCAGACTTATTCATATTGAGGTTTATATATATCTGATCGTATTGACCTAGGATGGGTCATATATTTGATCTCTGCTTGTAGATATTTTCTATTCACGAGTTGGAAACTCACCCCCGTTGTGCCACAGTTCTTGCAGATTTTGTCGTGCAGGTTTCATAGCGGCTTTTCTGGCACACTGCTTTCATACGGGTGACTTGCTTGGGTAGGTGGGTTCTTTTATATCAGAACCGCCATTGTACTTGTACTATTTATTGTATCTAGAAATTCCATCAACCAAAACTTGTATATTGTTTCAGACTTAGAAAACAGTGTTGTATTATTTCGACCTTAGAGTCGCGCTTGTAGTATTACGGTTTTCAGGCTGTTGAGTTTCTTTTGAGTTTTGATCCTCGCCCTTCGGCGTTGTATATTCTATTGCTTGCGTGGTTGTGACCGTCGATTGACGAAGAGCTAGCTCCCGCTTGGGGATGCCTTTTATCACTGCATTTATATATTATTCTTGTTGTACCCCGTTCGGGGCCAGTTTTTACAAAGGAAACTCTACCGAATTTTTCAGAAAAGACTAACATTTTAAAAAATGCATATTCGGCTTAGTTATTTAAAAAGCTCGACTTCAAAACATGTTTCTTTACTCATTAAAATGGTTTTAGATTTCTGGGCTTTTGGCCTACTTGGGTCAGATGGAGTCCTATAGACTTCATATGGTTCAAGGGCCAGTCACGTGCTCTTTCGGGTCGTGACATTATATCTTTCATGTAAGTCAAGTACTCCCATCACCCATGTATAATCATACATGTCACAATATTTATATCAAATATAAATATTTACAAAGAGAAGAAAATAATTAAGTGAGCATGATATTAGTTAATATATAAATATACATTTAATTGTTAAATCAACACTTGATTTAATAATCCGGCTATATCATATATACCGGCTAATATCAATAAACACCCGATTAAAATACGTGTATCAAATACACATGTTTAATCGAATTCCTGCACGTATCACTATACGTGCCCTACATCGTTTCGCATGTGCTGAGAAACCTCTGTGTAGGATTCTAAAGACTCGACAATACGCTGGCAGTAGGTTTCCATAGTCCACAAGCATGTCAGCGGTACTAGCTGCATGTAACGGCTACTCAGGTATTGATCAAAAGAAGGTCAACGAGCAAGCTCATCAGAACACTACAAAGTCTATCGGTGATATTACCGTACAATCCGGTCTCTTCGTCTAAGAGTATCGCATATTGGGTTAGGGTTTGGAATCTGTCAGACCTTAATAACTTGATAAGTCGTGTAACAGAGGACTCATAATCAAGCGGAGATACAACTGATAACACTTATCAGTTTATCTCCACTGCGGTGGCCATCGACTTATGGTTGTAGTCATATCCTGCACAGCGCTGTAAGTTCACGGCAGCGTCCCGGCCGTCTGAACGAGGCCAAAATGCGGAATATGAAACTTTTCTAAAAACTAGAACCGGCGCTACCGCGGACTTTTAAACCCGGATCGGGCCATTAACCTACTCCTAGCTAACAAGAGAAGGGGTAGAGAGATATATCGAGCGATTTGTGTCCTTCGGTCTTCGGCCTCCACTCCGATCTCCTCGCGGAATCTCCGGTCTTCATCTCCTCGTCAGAACGGGCACCACATCGCCGGGTTCTTTTACGGGCTCCCACCTCTGGACCGAGGCAACTCGGGCACAAAGTTGGCGAGTCGACATGTCCAAGAAATGCTGTAGGCTAAGAGTAATATAGTTTGTCTCATGGGGTTATGAAGTTGCCATTTTAGATGTCGAGGAGGAAATGAACTTTGAAGTGGGACTCTCATTTTAGCATGAATGAAAAATGAGATGCCAAAATATTTCTCACACCAAAAATGAATCTCTCCCACATCCCCCAAGAGAATGTGGCCGGCCTCATCATAAGAATGAAGAGGAGAGAGCAAAAGCAATGAAAGGAGGTGAGTGTAGTAAAAGCAAGAAGTGATCATAACAAATGTGATGATCATAATGTCACCTCAAATCCTATCCAAATCCTTTCTCATTTAATGCAAATGAAAAGATAAAAGGGAATCTAATAATGCTAGAACCATCATGATAAACCATATGCCACAAAGAACCCTCCACAATTGCTAATTTGCACACTTGCAAATAAGCCCCTCTCATCAGAAAAATCCGGCCATGAAGGAACAAAGGAAAACTGGCCGAAACGGAATACAAACTGGAAACTTCAAAAAACTGATCCCGTAATAAATTACAGGAAAACCCCGCTACTGTATATACATACCCGCATTTGTATTCCGACCGAATACAAATACAATGAGACAAAATCTACACTGTACAATACTAGGATCTGGCTTAAACCAAAGCCCGCTAGTATTATCTGTCCGATCATGATCCGTGCAATACAGCACGGATAAGATCGAACCCTGCCATATCACCATACAGCGTCTACAACGTTTCGCCCGAAACTTGAGAAACTGTCTGTGGGAAACTCTAAAGACTCGCCAATACTTTGGCTGTGGATTTAACCACTAGCACGTCAGAGGTATTAGCCATACGTAACGGGCTACCAGGTATTGACCAAAAGGGACGTCGATGAGCGAACTCATCCTGACACCCTACTGAGCCTGTCAGTGACAATATCCGTACAGTCCGGTCCGTTCGTCTATGAGCATCGCATGGCGGGCCTAGAGGGTTGGTAAAAGTCAAACCCCCAATAGCGGTACAAGTCGTGTCGGAGTGTAGCCCAGAACACCCTGGGATATTACTGGAATGCCTACCAGTAAATCTCCTGCCTTGGCCAAGAACTTCGTGTAATGGCTCTCCTAGACACAGCGTGACCTCACCCCCAATACCGGGAGAGACGAACCCCTGCAGATCCGCTCACTGCCTCCATGTGGCTCGGGACTGTACCCAACTAAAACCTGTTTACACAACTCCTTTGAGCGTGGTAGGGTAGTAATCAAAGTACAGTGGGAACTCACACGAGACAAATGACGATCTCAGGTCGATGAACTAACCTGTACACATGTCACCAGGGAGCTGCTATCTGACGTCAGGTATAAGACCAAGTAGCATGTTCCCGGCGAGTCCTGTCCGGTGTACTCATAACCCAATGAGCACATGTATACATTTTAGGTGAACCAACTGACACCAGTGGCTTGTGAGACCGGCCACCGCCCCTCGTCGGGGTCTCGACTGTATACACTAGTCTACTCTGGAGTATCGATGCCCTGTCTCGAAACTCCCACGACTAGGGACCTTTTAAGGATGTGTTTATAGACCCCAGCTCCCACGTATATGATCTCTCTCATACTGCTGGCAGTCAAGCAAGAATCCTATGGGCTCTATCAACGTGTAATAGCGACCTGTAAGGTCACCTAAAACAGTACACGATGATAAAGATAAACCATATAGCATACTATCATCTTGAGTAAGACTGTCCTACCGGTATAGGTCCTCCTTCAATCATTGCAATCACGTTCCTGTGATCCAATAATTGACTCTGAGGGCACTATCTCCAACAATCTCCCACTTGCACTCAAGGCTAATTATTGCGATGTCGCATACTCACAGCCCGTGTGATACCGAACACCCAACTCCTCTACTAGTCAGTCTCAAAAAGCCCGTTTGCGAAACTATTGCGTTCGAGAAATAGCCTCAGTGAGTGGATCCGCTGTGATGTTTCTTTCTATGTCTCTCTTTATCTCAAGTTCGCGGAGAAACCCATCTTCCGAAATGAGCAATACATGTCTTAGAATATGTTTGGATGTCTGATGGGACCTAGTTCATAAGTGAACTCCAAATCCAAACTTTTAGACTGTATCGTCGACTGAACTTAATCAGTGTCCTACGCCATGCCTTCCTCAGTATCCTCCTGGACCACCTGTCCAAAATACTGCCCCTCTTCAGAGGGAGAACTATAACTCTGACAGTCACTCTGTCATCCAGGTCACCTTGGAAGCCTGGAATGATAACTGTCTCCCAAAGGAGGTTGCCGTTATCATTTCCCTAGAACATCAACTTATGTTCTAAAACTGCTTCCGATCGTTTCTCCAGGATTGGATTAATATCAACTTATTGCATCTCGTGCAAAAAACAACATCTGGTGTGGTACTTGACATCTCATGATTGACTCAACTGCCTAAGCAAGTGATCTGCCAATCATGCATATCCCTCTCCCCTTTAGTCTGCAAGACACCTTTAGAGAGGGTGACTCCATCACCTGCAGGTACATCACCATGCCAGGAGACGTCCATTCTAAATACCTTTAGAATGCTGTCTAAGTACCCTGATTGGGACACTTCCCAAATCTAGATCTAAAACCATAGATCCAGTAACCAGAATGTCTGATATAATATCCAAATCCTATGTGGATAAACCACTGCGTGACAACCAAAGTATAACCGATTGTAGTACAAGAATCTCACTTCATATTCTGTGTATGTCATCCAAATACCAGGACATTACACCCTACTACCTTCTTAACAGATCCATCCCCTATTCTGATGAAGTCAAACCTATGACTGTCACATCAGAAATAGATGATCTATCTCCGCTATATCTACTTTAGTCCATAAATAGACATAAGCTACTTGTCCATTATGCTTCCGCTGCTCCTACTGACTACGACAACCCTCTGGCAGAGTCATATACACGTGCACTTCTAAAGCTAGTTTAGAACGACGCTATACTCATCCTCCTGCCGGGTCTCACAGTCTGGAACAACAGCATTGGCAAGTCTGGGTAAACAAGAACCTTCCTGTCACCGTCTTTAAGCATACCGAAGTACCTCTCGAATGCCTGAGGTTACCCACCTTATCTGCGGAGTGGCCAATGGAATGTCAAACTAGATTGAATCTTTAGGTTCTTATCAAATTTTCAGTAATCGTTTGCGGTTCTGGAATCACTTCCAGTTCTACCATACTCCCACTACTGTTTTCTGAAAAAATCCATTTTACTTAAAACTGTGGCGAGTCTAGAACAATATCGCTATTGATCTTCCAGATGGTAGAAAGTCAACCCTCGTCATAGCCCGGGTCAACCCACAAACAGCCATTACAAAAACGTGCATCGAGTTATCCAGAGTCTGATTTTAAGCATAAGCCGGACAATTCCCCGTACCTTAACAATGTCAAGATATGAACTGTTCTGTATCCAATACAGAAACAGAGGCACTGATTTAATTGAACCAGATTCAAATCATGCAGCTGTCTCCAGTGCATGTCAACTAAATGGAAAGAGGCCGATCAGCGTTACTCAACTTAGGAGTGCTTCCAATTATGAGTAACCTGAAAGAGAAGCAAGATCTCTTAAAACTATTACTATCAACTGAATACCATACACAAGTATCTACATCTTCGATCACCTTGAAGAATCCTGATATTTGCAATACCTGGTTCTCTACTCTATTCTTATACCTATAACTTCTCAAAATTCAGACCCTGCATTTCTACGAAACACATGTCTAAAAACTGGAGAAGTCATAAGTAAACCGAATATAGTACGAAGACCAACCCCTCTGTCCTAATGGACACTGGACAACATACAATACTCTGTATAAGTCCCTTGAGTCTGATAACTCATTCCCTGTGTGTCGTAGGTTGAAAACTGTACTTATGGTTAAGAAGAATTACACCGCCATTTAATGCTCCTTACCTAACCATCCACTGATATAGGTAAATGTCATAAACATAATTTCAAAAAAGTATATCTCACTCTATAAAAATAGACGTACAGATGTATTAATTTGAAATTGGTGCATACCAGCGGATATTCAAAACCAAATATTTGTCGTCCGGCAAACAACCCAGGTGATTTCCTCAAATATCACCAATTACAATGAATTCCGATATAATGAGGATGATCACCTAATTCCCAATAACTTACTCCCACTCATCATCTGTAAAACCATACAGATGTGAGAATCATACCTGGTAAATACATACCCTGGAGTAAGGGCTAATTGGGAAATCAGTTTTCTTTTAACAGTACACAGTGAAACTGAAACATGAAAATGTTTCGTAGGGTTATCCGGGTATCCTTAGTAATGCCTCTACCATTATCCAGATTCACAACTGTAACCGTGTATTTCTTTGCCATCTTTCCACATCCCTTCATTTGTCTTTAGTCATTACCTTCTGTACACCCTCTTAGGCTAAATGGTTTTCTTCCTTCTCTACCGTTCGGCACCAGCCTATGGTTTGGAATAAGACTATCCAATAAGCGTAATGGGTGTACTGTCCTAATCCTAGGAGCACTCGCAACGCGAGAGAAGATGAAGATAAAAGACACCTGAATAAACCTTATTCCTATTTCTCCTGAACCAGAATCCATCCCCGAACTGGAACAAGTTCGTTTCGAGTTCGTATATAACCATACGATGGAGTATCCAATAAACTGTGGATCTTCGTAGTGATACGGAGTGTCCTGGAGAAATACAAAGGTGAAGTGGGAGTGGTAATGAAATACTTGGTTTGGTCGTGAATAGCAGTCACAATTTACTTTGCCCTCCTTCTAATCCCTTTATTTGTTCTTACATAATACCTTCTGTACACCATCGTTAGGCTAATTGGTTTTCTTCATTCCCTACCGGTCGGCACCTACCTATGGTTTGGAAGAAGACTATCCAATTTGCGTAATAGGTGTACTATCCCCTAATCTAAGAAGCACTCGCAACCTGAGAGAAGGAAAAAGGAAAAGACAGCTGAATAGTCCTATCCGTTTTCTCCAGAACCGGAAACCATCCTCGAATAAATTCCTTCGAGTTCGTATATAACCATACGATGGTTTTATCCAATGGAAGTAGACGTTCGTAGTAATCAGGGGTGTTCTAGAGAAAAGGGTAAAAGTAAGAGTGGCAATGAGGTATGCAACTCTGACAATCCAAAAGCCAGTGTTTTAAGAAGGTTCGGTTAATCTTGGTCACTGAGTCATAGTCAAAAGTCGGGTCATGGTCGCTGCCAAAGAGAGAGAGAAAAGAAACACTCAGCGTGCACTCTAACCTAGATCAGAATGGTTATCACTTTATCTAATCAGGAAACCTCCCACTGTAACGTCAAATTCTCCTCCAAATCTGAAAGAAGAATTAGTCGGGATCACCCGAGGAGTAAACCAACTCATCAGTGGGAATCGGGATCCAACTATCATCGCATGATAACGTGACGGAATCCGCTCACGTTATCACACTCCAGAAGGTATGCGCATATCTGGTAAGTTTCAGTTTCTTTAGAAACTCCCGATGTGATTTTTACCCCATGCTCTTATGACCTTGACTTTGGCCAACAAATCATAAGTCACATGTCAAGTTCTACCCGTCATTCTCCAGGTTAATTTGAACCCACCCGTACCTACCCTTGACTTTGGCCAACAAGATAGTACGACTGTCCCAAACCAACGCATCTATCTACGCTGCATATGAATATCCAACAGCTACCAATCACTGTGCCTTGACTTTGGCCAACAAACACAGCTTGAATACTATTGACTATCCATATGAAACGACGGAGGGCTACGAATGGTTTTTGGCGAAAAACCTTTAACGTAATGAACTTGATATCGTTGAAGGAACTGGATAGCTTTTTATAAAATATAGTTACGAAAACCTTTGCTAAAGAGGTCACTCCCGGTGAAGGGATCTCGGCTCTTTCCCCGTAGAATGAGGTGCAGGATATTCCAACTGAATACCACGATGCAAAGAAAAAGTAATCGGCTATAGTGAAGTTATTGCCCTGACGCAAACTTCTGTCCAAGGGGTCACTCCCGGTGAAGGGATCTCGGCCCTTGCCTCGTCGACTGAGGTGCTGGATATTCATAACCGAATACCACTGTGCAAAACAAAAGAGAACGTCCTTGCAATAACAGCTTTTTGAAAAATGTTCCAACAATATCAGAATAGGTTTGTTTAGCTTGCATTGATCCGAATCAACGTAGTCCCATCAATTGATCACACCAATAAAGAACGAAAATACGATGTGCGTATATGCCATCCGCATTCGCCACTGGGTCCCATCATCACCCGTTAGGTTACTTAACTAACGACAGAGCGGGGACTGGACTAGCGCGGATGCAAAACATATACAACATCTACTAGTATATATATCAATATATAATATTCGCTCAAGGCGTGATAAAATGCAACATCAAAGAAATGTAATAAGTATTATATAACAATACAGATATCTGGGATCCCCGGGTTTCATAGAGCCGCTACTGAAACCCGACGTTCCCCTGGTCGTGTGGATAGCCTGTGCAATGAAATCCTAGACCCCTACGGACGCGGCAAGTTACCCGCCAAAACCTGAAGCGAGGCAGCCCCCTTCAGCAACGTGAATGGACTACCCAGCACTTCACGGAATCCGGTAGCTTGAGCACCCCTCCTTGGGTCAACCGGTACCCCCTACGAGTGCGGCGAATAGCCCGCCAATTCTAGAGTGAAGCCCCCTCCGTCTCAAGGCCATGAGATGCGGGCTCGTTGCCCTCTAGAACCCGGCTATCCATGCACCCCACCGCGGGGTAATCCTAGTACAAAAAGTAAAATATACAATGGGTACATCGACCTCAGCCCAGTCGTGCCCCAAAAGAATAATATACAAACAGGCAGTAACAACAGTCCACATGTCGGACGCTCGCCCCGCAATATTAAATGTACATAATAATACCAAACTGTACTAACATTGCATCCAGGCTATCCACCACGACAAATCCGCAATATCACAGCACAACACAGAACATCAACGTGAATGTCACGTTTGCAAATCCGTCTAAAAGGGCTATAGCAGTTAGACAGGATTTACCGATCGAATGACATTCACGGTCGCAGATATAATGTAAATACTGTGAACTAACATGTTTAAAATTTTCGATGGACTAAATTTTCCCGAAGCGGGCCCCAAGCACAACTGTAGCACTCAAAAATATCTGGGCCCAAAAAGAATATACCATAAACCCTTTTTCCATGTCAGAGAGCCACTGTAAAAATTTGATGCAGTGAAGATAAATTTCGTCGGCGGATCCGCGGCCAAAACGTGGTTTTGGCCGTTGATACGCCGCGCTACAGTAACTTCAGCCTACCAAATTTTCACAGAATGCATAAAAAACCCTGCACGTATTTTTACAATGTACCAAATAATTTTTTGACCACTGGAAAAATTCGACAGAAACTGATGCTTGAAAATACGGTTTTTGGAAAATCCGATCGATCGAACTTGTAAACACGTTAGAGCAAGCTAGACTAGGTTAATGGCGTGGCTCTAATACCAATGTAAGTGCACGGCAACGCCCCGGCCGTTTGAACGAGGCCAAAATGCGGAATACGAAACTTTTCTAAAAACTAGAACCAGCGCTACCGCGGACTTTTAAACCCGGATCGGGCCATTAACCTACTCCTAGCTAACAAGAGAAGGGGTAGAGAGATATACCGAGCGATCCGTGTCCTTCGGTCTTCGGCCTCCACTCCGATCTCCTCGCGGAATCTCCGGTCTTCATCTCCTCGTCAGAACGGGCACCACATCGCCGGGTTCTTTTACGGGCTCCCACCTCTGGACCGAGGCAACTCGGGCACGAAGTTGGCAAGCCGACGTGTCCAAGAAATGTTGTAGGCTAAGTGTAATATAGTTTGTCTCATGGAATTATGAAGTTTCCATTTTAGATGTGGAGGAGGAAATGAACTTTGAAGTGGGACTCTCATTTTAGCATGAATGAAAAATGAGATGCCAAAATATTTCTCACACCAAAAATGAATCTCTCCCACATCCCCCAAGAGAATGTGGCCGGCCTCATCATAAGAATGAAGAGGAGAGAGCAAAAGCAATGAAGGGAGGTGAGTGTAGTAAAAGAAAGAGGTGATCATAACAAATGTGATGATCATAATGTCACCTCAAATCCTATCCAAATCCTTTCTCATTTAATGCAAATGAAAAGATAAAAGGGAATCTAATAATGCTAGAACCATCATGATAAACCATATGCCACAAAGAACCCCCCACAATTGCTAATTTGCACACTTGCAAATAAGCCCCTCTCATCAGAAAAATCCGGCCATGAAGGAACAAAGAAAAACTGGCCGAAACGGAATACAAACTGGCAACTTCAAAAAACTGATCCTGTAATAAATTACAGGAAAACCCCGCGACTGTATATACATACCCGCATTTGTATTCCGACCGAATACAAATGCAATGAGACAAAATCTACACTGTACAATACTAGGATCTGGCTTAAACCAAAGCCCGCTAGTATTATCTGTCCGATCATGATCCGTGCAATACCGCACGGATAAGATCGAACCCTGCCATATCTCCATACAGCCTCTACAGCGTTTCGCCCGAAACTTGAGAAACTGTTTGTGGGGAACTCTAAAGACTCGTCAATACTTTGGCTGTGGATTTAACCACTAGCACGTCAGAGGTATTAGCCATACGTAACGGGCTACCAGGTATTGACCAAAAGGGACGTCGATGAGCGAACTCATCCTGACACCCTACTGAGCCTGTCAGTGACAATATCCGTACAGTCCGGTCCGTTCGTCTATGAGCATCGCAAGGCGGGCCTAGGGGGTTGGTAAAAGTCAAACCCCCAATAGCGGTACAAGTCGTGTCGGAGTGTAGCCCAGAACACCCTGAAATATTACTGGAATACCTACCAGTAAATCTCCTGCCTTGGCCAAGGACTTCGTGTAATGGCTCTCCTAAACACAGCGCGACCTCACCCCCAATACCGGGAGAGACGAACCCCTGCAGATCCGCTCACTGCCTCCATGTGGCTCGGGACTGTACCCAACTAAAACCTATTTGCACAACTCCTATGAGCGTGGTAGGGTAGTAATCAAAGTACGGTGGGAACTCACACGAGACAAATGACGATCTCAGGTCGATGAACTAACCTGTACACATGTCACCAGGGAACTGCTATCTGACGTCAGGTATAAGACCAAGTAGCATGTTCCCGGCGAGTCCTGTCCGGTGTACTCATAACCCAATGGGCACTTGTATACATCTTAGGTGAACCAACTGACACCAGTGGCTTGTAAGACCAGCCACCGTCCCTTGTCGGGGTCTGTACTGTGTACATTAGTCTACTCTGGAGTATCGATGCCCTGTCTCGAAACTCCCACGACTAGGGACCTTTTTTAGGATGTGCTTATAGACCCCAGCTCCCACGTATATGATCGCCCTCATACTGCTGGCAGTCAAGCAAGAATCCTAGGGGCTCTATCAACGTGTAATAACGACCTGTAAGGTCACCTAAAACAGTACACGATGATAAAGATAAACCAGATAGCATACTATCATCTTGAGTAAGACTGTCCTACCGGTATAGGTCCTCCCTCAATCATTGCAATCACGTGCCTGTGATCCAATAATTGACTCTGAGGGCACTATCTCCAACAAGCGCGACATCAACTCCCTATACCGGGAGAGACGAATCCTCTCGACCGCTCACTGCCTCCACGTGCTTCGGGCCTATACCCAACAAAAACCTATTTGCACGACCCTTTTAAGCCATGGTAGGGTAGAAGTCTAAGTATAGTGAAAACACATATGAGACACTATGGCGATCTCATATCCTAAGGACTACCCTGTACGTATGTCACAAGAGAACTGCCAGCTGAAATTGGTTTATTACCAACTAGGAGTTCTCGGTGAGTCTGTCTAGTGTAACTCGTCCAATAAGTACATGTATACAATCCTTGATGTCAAACATCAATAGCTGCAGGATCAGCTATCGTCCTTTAACCGGATCAGAGAACGTACACACTAGTCTAAACTGGAGTATTGATGCCTAGTCTCGATACTACTACGATTAGGGACTTTTAAGGATGTGCTTATCGACTACTCTGGCCCTACTAGTATGATCTCCATCATCGTCCTGGTAGTCAAGCAAAATCCTAGGGTTTTATCTCATGTCTAAACGATACATCATAGTAAATAAAACGTATCAGATGAAAGATAAAGGGAAACCAGATAGCATATTATCATCTCGAGTAAGATTTCTATCTCGTATAGGTCCTCCTTCAACTATTGCTATCGCTATTGCCGCCGCCTCCCCGCCCTTCACTATCGCTATCGCCATTGCCGCCGCCTCCCCGCCCTTGATGCCAAGATCGAAAAGATGTCCCTTTTTTACTTCAATCTCATCATCCCCGCCCTTGATGCCAAGATCAAAAATACGACCAATTTCGACTTCAACCTCACCCTCCCCTCCATTTCCATCGACTTCCTCTTTCTCATGGTGGACCTTGTTGAGGCATTTTCCATGTATGCGAATGTCAGAGTTTAAAATTATGGAATCTTAGAATCTTATGGTATTAAATATCACAATCAACATTTTGCAATAAGCAAGTGATGAATACGAGTCGTCCTCAGGGAACTGTATAATTATTTGGATGCTTTAGACAGGTTGTTTGAGAAAAGAATTGTTTTGACTTAGGTTGTTTTATACAAGTTTAAAGAATAAAAGAATAACTTGCTAGAAATAAGAATTGGATACCAATGAATAGTTATAATCCCTATACTTCTTCAATCAATATACTACCACATATGGGTTGTCAATCTATATTTAATAAGCTCTTAACCAACCACTAACATGGTGTTTGTGAGCACGAAATATCAAACACATACCGATTAGAGTAGTAGAGCATAAACCGTCAAAACACACCAAAGCTAGCAACTAATTGGAATTGTGCGAATAATAAACTAAAGAGATGTGGATTAGGAAGTGAACGGTGTGCAAGTACAAGTAAATCTTCCATGCACTTATCCATTGCCTTGGATAGAAACTTGTAAAATTATAGGCTAAGCCATCCCTTTACAGGAATCATCACCTATGTTTACTTATTCTTCCACTTCTTTAATTTATTACTAACCCTCGTCTCAAACACACACGACTTATTCTCTTGGCCTGATTCAAATCAACATTTAGCTTCGTATTGTGAACTAGAAAATCTAGTCCCGTATTGAGAACTAGAGAAGTTGAAAAGTCTGGAATCGAAAGGTTCATATGTGCTTGTTATGAAGTTCAAAATATTGGATCAAAGAACAATAAAGTAATCAAAACCAATTCATCAAGCATCCTCCTCTCATTTTAGCAAGTAAAAGTGCTAGCTATTAAGGATTCTTGCGAGAGCAATCATCGGATGTAACCCAAAGAAAAAACGAACCCATAATAAGTACTTCAATCATAAAAACAAGTAGAAAAATAAAATACCATTTAAGAACTAAATATACCAAGGCAAAAGATAGAAATTGTAAAAACAAGAATAACAATAAAAATCCATTTAAGAATACTTAAACAAGACATGAATGGAACGGAATTAAACTTACCAAAAACACTTACTCTTAACTAGAAGATGAAGATCAAGCAAGCACTTGAAGAAGATGAACAACTCTAATGGCTAAAGAAAATTGATTTTTCACTAAAATACCATTAGCTATTACAAACTAGAGCTAACACTAGTTTTAAGCTATTTTTCTATATCCCAATACTTCACCCTTGACCTGCTATTTATGGAGAAGAGTTTCAGAGCAACCTTGTATCGTCAAACCAATGTGGACCCCACCATAGATTTTTGCTTCTTTGCCGACATGATAAACACTAATTATGACCGCAAATTTGCGGCCAAAATGAACTATATGGCCGCAAATTCACGGTCATATAAATGAATTGGAACTTCCAATTTTTACAGTCGTCTTTATACAATTAATCCTCATTTTTCATGTATACAAAATCTCCAAATTCTTTTAGGAATGCTCTCGGGTTTTCTTGGTCAACGATTCCGTCTCGGTTAGACTTTACTTTGCAAATTCAATTACCACATGAATTTACATCCTCCACACAATATTTTCAACATATTTAAAGTCTTCTTGCAGTCCAAAACCAGTGTTGAAAAAAACGGTCTACCCGGCCGATTAATCGGCCGTATAATCGTAAACGGTGCCTAATTGTATAGAAATTGCATTAATCGCTCCATTAACCGGTCAAAAACGCTTAAACACTGTATAATGGGTTTAAGTTAATAAGGCGTTTAATGTCTAAATGGTTGTGAAAAAATTTAAACCTGTTTTAAAAAACTGTATCCGCTTCTATCCATTTACTACCCAGACCTTTCATTTTCTTCTCATCCAGATTTCTTCCTCGATCCATATTGACCTCCATCCTCTATCTCGATCCTCCATCTCGAACTCGTCCAGCCTCGACGAGCCTTCGACCTCGATCCTCTAGCCTCGACGAGCCTTCGACCTCAATTCTCGACCTTGATCCACCAACCTTTGACCTCCAGCCTCGATGTCTCCAGCCTCCAGCCTTTGATCTTGATCACAGCCTCCAACTTCACCTCCATCCTCGACCACAGCTTCCATAGGTAATTTTTAGGCTTTTCCCGAATTTTTTTATTTTTTTATTTGCCCGCAGCATGCTATTTATTAATGATTTTTCAAGAAAAAATTTGTTTTTATCTATTCTCATAGACTGTAGCATGCAAAAAATTATTGGTTATGGAGAATAAAAAAATTTGCTTTATTTTTCGATCTCTGTTAATAATGGCATGCTAAATATCAATTTATGAAGAGTAGCTAGATGTACAAAAGAGCGTTATCAAATTGATGATGAGTACGATTAGTAGAATATTTTTTATGATATTTTGTGGCAATTTATGATATTTTGTTACTTTTAATGTTATTTGTACACCATATTGTATTGCTTCTTTGCAAGACTTATCTTTATGTTACATTATGTGGTGTTATGGTTTAGAGTATCATGATATCAATATTTTGATTTAATATTCTTTTCGTGATTTGTTGTGGTTTGTTTATATGGTAATTAATAATTGTATGATGTGTGCGAGATATTGCATATGCCCCTATAAATTGTTTGTGCGCAAATTATATAATATATATCATACAAAATATATTGTATGTCCGGTGGGACTCGAACCCACAATAGTCATCATTTAATTTTATTCGGGTGTCTTATCATTAAGCCACGAACATATTTAATATTTAATAGTTGCAAGCAAGGCTAATTTTTTCTTATAAATATTTGTGTGTGTGCGTATATTTGTTTATGGCCGTATAATTCTCGCAAAATAATTAATCACCGTATAATCCGATTATACGCTACCTGCTAGCCGAACGAATAGAAAACGAATACGTGTTTTACAACATTGTCCAAAACAACAGTTGTAACATCCCTATTTGAATGCAGTAGTTCAAGGTTTATCGAGATTCTTTTTCCATAATTTTTGAACTTTTAGTTGGCCGCTAATATATTTTATTTTGAATTTTACCGTAAATAATTCTGATATGAGAAAAATCTTCAGTTTTTATATTATATATAATATTTTCTTAGTGGCAGCAAAATAATATTTTGCGTATCTGTTTACTGTTAATATGAGAACAAGAAAATCTGTACCGAATCTCTAAATACGATTAATTGGTGATATGTATGTATGTATATATATATATATATATTTATAAAAAAATTCCTATATATACAAAACAAAATATCTCTCCCCCCCCCGCTTCACATCAAATCCCGACCCCCTCATCAAATCCCCTCGCCCTCACGAAACCCTAACCCACGTCTTCATCATCGCGTCGCCATCATCACCGCCGCCGCGAACCTCGACTCCCGCTCCTCACTCATCGACCCTCGCCTCCTTCTCCTTCCCCTTAGTCTTCTTCGCATCGCGATCCCCATCACCACCACAACCCCGAGCGGCAATACTTGTCGTCGAACCCATCGCCCCCTTCACCCTCGCTGGAAATCTCCCCCTCTCGACGACACCATCACGCAGATCTCCATCGTCCTCATCATCGCTTCCCTGTAGCAACACCGCAAGCCCTCACCGTCGCCATCCTCACCACCACAGCCTCCCATCTCCAGATCCGAGAGCTCTCGACTCGACCCAGGACCATCCGAACCCTAGCTTGATACGATCATCCTCTGTGAGTTTTTCCCCGATCCCTGTTTTTTTTCAAAAATAAATGAATGAAATGATAAGAAATCAGTGAGCATTGAAAAGGGAAAATTAGGATTTAAAACCCAAAGTTGATACGATTGCGTTGGTCGTGTGATAATAGTTATGTAGATATTTATGGTTTAACTGATGAAATTTATCTAGGCGGATCGTATAATTCAGATCCCAAGTCGCACTTTGGCTGAGACCGTGCCTCGCATCTTCGTGCATCGTTCTCCACTGATCTTTTCCTTAGGCAAGTACTCTTGCTTTACTTTTGGTCGATGTATATAGTCATTCCTTTGTGGTCATATGTATATATATATTTCCTGCACTGTTAGAACAAAAGGGAAATGTGTTAGTATCTATTTTTCGTTATATCATACAAAAATATATATAGGCAAACTTTTATGTAGCGAGTGAGAATAATTAGTGAGTGTGGTTTTAAAATGAGATTTATTTTAACTACAAATAAAGTTCGAAAGTTGTTAACCTATCTCACATTTATATATTTCTAGTCAGTTTGTGATTAATATATTCATATTAAGGTTAACGGTAAAGATAACAATTGTGACTCATACCAGCTTGTACACCACCTTTATGCAGTTACTATTACCACTGACAAGTCCTGACTATTCACTACTCTAGTCTCTATGAACGTGATCGCTGATTAGGATGCTGAACAACATGATATGACACACTACTATTTACCAGTTTCATCTCTATACAATTACCATACCACAATTCCAGTCTTTTCAGCATTCTTAATTAGTACTCTAGTCATTACCATAGTAGCTATAAATACGCGGGTGTTGGGGTAGTTTGAGTGTGCGTTCGTACAACATGATCTCAGGAGTCTCATGCCGGCAGCTCGCACCAGGCTATATCGGTCTCATGTTTACAGCTCGTACCGAGCTATATCGGTCTCTTGTTCATTCCACAGTTGGGCCCGTGTTTCCTAGCCCCTGGGGCACCACTCTTAGTTAGGAATACTCCTGCAGAGGTTGACGCACACACTCGAGCTTACGATAGGATAGTTTACCTTTTAGTGACCAGTTAGATTATGAATTGACCTCTTACATACATGTTTCATAGTGTTAATGCGTCTAATTATTTATATATCTGTTTTTCTTGCGCACCGGGCTTCACTATTTTCATATATTCATGTTATTATACTACACACACCTTATACATCGAGTACTTGCTGGGATGTTCTGACATCCCTGAGATTTGCCATCTCAGATTTAGAGACAGATTTTCAGGCCGAGCAGGACCGCAGCGACTACCAGGACTTTGCCGAAGATCAGTAACCGTAGGTTTATTTCCCTTTTCTGTTAGTTTTTAGCTTGTGCGCCCTTATGGGACATTAGGACTTATGTATCTCTTTCGGATCTTATTTTATTTCCGAATCTATTGTATTGGATCTTTAATTGCATCAATTATCTAGTGGACCCATTTTTAGGATTTCTTGTGGTTTCATTGCAGTATGATTATCAGTATTATTCCATTTTGGTATTGGATTTTATCTTTGACAGGTTAATCTAGACAGTCTTATGTGACTATGGAAGGATTTTTCCTTACCGTAGGTAGCACAGCTGGCCTTCGTCGCTTCCGTATTTCGTATTTTGGGAAGCGGAGTGTGATAACAGTGAAGTCCCTTGTTAAATTTTTAGAAGCTCGTAGAATGCATGTGGTTGATTTAAGTGGCCGTTGCACGTGTTTTGATCATTTTTTCGTCCGTCGGTCAATTGAACCTAAAATCGTATCAAAATGTCTGCGTTTCGCACCAATTGGATCCATACCCTAGCAAACCTGTAATCCTGTACTCAATAGCCGTCATAGGGTTAATAGCACTTGTTTATTAATATAATGATACAAAATGGGGATATTTTATGTAAATAATCATGATGAACAGCCCTCAACAAGATCTACTTCACCCTTTTATGCAAGTTCATGGATGAGTATGACGCCGCCATCAGGGCAAGCTTGGAGACGTGAAGGACACATCGGATATGAAAGCGCTAGTGGAGCATGTGGCGAGGGACTGCACTGAACTAAAGGAAGAGGGTGGGACTGCACTGAACTAAAGGAAGAGGGAGACGTAGGTGTGATTTTGGAAAAAATGGTTTTTTATTGGAAAAGTTATTTTTTAAAGGTTGAAAATAATTTTTTAAGGAAAAAGAAAAATAGAAAGTCAAGGGGTATTATGGTCTAGTTTTAATGGAACGTAACGCCGTATGGTAGTATTGTCTAAAAAAATAGTTCATGATATTTATTTCTAATTTTCTAAGTTAAAGATAGCAATCGCAAAAAATGTAAAAGTTGATGGATACATTTATGCAATTTAGCCTATTTGATAAATATGTTGTACTCTTTTGTTTTTAATTAGATGCAACCTTTTTGGGGATCGAACAGACGACCTCTTATTTTGGAAAAGAAAGTTATATCATATGAGTGATGCCCAATTAATGATTAATATGTTGTAGAAACGGCTAGAAACGGGTAAGACTATAACATTTTGAAAATTATAAATATTATTTTATAATTTAAATATGGATATCATGAGGTTACGAAAATAATATCATATATGGATTTTGGGTTTTCGTAGATTGATATCCTCATGTGTATCATTTACAAAAAAATGACTGAGAGATATTTTAAAAATGATAAGTATTTTGTTTTGGGAATGATATAGGATTTTGATGTAAAGTTAATGTTTTATTTGGTTAAGAGAGAGAATATGTTAGCATATATTATTCCCTCACCCTCACCACAACCTCACACGATATCCTAACAAATATCCTACATAATATGTCACTCTTTCTCCTCTCTTTATCTTCACAACCAAATATCTTCATCCTCTCAAAATATCCAAACACCTCTGCCCTTATCCACATCCTAGCTTCCCTTCATCAAAATCTCTATGGATCTTGATGATTCCTTCACATAGATCATTCAAGACACCAAGTTAGGCCTATTCCTCTTCAAAGATCCTCACCAAGTCATCCTTTGAGCTTGATCCCTCTTCCCTTCACCACAAGAGGTAAAAATCCTATTTTTTGTTCAAGTTTTTCTTGTTGTAGTGAGTTTAGTAGGGTTTAGTTGTTAATCACTACTTGTTAGAGGTAGATGGTGGTGTTTTGATGCTTGGGGGTTAGGTTTTGAAGTGAAAGTGGGTTTTAAAACATGGATTTCATGAAGTTTTTGTTGTTTAAATTGAATCTGGAGCAAGTAGGGTTCTCTGAAAATTAAGAGAACTTTATTTTGAACTCCTGAGGACCCCGTGAGACCACCCCAGAAGCCCGAGCCCCTATCTCCTGACCCAGGCCGTAGATTTAATCCTTATGGCCGCAATTTGCGGCCAGAACATCAAGATAGGAGTTTGGTTTTGGTCTGTAGGTCTTATACTTGATATCTTAGCCCCAGTATACCCCTTTTTATCCCAGATTCCCTGTATCAAAATCTGGGAGCACTTTGGTTAGTTTTTGAAGATGTTTAACGGTTTTTAAACTTGGTTTTTGGATTTCTATATCTTGACTTGATCGTTCGACGTTCGTATGTCGACGTCGGGGGGTATTTTGTCGTATTAGCGTACGTTGGTTATAGGTTCTAACTTATGTGTGCTTCGTTCGTCATGTCGTTTTCGATTTGGATATTTATGCGGTTTCGTTATGGTGTCGATTGTAGGTATGATCGCAGGGACTTCCGAGACGACAAGAAAAAACGAGACGGTTGTAGGTTTCGATTAACTTGAGACGTCGGTGTGTAGATTTATATCTACGAGGGAAGTCGGGTGGATGGCGTATAGCACCCTCACAATCAATTAACTAGAAACTTATACTATATACCTAAGCTATAGTGTTTTATTAGATAACTTGGTCTATAACTAAGTTAGTATATAGTTTGTATCTAGTCGGCTATATGTATATGGATATATGTTTATATATGATTATTGCTCTATGCGTACGTGACTATAGATCCATATGATATTGATTGGATATTTGATGGATATCGAGGATAGTTTGCCGAATATGGTCGAGATTCATTTGGACTTACGGAGTCATGCATTTATCCCGATTGGGACATTTTGATTGCT
This sequence comes from Agapanthus africanus, assembly GCA_030015575.1. Classification (NCBI taxonomy): domain Eukaryota; kingdom Viridiplantae; phylum Streptophyta; class Magnoliopsida; order Asparagales; family Amaryllidaceae; genus Agapanthus; species Agapanthus africanus. The sequence continues at coordinate 248,504,902 of JASDDO010000004.1, read as the reverse complement.
TGAACTATACTTTTTAAAAACCAATGATTCGTTTTCCACTTTTAATGATAAATGGTAAGGAAGCGCTGCTAATTTTAAATGGGTATCTATTTTAAATATATTGCTGCTTTCTTATTTGCAAAACAACGTTTCATTCTATTTTAAACTATAACGGTATAGCTCATAATAATTAGCCATGTTTAACGATTGTTCACGTTACGACTATGTTACTCTTTATACGCTCGTGATTCGATTACCTAGTATATATGGTAGTTACGTTGTTATTCTCGTATGAACATACTGATAGAATATTGCACAACTACCAATGATTTCTATGTTGCACTGTAAAAACTCCAATTTCAATGTACAAAAAAATTGTTTAAAAGTTAAGGTATAATTGGGGTATTTGCAATTCTGTGTATGCTATAAGAATTTGATTTGCTTTTGAATAGCAAGAAAGCACTTGTAGCTCATTGGTAAAGCTTTGCACTGCTGTGACATAGCCCCTGCGATTGAATCCCCCTGGCCACATATATTTTATTGTATTTCTCTTTTAATTTTTTAGAAGCCCAAGGGTTTACACGTGCACAACACGTAAAACGAAAAGACACAGAATAAACAAACACGTGCACTGGGGTATACAAAGCGACACCGATGTTCAGACCATAATATTGCATTTTTCATCCCCCTATTCTTATCCGTTTTATAAATAAACAGGTACTCTTGACGCACATTTGTTGCATGTTACAGGATACAGGCTCTTGAAACAAATACAGTGAAAAAGACGAAAGATGATACAGAAAATGGACTTTTGACCAACAAGCAGACGGATCTTACTCAAGCCGAGACGAAGAACAGTGCAAGGTCCAAAAAGACGAAAGTGAAACAGTCAAAAGATCCTTACAAGTTTTCACTGAAGATCTGGAGAAGACTAAGAAGCCCAACAGAGAAAAGAAGTATAAAATTAGGAAGCCCAAGAAGTCCTGAACCAAGCCCAGAAAGATGGTGAGCTAAGCTCACCAAAGGGCCGCGGAACCGCGGCCCAAGCGCCCAATTGCCGCGGTTCCGCGGCCATTTAATGCCTGTGTCGGCGCCGACTTCTTGTGTCGGTGCGTCGGTGCGGGTGTTGGGATTTTCAGTGGGCAAATCTGTAATTGCACATATGCGAGAGCCTGTAACCCTAGTTTCCTTGTTTGCTTATAAATTGTAATCAAAAATTGTAAAACCCTATGCCTCTTTTCAATCAATAAAATTCAGAATTGCTCGGAGTTTATTCAGATCTGTTCTATATTGCTTGGAGGGAGCCATCGAACTAGTGAGTTAATTTTAATACTTTGTTTTTATTCTCTTTTAATTAGTATGTTTTACCATTCCCTAATGAGCGAGTAATCTCCTCGCTCGTTAGGGTTAGCCTTAGGGAAAGGTTTGAGAGATGAGATCTCTCACCCCTTTCATGCCATCCACACCTAAGAGTTAGAACTCCATGCATGCACGCACAACCACTCCCTGCGGCATCCTACCCCTTGAGGTAACGATGAACCGTAGTATAAAGGGCCGGTTGCGCGCGTCTTCCATGGAGGTTAGGGTAATTATCGATAAAGGAAGGATACGAATCTAGAGGAAGAAACATCTTCCCAAAAGATTCTTATCCACTTTATGGATAATTACGCAACATCTAATAGATCAATAATAAGGCATTGAAAGTGGTGAGGAAACCTAAAATCTCCAAACTTCCCCTAAACCTAATCCTAGCGAGACTTTAAATTAGATTAATTTAGTTTAATAATAGATCTAGATTTTAGAAACCAACCAAAACATCATTTTGAATCAACTCGTTAAGACACATTTAGAAATCTACCCATCTCTGTGGATCGACCCGTACTCACCGGCTAGCTGCAAAGCGACGCCGTTTCTGATTACGGTAAACTTATATTTTTGTATTAATCAAATGGCGCCGTTGCCGGGGATGGCGTAATATTTCTTTTTGTGTATTTTCGGGTTGATACATTTTTTTTAGAAAATCATAAAAATCTGAAAATATAAAAAGTACAAAAAAAAATAATTCTTTTCGTTATTTTTATCTGTTTGAAGGGTTTCTCGTTCGAATCTTGCAGGAACAGCGAAGACTCTCGGATCTGGAATTTTACAGAGGTCAAATCAGAAAAGTGAACGTCACAACAGAGGAGGAGTGGAACAAAGGAGCTGCACAAAAGTTTTCAGAGGCTGAACCCACTGAGAAGCCGTGTTTCCGCCGCATAATAGGGTCTCCCGCCGCGGTTCCGCGCTCTGACTGCCACGTCAGCGCACCAAATTTTGCTGGTTTGATTTCTCCTTCTCCCCTCTGCAATCTCCCATTTATCTCTCTGTAAAACCTTCCTGCAGGAATTCTTTGCGCTAAAAATCTTCTCTCCCCTTCTAAATAACAGATTTTCTGCAGGTTTCTTTGCGCCGCGCTAAAAATTGATTGCAAGTGAATTTTATTTTTTTGCATAATTTAATCGGACTTTAAGGGGCTAATTGACCAAACTCAGATTGGGTGGGGATTTCATTACCCTTCCCAGGACCCCAGAAAACACCTAAAGCATGTGCATCGACCACAATTAATTAAAAAATACTAGACTCAGACCTAAGGACATCGAGCTCAATAGGAAAAGGACTAGTATAGGCATCGACCGTTTATCCTAACCGACTTTGCGGTGTCTAGGCTAGTGGTTATTAATTAGGCCCACTTTTGTGGTTCCTTCCCACTTACCTGGTCGTACTTGTCCGTGAAGAGGCGGTTTGAGGTCCTATTTCTAGCCCTAGTTAGGAGCTGTCTAGCAGACCTAGGCGACCCTAGATCTAGGCCTGATTGTGCATGTGTGGTTGATACATTTGTGTCACGGGTCTCTTTTCAAAACTTCTTTGCAAAACTCTCACATAAATAAAAAAAAAGAGAAAAGAAAAATCTTTTCAAAACTTGCAACTTGCCGCTAAGAAAACTTGCAACTCACTTCCACTCACTTCCCTCCATTGACGTTATCTTACCCCCACATTCTGTTTTTCTATTTTTCTGACTACACTACCCCTTTAGTGTATGTCACTTTGGACTAGGGATACTAACGCCCGATTAGTCCGTGTTTCGTTGGTACCGACCGACGAACCTTTCGACACCGAAGTCGAAATTCCCTCCATTTCCTTACCTCCACCTTCAAATTCTTCTTTCGATGGTATGTCGGGATTCAACCCCAACGATACCTTACCGACGGGAATGATTCCACCTCCGCCAGGTGCGAATAACCCGAATCTTCCGCCTGTTATAGCGCCCGCACGAGTTGCGCTCCAGGATCTCTTCTACCCCGTCCGCACTTCTTTACCCACATGTCTTTCACCCCCACCGGCAAATGGGGACAACTTTGAAATAAAACCACATTTCATCAATATGCTGCCAAAATTTCATGGTTTGGAATCTGAAGATGCATATATCTTTATCAATAAATTCCAAAATGTGTGCGCTATGATGAAGACGACTCAATTAAGTGATGACGCTATAAGGCTAAGGGTCATTCCTTTTACCTTATGTGACCTAGCCGAGAAGTGGCTATACAGCACCGCATCACATTCTATTAGAAATTGGGACGAGTTTGTGAGAGCTTTTCTGAAAAAGTTCTATCCTCATCACAAAACTGCTAGAATCCGTAACGAGATTATACAATTTTCACAGCTTCCTTCCGAACCATTTTGGAAGTGCTTCGAGAGATTTAAAGACCTACTTGTTCAATGCCCTCATCATAGGATCGAAAGTTGGCAACTTTGCCAAACATTATACGAGGGATTGAACTCGGCAACGAAGCAGTTGCTAGAAACCATATCTCAAGGTCATTTTCTCTCCAAGTCTAGCGACGAAGCGTGGCAGTTTCTTGAGGATCTTAGTGAGCAAACAATTCAGTGGGAAAGTACCAAGACCACATCATATTCTTCTGTTGGTCAATCTAGGGCAGGCATATATCAAGTAGATATGTCGATTGCTATGAAGGCCGAGATGGCCGCACTTATGAAAAAGCTAGAAGCCATTGAGACCAAAATCTCATCGTCTTCTCCTGCCACTGCTTTACCCACGCGAACTGTTTGTGCTTGTTGTTCGAATCCATCGCATCTAACCGAAGAGTGTCCTTATAATGCATCTACTCAAGGACAGGATCAAGTCAATGCTGCATTTCAGCAACGACAAAGAAACGATCCGTACCCTTCGACATACAATTCGGGATGGAGGAGTCACCCAAATTTCGCTTGGAACCAAAATCAACGAGTCCAAGGAAATAACAATTTTCAAAGACCTCCTCCTCCACAACAACAACAAGCACCTTCACAAACTCAAAACCAGCAACCTTTCCAACAACAACCTTATACAAATCAAACGAACAATTTGGTTCAACCAAATGATGATAAGGTTATCTCGCTCGAAAAAAGTTTAGATGCATTTCTCAAGCAATCTACAGAATCCGCAGCAAGATTTGAAAATTATGTTCAATCTTTGATGACTAACAATACTTCACACGATCAAAGTATCAAATCTATTGAGGCACAAATTGCACAATTAACTGCTGCGTTGAGCGAGAGAGAAAAGGGAAAGCTTCCATCTCAACCATTGCCCAATCCCAGTCACACACAAAACGCATATCCCAATCATAATGTAAATGCGGTGACCACGTTGAGATCCGGAAGAGTGTTGCAAAATAATGTGGGAAGTAGTGATGACATCCCCGCCGGTGGTTCTTCTTCTTCTTTTTCTCCATTGTCATCTTCCCCTTCTTCGTTTTCTTCACTTTCTTCTTCACCTCTTTCTTTAGAGCCTATTCTCCACCCTTCACACGGCTCTACTTCTTCTAGCTCGAACGGACCCATTTCTCACAACATGAACACATCTACACCGGGATCCGTTCCTACTCTACATTCTACTCCACAGACATTTGACTCAACGAATTTTCAAAATGCTCCATTCCCAAACAGGTTGAGTCCTAATAAACCAAATGCACAAGTGGAGAAGATTGTGGAGATATTTAAGCAGGTTAGCATAAATATACCTCTCTTGGATGCAATCCAACAAGTCCCTTCATATGCGAAAATCTTAAAGGGCTTATGCACCTCGAAGAGAAAGGCATCTCAAGTAACCAAAAAAGTGCTAGTGGCTAGTGCAGTGAGCAATGCTATTAACCACCATCAAACCTTACCCCAAAAACGAAAGGACCCCGGCTGTCCTACGATTTCAATCACGATTGGGGATAAGAAAATTAATCGAGCACTTTTAGATCTTGGGTCTAGTGTTAACCTGATTCCCTACTCCGTGTACGAACAATTAGGGGTTGGAGAGTTGAAACCCACTCGTTGTACTCTCCAAATGGCTGATCGATCAATCACCCATCCAAGGGGTCAGCTAGAGGATGTGTTGATCAAAGTTGGGGAGTTCATATTCCCCGTTGATTTTATTGTTATGGATACACAACCTGTTGCTAACCCAAGAAACCAAATTCCAGTGATCCTCGGTCGACCATTTTTGGCCACTTCCAATGCTGTAATAAACTGTTGCAATGGCTCCATGACTCTATCCTTTGGGAAGATGTCTAGTGAGTTCAATATTTATAAGATGGGAAGTCTGCCCCCCGTGCCTAAAACTAGTACACGAGAAGTTTGCTTTATTCACGAAATCACGCAGGAGGACTGCGAGCTTGAAAGATTTCTATTTGATGAAAACAGTTTTGACGCCACTAGTGCGTCCCTCCTTGAGCCTACCACCGTTGACACAACCGAAATTGATTATGAATGTTTTACTTTTTCGGATGACGACGACTCACAGCCCGAATTTGAGTCCTTTACATTTTCGGATGAGTTAATCGAACCATCTGAATCGGTTGTTTGCAGTGATTTCGAACCTGTGTTGGAGTCCTTTAAGTTCGAGGTAGATTCCGCAATGATTCTTTCGCCTCTGAAACTCGAACTCATGTCCTTACCGCCTCACCTTAAATATGCTTACATAGGTGAGAATGAGACTTTTCCCATTATAATATTAGCCTCTCTAGCCTTCGAGTAAGAGAACGCTATTTTAAAAGTCTTACAAGATAGGCGTCAAGTTTTCAGTTGGACTATGGCGGACATCGAGGAAATCAGTTCCCTTATAATTGAATATCATATGCAATTGATGGATGATGCCAAGTCAATAGAGGACCCACAGGAACATCTTGGGGATATTGTGGTTAGTCAACCTCTTCCTTTAGAAGTTGAACCACCCCTATTTCTTTTGAGAAGTTACGAGAATGCCAACATTCCACTGATTGCTGATCATTCACATTCTCGTTTAGATGCATCACCACCTCCTGTATATTCACCTCCACACCCTCCATACCACCACTTCTATCTTCCCCAATTCTTTGTGAATCGCTACAACTTATTCTTCCACCAACTCATACTCTTTACTGATAAATTTTTCAACTGGTTGGTGTTGACGTTTGGTCTATGCAAAGTTTGGCAGTAATGTCTAACATAGTTTAAATGAAGTTTGGGGGAGGGCCTTTTTGTATATATTTTTGTTTTTCTTAACTATAAAAAAAGTATAAATAAATAAACAGGGAAGTGCCGGTATTTTGACCCTCTTGGATTAGCATGACAGTGAGGACACTGTCAAGTTCAAGTTTGGGGGTATGCTCGGTACATCTTCTTCTTTCGCATTCATTTGTACATATTTTTGCATTTGCATACTTATTTGAAAACCCATAAAAATTGAAAATTTTTGAAAAATTAAAAAAAATAATAATTGTATTCAATTTTGGCCTTATTTGACTAGAGTTTGACATATAGGTTAACTAGCTAGGAGCAACTAGATCTTAAACTTAGTGAATTAAAAACCCTAAAAATAACATTCCTTAAAGTTTAACGGTAGAAAGTATATGCCTTGTAGTTTATTTAGAAATAGGCAAATTTTGGGTTCAATTCTTGGGTTAAGTCAAAATGAGGGAAGAGTATTGATGTTCTTATTAGAGCATAAGTTTGAAAAATAGTTCCTAGTTTAAGTCTAGATTCTGAAAATGTATACCCTACAATTTGCACATTCACGCACCGTGAAACTCGGAATAGTAGAAGAGACCTTGAAATGCTCTTGTCTAAAGTCCTTAGTACGATAAAAGAAAAAAATGTGAATGAAGAATAAAAAAAATGGACACTGGTTTTTGTGATTGCTTAAGGCTGCAGAAATAGAAAAATATTTAGCGAGGGTGCTTCATCACCTAGTGCCTTAGACCAATTGGTTTGGGAGTCACTGCTAAAAACCTTGGGTGTTGCAAGACTAGGAATTATGCTTTAAAGTGCTAACGCATCTTGTAATCGGTTGTTGGTACCTCAAGAAGTATTAACAGTCGCATGAAAGATATGTAAGCAATATTCAATTAAAAATTCACCTATTAAGAAGTGCTTTGGACAATGGACGAGAGTACGATTGCTTGATTTGAATTTCCAAGTGTAGGGGTGATATTTACACACACGTGGGGATATGTGATTGGAGTTTAGATAAAAGAAAGGAATGAAGAATAGAACTTGTATCTTTAATAGAATTGATAGAAATTCCTAAGTGGAGATGAAACCCTAGAAGGAAAACTTAAGAGATGCCGAAAGCTAAGTAGGTCTACATAACATATATAATCTTAAGTTAAATAATGAGGAAGCGTGAAGAATATGGGTGGATAATTTACGGGTCGACGATAATAGAATTCCTTGTTAGAAAACCTAATTGGAGAACAATAGTCAATGGGCCGAGTTGATAGGATTTTGTGGGTGTAATCCGCTGAAAACCCTCAGGAGACAACACTCCTCCTACTAGGGACACCTAGAGGTTTAACGGCTTGTTGCACGTGCTCAGTGCAATCGCGTTTCCCTGCGAAAGTGTGGTTAGAATTTTAGTGAATAAAAAATAAGTTTGCTCAAGGACGAGCAAAAGATAAGTTTGGGGGTATTTGTTCAGACCATAATATTGCATTTTTCATCCCCCTATTCTTATCCGTTTTATAAATAAACAGGTACTCTTGACGCACATTTGTTGCATGTTACAGGATACAGACTCTTGAAACAAATACAGTGAAAAAGACGAAAGATGATACAGAAAATGGACTTTTGACCAACAAGCAGACAGATCTTACTCAAGCCGAGACGAAGAACAGTGCAAGGTCCAAAAAGACGAAAATGAAACGGTCAAAAGATCCTTACAAGTTTTCACTGAAGATCTGGAGAAGACTAAGAAGCCCAACAGAGAAAAGAAGTATAAAATTTGGAAGCCCAAGAAGTCCTGAACCAAGCCCAGAAAGATGGTGAGCTAAGCTCACCAAAGGGCCGCGGAACCGCGGCCCAAGCGCCCAATTGCCGCGGTTCCACGGCCATTTAATGCCCGTGTCGGCGCCGACTTCTTGTGTCGGTGCGTCGGTGCGGGTGTTGGGATTTTCAGTGGGCAAATCTGTAATTGCACATATGCGAGAGCCTGTAACCCTAGTTTCCTTGTTTGCTTATAAATTGTAATCAAAAATTGTAAAACCCTATGCCTCTTTTCAATCAATAAAATTCAGAATTGCTGGGAGTTTATTCAGATCTGTTCTATATTGCTTGGAGGGAGCCATCGAACTAATGAGTTAATTTTAATACTTTGTTTTTATTCTCTTTTAATTAGTATGTTTTACCATTCCCTAATGAGCGAGTAATCTCCTCGCTCGTTAGGGTTAGCCTTAGGGAAAGGTTTGAGAGATGAGATCTCTCACCCCTTTCATGCCATCCACACCTAAGAGTTAGAACTCCATGCATGCACGCACAACCGCTCCCTGCGGCATCCTACCCCTTGAGGTAACGATGAACCGTAGTATAAAGGGCCGATTGCGCGCGTCTTCCATGGAGGTTAGGGTAATTATCGATAAAGGAAGGATACGAATCTAGAGGAAGAAACATCTTCCCAAAAGATTCTTATCCACTTTATGGATAATTACTGTAACATTTAATAGATCAATAATAAGGCATTGAAAGCGGTGAGGAAACCTAAAATCTCCAAACTTCTCCTAAACCTAATCCTAGCGAGACTTTAAATTAGATTAATTTAGTTTAATAATAGATCTAGATTTTAGAAACCAACCAAAACATCATTTTGAATCAACTCGTTAAGACACATTTAGAAATCTACCCATCTCTGTGGATCGACCCGTACTCACCGGCTAGCTGCAAAGCGACGCCGTTTCTGATTACGGTAAACTTATATTTTTGTATTAATCAACCGACACGTGGTAAGCATCCGAGCACCCCAACCTCTGAGATGGCCGGTGAGATTGCCTTATTGACCGGTACCATCGGGCCCCCCGTAAGGAATGCTCCCCATTTTTTCACCCCAACACCTCTTCGCCTACCCCACTATCCTCATATTATTTGTTTACTCTGTATTCATCCAGAGAAGATTAAATCATCTCTTTAATCCTTTTTAAATGTATTTTAATTCTCAAATTCATCACCCTCAAAACCCTAATTTTCCCTATAAATACCATACTCCATTTCACTCCTCCTCACTCAGAATTTCATTACAAAAACTCTCAAAAATTCTCAAGTCTCAAGTTGTGCAAGTAGAGTTAGCAAAGGGCGAAATTCCAAGAAGATTCCGGCGACGAAACGACGTCCCGACACTTTCCAAGTCTTCCCCTCTAACCTTGTAGCTAGTGAGTCCCCTCTTCCCCCTTCTTCCCTCTAACCTTGTAGCTAGTAAGTCCCCTCTTCCCCTCTCTTTTTCTATTCTAAAAAGTTTCATTTTTAAAACTCGACGAAAGCAGAGTTAATCCAACTTCCGTTTCGTTTTCTTAAAAATTCTAACTTTTCTTAAACCATCTAATACCACACTCTCATATAAGGTTTAACACACATTAACAAACACATTAAAACAAGTTTCATCTCAAAAGAATTTTTTATGCAACCTTTATCTTATTTTTACGGTAAAATACCATATACTTTACATATCGTCATAATTCTTATATTTCCTTGTATTACCTTTAGAAAACTCACGAGGTAATGGTCTACCTCATCACAACACACATATTGGACATAGCACGATTTATTTTTTGACAATATTTGTGGGAATATCACGAGTTACAATAAAATACCCTCTACTATTACAAAACCGTTTTCTTTAAAAAGAGTATTATATAATTCCTTGCAATTACACCTCTACAACCCATTTTGGGGAACCACGATCAGGATGGTGTGGGTTATCGTACGTCCTCGGGCCTAGTAGAGTGAGATGCGAGATGTAGAACTCCGCAAGGAGCATTCGATCTCGATGGAATTTTTAATGCTATTTTTAAGAAAATGAGATTTCTAGAAAATAAATAAAATTTATTTTTATTAAATATATATGTGAATATTATCAAAAGATCTATTTTAAATATATTATACAAATATTCCATGTTCTCTAAATCAAAGGAATCACAATTACATGAAAGTACAACTTCAATACAAAACAATTCCAATATTTCAATAAAATACAATATACAATAAAACCTGGTTTTACTCACTAGAAATTTCACATTTATAAAATATATATCTATGAAAACCCTAAAAACGATAATTAAATACTTGAGGTGTATTTTAAATATGTATCAAAACTATTTTTATATAAAACCCCCTCAAGTTATACTAAATTACAATAAGGACCCTAGTAAATATAGGTTTAAGCGGGTCCAATTCTCTTGAGTCTCAGGGAGCCGGAGAATGTGGGTGCTTGTCTATCTAAGGTAGAAAATCTAACAAACGGTATTATCAACACGGTAATTGTATTGGAAAAAGACATAAATCCTGCCGTCTATGTGCAGCAGTTACCGATAACATCAAAACTAATTCAGAACTTTAATTTTTTTTCAAAATGTCTGACTCAAACTGAGTCTCAATCTAATCAATCTGACTTGAATATGATTCAAGTATAAACGACAATTCAACATGAATCTGTCTATTCAATCTATATCAATCTATATTGACTGAACCGAACCATGGATATTCTCCGTCTACATGACTATCCATTTATATCCATTCTGTTTACTGATATCATGGTTTCGGCAAGTCATCCATCTATATAACAAAACAATACAATCAATACAAAAGACATCGCGGGGTTTTTTAAGAGAAAGATTGGTACTGAAGGTGTTAGAAGTGACACGAGGCTGTAACCATAATACACCTAATCTGAATATCCATTGCCGTTGTACCGTGGCTGAACGGTTCCTTGTACTCCGTATACCTTAGTCTCCGGAATAGTGGGACTACTCTCGTATACACTGGCATTTTCTGTACCAAGTTACAAACAACTGCGTTAACATTATAATAAAACATTACTATTTATATTCTCTTTCTGTCTATTCTATCTCTACTCACCTTTGGGACTTACCGAGCGATTGTTCGCTGACGACATTCATTTTCTTCTTTTTTTGAAATGTTGTTAGGTGGATCAGACTCACTGGAGACCGAGCCCAATACCGAGGACTTAGAGCAGTTAGCATTTGACCTAGAGCTTTAGATACTTATACATACTATTTTCATTTCAGTTATGCCATTGTTTAGGCATTACTTTCTACTCATGTATTTACATTCCAGTTGTACTTGTAAAGAATTGTTAATAAATAAAAGTTGCTGTTCAATTACATCTATTGTTATTTTCTTGTGTACATTTATTTTATATTGCTTAGATACGCTTAGCGTGTTTACTTCTGAGTAAATACGTAGCGGGCCTCTCTGCGTCCTCTTACCGTATACCGGAAAGCGGGACGTGACATGCACAAATCACAGACGCGTATATTAAACTATATCTTATTGGTACTGCCATAACACTGTAGGATTGCCACGCTTGATGGCGTTGATGTTATTATATGAATGCGATGATTGATATGTTCGTGTGATTAATCATCGACTAACGTAGATGCATGCCGTATTGTTGATGATTGTAATAGCGATGTTCGAACACATTGATAGAACATTTGCATAATTACTAATGATTACTATGTGACACAAGCACAGACGTATATACTACACTACACATCATTAGTATCATTATGACACAGTAGAAACTGTCATGTTTACTCGTATTCTAGATATCCATGATAGATGTGATGATACCTTTTATGAATTTGATATACGAATACCATTACTATGGATATTCATATATGATGGTTGCCAATTGTGGTGAAGAAGAATTATATATGTATTTTTCGGAACATGTTTTTCATGGATTTGAGAAATCGCGAGTGTCTTTTTACAAATTGATTATGTTTTCAAAAGTGCGGTTTTCTCGTGATATGATGATTTGACGTCCATCATGAGTTTTGGTTTCATGATGAGATATCCGAATCAAGATAGGGGTTAACCGATTACGGGTACATGGTGCCCCCGGTACGACTCCGAGGGACAGGAAGATCGTAGGGTGGTACGGGGAGCCTAGCGAGGATGGTCGATATCGGAGGTGATATTGGAGCGTGACGGATATCCGGAGGATTCCGATCGTGGCTGAGTTGATATCCGGAGAGGGCCGATCGGTGAAATGGTGCCTACGATATCTAGATTTTATGTGTCGATGATAGACATGAGATTTATGATGATTTTGAGTGTCGGCGATGGACACTCGATGGATGATGAATTAAAGTGTCAATGATGGACACTCGTGAGATTTAGAGTGTCAATACTGGACACTCATATGTTGATATTTGCGCGATTCGTCGTGATGCGCTGTTATAGATTATGCTATGTAGTAGCCGAATAGGACCGATTCATAGGGCAATACCTGAATACTATTGTCACACATCAATGCATATTAAAGAGGTTTTCAAATGAGCTATAGTTTTTTACTATTTTGACATGTCTATGACGACACAAGAATCGTTCAAACGGAAACTCTCTTAAAATTCATTTCTCAAAAGTGAGACGTATATTTTAAACAAAACGCATATAATGTTTCATAAACCCACGTCTGCTACTTAAGCCGTGATATACGTATCATACGGCTATTTTGAAAGGATTTTACATACATCTTTCGGCTATTTTATAGGCTTATACATGGCTATATAAATGATATGATGATATATTTCCATGTTTACGCGATCGATGTCGATGCGCTTATAGTACTTGTGCATTATACATTAGTACTGGAAATGATAGTATAAGTTGTTTTTTCTGAAATTATACATTAGTACTTGTGCAATTATAAAATTCATTTTCATAATTGTTTTTTCTGAAGAAATTACTTTTGATTTGCTGTTTACTTGACTAGTGTAAATTATTTATTACTGGTTATTTGTTTAGAATCCAGATAAGGAAGAAGAACAAGAAACTAGGTTGACATACATGTCATTTCCTGACAATGTTTTCTCTTTATGTTGTCTTTTTTCCCCTAAATAAAAAAGTTAATGAAAATTTACCGAATTCTATGCAAGAATGTGATTTTATTTGACTGTTTCAGCATGGAAAGGATACGCTTTTGTTTTATAACAGGAGAAAGTAGTAGCCATGTAAGGAAGTTATGCAAGAAGATTACTCGTTTATTTCATTTTTCAATATAAAGGAATAACTAGTTATGTGTTTAGAATCCAGATAACTTTGAATCTATAGAGAAGAAAAGGAGTGTGACTATGGGGATGCATGGTGGTTTTCTTGACCAAGTTAATATTGTTGTGATTTTTCTGAAGGCTAAATTGCACAACTGTACCTTTCGATTTTCACATTTTTTGTGATTGATATTATGAACTAATTTAATTACAAACAAGTATCATGAACTATCGTCCCTATTGCAATTAAATACCATCAACTTTTCTTCCGTCTACAAACGTTATATTTAACTGCCACGTCATCAATATTTGACTTGTTTTTTTCCATTTTACCCTTATGTTCGCAATCAACCCCTAAAATTTCGATGGGTATAATGGTCCATTAAATCACAAAAGTTAACATCATATGGTAGTTATGTCTAAAAAAATAGTTCATCGTACTTATCTCTAATTATTATAGCTCATGGTATCAATCGCAAAAGACGTGAAAGTTGATGGATACATTTGTGCAATTTAGTCTTTTCTGAATGCCAAAGAAATAGTTTATAATAGTTTAATGTATTTAACGAGTTCATAATAGAAAATAATGAAAGTTCAATAGAGCTAATTAAGCAAATTACTTATCGATGCTGTGTGACTCCTGTGGGAGAGAGTACCTTTGAGGAAGAGGCTGATCAAGATTATAACAAGAAGAAGAAGCTTGGTATAAGTTGCTTTCTCTTGACTACAATTTCTTCTTGGTTTTTAGTGTTGTGTAGTGTTAGTATATATAGAAACGACTGGGTATGGCAGAGAGAAATTTGTATGTATACCTTAAAAGACCGCCCCCCTCCCCCCCCCCCAAAAAAAAAAAATTGCAATTATATACAAATTAAAGAGAACTATTATGATTTTCTGCGAGTTCTTATTTTTTCATAGCCATTACCATTTGTTATGAATTTTAATCATGAAGCGATGTGGGGAATTTTTATGTGAGACGTACAATTTGATAGCAGAGGAATGTGATTAATAAGTGTTTATTTGATTGTTAAAAAACATTGGCGTAGAAAACTTATGTTATGCCCTTTATTTTGCTTGTATATATACCCACAACAAGTTCAAGCAGCTATAAGCCTATAGAACTTTACCCACCAGCAAAGCAAAAATAGACGCTCCTTGCCATTAGTATGACAATATTGTGTGAGAATTAAAGTAGAGAACTAAAGGTGAGAAAATTGGAGAGTTGGTAGCTCCAGTGGCTGCTTCAGCAAAGCATCACATTGTTAAGTTAAGCCACTAAACATATTTATAGAAATTTTGCTCAAGAGCAATACTTTGTTTGGTTCTTTCATGCATATGCCTACTCTAGCAATTGAATTTAGAAGTGTCGTCTGTGTACACACACTAGTCACCCTGCTAAATTTTTATAATTTATTTTACCAAATGCATTCCAAATAGTAGTGTTTTAAAAACCAGCCGCTTAAGCGCTTATGTATATACATTGGAACACTCCCAAAATCCACTTAAATCTATCACCATTGATCATAATCCACAAGATGTATAGACCCCATAAGTGTTATAAAGGGTATATAAGTATTGTTATTGGAGTAAGAATACATAAATACCAATTAATACAATATTCTATCTTTTCTTTTTTTTTTTCAAGGTTGTTTCTGTTCTTCGTTCTCGACCCGATAAATCTCATGGTTGTCGAGCCGACTTTGAGACACTTCAAGATTTGGGTTTCAAAACTCCAAAATTTTAGGTTTATCAACTTGAAGAAGTCGAGATCTAAATCGATTTTGAGCAATCCTTGAGTTTTCTATTTCTTGGGCCGGGTTACTATATGTAATTTCAAATCCTTCACGAAAAAATAAATAAAAAGAAAAGGCCATAAATCAATTTGATTTTCTTTTTCCATTCAAGGAAACAAAATTTTAGTGGAAATTCCAATTCGATTTTGACTCCATCTGGTTTCAAACTACAATCTTTTAGATACTTTTTTTTAATAATTTGGTAAGTATTTTTACCAATTTGAGCTATGATGTTTGATGCTGGGTATCGAAAAACTTATAAGCACTATATAAACTAATAAATTCTAAGAAAGTTTCAATTTTGTATTGAATTATTTGAGTATGTTTTAGCAAATAATATATTGTCTAAGCAAATTTGTTAAATTTTGGGTTAAATTTAGGTATTTGCTAGTACAAAAGTAACATAAAAATAGTTAGAACGTAATGAGAATCATTATTTATTGACAAGAAAGGAAATATTAATTCTCATTTCTGAGCGGCCTGAGCGGCCGCTTAAGCGTTTTGGCTCCTTGTTCCTTCCGCTTTTCTTTTACGCTTTTAAAACATTGCCAAATAGAGGAACAACTTGCTTTGATGACGTCTTTTTCTTGTTCAAAATAATCGATGATTTCTTTTTCAACTCTTGCTATTGTTACTTCTGTGTGTATAATGTTTGCCAATTACTAAACAAGGATCCGTTGTTCTCATTTGTGTCAATAGAAAATAGAATGCCAGCTTTGAACTGTTTCTGACAACATCTTAAACGTTCCTTCACTAATCCAATTTGAGGTTTTGGCAATATTTTTCTTATTTCATCTCTTCTGCGCCCCCCCCACCCCCCCCCCACACACACACACTTTTTTTTGGCTATATCCAGTTCTTTTTTCCTAAACAACAATTTCGTATTGCTTAGACCCACCAATTTTAGGAAGTGGCAGGCAATGAAGCAAAATGAGACACTCCTTGCTATTTGTGAGGAACTTGGAGAATTGGTAGCTATTGCTTATTGAAAGCATCATATGGTTAAGTTAAGCCAATAAACATTTAATAGAAGTTTTGATGAAGAGTAATACTCTGCGTTGTTCTTTCATGCATGCCTACTGTATTTGTGAAAGTCTCTAAATAGACATATTGTGTAAATACACATGTGAAGATGTTGAATATATTTAGTTTTGCTTATCCTACCAAAATGCATTGCAATTGGAGGATAATTGATGATAAATGATGGCTTTTTTTCAACTCTTGTTATAGTTACTTCTGTGTGTATACTGTTACCAAAGTTGGACTACTAATAAAGGATTCCTCATTTTCATTTGGTTCTGGCAAGTTATGGGTTCCTTTCAGTAACCATGTATACTGTATACTTCTGTGTGTTTTTTCTGTACTATCTATCTATTTATTCTTTCCTTGATAATTTTTTAAAGTAAAAAGAAGCTTCTCTTTGATAATTAAAAGAACGGGTGAAAGCAAGCATTAAAGCCTGCTCTTGGAAAATAATAATATCATATTGCTACCAATAACTTGCTTGTTCTGGAATTTTTGTGCCATAGACCTCCATCCCTATATCAGGAAAACCGTGTAAGATTGGATTTTTGGCCAGCGTGACGCTAATTATCGTGGGTTTTTAAGCTTCATTCCTAATATGATGGCAAAAGGATTGTTGATTCTTATTGCATATATATACTCCTGGCTGATAAGTTATCCTCAACAATCGCGTCATGGTTTACTACAGTTGTTAGCGGTAACGAGATAAATCAGGAACTATGTGTTGCAGATATCTTATTTTGTTCATGACATACTGGATATAGACATTGCAGAGGTGATGTAAATGTGGGTCGGCTAATAATTACTTTGTATCTTGTGCAGTTTTCGTTATATCACGTACTGTTGATATTTCTTAGCTGAAGCAGCTTGGATTTCATGCAGTGAATTCCTGTGGTCCTTTGTATAGCGGGTTTTCTGCATCTTTAATGGCTTAATTTTTATCCTTTTTTAAGTCTGACCCCCCTTAATTTTTTCATCTTTAATGACAAATAAAGTAATATGTGCAGTCTTCTTTGACTGGGAATACTTACTCTGGTAATCTGGTGTTCCGAAGTTATTTTGACAACATTTTTTTGATCACCAAACAATATATGAGGTGATAAAAGCTCATAATATTTTCCTCTTCTTCTAAAGAAAAAGGTCAGCTAATGGGTATAGAGAATGCTGGATGTGCTCAAAGTTTGAAGCTGAATGTGTTCAAAGACCGGCGAAGTTATAGCAGTCGTTTTCCCTTCACCTCCTTGATTTGTCGGAGGGTAGTGTGACACGAAGATGCTGCCGCATCAGCGTGGTGGTTAGAGATGCACCCTTGACAGTCTCTGGAGTGGTCTATAGCAGTTGTTTTCCCTCCTTTTCCTAGTGTCCTTCTGTTAAGAACCGTAGATTTGAAAATGTTATTGATTGATCTTCAAAGGGAAAGAATACAATGCATCCCTATATATACATAAGAAAATGGATTCTCTCTTTAGGATAAGAAGGGATCCTATAAGGATATACATGTATAATACATATGTACCGAATACCTGTACCACTATACTTAACACTCACCATGTGTTTTTTGAATCGTTAAGTTTGGAATTTCAGGGCCTGGAATTGATTCAGGTTCACATTGTCCCCAGGTGAGTCCGTTACCTATTCTTGTTGCACTTCAGGTGTATCAGAGAATGATCCAATAGGCGACAAACGTGCAGGCAAGCGTGCATATACATTTTGTTGATCAAGTCCCATTGACGTTGATTGATCTGAAGAATAATTCATTGCTCCTCGCAGATCATATCTCGGTTTTGTGGTGTTGGGGGGGGGGGGGGGGGTCTCCTTAAGGATTAATTATAGACGCCTTAGAGCACGTGCACTGCAAGCTCTTGAATTCAGAAACTTACTATTGCCTTCGTGTACTCTTGAGAAATAGGAAGAGAGATGAAGGATTTGCTAGTTGAGGGCAAAAAACGACATCGCCGCAATTTTTTATTTCTTGTTTCTTGTTTTAAAAGATAGGTTTTATATAGGGAGCACAACAGGGACATCATGATCTAGAGAGGGGAAGATAGCCAATGTTGCAAAGATCAAATCTGGATACAATAACCATAATTGGACTTATATTTTTAATCGTATCAACACAATGAAGATATGTTTGTAACACTAAAGAAAATTAGTCAATACCTCAAGTCAAAATATTTAGATCGAAAAAGAATCAAATCTTTTATTATAAACAAGATATTTTATGTTATTCAGAGAAAATTTCTCTATTGGTGTTCTATTATGCACTCCGCATATAAGCGGCCCATTCGCCCTGTTGAATCCACCCCTAACCTGCTGGTCGGAATGCAGGGTTCAGCGTAGATGTTCGAGAGTGAACAAGATCGATCCTGGATTCCTGAGTTAAAAAGGTTGAAGGCTTTGAAAATTATCTATTATGTACAACAGAATCTACGATAGAAACATCATAAACATACTATGAACGCTTTTTATTTCTTGCCACAAATGTTCATTTTTTAGCTCTACAACAATTATCGTTTTAGACCTAAACTGTTTTAATTGCATATGAGAATCCAAATCATACAACTAAACATCAATTTAGGATTTGTTTTGCAGTCTGCAGTGTTGCATGCTGCTCCAACTATATAGAAACATCCTTAATGTATAGTTTTGAAGTAAGCGGGAAAATAAATGGAATATATGAGAGGGACCAGATATAGCCCTGCAACATCCTTCTCCTGGCAAGAAGATGATACAATATACCAAGACAACAGATATGGGTTTTCTTATACTAATTTAGTATTGAAGTGAGATAACAGTCGAATCTGGTTAGCAATCGATAGTCATGATGTAGATGCTAATCATGATAACTAACCTCACACATTAATTTCAGAATAACCATATTATTCAATAATAATTATATATATCCTCAACCCAAATCGTATGGCATTAGGGATCATCCTTAAGTGCCTATCCCATTCATATGTGAAGTAGAGTGGTTCTGAGCTCAAGATAGGCTGGCCATCGTTGATGAGAGAACCTCTAGTTTCCATTCTGAACAGCTTTGGATCCACTGGCACTGAGCGAGCAAACTGATGATGCTCAATATTGGCGGTCTTCAAGATCAGGACACGTGGCAGATGACGTGTCCTGAACTCAGAAGAAAGGGCCGCATGGGCCGACCAGACCATCCATGTACCCGACCTGCAAGCACAAGCTGGCTCACCTCAGAGCCCCTGATATTTGGCCTCCTCGGCTTCTCAGCTCACCCAGAGCTGCCCCAGGACCAAGACTTCTTGGCCCTCTCGCTCGTTCCCGAACCCTCCAGCCGAGGCCATCTTCCTCGGTCCTCCGACCGACCAACTCCACCACTCACAGGCGTAACCACCGCTCCGCAAATCTCGCCATGCGCAGATTCTCCGCCAGCAACATCCCACGTTCCACGCCACCACGATCCCCATCAATGGGCGATCAACCCTTTACGCGGGCGTGACGTCGGGAACGTAACTGCCGGCGAGATTCTCGCGTCTGCTGCTGCGTGCTGTCGCCACTATATAAACCCCCATCACAGAGGGGTCAAGTAAGCCATTTTTTATTCCACTTAGCCGTTACTCTGCTCGGATCTCGTACTAACTTGATCGTCGGAGGGTCCTCAGTGGTACCAAACCACCCCGGGACTTCTTTGCAGGTACTCGGCGTTAAACTCCTCGAATCACCAATCTCCTCAAAACCCATTAAGACCCACACGCAACAGGAGATCACCTTCCAAATCCACCGGGAGATCGATGGAAGACAACATCTGAGGGAGACCCGAAAAGGACCTCCATCATTTGGCCCCGTCTGTGGGAAAAACTCCACAAAAAACTAAGTTGGCCTTCCGATCTCCATCCATATGGCGAGCGACCATCCTGAAGATCCAGATACCAGCCGCCTCCCCCTCACCGGAGGCGCGGATGAACCTCCCCCGGCGACCATCATCAACGCCCTCACCAGCCGAATAGATCGGCTACAGTCCCTCATGGAGGCGCTCGTCCGCGTCCAGACGGCCGGGCCAGGGCCCCAGATCACCGCTCCTCCACCTCCAGAAGGCTCTGCCCTCATCGGCACGGCTGACCATCGGCAGGCTACGACCCCTGGCCACAGATCTCACGGGCCGATACTCCCTAAGGCCCGCTGGGCGCCCCACGGCTCCACACCAAGATCCGCCGCCAGAGCGCCTCGCCTCGAGCCTCCTCGCGACCCTTACCCCCCTGAGGAGATGTCGGTCACCTCGCCTGTCCACAAGCACGATCGACACCCCTCCCTCGACGGGGTCGCACAGAAGGGGCTCGCCACGACGGCTCAAGGGGCACCTCGCCCGGGGATCTGAGGGACCTCATCGAGAGGAACTGGGGTCGCGCCCAGACCCAGGTCTCCCACAGCAGAGGCCAGGGATCATAAGGCGCCGAATCCTCGGGGTACCACGGCCGAATCGACGCCTTCGAAAAGAAGATCGAGGGCATGCGCCGGGAAGGTAACCTCTCGGGCGACGGGGCTAAGTACGCCGCCGACTCGCTCACCAAGCCGTTTACCGAGGGACTGCTCGCTGTCCACGTCTCCTTGCGCAACAAGCCCCCGAAGGTCTCACTGTTCGACGGGAAAACCGACCTCAAAGACCATTTGGATGCTTTCACCGTGGGGATGAGCTTCCAGGACCATTCCGACGCCGTCCAATGCAGGGCCTTCCCAGCCACCCTCATCCGCTCTGGTCGGGACTGGTTCCGAGGACTCGAGCCTCGCTCAATCTCGACCTTCGACGAGCTGGCTACTTAGTTCCTCGGCCACTTCGTTGGGAACCGTCGGCAGAAGCGCACGGTCGACTACCTTTTCACAATTAAGAGCGGGGACAAAGAGAAGTTCAAGGCTTATATCACCCGCTTCTACAACGCCCTCCTCAAGGTCCCCGAGCACCAGGATGAGACCGTCATCACGGCGCTCAGATCTGGTCTGAGGCACAAAGAATGGCGGCGCTCCTTTGCGTTGGCACAGCCTAAGACCATGGCCGAGGTCAAGGCATGGACCGAGCGCGAGGTTCAGCTGGAGTCCGAGGTGAACGCGAACCTCCCCCGGGCAGAACGGTCCAACTAGAAGAAGAGGGCTCGGGAAGAGAGGCCGGAGCATCAGCAGCCTTGTCATCCGAAGTTCCAGAAGTACACCTCGCTCAACGTCTCCCTTGCAGTGTTACTAGAGGAGGCCCAAGGCGAGGGGTTCTTCAAGTTCCCTCCAATCCCACGTCAGGCCTCGAAGCGAACCCAGGGCCCTTACTGCGCCTTCCACCGGATGCTGGGCTACGCCACGGAGGATTGTAAGCAACTTCAGAACTATATCGAGGAGCTCATCCGATCGGGGCACCTCGCCGCCTACTTAAGGGACAAACGGCAGGCCGACCGTGAGCAGGAGCAGCGTCCCCCTCCCGCCGAGCTGACCATCGGTCAAATCATGCTCGTTTCGGCAGATAACCAGTCCGGCGCTCAGGAAATCCCGTACCAGGTGCCGAGCACGGAGACCAACAATCCCCCGGGGAGCTCGGGCCATACTAATAAGGTCATCTATTAGCATGTACTTTTCTTTTGGGGCAATGTAAACTCTTCCTAGGGTCTGTTGTTAATTTAATAAAGATCAATGGAACATTGCGAAAAAGAGGGAAAGATCTCATTTATTCAAAAAAGGTATTATGGGTTTCTCAGCCATACATACAAAAAGATAAAGAAAATTACAACAGCGGGGAAGGGGGTGCAGAGAGCACTACTCATGATACTCGGTAAAGATCTCCGCCAGCCGAGACCTCGCGAGATCCAACATCTGCCCTCGGTTCCCCCCACGCGCGTTGACCCCGAGCCTCAGGTCGTAGCACTCACGGACGAGTGCCTCTGAGCGAGCCAGCCGGTTCGTGGAGATCAGGCCGAAGCGTCTCAGAGACCGCAGCTTGCCCACGGCCTCGTTATAGAGCTGCTTGGATAGGGGGTTGTAAAGCCCCGGCGACGCCCTCCAGATGGAGTACATCAGCAGCTGTAGCAGGGAGGAGCGTCGGGGGAGCAGCCGGCCGAAGTGGTCCTCGATGCTCCCGTAGACCAACTGCACCGTGTCTTCGGTGCAGTTCTGGTCATAGAGGTATACGTCTTCGAAATGGATGATCTCGGGATGGTAAAGGGGAAGTTTTACATTCTCAACGATCTGTTTACGAAGAAAGGAAGGAGCAGTGCTCCTTCAGCCTTATATAGCCCACTGCGCCCCAACAGAACTCAACAGTCGCCCGCCTTCGCCCAAAAATTCGCTGCCACGCGGCGATCAACGAGCCTTCCCTGGCGGAATTGAAACGACGTGACCCTGGCGCTTCACCTCCCCTCACATTCAATGCGCATGCTGGGCACGCGTTCGCTGCGACCGTTCCTGTTCCCCATACCTGCGACTGGATGGTCGGACGAAACCTCATGAAGAATCAGCCGAGCAGCTACCCTGCTCGGCCATCCCTGGCCGTTAGCTCCCCTACTCGCAACACCAGGGATCGAAGCCCTCGCTAATAGGCGACCGCGCAGCTTCACTGCCCGGTTATCCTTAGCCGGCCTCCTAAGGCCGCTCCAATGTTAAGGATCAAAGTCCCCCGTGGAGGCAGCCGAGCGGTTCCCCTGCTCGGCTATCCATGGCCGGTAGCTTCCCTGCTCGCAACGCCAAGGATCAAAGTCCTCGCCAAGAGGCAACCGCGCACCTTCACTGCCCGGTTATCCTTAGCAGGCCTCATACGGCCCCTCCAACGCTAAGGATCAAAGTCCTCCTTAGAGGCAGCTCAGCAGCTACCCTGCTCGGCTATCCCCGGCTGGTAGCTTCCTACCACGACCGACAGGGATCAAAAGCCCTCCCAGAGGCAGTCGAGCCCGAGGATCCCTCGCTCGGCTATCCTTCAGGACAAAAGCCCTCGCCAAGAGGCACCGGACGGTAACCCCGCCCGGCCAAGGGTCCTTGATAGACTTCTTACAGCCCCTCCTGTGCTAAGGACCAAAGTCCTTCCAGAGGCAGTCGAGTCCTTGCTCGGCTATCCCCGGCTGGTAGCTTCCTACCACAACCGACAGGGATTAAAGTCCTCGCCAAGAGGCACTGGGCAGTAACCCTGCTCGGTCCCCGTCCTGAAGGATCAAAACCCTCGAAAGAGGCAACCGAGCGGCTGCGTTTCTCGGTCAACTCCGGCCGGTAGCTCCCTACCCATAACGCCAGGGATCGAAGCCCTCGCAAGAAGCATCCGAACGGCTACCCCGCTCGGTCGTCCCAGGATGGTAGTTGCCTACCCACGACGCCGGAGATCAAAGCCCTCGCCAAGAGGCAACCGCGCAGCTTCACTGCCCGGTCATCCTTAGTGGGCTTCTTACAACCCTTCCAACGCTAAGGATCAAAGCCCTCGCAAGAGGCAACCGAGCAGCTACCCTGCTCGGTCAACTCCGGCTGGTAGCTCCCTACCCATGACGCCAGGGATCGAAGCCCTCGAAAGAGGCATCTGAGCGGCTATCTCGCTCGGTCGTCTCAAGCTGGTAGTTGCCTACCCACGACGCCAGAGATCAAAACCCTCGCCAAGAGGCAACCGCGCATCTTCTCTGCCCGGACATCCTTAGTGGGCTTCTTACAGCCCCTCCAACGCTAAGGACCCAAAGTTCTCCCAGAGGCAGTCGAGCCCGACCCTCGCTCGACCATCCCTAGCTAGTAGTCGTTGCTCGCAGCGCCAGAAATCAGAAGCCCTCGCCAATGGGCAACCGAGCAGCTTTCCATCCATCCTCGGCACAAATACGGCGGACAGCCCTCTGCTCATCACATGCAGAGGATCCGAGCCACCAACAAGGGGCATCAGGTCTATCCGAGTCTCGAGCGTCCCCCCTCGACTTCAGGGGCCATGGAGACACTTCCTTCTCAGCAGCGCTTGGCATGCTTGGCGAGTAATCGAAATCAACTTGACGGACGATCTCTAGACAAATAGACGACCTGACATGGAAGCCCAACAGTGCAAGAATAGAAATTTTGCGAGCATTTTTCATAAGCAGAAGATAAAGTGCAAACCAAAGAAAGAAAAAAGTTTTATTACCGAAGGCAAAGTCTTTACAAAGGGTACTTTGGGCTCCCCAGCCATACAAACTGCCCGGAGGCTTACAAAAATGGCGAAAGCAACAAAATAAAAGAAGGAGGATGACAGGGGCTTTAGGCCTCGGGGCCGGGCGCGACCTCGGGGTCTTCGATATTCACCACGGGACGAGCAGGGTCCTCGGCGACTTCCTCGTCAGGAATCTCTTTCCCCTGCTCTTCGGCGTCCACGAGGGGGTACTCGGCCCGGAGCTCTTCGTCGGCGAACTCCGGCATCCGGGCCTTAACGGCATCGAGGGCCTCGTGCCAGATGAGGGTTGTGGCCACGTCCAGGTCATCATAGAATTCCTTCAACTTCTTGTAGCCCTCCACCGCCTTCGCGTCGGCCCACTTCGCCGCTCTCAGGTCGGAAAACTTCGCCGCTCTCAGGTCGGAAAACTTCGCCGTCTCGGCCACTGGCCCCAGCTCCTTCCGGAGAGTCTTCACCGTCTTCTTCAGGTTGCCGGCAAGCACCTGAGCGTCCTCAAGCTTGGCCTCAGCAGCCACGGCGGCCTCGCGGTACTGGGCAACCTCCTATTTCCCGGCCTCCACCTCGCCCTCCAGGACGGCAACCCTCGCCATCACCGCCTCCAGCTCCCGCTTGGAGCTCTCTTCCAGCGAGGCAAGCTGGCCCGCAGCCTTCATTGCCGGGGCTATCACCTCGGCCTCCATGCTTAGGGCGAGGGCAACGTGCTGGAGAACCTGAAAGATAGGAAAGAGATCAGAAAAATGAAGGAGGCGCTGAATTTCACAAACAACCGAGCAATAACCTACACGGACTCCTGGGCGATGGACGCCATCCGAGCCGTGAAAGTTCCTCCGGGGATCCTACCCCCTGCCGACTTCTCTATGTCGTGCAGCAGGCTATCTGCGACTGATAGCCCTGAGGGCACCGCGAACTGTAGGCCCCCCTCCTCCACCATGATCGGCGAGGGCGGGCCCCGGAAAGACCTCCGGGAAGACCTCTTAAGCGGCTCCGATGGGGAGCCGATCTCCTCCTCCGAGGCCGGTGTAAGTCCATGCTACCTCTCCCGGTACTTTCGGGCATGTGGAATTTGGTGAAAAACAATTTTCTTGAGGTGGTAACATGGACTCAAAACCGGATCTTTGTTAAACATCTAACTAACAACCTAACTAGGAGTTGTTAACTACTCGGTTAGGGGGTTATACCTTTCTTTCTTGAACTCCTTCGTCTTCAAGCCTCGATGGTTGTCCGGATCGGCTTCACCCCGTCGTCTCCTTGCGCCGAAGATCGATCCACCTCGAAAGCTTCTACCTTTGGCTTCTTCTTCGATCTTTGAAGAAACTAGTTCACTTGGTTTGCTAAACCTTGTGAACTAGAGTGAGTAGAGAAGAGTGTGTTGGGATTTTCTCTATGGTTCTTGGTTCTCAACATATGAGACAAGTGAACCATAAACTAAAGAGAGGGAGAGCAAGAGGAAGAAGATGAGAGCTCAAGAACACAAGAGAGAGAATAGAAATGATAGAATGAGAAAGACTTTTCTCTCTTGGCTCTCATAATCCAAAGCCATCATCACAAAAATAGTAATCAAGTATTGTGTAAATGGTTTAAGCTACAATAGCCATATCATTTCATGCACTCATTTCTCACAAGAGAAACAGGCAAGTAAAAAGTCTTTGCCATGAAATGATAGCCATTGTCATCATGATGGTCAACTAGTCAAACCTAGTCAACCGGTCAACAAGTCAACAAAGTCAACCCCTCAACAACCATGTCACCATAATACTTAATCAATATTATTGTTAAACATATATCATATTCTCATTAGGGTTGAGCAAAAATGTCAATAGTCAACAGTCAACAGTCAACAACCCTAATGAGAATCCTCCGCCTCTGTCTCTCCGTCAACTGTGCATACATACCCGCATCCGCGTTCCGAGGAACACGAATACATACTGGATAAATCCAATCCCAAAACGTACACTAGGATCCGGCTTAAACCAAAGCCCGCTAGTGTTAACTGTCTGGACACTGTACGTACACAAGTGCACGGATGTGACCGAACCCTGTCGCAAAACCATGCGACCTGTCGCAAAACCATGCGACCTCTACTCTTTTGCCTAAAGGCGAATAGCTTTCTGTGTGGGACTCTAAAGACTCGCAACTACGCTGGCAGTGGGTTTAACCACAGACCGCAAGCGGCACTAGCTATGCATAACGGTCTCCAGGTAGAAGCCGACAAGAAGACTGACGAGGTGAAACCCATCTGAACTCCTACTGAGCCTGAATGTGACAATCTCCGTACAGTCCGGTCTGTTCGTCTGATACATCGCATGGCGGGCCTAGGGGGCGGTAAACGTCAGTCCCCTAATAGCGGTACAAGTCGTGTCGGAGTAAAGCCCAAAACACCCTGAGATAACACTGGAAGCCTACCGGTATATCTCGATTGCCCTGGCCAGGGACTACTCGTGTAATGGCTCTCCTAGACACAGCGCGATGTCAACCCCCAATACCGGGAGAGACGAATCCTATCTAACCGTCACCGCCTCCAAGTGCTTCGGGACTGCACCCAACTACTACCTGTTTGCACGACTCTTTTGAGCCGTGGTAGGGTAGTAATCAAAGTACAGTGGGAACACACTCGAGGCGAAGTGACAGTGTCAAGTCAGCGGACTAAGTTGTACTCATGTCACCTGGGAACTGATAACTGACGATAGATATAGTACCAACCGGTCAGTTCCCGACGAGTCCTGTCCAGTGTACTCGTAACCTAACGAGCACCCGTATACTATCTCCAGTACGACGTACTGATGGCTGTGGGACAGACCATCTCCCACACTGGGATGAGAAGCGCATACGCTAGTCTACTCCGGAGTATCGATGCCCTGTCTCGATAGTCCTGCGACTAGGGACCTGCATAAGGATGTGCTTATAGATTACCCAGCCCCCACTAGTGTGACTGCCATCACAACGCTGGTAATCAAGCAAAGATCCTAAGGGCTCCACTAATGTGTATAGGTGATATACTAAAATAAACACATGTACACATTGAAGTAGAAACAAACCAAGTAGCATACTACTATATTGAGCAAGATTGTTTATACAAGGTGTATATCCCAAGCTTCCATTAAGTAATATACAAACTAGTATGATACAGTAATGGCCTCTAGGGCATATACACTAACAATCTCCCACTTGCACTAAGGCCATGTACTGGCGTATCGAAGACCTATCATCTCGATCAGCCGCTCGAACTGAGTCTGGGGCAAGGCCTTGGTGAATGGATCTGCAGTGTTATCTTCTGAAGCGACCCTCCGAACCTCGATCTCCTGGCGATCCACGATCTCCTTGATCAGGTGATACCGCCTCAAGATGTGTCTGGATCTCTGATGGGACCTGGGTTCCTTCGCTAAAGTTATAGCCCCGTTGTTGTCGCAATACAGAGGTATTGGATCAACAATGGACGGAACCACCTGAAGTTCTTTCAAGAACTTCCTCATCCAGACAGCTTCTTTTGCGGCATCAGATGCAGCGATGTATTCCGCTTCCATCGTCGAGTCTGCAACGGTTTCCTGTTTGGAACTCTTCCAACACACCGCCCCTCCATTGAGGGTAAAGACAAAACCCGACATGGACTTGGAATCATCCTTGTCACTCTGGAAGCTGGAGTCAGCAAAGGCCTCGATCTGGAGGTCTTTTCCGCCATACACCAAGAACATCTCCTTAGTCCTTCTCAGGTACTTGAGAATGTTCTTTACTGCTATCCAGTGTTTCTCCCCTGGGTTTGACTGATACCGGCTTACTACACTCAGTGCATAAGCTACATCCGGTCTGGTACACAGCATCGCATACATTATAGAGCCTACCGCAGAAGCGTAGGGTATAATAGACATGCGATCCCTTTCCAAATCAGTCTTGGAAGACATCTCTTTGGAGAGGGTGATCCCGTGACAAGCCGGTAGATTACCGCGCTTGGAATCGTCCATACTGAATCTTTTCAGTATGGTGTCGATGTACCTAGACTGCGAAAGTCCTAATATCCTCTTGGATCTATCGCGATGGATTCGGATCCCCAGGATGTATGAGGTATCACCCAGGTCTTTCATGGAGAACCTGTGTGACAAGAACCCCTTGACAGATTGTAGCATAGGAATGTCATTTCCTATTAAGAGAATGTCATCCACGTATAAAACGAGGAATACTACAGTTCTCGCTACAAATCTACTATAGATGCATGGTTCATCTGGATTTTTGATAAAGCCAAATTCCTTGACCGTCTCATCAAAACAGATGTTCCAACTCCGCGATGCCTGCTTTAGTCCGTAAATGGACTTAAGCAACTTGCACACCTTTCCGCTGCTTCCACTCTGAATGAAACCCTCTGGCTGGTCCATATAGACACACTCCTCTAAACTTCCATTTAGAAAAGCGGTCTTTACGTCCATCTGCCAAATCTCATAATCGTGGAAGGCAGCAATGGCAAGAAGGATCCGAATGGATTTCAGCATAGCTACTGGAGAAAAAGTCTCGTCATAGTCCAAACCAGGTCTTTGACGAAAACCCTTTGCAACCAGTCTAGCTTTATAGGTCTCAACCTGTCCATCTACACCAATCTTCCTTTTGAAGATCCACTTGCATCCTACGGGTTTTACCCCGTCTGGAGCAATGTCCAACGTCCATACTTTGTTGGTTACATGGACTCCATTTCGGTCCGCATTGCATCCAGCCATTTTACCGAGTCGACGCTCTGAACGGCTTGCTGGAAGCTAGTAGGCTCATCATAATCTATGATGCAATCCTCTCTATCCCCGTCTATGAGAAAACCGTAGTATCTCTCGGGCGGATGAGACTGCCTACTACTCCTGCGGAGCGGCGTAGGAATGTCCTGTTCTTTTGAACCCTCTGGTTCCACT
Organism: Agapanthus africanus; assembly: GCA_030015575.1. Classification (NCBI taxonomy): domain Eukaryota; kingdom Viridiplantae; phylum Streptophyta; class Magnoliopsida; order Asparagales; family Amaryllidaceae; genus Agapanthus; species Agapanthus africanus. Next base: position 248,475,549 of record JASDDO010000004.1, on the reverse strand, counting down.
AAGCTTTCAGTAATAGCTCGTGGTTCTGGAATTTCTTCCAGTTCTACTGTGCTCCCACTTATCTGGGTTTCCAAAAACTCAGTTTCCAAAAAGTAGGCATGACGAGAAACAAAAATCTTTTGTTCCTCTTCGCAGTAGAAGAAATATCCCTTGGAGTTCTTTGGATATCCCACGAACTTACACTGTACTGAGCGTGCCTCGAGCTTGTCCGCATGCTGCTTTTTAACAAAAGCTGGACATCCCCATGTCTTAATGTGCTTAAGATAGGGTCTCTTCCCACACCACATCTCATATGGTGTAGTAGGCACAGTCTTAGTCGGAACTCGGTTCAAAAGGTATGCAGCTGATTCTAGCGCATACCCCCAGAATGATCGGGGTAACTCAGCGTTACTCATCATGGACCGTACCATATCCAATAGGGTTCGGTTCCGTCTCTCCGATACACCGTTATGTTGCGGAGTGTATGGAGGAGTAAGCTGAGAGAGAATTCCGTTCTCTTTTAAATAGTCCAGGAACTCGGCACTCAAGTATTCACCACCTCGATCCGATCTTAGAATCTTGATACTTTTGCCGGTTTGTTTTTCCACTTCATTCTTATATTCCTGGAATTTTCCAAAGGCTTCGGACTTATGTTTCATTAAGAAGACATAACCGTACCTTGAAAAATCATCCGTAAAAGTAATGAAGTAAGAATAACCGCTTCGCGCATGTATAGATATTGGACCGCACACGTCGCTGTGTACGAGTCCCAAGAGCTCGCTCGCTCTTACTCCGTGTCCAGTGAACGGAGTCTTTGTCATCTTTCCTTTGAGACAGGATTGACAAGTGGCATACGATTGATATTCGAACGGATTCAAATATCCTTCTGTATGTAACTTCGTCAACCTTCTCTCATTGATGTGACCCAGTCTACAATGCCATAAGAAAGTCTGATTAATTTCGGGAGACTTTCTTTTGTGTGTATTCTGGATATTGAAAATCTGTGGTTGGTTTAATACGTATATACCATTGCTCAATGTACCTGACCCAATCAAAACTTGATTAAGGTGAATGTTTACAACATTACTTACAAACGCAAATTCATAACCTTCTTTAGAAACCAAAGATACAGAAATGATATTACAAGTTGCGTTGGGTACAAAAAAGCAATTACGTAAAACCAAAATATGTCCATCTGACATTTCCAGGTGATAGTCCCCCATGTCCTTAGCATCCATGCTAGCTCCGTTTGCAACTTTGAGGGTCATGTCACCTGCCTTCAAAACCCTACGGTTTCTCAACGCCTGCAAAGAATTACAGATATGAGATCCTGATCCGGTATCCAATATCCAGGAAGTAAAGTTTATTGAAAGACAGTTTTCAATAACATACACACCTGAATCTGAAGCCGCAACCTGCTTCAATTCCTGTGTCCTGGGTTTCCAAGCCCTGCAATCATTCTTCCAGTGTCCTTTCTTATGACAATAGACGCATTCTTCTTTATCCACAAGCTGCCCCGCTTTCTTTGTTGCTTTTGCTTTTCCCTTCGTATCCACTTTACTAACACCGCCCCTTGGTTTGGCGGGGGCTTTCTTCTTCTTTCCCTTGGCTTTCGCCTTGGACCTAGAAGAGGAAGATCCTCCTACAAACAAAGTGGATGTTTTCCTACCTTTCTGTAGGGTGCCCTCTGCGCTCCTCAGCATGTTGAGGAGTTCTGAAAGTTCAACTTCCTTTTCTTGTAAGTTGAAGTTCAGGATAAACTGGGCGTAAGTGGAAGGAAGGGACTGGAGAATCAAGTCCGTATAGAGCTCATTCTCCAACGTGGTCCCAAGTTCCGCGAGCTCCTCAATGAAGCCAATCATCTTAAGCACGTGTTCCGCTACCGATGATCCGATGGCCAACCTTGCCGAAAATAACTTCTTCGACACTTCGTATCTTGCGATACGAGACTGCTCTCCATACAGTTCTTTTGTATGGAGAAATATGGACTCGAGGTCCATATTCTTGTGCCTCCTCTGATGTTCGTTGTCCATAGAGGCAAGTACGAGGCACTTGGCCTTCGCGCTATCAATCTCCCAAGTCTTACGGATTTCCTTATCCGCGACGCTGGAGGTGGGACTTGGGACAGGGGGAGCTTTGGTGGTAAGAAGATACCCCAGCTTGTCGTAAGTGATTGCCATTTTGACATTCCTGAGCCAATCTTTGTAGTTTGGCCCTGTCAGTATGTTTTTATCTAGAAGTAACTTAAGTCCAGTCATGTCGATTGGTCGCTGCAATTAGGAGAGAGAAGAAGAAACACTCAGCATGATGCTCTTGCAAGTTTAGAGTGGTTTTTAATTTGTCTAAACAGGATGGCTCCCACTGTTTCTCGAATCCCTCCTCAAACCAAAAAGGAAGAATTAGTCAGGATCAATCTCACCGTACAATACTTGCTTAACCGTTCGGCCAGGCTGGTGTCGGTACTTCGAGGGAGGTTTTTCAACGCTTTCGCGAAGTTCCTTAATTTAAGAACCTCTTTTCCCTGGGGGCGTAGCCCCGCTAACACCTTTCTAGACACCTACTAGGTTTATAACATTGATCGTTAAGTGAGAAATTTCTCGAGGAGTAGCATATACTCACAGTAAGATCGGGATCCAAATATCATCGCGTGACGAAACTGAAGGAATCCTACCAGAATCATCACACTCCAAATGGTATGCAACACTAGCAAGTTTCAGTTCTTTTGAAACTCCCGATGTGGATTTTTGCCCCATGCTCTTATGACCTTGACTTTGGCCAACAAATCATAAGTCACATGTCAAGTTCTACCCGTCGTTCTCCAGGTTAATTTGAATCCACCCGTACCTACCCTTGACTTTGGCCAACAAGGCAGTACGACTGTTCCAAACCAACGCATCTATCTATGCTGCATATGAATACCCAATAGCTACCAATCACTATGCCTTGACTTTGGCCAACAAACATAGCTTGAATACTATTGACTATTCATGTGAAACGACGGAGGGCTACGAATGGTTTTGGCGAAACCGTGAACGTAGAGAACTTGATATAATCGATGGAACGAGATATCTTTTAAATGGAGTGGCTCAAACTCCGCATTTTAAAAGTTTGTTTTGAAAAGAACCGAGTGGTTTTTCGAAAGTGTTCCAACGAATTTTACATGGTTTATTTTCTTGCATTAGTTCTTTTAATGCGTGATATTCTTGCATTAGTTCTTTTAATGCGTCCCATCATTTAATCCTACCATTGCAGAAAACAACCAAAATATGACGTACGCTTATGCCATTTGCATTCGCCACGGGGCCCCGTCATTACCCGTTAGGTTACTTAACTAACGACAGAGCGGGGGCTGGGCTAGCGCGGCTGTAAAACATAAGCAACGCCTAAATAATATCATATATAGATATATTGCAATGATAGCCATTTCAGATCACAGATGAACACATTGGATATACTAGGAACCCGCAATTCGTACGAGCCTGTAACGAAAAGCAGATTACACGGTCGCGGTGAATAGCCAATACCCCACCCAAGACCCCTACGGGTGCGGCAAACTACCCGCCAAGTACCCGAAGCGAAGCAACCTCCCTCATCCCCGTGAGTAGGCCACTCGGCACTTCGGCATACCCGGTAGTTTGTGCACCCTCTCCATGGGTCTATCCTAGGAGCAAAAACAGTTTAAAGAAATTATACAATGACGGCTACAATCCCGACCCGGTTGTGCGGCCATACAAATAATTATTACATCAATTTACAAATTTACATGAATTGAAAGAAAAGAAAACTCTCGTCTCACAACCCCCGGCTATTCACCCGCGACAATCCAATGAATTCATATACACATTCCAATGACATTACAGATCACAGATTTGTATAACCCCCACTAATCGACATATAGCGATTAGCATACGTTCAATACAAATATCACATCACAGAAAAACCCGTCAGCTTAAGTCTTATAGAAGTTCGATCAAAAATACAGATTTATAGGCCCCAAACACAAAATTTTCGTTCTGGAAAATCTGGGCAGAAAATACATATTCCAAAAATCCCAAAACAACCCCAGAAATACACTGCACTAAATTTGGACCTCGGCCAAGTCAACTCGGCCATGGAACCGCAGCGGGAGCGTGCTCCCGCCGCGTTTCCGCGGCTCTTTGAACGGTTCGTGGGACCAAATTTTGTGGTTATTCAAACAAAAGCTTGAGCCGATTTTTAGGATGAAATTTATCAATTTTTGAACAGAATAAAAATCGGCAGAAACTTGACATATCGGGTTCGTTTCGTGACTTTTTCTTTGATCGATCTTCTAGCTACTTTGCTAACATGTTAGATAGAGTTTAACTAGGCTCTGATACCACTGTAAGTCCATGCTACCTCTCCCGGTACTTTCGGGCATGCGGAATTTGGTGAAAAACAATTTTCTTGAGGTGGTAACATGGACTCAAAACCGGATCTTTGTTAAACATCTAACTAACAACCTAGCTAGGAGTTGTTAACTACTCGGTTAGGGGGTTATACCTTTCTTTCTTGAACTCCTTCGTCTTCAAGCCTCGATGGTTGTCCGGATCGGCTTCACCCCGTCGTCTCCTTGCGCCGAAGATCGATCCACCTCGAAAGCTTCTACCTTTGGCTTCTTCTTCGATCTTTGAAGAAACTAGTTCACTTGGTTTGCTAAACCTTGTGAACTAGAGTGAGTAGAGAAGAGTGTGTTGGGATTTTCTCTATGGTTCTTGGTTCTCAACACATGAGACAAGTGAACCATAGACTAAAGAGAGGGAGAGCAAGAGGAAGAAGATGAGAGCTCAAGAACACAAGAGAGAGAATGGAAATGATAGAATGAAAAAGACTTTTCTCTCTTGGCTCTCATAATCCAAAGCCATCATCACAAAAATGTAATCAAGTATTGTGTAAATGGTTTAAGCTACAATAGCCATATCATTTCATGCACTCATTTCTCACAAGAGAAACAAGCAAGTAAAAAGTCTTTGCCATGAAATGATAGCCATTGTCATCATGATAGTCAACTAGTCAAACCTAGTCAACCGGTCAACAAAGTCAACAAGTCAAAAAAGTCAACCCCTCAACAACCATGTCACCATAATACTTAATTAATATTATTGTTAAACATATATTATATTCTCATTAGGGTTGAGCAAAAAAGTCAATAGTCAACAGTCAACAACCCTAATGAGAATCCTCCGCCTCTGTCTCTCCGTCAACTGTGCATACACACCCGCATCCGCGTTCCGAGGAACACGAATACATACTGGATAAATCCAATCCCAAAACGTACACTAGGATCTGGCTTAAACCAAAGCCCGCTAGTGTTAACTGTCCGGACACTGTACGTGCACAAGTGCACGGATGTGACCGAACCCTGTCGCAAAACCATGCGACCTGTCGCAAAACCATGCGACCTCTACTCTTTTGCCTAAAGGCGAATAGCTTTCTGTGTGGGACTCTAAAGACTCGACACTACGCTGGCAGCGGGTTTAACCACAGACCGCAAGCGGCACTAGCTGTGCGTAACGGTCTCCAGGTAGAAGCCGACAAGAAGACTGACGAGGTGAAACCCATCTGAACTCCTACTGAGACTGAATGTGACAATCTCCGTACAGTCCGGTCTGTTCGTCTGATACATCGCATGGCGGGCCTAGGGGGCGGTAAACGTCAGTCCTCTAATAGCGGTACAAGTCGTGTCGGAGTGAAGCCCAAAACACCCTGAGATAACACTGGAAGCCTACCAGTATATCTCGATTGCCCTGGCCAGGGACTACTCGTGTAATGGCTCTCCTAGACACAGCGCGATGTCAACCCCCAATACCAGGAGAGACGAATCCTATCTAACCGTCACTGCCTCCAAATGCTTCGGGACTGCACCCAACTACTACCTGTTTGCACGACTCCTTTGAGCCGTGGTAGGGTAGTAATCAAAGTACAGTGGGAACACACTCGAGGCGAAGTGACAGTGTCAAGTCAGCGGACTAAGCTGTACTCATGTCACCTGGGAACTGATAACTGACGATAGGTATAGTACCAACCGGTCAGTTCCCGACGAGTCCTGTCCAGTATACTCGTAACCTAACGAGCACCCATATACTATCTCCAGTACGACGTACTGATGGCTGTGGGACAGACCATCTCCCACACTGGGATGAGAAGCGCATACGCTAGTCTACTCCGGAGTATCGATGCCCTGTCTCGATAGTCCTGCGACTAGGGACCTGCATAAGTATGTGCTTATAGATTACTCAGCCCCCACTAGTGTGACTGCCATCACAACGCTGGTAATCAAGCAAAGATCCTAAGGGCTCCACTAATGTGTATAGGTGATATACTAAAATAAACACATGTACACATTGAAGTAGAAACAAACCAAGTAGCATACTACTATATTGAGCAAGATTGTTTATACAAGGTGAATATCCCAAGCTTCCATTAAGTAATATACAAACTAGTATGATACAGTAATGGCCTCTAGGGCATATACACTAACAGCCGGGTCCTCCAGAATTCGGGCCCGCTTTCGGCCCGGCGCTCTGCTCGGCCCCGGGGCGGGATCCGCCCCAGAACGCTCACGGGACGCGGCCACCGGAAGAGAGGGAGCCGGGGCAGGCTTCCCACGAGAAGAGCTGGCGCCCCCAGCCTTCGTGACCTTCCTCGGCTGGCGCATGGGAAGCTCGAAGCTCGTCCATATCCATGGGTCCTGCACAAACCAAATGCAAAGAAGTCAGCGACACGAGCAATATAAAAGCCAAAAGCAAGTCTAACTTACCGAAGAACTCAACGAGGCTGAGCCCGGCCCAACTCAGGACCCTCTCAGACATCAGCACGTCGAATCGGGGGATGGGCTCCCACGACGCCACTCTCACCGCGGCGGGGTCATTGGACTGGTTCCCCGGTAGAATTCAAGGAGGGAGATCAAGTCCTTCCTCGACCACTTTATAGGCACGGGCCAGTCCTCGCCCTCGGGAGGGAAAACGAAGAAGAACTCCCAGTCGTGAATGGAAGAAGGCAGGGCCACAACCCCTGTCCGGACAGCGCCCCCCTGTCGCTTTCTGAAAAAGAAGTAGACCCACCTCGGGTCGCCTGCTCGACCACCAGGGTGATTTTTGAAGACGAAAGAAGAATCAAGGAGGGAGAGGCTGAAGGGAACCGTCTGTAACTTCAGACGGATCAGGAACCTGAGGAGAATCCTCCATGAGTTCGGCACTAACTGGCCAGGGGCTAAACTGAAAAAGTTCAGCGCTTCGACAACCTCGGGAGAGAAGGGCATGCACATTCCACCCCAAAAAGCTTCCAAATACAGGACAATCTCCCTGCCCCGTACTTGGTCTGCCCCCTCTCTCTCCTTGGCCAGACGAAGCGTATAACGTGAGGAGATGAGAAAGCGAGCCCGAGCTTTGGCGACCTCGTCCTCATGCATCACCCAACACGAGGCGCCGGGAGCAGCATCTACCGCCTCCTTCCTGGGGGCTGCCCCCGCCGCACGATCCGGGGAGAGGATCCGACCCCTACTCTCCGAGAGGACTCAGGCTCAACTAAAGAGTCCCTAGAACCTACTCCTACGACACTTACTGACTCTACAAAGAAAGACATCTAGCCTTGAGAAGAGGGATCCTCGGGAAACGAAAGCGGAAGAGAGAAGACGAGCGCCCAGCAACCAGGACTTAGAACGGGGAAATATGAAGGAGTAGGGGCCGTGGAACGGGCCCCACCCCTATTTATCACCGCAAGCGACCTCATCCAACGGCGCCCTTCATCTCCCGCCAAAACGCCTCCTCACGTCCAACGGCTCCGATTGCTCCACCTATCGTTCCCACACTAGACCGCGCCACGTCAGACGCCGCAGGTCTTCACACGTCGCGTCGGCCAACCGACGCTCGACATGTGGACCATCGCTTCAGTGGCAGGATGCACGAACCGGCGCACCTTCCTTAAATGCAGAGATCTCGCTCTGATCCGCTGGCAGAAAAAACAGCTAACAGCCCGGGGACGCGTCCCGACAAAACCTTAGGAGGGAGCTCATCCCGGGTGGCCCGGCAGTCCACTCCTAACCCGACCCGCTAGCTGGTCGGGACAAGAGTGGGGGGCTAATGATGATGCTTAATATTGGCGGTCTCCAAGATCAGGACACGTGGCAGATGACGTGTCCTGAACTCAGAAGAAAGGGCCGCATGGGCCGACCAGACCATCCCTGTACCCGACCTGCAATCACAAGCTGGCTCACCTCAGAGCCCCCTGAAATTTGGCCTCCTCGGCCTCTCAGCTCATCCCGAGCTGCCCCAGGACCAAGACTCCTCGGTCCTCTCGCTCGTTCCCGAGCCCCCAAGCCGAGGCCATCTTTCTCGGTCCTCCGACCGACCAACTCCACCACTCACAGGCGTAACCGCCGCTCCGCAAATCTCGTCATGCGCAGATTCTCGGCCAGCAACATCTCACGTTCCACGCCACCACGATCCCCATTAATGGGCGATCCGACCTTTACGCGGGCGTGACGTCGGGAGCGTAACTGCCGGCGAGATTCTCGCGCCTGCTGCTGCGTGCTGCCGCCACTATATAAACCCCCATCACAGAGGGGTCAAGTAAGCTATTTTTTATTCCACTTAGCCGTTACTTTGCTCGGACCTCGTACTAACTTGATCGTCGGAGGGTCCTCGGTGGTACCAAATCACCCCGAGATTTCTTTGCATGTACTCGGCGTTAAACTTCTCGAATCACCAATCTCCTCAAAACCCATTGAGACCCATACGCAACAGGAGATCACCTTCCAAATCCACCGAGAGATCGATGGAAGACAACATCTGAGGGAGACCCGAAAAGGACCTCCATCACAAACCCTGGAGAGAAAAGATACACATTTGTGCATACAGAGTTTAGCTCCAGACGTCTGCTCCCTTACCTTACAGATAACTTTGAATCTTGACAACGTTGGATCAGTGGAAAATCAATAGGGATCAAATGGGAGGCAATACACAACAAAAATAGTGGAGAGATGGTCTCCTAAAATAAAGGAAGCATAAAAAGAAAGTGCAAACATGCCTAAATAGTTGAGAACATGTGTTGGTGGAGAGTGGGTGGGAGAGCGGGTTGGAATAATGGGTTTCATGCACACATCATAGACATATTGTGTAAATGGAGTTAAATGATGCTTCATGCCCCCCCCCCCCCCCCCCCTTCCCCCTGTTTAAGATAATTGATGGTTTCTTTTTCAACTCTTGTTATAGTTACTTCTGTGTGGATATGGTTGCCGAGTTGAACTACCAATAAAGGATTCCTCATTCTCATTTGTTTCTGGCAACAAGTTATGTGTTCCTTTCACTAACCAAATTTGAAGTTTTGGCTACCCTGACCTTTGTGGTTTTGTTTATTTTTCTTTTACTTTCTTTTTTATTTACTGCATCTATGTATTCTTTCGTTGATATTTTTTTTTCAAGTAAAAAGAGGCTTCTCTTTGATACGTAAAGAATGGGGGGACCAAAGCAAAAAAGCTTGCTATTGGAAAACAATAATATCATATCGCGGAGCCCAATTTGACCAAGAGCTGGTCGCATTTGGAAGAAGAAAAAGAGGAAGACATATTTTTCTAGATTTGACTGTTATAGCTGTTGTGTTGTTTTTATTTAGGAGTGGTGGATGTAACTCGGCGAGTTTTGTAGTTCATTAAATTGGCTATATATTTATTTTAGTTCTGGTTTATGAGAACAACCGGCCTGCCCACTCTGACTTGGGCTCGTGCCTGTTCTCACAAGCAATGGGCCTCCGTGGGCCTAATAAGCCCCATCTCATGGATCTCTAATTGAGTTTCAATTTCAACTAACACCACTTAAAATGAGAACATATCTTTTCTTTTTATTTCAAAATAGAAAAAGAAAAAAAAAGTTGCTAAGATTAGGTGGGCCTTTCAAATTCACGGAAACCAAAAAGTTTAGTTATGAAAACTAGTCCCACCCTAATCCATCTAACTATCTCTTTCCCACATCTTAAACCCAATAGCAGTATAAGATTATACATCCCATTTAAAAATTATGGAGATGATCAAGGAGAAGACAAGATGAAAAAGGGGGGGAGAAAGAGGGATGCTATAAGAGGATATTTAATTAGGTACGATTAATATTTAAATTATGCAAAGAAAATTTTGTAAGATTTAATGTCATTTTGGCTAAATTGGGTCTAGGTTTACATCGAAATCCAAATCGTTTTGATATTATGCTCCTATTGTTATATGATTCGTTGATCACAAATCATATTGTTATATGAATCACGAACCCATCAAAAAAATTCTCAACTATATTTCATCTCAATTCTCTTAAACAATACAATATTAACTATACACTTAGGTAGATCGCACATGCAAAATACTAGTATATATAACCTGTAGTTAGTGACCATGATTTTCTAAATTAATAAATATTAACCCAAATCAATAAATAAATATCAACATTTTATTTATTATCAGTATATCTATACTCTCTTCATCATAATATTCTACACTAAAATACCCTTGATTATCCTCCTTTTCCAGTAAACTACCTTAATGTTGTTTTCTGATTACATTAAACCCCCTCAAATTTGGATTCAAGAGAGTTTTCTCTTCTCAAACATTCTTAAACAACCATAGTCAAGGTATTTAGCCTAATATAGCAAAAGCCTCATCATCAACAAGCAACTTGAAAATAGGAGGGAGTCATCTTGAATGCTCTTTCCCACGCATACTCAAACTTGACTGACAAAGAACTTCCAATGCCCTGCCCGTTGTTCACTAGGTACCCGAGGTCTTGCTTTCTAAATAGATTTGGGTCTACCTTCATCGAGCTCACGAACCCTTCTGATCGCAAGAACACATTGACCACTGTGCATCTGCACGTGTTCTTCACCTCCACCTCGAATATGGGGTCGTAACCAAATCTCTTCCCAGTATTTGTGATTTCAATCTTGATGGTCGAGAGGTCGCACCTCTGGCCATTTGCTGTGATTTCAGAGGAATTTTCAAATAAATGGACATGGTTCCCATTTCTTGCTTATAAATATTCATATCAGCATAAGGATAACTTTCACTGAAATACTATGAACTAGCGTTTTTCAGATGAATGCTCTAAAACTCTATAATTGCTAATAAGTACAATAGGTTTAGTCATATTTGCAAATAAAAACTGTAGCGTTAAAGCGTTTTCCAATTTAATACCACACACTATTTTTCAATTAGGTTTCAATTTAAAACCATACCAACAATCTAGATTGAAAAATTGAGAATGGTATTAAAAGTGAAAACCCCTGAAACTTCATGGGATTCAGTTGCAACAGGCTTAGTTCAAGATCTTTATTAGCAAGTTATTAAGTTAGGGTAATTACATCCGAAACTCAAATAGTTCATGAGATTTTGGTTAAATTTAGCCCAAAAAGATATAATTGCGTATAACATCCTGCATTTGTATCTCTTCCAGCACCTATAATCGTTCAACTGGTTTATTAGCACCCGTCACCCCTTGAGTCAGTTGATTATAAGTGATGGAGTAAAGATGAAGGATGCCATAAGTAGGTAACCATTAAAGAAAAAGAGTTAAAAAAAACTGTACATGCATGGGATTCATCAGAAGATTACCTCTTAAAATGAAGAGAAGCAGAACAGCAAGGAGAAGCTTGGTAGCAGTTGCCATCGATCTCTTGTTTTTGGAATGTATCTTACTGTTAGTTTTTTGAAGTTGGTGGATAGAACATTGATATGATCTTTAGTATTTATACAAGAGGGGGCATTTTGTTTTCCAAATGCAACATCATCCTTCTCCAGCAATCTTTTCAATTGAGAAGACACAATTGATAGTGATTGGCTGGCCCTTTTGCATAGCTACCCTCCAATATTTGGCTGTGGCATTGCACTGGCATAATACAATTTATCAGCATTAAAGAATGACTAAATTTTATTTCCCACTATCAACTGTAGGCACTTCTCCAAATGACACCATGAACTTCAAAAATAATATATTGATATCATAAACTTTCAAAGTATCAAAATACCCCCTAAAACAGCGTTGACATAAAATTACAAAAGACTATAATACCCCTTCCATATTAATTACCCTTTTTGTAATTACAGTCCTTTTATTATATGGGATGGGTATTATAGTCTTTTTGTAATTTTTCGTTAACGACGTCATGGAGTGTTTTGACACTCTGAAAGTTCATGATATCAATCTATCGTTTTAGAAGTTCATGGTGCCATCTGGTGAAGTGTCTATCGTTCATGGTAGCAAATAGAAATTTAGCCTAGATAAAAATTATGTATTTCAAGATAAGCAAATATGAGACAAGATAACCATGCTCACGATGCGAAGCTAGACGGGCGTTCATTTTTGACATATATATGTGCAGTTGTGAAAATAACAACTTCAACAAAGTCAACCAATTCCAAAGGGTGTTTTATGCAAAAGATGCATGACTTGTTACAGGATTTCCTATCCTAACATCAGGGTCATCATCATCCTTCTCCAACACTTCTATGACATAACAAGACCAATGTAAAATAGGGACAAGCATTGTCTGCTTCTGATATTATTATAATTATCTCTACTTTGATTATAGAAAGCGCAAGGTCAGATCTTATGTGAACACCCCCATCTCTTCCATCTCTTTTAATAGGAAAGATCTAGACAACTCCCATGAAACCACACTTGACTTATTATTCAGTCAATAGGCTATGTCTCTTTTATAAAGAGAAGTATCTTCCATAGTCACCCTTTATGTATGGCAGTTGTAATAAGGGACCAAGGTTCGAGGTTTCGGCTGAAACCACCGATACGTGGTGGTTTTGTATCGGTTTCGGTGGAGACCGATACGAAATCCGAAACCGAAACCAATCATACAATATCGTTTCGGCTGAAACCTGTTAAAAACTTATTTTTTAATATCATTTTTACTGTCATTGTGATCATTGTAGGCCTTCGTTGTTAAAAAACCGCAAAAGAGTGAACCCAAAGCCTATATTAATACTTATCTAAATATGCTTTTCAATATATTTTACATCACGGCTGGATTTTTAAACACTAAGATCATTGTCTTCTAATATATAGTGTAGGGTTACCTAGCGCGGCAGCGGGGTTTCGGGAGGCATTGTCCATGCCGTTTTCAAATTTTTGCCGTTCTAAAGAACCCTAAGCTTATAATCTTAATTAGAGATTTAAACAAACTAGCAATGTTAATATCTTAACATCTAAGTGAATGCGGAATACAACCTTTGTAGACCGATCCTTCACTTCAAATGCTCCGTGTAGAAGTCTCTTCGCTGCGAATAATGATCTCCCGGACTCTTAAGAGGATCCAAGGTGAAAGATGCAAACTTGCTCGAAGTTTTCGAGACCGAAGATGATCTACGTTGAGGAGACTCAAGCTCATGCTACCTCTTCACTGAATTAAGGTTTAATGAAGCAAACACCATAAACTAAATAGCTAATGGTAGAGAATGATGAAGTAGGAAATGGGCTCACTTTAGATTTAATTTTCTTACAATATTTTCTCACCATTTCAAAAGCTACAAAGGTTTCTCAATGAAGAAGAAGATGATCAAGTGAAGAATGAGAGAATGAACTCATGATATGAGAATATAAACCATGGGTAAGTTAGTGTCATACACTAACTCATATAGAGAGTTTACCATGGTAAGGATAATGGTTAGGTCAATAAATATCTTCAAGTGAAACAAAAATGGTGGACTTGATCAATGGTTTCCACAAGCTTCTACAAGCTTGTAGCCATGCCAAATATCCATCCATTTTTGAATTACCTAGATAAATATAAACTCAAGGATTATCGTAACTATAGTGTAAGTCTTATACACCCATGTTTCATGTACATCAAGCATGACACAATAAAATGTACATTAATATATATCACATATATACTAACTATATTCATACAAGTGAGCAAATATTAGTTAATGTAAATTAATATATCAAATATATAATTATACATTAAATTATCAAACACTTGATTTAATAATCCGGTTATATCACATACAACCGACTAATATCATATGAATCAACTTATCGAATCAACACTTGATCCGATAACCCGGCTATATCACATATAACCGACCGATATCACATATCGCGAGAATAGAATGCGGTATCGCATACGCGCATTAATCTCGGTCCCGCACATATCACATATGTGCTCCTACTTCATTTCGCATGAACCAGGAACCTCTGTATAGGACTCTAAAGACTCATCGATACGCCGGCAGTAGGTGATGATCATATCAAACACCCACAAGCCGCAAGCGGTCTGCTAAATGTAACGGTCACCCGGTATTGAGCGATCAGAAGATCAACAAGCAAGCCTGCTCATACTCCTGCGAATCCAATCAGTAACACTACCGTACAGTCCGGTCTCTTCGTCAAATATGTCACATATCGCAGCCTGAGGGTGGTATAACGTCAGACCCCAATAGCCTGATAAGTCATGCCGATACAAGATCCATAACGGTTCGAGAAACTACCGATAACACTTATCAGTAGATCTCAGCAACCCTGGCCAGGGATTTCCTGTTACGGCCAATCGAGCATTGCGCAACATCAACTCCCAATACCGAGAGAGACGAATCCCCTCCTATCGCTCATTGCCTCCATGTGACTCGGGACTGTACCCAAAAACTATCTTTTTGCACGATCTCTTGACCGTGGTATGGTGGAAATCAAAGCACAGTGGGAATCACACAAGACTATGACGATCTCGGGTCGACAGACTAACATGTACCAGTGTCACTAGAGAACTGCTATCCGACGATAGGTATAATACCATCTAGGAGTTCTCGGCGAGTCCGTACAGTGTACCCATGTAGCGTCTTGAAAAGTCGTTTTGGTGTTTTCCTGAAAATCGGTGAAAATTCGGCATTTTTCCGTAAACCGTCTTTTTTGTTATTTTGCAGTTTAGGATTAGTTATATCTAAAATGGATAGGTAATTGCTTGTTTTTAGTAGCTAATGAGTTACTTATGAAATTCTGGTCGTTTAAAAAATTTCCCTAATTTTTCAATTTTTTTATATTATTTTAAGCCGGTAAGAAAATACATTAAATTAGCGATAAATACAAATTTTAATGGGCTAAATTTAAGCTTTAAAATCATGTTAATTAAAATCTAGTTGTAACATAAATTTTTAGTAATTTATTTTAAGTTTTAACTAATTTTTATTATAGAAAACGAAATTTATTGAATTTAAGCTTAAACTTGCAATTTTTGACTTGTAAGGGGTCTTTTTGCATAAAAAAAAATTTGTGTGCACTCTCTCTCACTTTTCCCTCACCCTAGGCCGGCCTATTTCCAGCAGCTCATGGAAAAAAATTCCATGCTCCTTTGACTTTTTATATTGTATGGGAATGAGGTTTTTTTTTTAAAGGATTTTGAATTGTTATTTGGGTATGGGTCTTTTGTGGGTTGGTAGGGATTGACCATAACTTTTTCCCACACCCCACACCATCCCCCTTCCCTTGTTCTGGCCGAATTCCAGCAGCCCCCCCTTCATCTTTTTTTCTTTGCATCTTCTTGTTAAACTCTTCAAGTTTGCTCCAAATTCCAAGTTAAACCTCATTCTTCATCCCCTTTCTCCTTAGCCTCTCTTGCTTGGAATCATGGTGCTATGAGGCCATCATTGAAGCAAATTCTTCTTGCTAGATCTATAAAATTTGAGGTATGATTTCTACTCATTTAAGTTCCTATGGTTAAAATTCTTTAATTGAGTTGTTTAGTGTTAATTTTAGTGCTAATTTCGAATCTAGTTTTTTTTAGTTCATGTCTTGAATTTTAGTTAGGGTTAGGAAACCATTATTTAGTTAATTAAATCTATTTAATTAATCTAGTTGTTTACTTAACCAATCTATAAGGTTACTTTGCTTAAGTGGCTTGATGTTATGCTAATCCAAGTTAATCTTGTGTGATATTTTCCTTGTTTTGCTAATTACCAAAAATCAAGAGAAGGGTTGGTTGTGGAAAATATATTTTGAAGCATAGTTAATGATTTAAAATTAGTGTAATGGCTATCTAGTGGGTTAGTTTGAATTGTTATGTTGGATTGTGTTAACCTTGTCGCTAATTTTCGATGTTTGCACCAAATTGCAAATTTCTCGCTTACTAGGTTTTTATTAAAATATTGTGATGAATTAATTGCGATGTCTTGATGACATTTTTAGCGTATCCTATGACTTTTAGGATGTGTGAGTGCGGATTTTGAGTGTTCGGGTTTTAGTTTTTTTTCCGGGCGACCAAATCGACGATTCTAGTTAGTTTTGCGATTTTCGCGTGCGTTCCGCGCACCTGTGCACGTTGTACCTAGCTTGTGAACGTTAGTATCTTCGTTTGGGTTTTGCGTCGTTCATGATATGTAACCTTATGTTTGGTATTGATAATTCCAGGTTCAGTCGCGGAGACGTCAGACGCGGCTCGAAAGGGGAAAGCGGTGATTGGACGTGACTAGCTAGGGATTCCGGTGAGTAGATGTAACATCTACGGGGGACTATCGTTAGATGGCGCAAGTCGCCCGATAGTTTTAGTAGCTTAAAAAGATTCTTAGTAATGTTAGTAATTAGGGGTGTAATACTTGTATGATTATTTGCTACATTCATGCCTTATATTGACATACATATGCGAACCCATTCTATAGGACACCTGCACCATTGCCAATGTTTTTATATCCAGCACGAGCACTATTCATGCTTACATACACCCTGGTAATTGCCATGCCACCACACTAGATAACCCTTAAATTGAAACCTTTTACTATAATTGATACTTAAACTTGTGCTATTGCCTTTAATTCCTTAAAATGAAATCGTAGGATTGCTATTCATGTGCATATACCTCATCATATTAGTTGTGCATGCCTAGTCTATTAATCACACATCGCAACTTGATTATTGATACCATATGCATTCATTATCATTGACATATGCACTTATGAGGATTTCTTGAGATTTTATGATATTTCTGGATTTCGGGGGAAAGCCGCAAAATTTCTAAACTTATTATATTTTTTTAAAAAATATGTAAATTGCGGTTTTCTAGTGATGTAAGTGTCGTCCACCATGAGTTTGCTGTGGTTTTCGAGACCCGTTTCGAGGAGTTGGATGAACCGTCTCGGGTACATGGTGGGCCCGGTAAGGTACCCCGGGGCAATAAGCTCGTGTTGCTGACGATGAGCCTGGCAGGGGACGGATTACCTACCGGTGACTGTTTGGGACGGCGGATATCCAGAGGATACCGACCGTGGCCGCGAGATGATGAGATATTGATATTGAGATGGCTCGGCCGGATGGCTGAGGCCAGAGATACTATGACATGGATATATGAGATTTGTGATAGTTTTGAGGTGTCGTTGCTGGACACAGGTTCTTGTTGATTCTATTGGTATTGTGCTGGTATTTCAAAAGAGGTTCCTAAAGGAAAAACATGATTCTTATACTTACACATTCAGATCATGAGTTGATTCGCATTGCATTCATACCTGCTAGTATATTCATATTGCATACCTACCTGCTATTATGTCCTGCCTTACCTGTATTTTAGATGCTAGGATACTTATGTGCATGCTTTCGATAGCCTGTGTAGATGTTATTTATTACTCACGAGTTGGCAACTCACCCCCGTTGTGCCACAGCCTTTTGCAGGTACGCTCCGTCAGTACAGTAGCGGCGGGTGCACTTGTTTCTTTTGCCTCCTTTGCCTGGACTCGAGGTTTTGCTCTTAGGTGGGTTATATTATTATTTTTGTACCACCTTGTATATTCTTTGTATCTAGTGCACTCCATCTACTGTATCTACCAATATTGTTGTATATTGACCTAGAGATGAGACTGTAAGATTTGTGGACTTTTTATGCTGTATTTTGGGGTCGAGCTCACTTGAGTCGACATGCTGTTTTTCTCATGCTTCCTTATGATTATTTCGCATGTTGTTGTTTTATATTGCGTGGGATTTGTGACCGCCTTGTGGCGTAGAGCTAGCTCCCGCTTGGGGATGCCTTATTTGTTGGATTCATATGCATTCTTGTTGTACCCATTTTGGGGGCCAGTATTTACAAAGGAGACTCTGCCGAAATTTTCGGAAAAATTGATATTGTTTCTAAAAAGGTTTTATATGACTTATTTGATAAACTTGTTTTCAATTGATTGGGTTCTCTTCACTCTTTTGCTTATTTGGTTTTGGTTTTCTGGGCTTTGGCTTACTTATTTTACGGACGTCTTGAGACGTTTCGTAAACTTAAGTGCCAGTCACGTTCCGTACCCTGCGGGTCGTGACAACCCAGTCTCCACTGAGCACCCGTATACCTTCTTTGATGTCAAACACCAATGGATATGGGATCATCCATCGTCCATCATATGGGTCGAGAAGCGTATACGCTAGTCTACTCTGGAGTATCGATGCCCTGTCTCGATACTCCTACGACTAGAAATATTTAAAGGATGTACTTACCGACTACCCTGTCCCCGCTAGTATGATCTGTATCATAGTCCTGGTAGTCAAGTACTCATCCTAAGCGCTTTATCATCATGTAATAGAGAGACAATAAGTGTACATTTTAAGATAAAGAGCAACCAGATAGCATACTATCATGTCGAACAAGAAAGTCCTCCCTATATATGTCCAAGCATCCACTACAATATACATCACATGTACAGTAATGGCCTCTAGGGCATACATATAACTAACAATCTCCCACTTGCACTAAGGCCATTTGTTGCAGTATCACATACTCAACGATATAGCAGTGGTTGTAGTATCACATACTCAACCATCCCAAAATCTCTCAAATAGTATTTGGGGAAGCAGGCCTTGGTGAGTGGATCCGCCGTGTTAACCTCAAAATCTACTCTTCTTACCTCGATCCCTTGGAGATCAACCATCTTCCTGATCAGGTGATACTTGCCTCAGAATATGTCTGGATCGCTGATGGGACCTGCGTTCCTAGGCCAAAACCAATAACAGTTATTAGACACTCAATGGTAGGAATCTTGTTCATCTCATGAACACGAAATGCCCAGACAGCCACTTTGGCAGTATCGTTGGTAGCGATGTATTCAGCATTTATCGTATAGTATGTCACGGTATCTAGCTTGGAACTCTTCCAACATACCGTCCCTCCACTGACGGTAAAAACAATGCATGTGACTGACTTTCAGTCGACCTTATCACTCTGGAAGCTCGAACCAAGAACATTCATCTAGTGCTTCTCAAGTACTTAAGAATGTCTTATATAGCTGTCCAGTGATTCTCCTAAGATCCGATTGATTCCTGATCACTACACCTAGTGAGTCAGCTACATCTGGTCTGGTACATAACATCGCATATATGATAGAGCCTACTGCCGAAGCATAGGGTATCCCTTGCACGCGAGCTCTCTCCAAATCAGTCTTGGAAGACATCTTTTTGGAGTGATTCCTGAGGTAGTGGGCGAACCACCACGCTTAGAATCCTCCATACTAAACCCTTTTAGTACGGTGTTCATATACTTGGATTTGGGACACTCCCAACATCCATTTAGATGTATCACCATAGATCATAATCCACAAGATGTAGTAGGTATCATCCAGATCTTCCATGGAGAATCCTCATAATAAGAGGAGCTTGATCGAGTGTAGCAAAGGAAACCATTTCCTATTAAGAGTATATTATCTACGTACAATACGTGTAAGACAACCTCACTCTCTACAACCTTCTTATATATACAAAGTTCATTTACGATTTTGATGAAGTCAAACTCTTTGACTGCCACATCAAAACAGATGTTCCAACTCCGTGATGCGTGCTCTAATCCTGATGGACTTAAGCATAACTTTGAAAGTCTCAACTTTTCCATCTACACCGAGAATCTTCTCAAGATCCATTTGCTCCTGATGGGTTTTACCCATTTAGGTGCAATAATCAAAGTCATACTTTGTTGGTGTACATGGATTCCATCTTTGATCGCATAGCATCCAACCATTTCACAGAGTTGCCACTCGTGATGGCCTGCCTGAACCTAGTTGAGCCATCATCAATCATGATGCAATCCTCACTCCCACAGTCATTGAGAAGACGGTAGTATCTTTCAAGTGGATGAGGAACCCTACCAGATTCGCGAAGAGGCTGGGGTTTATTGGAGACTATTGAATCATTTGGTTTCACCAAATCATCAGCTGTTAGTTTGTCTACCTGGAACTCCTTCCAGTTCTACCTCATGACCACAAATTTCTTCACAAGAAATTTCTTTTCTAAAAAGGTGGCATGCTGAGAAACAAAACACCTTTTGCTCCTCAGTTTGGTAGAAGATATGCCCTCGCAAATGTTTGGGATATCCAACAAACTTATACAGAACTGACATTGTCTCGAGTTTGTCCGGATTTTGCTTTTCAACATAGGCCGGACAACCCCATATCTTAACTCGTTTAAGACATGGTCTCTTCCCATTCCATATCTCATATGGAGTGGTAGGCATTGATTTGGATGGAACCCGATATGCAGCTTCTCAAGTGCATAACATCCAAAAGGAAACAGGTAACTCAGTAGTACTCATCATAGAGTGCGCCATATCTCATAGGGTGCGATACCTCCACCCTGATACACCGTTGTGCTGTGGTGTACTCGATGGAGTAAGCTGAGAGAGAATCACATTCTCCTTTTAGAAACTCCATGAACTCCATACGCAAGTATTCTCCTTCTTGATCACATCGAAGGACTTAATACTTCTACCCGTCTGGTTCTTTAACTTCAAGCTTATATTCCTTGAATTTCTCAAAAGTTTCAGACTTATGTTTTAACAGGAACATATGTCCGAATCCTGAGAGATGATCAGTGAATATAATGAAATATGAAAAACCAACCTTGGTATTTGTAAATATAGGACAGTATACATCATTATGTATCCGTCCCAAGAGTTCAGTAACTCTTTCTCTGTTTCCAATAAATGGAGTATTGGTCATTCTACCTTTATGACAAGACTGGCAAGTAGCATAAGTTGAAAATTCGAACAGATTCAAATATTCATTCTTATGTAATTTAGCTGGTCGTGTCGCATAGTGTCACGATCAAAAATTGGCCCGTGACGGCCCTAATACTACGCAACGCCAAAAGACGCAACGCAGTAAAAGAAAGCCAAAACCCAGAAATCTAAACCAAGAAAATACAGAAAAGATAGTATAGTTTTTGAAACATTTGAAATCGCAACCCAAATTCTTTAAAAGTCTTACTTTCTTTCTTTAAAATTTTGGCAACACTCCCTTTTTGTAAAAACTAGCCAAGATGAATACAATACAAATATACGACGCCGTAGCGAAGAAATAAAGACAGTAGAGAGAAAGTTGTATATAAAAGACAACAAATCCACAAATAATATACAATATCGTCCTCACCAAGTCTCTAAGTCAACATACTAGTAGATGGAGAGTACAAAATACAACGAATGTACAATATGAAATACAGATAATCATCCAACCCACCTAAGCAAAATAGTACTGTGAGCTGATGCAGTATCTGTAGCAAAACATGATAGCTGAATAGCCTGCCTCCACTACTCTGGGGAACAACCTGAAACACCTGTGGCACAACGGAGGTGAGTTGCCAACTCATGAATAGTAGATAACATATGCAGGTAATCGCAGGAATGCACGTACAGCATGAATCTAAGATATGCGATTACAGTAATAACATGTCATGCAAATGCTGAATAAAGGAAAGTACACTAGCATGTACAATCAATATGTAAAGCAATAGTAACATGACAATAATATGCAATAACCATGCAATAGGGATATGAGAATGTAAATATGCAACTATCATAAGGGTACACTAACAGGTACTACCAATATATGAAACTGTGCAAAGAATAGACAAGTGTGAGGTATGGGGTGGAATATGTCATTTCCACGGAAACCTGATATCGTAGCCGGACCACAATCCATCAAGATACTCAAATCCTCAAATCAGCCCCCAAGTTGGGCTCTCATATTATATAAGTCTCACATCTCCTCAATATACAATATCGAATAGATCTCCTATATCCCGAATGTACAAATCATCAATCTCTTTCATATCCACTATCCAATCTCAATGAATCACTTATATCCCAAGTCGAATCTCAAATAATTTCTAACATCCTATATATATATTTGCAGAAGTAAAGTATGATGGGGGCAATACACATATATTAGCGTCTCATTCCACTAATATTGGTGTAAGGGTACATATAACGGCTAAATCCCCTGTTATATATACAAAGGTATTAAAAGAAATATCATGAAAACCATGTGCCAAGTATCGACACAGAAATCCTGATCATGTATCATACGCTATCCCGAAAGCACGAGTGCCTAGCTCTGACCCTCGCCTTTCGACGTATGCATACGTACATGACTCCCAGCGGTGTCTCCGTGATCCCCCGCCGAGTCATGGGTACTGTCACCGGTAGGTACTCGCCAACCTCCGGGCTCAATCGGCAAAGTCCATCGATCTTCTTGCCGAGGAGAACCATACCGGCCCCGCCATGTATCCCTATACGGCAACCACACCTCGTATGGAGTATATAATCAGAACCGATAAATCTCATGGTGGCTGCGCAAATATCATATCAAGGAAACCGAGTTTTTCAATGTATGCATAATTTCATGAACTCCCGCGGTTCCCAAATCCAGAAATCATCATGTGAAATCAAAATAACAGTGCGCAAATCCAGGAATACATATATGCGATATATCTGAAATGCGAGCATATAAATGAAAATATGTAGCTGAAACCAGATGTATGCGAAATCAATAAGGTACAGCTAAGTATAGGTATCTACCTATAAGTGAAAAATGTCGTATACCCCCCTGGGTATAAGTAAAATATAAGTAAGGTATACCTGTAGATGTATCGTAAAGGGTATGTGTACCTATCACTAATGGTACGATACTCTATAGGTATACAGGTATGGTAATGTCATATGTGATAAACAGTACGAATCAATGTCATAAGGTCCCTAACCAAGCAATATAGTATCTATAAGTGGTTGTGTGTGACATGGCAATTATTGACGGTGTGTGTAGCATATAATCAGTGCTCGTGCAACATGAATCGTCAATAATTAGTGCAGTGTCCTACGGCTACTAATCACAGTACAACTATATTTAAGTAAATAGGGTGAATGCGCAATTCTAACAATGACGTAGAATATGCGACAAGTATTGAATTCTAGCCCAGACGCATAACGCCATGCGGGCGATTCCCCTGTAGATGTTAAATCTACTCACCTACACTCCACGCTAGGTGAATCCTACTATCTGCTCCCCCTGTAGCAGTGTCCGTAGTCCCCGCCTGCAAACCTGCAATTTAGACATGGAAAATATATATAAGCCAAATATTTCGCAAAACGCGATATCGAACCAAAACGAGGAACTCGCGTCGTGAACTAAACGCGTGTGTGCACGATACGCTGAATCGTGTGTGTACGCGTCTAAAACTATCGCGACACGCCGCGATACGCTGGATCATAAAACCCACTCACGTATCGCGCGTATCGCGCAACACAACGGACATGCAAAACGATATATTGTCCTAGATTTTCCTACAAGTCAAATCTTACAAAACTAGACATGCCAAAACCCTAGACAATACAGCAGAGAGCTCTACACAAAACCCCAGCACCCATGCCCCCTACTTGGCCGCAAATTGCGGCCAAACCAAATAAATCTGCGGCCTGGATTGGGAATGGTGGGTTCATATTCTGGTGGTGTGTTCTAGACCTAGTTAGCATGCCCCAGTTTTCTCAATTTTGTTCTGAAGGATCCGGGTCAAAAGCAGATTACAAAATGCCAATATATCGCTTTAAAACACCAATTTTGCACAATATGGAAAACCTATGGTATTTTAGTGTAACCTGGGTTGAATCTCAGTTAACAACACTAGAATGAGCTAGGTTAACCAACACAAACACATTCTAACCAAAATTCCACATAAAACACCAAAACTAGCACTAAACTCACATTAATCGCAAACCGAAGCTAAACTAACACACAACTAAGCAAACTAGGAATTGGTGTTCAGAAATTATACCCTCAGGAACCCTAAGAAGCAAGTGAAACTGAGTTGCTACAGCTGCTGGTGATGCAGGGGATGCAAGTTGCTGCTGCTGCAATGAAGCTGATGCTGATGTTGCTGATGGTGCTGTTGTTGGTGTTGCTGATGGTGCTGATGCTGCGAGCTGTTGTTGGTGCCTCTGCTATTGCTGCTGCCTGCTCGAGCTGGTGCTGTTGGTGTTGTCTCGAGCTGCTGCTACTAGCTGTGGCTGTTGCTAATGAGGCTGCTGCTGCTACTGCTGTCTGCTGCTGCTCCTTCTCTGCTGCTGCTGCTTCAGTTGTTGTTGTTGTGTTGTGTGAGAGAATGAGAGTGAGAATGAGAAGGAAAAAGGAAATGAGATCTAGCATAAGTAAACCCTTTCTCTCCTGATCTGATGATTTTCGTGGATGTGTTTATCGAATCAAATAGTAAAGAAATCACAACCAAAAACATTTGACCGCAATCAAACAACGGTGTCAGTTGAAGTTAATGAATGAGTGCGGATCGTCCTCAGGGATCTCGAGATTCGTTTTTACTTTTATTTGTTTGAAATGAAATGTTAAGCAACAATAAGAGAAAACACGATTCAATTGATTGATTTGTATTCGTGTGTCACTAATCTTTTCTAAAGATTCAAGAACTATAAACAACAAGAATCGGTTTCAATGGTATTTTCCAAACGACAATCAAGAATGATAAAGAGGCTCGTAGGAATCGATAGGATCTTTAGATGTGTTGTAGTCTACAATATTTCGTATTCTTGTCCTTCGAAGAATTGATGCTAGATCAATGGTTATCGACGAGAGTTAGGGTTTTCTTGATGAAATCAAAGTTTCATCTCTTAACCCTTGCTCTTTCGAGGATACCATTATATTCTAGCCTCTAGCAATTTCAAGCATCGATCGGATCACCCCAATCTCGAGCGATGTTGATCAAGAAAGCATCGAATCGAATTGGGTTGTCGATTCTTGAACTTGCTAGGGTTTACAATCTCGTGGGATTCAAGAATTGATTACAAATTTGCTACATCATCATACTAAAGATCTTTTCGACTCCTTAACGAGCGGAGTTTTACTCGCGCATCACCACATAGACAATGTTCAAGAACAGTAAAGATAACATGATGCGGAATTTAAAAGAAACAAGATAGAAGAAAATATCACCTTTTATTTCATCAACAATTTCAATACAATCTTTCAAGATCTACAAGAAGAAAGAAAATCGATCGTTGACTCGGCTTCGCTCGACTCCGTGGATCGTGGATCTACTTTTGATCTCTTGCCCGATGGAAGATCGGCTCGGCTCATAAAAGGATTGAAGGAATCTTGCTTGGCTTGCACTCAAGATCTTGAATTGTAGATGGATTTAGGGTTAGGGTTTCCTACAAGATTTCTCACTAATCTTGAGGAAGAAGAAGATGGAGAAAGAGAATGGCTAAACTAAAAATGGGTTGAATCTATCACTCTCCAAGATTGAATCAAGATTTTCCCAAGATTTCCAAGATGAGAAATAAGTGAGCCTAGGGTCTTATTTATAGACCTAGGTTTAGGTTTGAATTAGACTTTCCCTCCCAAAGTTTGTTGGCCAAGTTTGTTGGGGTTTAGCTTAGGGTTTAAGCAAGGGTTTGGGAAAGTTCTAGAAGTTTTAGGCTAGTTTAGGAGCTTGATGATCTGGTGGAAGTGTCTGGACTCTTCTGGACTTCTGTATGCATTTTTGAGCTGAAGGTACTAACACAGGAGTTGTGGTGCAATTCGAGGAGTTGACTCTCTGGATCCGCCGCGCAACCGCCGCGTGAGGTGGGCTTTGGCCGCCCTTCCGCCGCGCATTGGTGGCCTTGGGATCTGTGCTTTCTTCAGTAGCTTTGTACTGATGTATGAGTTATCCTTTGATGTTTAGAATTGCAGTTGCCCTTCTATATTGATACCAGATTTGCTTTCAATGAGTTTACGAGCAATTGTAATGGTCGAGCAAGCATCTCTTTACCTGCGAAGACTTCAAAATAGGGGTTGCAAGATATAGAAAATATGCTATGTAATGCAATGCAGTTAATTTCCTTAGAATTTCCGGTTTAAAGGTCGAATACATGTAATTTGATATTTTGCGACCGATTAGCTAATATGTGAATTATGAATACCGTACTCTCCTATATGTATGCAGATGTTAAGGAAATTGCCTGCTAAAATATACAGTATTTTCGACTGATCAAATACCCCCAAACTTAATTTCGATCGTCTCGAGAGAATGTTTTATTAAAAAGAGAAGGAGAAAACAAAGAAAGAGAAAAACTAACTAGCACACTTTCGTAGGCAACACGATTGCACTGAGCACGTGCAACAAGCCTTTAAACCTCTAGGTGTCCCTAGTAGGAGGAGTGTTGTCTCCTGAGGGTTTTCAGCGGATTGCACCCACAAAATCCAAAAATAAAAGCAAGATCATGAATATTATATTTAAAGAAAAGAATAGTAAAAGAAAGACTTTGAAAATTAGGGTTTCCAACTAAGCTAGCTTTTCGGTTGTCATGAGCCCTATCTTAATGGTCATGAAAAGATGTTAGAAATCACGTCCTCCCTCAATAAAACATCGTCTTATTCTTCATTCCTATCTTTATTCCAAACATCGATCATATAACCCTGCGTGTGTGTAAAGACATCCCTACACCCGGAGAATTCAATTCAAGCTATCATACTCTTGCCCATCGACCTCAGTACTTCTTGGCAAACGAGATTGCTTACACACTTTCATGCGACCGTTAATACTTCTTGAGGTACTAACCGACCGATTACTGATGTGCTTGCTAACTTGGTGTATTTTCCTAGTCTTGCACCACCTCGGGCATAGCAGTGACTCCCAGACCAGTTGACCTTGGGGCACTAGGTGAAGAAGCACCCTTTTGCTATACATTTTTCTTGCCCTTGGTGATAACAAAACCAGTATCCATTTTTCTCACCACTTTAAAACACACTTTTCTTTTCATACTTTTGGCTTTAAGACAAGAGCATTTCAAGGTATCCTCTACTATCCCAGGCTTCAAGACGTGTGTAAGTGCGAATAGCAGGGTAGCAACGTTCAAAATGTTTGGCTTCCAGAATAGAAACTATTTTTCAGACTTATTTTTATCCTCAGATTAGTGACGTCCTTCATCTTACTAACCCTTGGGACAACGGCTCATAACTACTTATTACTAGTTCGTATAAGAAAACTTCTAATTTTCTTAGTTTTCTAAAATTTTTCCAATCTCATGGATGTAATTGTTCATTGTCTAAACTTTCATTATCTTATTTATATACAAAAAAGTGTAAATATTAAAATTATTTTTATATTTGAAAATTTTTAAATTTTTATGGGTTTTGAAAATTTTTCAATTTTTTATAGATTTTTAAAAGAAATGTTTTGTGCTTATGCAGATGATATGCAAATGATGCTAAAATAAGCACAAACCTCCCCCAAACTTGTTTTCAACAGTGTCCTCACTGTTGCCGACAGTTATATCTACAAAAACCTGTAAATCTGGGAGGAATTATTAGTGGGGGCAAAATATATAAGTGAAGAACTTCCCCCAAACTTGTTTTACTCACCTTCATTCAAAATATGATGCAATGATATACTGGACATGAAAGTGAGACGGAGGAATTTTAATCAAAATAAACTGGCTCTTGTAAAAACAAGAGCTCCTCCGTGGGGTCAGTGGAAAAATACGGCTTTAATCTATGTCCATTTACTTTGAAAACAGTGCCGTTTTTAACATTTTCAATATCTACTGCCCCGTGCGGGTATACAGACCGCACAACAAAAGGTCCCTTCCAACGAGATCGGAGCTTACCCGCATGAAGGTGTAATCGTGAATCATAAAGAAGGACTTGTTGACCTGGTAAAAATGTTTTCCTCAAAATGTTTTTATCGTGAAAAACCTTAGTCCTATTCTTTGTGATTACAGCATTATCATAAGCTTCATCGCGGAGTTCGCTTAGCTCGTTTAGTTGCAGCTTCCGAAAGTTGCAAGCAAGGTTTAAATCAAAATTAATTTCCTTTATAGCCCACAATGCTTTATGTTCTGTCTCAACAGGTAGATGACATGCTTTACCAAAAACTATCCTATATGGAGACATTCCTAGGTCGGTCTTATATGCAGTCCTGAATGCCCAAAGAGCATCCGTCAATTTGGTCGACCAATCTTTTCTATTTTTGGCAACAGTTTTCTCCAGGATAAGTTTGATTTGTCTGTTTGAGATCTCAGCCTGCCCGCTTGTTTGGGGGTGATAGGGTGTAGAAAGACGGTGGTTGATTGAATATTTCCGCATCAGAGTCTCGAAAGATCTGTTGCAGAAGTGTGTCCCATTATCGCTAATAATAGCGCGTGGGTGTCCAAATCGCGAGAAGATATTCTCTTTTAAGAACTTAATGACAACTTTCCTGTCATTAGTGCGACTTGGAATGGCTTCTACCCACTTGGAGACATAATCAACCG
Organism: Agapanthus africanus; assembly: GCA_030015575.1. Taxonomy (NCBI): domain Eukaryota; kingdom Viridiplantae; phylum Streptophyta; class Magnoliopsida; order Asparagales; family Amaryllidaceae; genus Agapanthus; species Agapanthus africanus. Next base: position 248,447,052 of record JASDDO010000004.1, on the reverse strand, counting down.
CCAGCAATATGTACAGATTCCCAAAGGAGTTGGGAAAAGGACCCATAAAATCTATGCCCCAAACATCAAACATTTCAACAACCAGAATGGGTTGCTGAGGCATTTCATTCCTCTGGGATATTCTACCCGTATACTGACATTGTGTACAGGTTTTGCAATGTTCAAATGCGTCCTTGAATAAGGTCGGCCAATAAAATCCAGATTGCAAAACCTTTTCCGCTGTTTTTCTTGGACCAAAGTGACCCCCACAGGCCTGATCATGACAAAATGAAAGAATACTCTTGAACTCTTCATTCGGGACGCACCGGCGAATGATCTGATCAGGACAATATTTAAACAAATAAGGCTCATCCCAGTAATAGTGTTTTACTTGGGAAAGAAAGCGGTATTTGTCCTGTTGAGACCAATCGCTCGGTATCAATCCCGTGGCATGAAAGTTCACAATATCCCTGAACCATGGTTCAGAGGATACGCTCAAGAGTTGTTCGTCAGGGAACGAGTCATTGATCGGCAGGGTCACAGGGGAAGAAACGATGCGTGAAAGGTGGTCAGCTACTACGTTTTCACATCCTTTCTTATCTTTGATAATAAGATCGAATTCTTGTAAAAGAAGGATCCAACGTATTAGTCGACCTTTGGCATCTTTCTTCGCCAACAAATGTTTTAAAGCGGAATGGTCAGTATATACAACAATAGGTGAGCCGATTAAGTAAGGTCTGAATTTCTCCAATGCGAATACAACCGCTAATAGTTCTTTCTCTGTGGTTGTATAATTGATTTGCGCATCATTCAGGGTCTTACTAGCATAGTAAATCACATGTGGCATCTTTTCAATGTGTTGTCCAAGGACAGCACCTACTGCAAAATCAGATGCGTCACACATCAGCTCAAAAGGGTAGTCCCAGTTTGGTGATGATAAAACGGGGGCTGAAGTGAGTGAGTTTTTAAGTGAGTCGAAAGCTGTCTCGCAATCCGAGTCAAAGTGGAAGGTTGTATCCTTGGCCAGGAGTAGTGTTAAAGGTCTAGCAATTTTGCTAAAGTCCTTTATGAATCTCCTATAAAATCCAGCATGGCCAAGGAAAGAGCGAATATCTTTGACGCTTCTGGGATGAGGGAGGTTTTGAATGACATCTACTTTAGCTCTGTCAACCTCGATGCCCTTCTGTGAAATGACATGTCCAAGGACTATTCCTTCTTGGACCATAAAGTGGCATTTTTCCCAGTTCAAAGTCAAGTTCTTCTCTTTGCATCGAGTAAGAACAGCGTCCAGATTCGCTAGGCATTCAGAAAAAGAGTCTCCAAAAATCGAAAAGTCGTCCATAAAGATCTCCAGGAAATTCTCTACCATATCAGAGAATATCCCCATCATACACCGCTGAAAGGTAGCGGGAGCATTGCATAGCCCGAAGGGCATGCGACTGTAAGCAAAGGTACCAAAAGGACAAGTAAAAGTGGTTTTATCTTGATCCTTTTTGGCGATGGGGACCTGATTGTAGCCTGAGTAACCGTCCATGAAACAATAGTATTGTCGTCCCGCTAAGCGTTCCAGCATTTGATCAATAAATGGTAGAGGAAAATGATCTTTCCTCGTAGCAGCGTTGAGTTTTCTATAATCGATGCATACACGCCACCCAGTTTGGGTGCGTGTCTGAATCAACTCATTCGCTTCATTTGTGATCACAGTGATGCCGGATTTCTTAGGAACGACGTGTATAGGACTTACCCACTGGCTATCGGAGATCGGGTATATAATACCACTATCTAAGCATTTGACGATCTCTTTCATGACAGCTTCCTTCATGACGGGATTTAACCGTCTCTGTGGTTCTCGGGTCGGTCTGGCATCATCCATCACATGTATATGATGTTCAACTATCAAGGGACTGATCCCTTTGATGTCCGCCATACTCCAACCAAACGCCTCTTTATTAGATCTTAATACCGATAAAAGTGCGTTCTCTTGCTCTGATACAAGAGAAGTGGAAATTATAACCGGTAAAGTCTCGTTCTCACCAAGATATGCATATTTTAGGTGAGAAGGTAAGACCTTGAGATCTAATTCAGGCGGAGAAATGATCGAAGGAAGGATCATAGAATGATTTTTGAATTTACAAAGAAGCTCAGAGCCTGTGAAAGATACAGACTCGGGTGGAGAAAAGTCAGAAGTGCAGGACTCAAGTGTAAGTGTAGTGTCCTCACTAAGTGTAAGATCAAGCAGAGATGTGCTAATGTCATCGAGATCAGTAAAGCAAAGTTCCTCGGCTCCACAACTATCGGGAGCGATCTCATGGACAGAACACACATCTAAAATATGAGCACTAGGTTCTGATGGCTGACTACCAACTCTGTAGATATTTAGTTCAATGGTCATATTTCCAAATGATAAATTCATTGAACCATTTCTACAATTTATAACAGCGTTGGAAGTGGCAAGGAAAGGACGACCTAAAATCACCGGAATTTGGCCTCGGGGGTTTGCTACAGGATGTGTGTCAAGCACAATGAAGTCTACAGGGAAAACAAATTCCCCGACCTTTATTAACACATCCTCTAATTCACCCCTTGGTTTGGTGATAGATCGGTCCGCCATCTGGAGAGTACAATGAGCAGGTTTCAGCTCTCCAATTCCTAGTTGCTCATAGACAGAATAAGGTAACAGGTTAACACTCGCGCCAAGGTCTAAAAGAGCACGATTTATGTTTTTACCCCCAATCGAAATCGATATTGTAGGACATCCTGGGTCCTTTCGTTTCTTTGGCAGCTGGGGAATAAAAGCAGTGCTGATATTATTAGCCATAAAGACCTTCTTCGGCACTTGAGTCTTCCTCTTCCTAGTGCACAAGTCCTTTAGAATCTTCGCATAAGCGGGGACTTGTTGAATTGCATTTAGGAGAGGGATATTGATGTTAACCTGTTTGAACATTTCTAAAATTTTCTCCATATGAGGACTCGTTCTGTTACCCCTTAACCGGTTCGGATAAGATGCTTTCGCAATAAGCGCGGGGTCCATCATAGGAGAAGAAAAGGGGGGTAGACAAGATCCCAAAAGAGGTGTGGGGACCGTCTGTGGAGAACTATTAGGGTTTGGTGAAGGTGTTGAGCCTAAAGGGAACTGGAGAATAGGCTCGTGCGAAGGTGGTTTGGTAGAAGAAGAAGGATCAGAAGGAGAAGTGTGTATATGTGGAAAGGTCTCAGCCGGGGTTTTGACATGATTTTCAGTATTATCAATATCTTCCCCGACATTATTATTCAGCACTCTTCCCGATCTCAACGTGGTAATGGCATTTACATTGTAATGCCCAGGATTCTGCAGGGGTTGAGAGGGAAGTTTCCCTTTTTCTCTCGCACTCATTTCAGCTTTGAGGCGTGCGATTTCAGCTTCCATCGATCTAATACTCTCAGCTTGTGACGCTGAGTTTTTCTTTATTTCATTGACGGAAGATCTAACCTCAGTTGAAACCTCCATGAAATTGGATAAAAGTGATTTCATGGTTTGAGTAAATTGAGAGAAATCGTCAGAACAGGACTGCATAGGATTAGACTGTGCAGAAGTGTTGCCCTGGTTTTGGAAATTTTGTGACTGGTAGGGGTGCTGAGTGAGTTGAAGGGGTTGCTGTTGTGGTGGAGGAAGAGCCCTTTGAAAGTTATTTGTGTTTGGAACCGTGTTTTGAGATTGATTTTGGTTCCAAGCAAAATTCGGGTGGTTCCTCCAACCCTGATTGTACGTGGAAGAATATGGATCGTTTCGAGGTCGTTGAAATGCAGCATTAGAATGCTCTTGACCTTGAAACGCCGAGTTTAAAGGACATTCTTCCGTTAAGTGTGACGGATCAGAACAGCACCCGCAAATAGTTTTGGGGAGTGATACCGGGTTTAGGGAGGCTGCTGCAAATTTGTGTTCCATAGCGTCGAGCTTCTTTTGCATTGCTGCCATTTCTGCTCGAACACCTATGGACACATCTACTTGGTGTACGCCACCCCTATTCAATGGTTGGGTTCCACTCTCCCAAATTAGTGATTTTTCAGCGAACTCTTCTAAGTATCGCCAGGCTTCCCCATCGTCTTTAGTCATAAATGTACCCTGACACATATTCTCAAGGCTTTGTTTCGTGCTAGGGTTACTGCCCTCATAAATGATTCGGCAAAGCTCCCATCTCGGGATGCCGTGATGAGGACATTGAACCATTAGATCCTTGAAACGTTCAAAGTACTTTGAAAATGGTTCGGTAGGGAGCTGGGCAAATTGGTTCAATTCGCTCCGAATTCGAGCCGTTCTTTGGACTGGGTAAAATTTCTTTAGGAATGCAGCGACGAATTCTTCCCAATTTGTGATGGAGTGTGCGGTGGTGTTATATAGCCACTTCTCGGCTATATCGCACAAGGTAAAAGGAAGAAGTCGTAGACGCATCGCATCCACAGAAAGTTGAGACGTACCCATCATAGCACATACGTTTTCAAATTTGGTAATGAAAACGTAAGCGTCCTCGGTCTCGAGTCCGTGATACTTAGGTAGAAGGTTGATATACTGGGGCTTTATTTCAAAGTTATCCCCGTTTGCTGGTGGTGTGGATAAGCAGGTCGAAAGAGGACCTCTAAGTGGATAGCATCTTTCCTGAAGAGAAATGTGTGGAGGATTCTGCGCACCAACGGACGGTGGCAGATTGGGGTTAAAGAAGTTTGATGGATTCGGATCCATCGGTGTGGGTGTGGTAGTAGGTAAAGAAAAGGTAAATGGAGAATTATCGACTTCGGAGTCGATAAAAGGTACGCGGACTAAACGGGCACTAGAATCCCGTGTCCAGCCTATCTTGTACTAAAAAGGGTTAGTACAAGTGGCAGCGTTGGCTTTATAATTAGGGGTAAAATGAATGCGGTGTTTGCTTTGAAAAGGGACGGATTTTGAAAAAAATGATGCGACAACCAAATGCAGCACACAAACCCTAGAATCTAATGGTCACCTAGGTCCGGCTCTAGACCGCTCCTAACTGCCAAAAGACAAGTCGCAGGATCAATCCTCCACTGCCTCTTTGTCCCCCTGTGGCCGGATAAGTGCCAGGTAAGTGGGAAGGAACCACCACTACAGTGGACCTAATTAATAACCACTAGCCTTAGACACACTCGCCTTAGGCACCACAAGAAAACGCGGATAAGCAATGAATTACCCACGGCCCTCTCTTGTCCTAAATGAGCGCGACAGTCCTTAGAGTCATCTCTAGATTTCTTTTAGTTAATGGGGGTAAATGTGGATGCAAGTTTGGTGGTTTTCGGGGCCTAGGAAGGGTAATGAAATCCCCACCTAATTTGGATTTGGCCGTGCCCCTTAAATTCCGTATTTAATATGCTAAACAACCAAAAAAAAGCAAAATCACGCACAATTTTAATTTGCTTTTGCGGCGCAGCTATTGTTTGCAAAGAATCCTGCAGAAAGGATTAGTTGGAGCTAAAAAGGGAGAGAGGAGAGAGAGAGAAATCACCTGCTGGAAAATTTTCCAGAGAACCCTCAAGATTGCGGCGCTTCCGCCGCACAAAGCCTGATTCTGCCGCCCTTCCGCGGTCCAACAGTGGGTTCACTGTACCAGATTTCAACAACTGCTTCCTTTTGCTATCTCCAGCTCTCTGGTATATCCCAAATAATTTTTCCACAACTCAGAATGCTCCAGATCACCTTGCAATCAATTCACAACACACGTATAAGAGTTTGTACGAATTTTGATTTCAAGAAATGAAACGTAATAATTCTTTCACTTCAAACTATAAAATGTAAACGAATTAGCGCGCGATCCCCGGCAACGGCGCCATTTTGATCTGATGATTTTCGTGGATGTGTTTATCGAATCAAATAGTAAAAAAATCACAACCAAAAATATTTGACCGCAATCAAACAACGGTGTCAGTTGAAGTTAATGAATGAGTGCGGATCGTCCTCAGGGATCTCGAGATTCGTTTTTACTTTTATTTGTTTGAAATGAAATGTTAAGCAACAATAAGAGAAAACACGATTCAATTGATTGATTTGTATTCGTGTGTCACTAATCTTTTCTAAAGATTCAAGAACTATAAACAACAAGAATCGGTTTCAATGGTATTTTCCAAACGACAATCAAGAATGATAAAGAGGCTCGTAGGAATCGATAGGATCTTTAGATGTGTTGTAGTCTACAATATTTCGTATTCTTGTCCTTCGAAGAATTGATGCTAGATCAATGGTTATCGACGAGAGTTAGGGTTTTCTTGATGAAATCAAAGTTTCATCTCTTAACCCTTGCTCTTTCGAGGATACCATTATATTCTAGCCTCTAGCAATTTCAAGCATCGATCGGATCACCCCAATCTCGAGCGATGTTGATCAAGAAAGCATCGAATCGAATTGGGTTGTCGATTCTTGAACTTGCTAGGGTTTACAATCTCGTGGGATTCAAGAATTGATTACAAATTTGCTACATCATCATACTAAAGATCTTTTCGACTCCTTAACGAGCGGAGTTTTACTCGCGCATCACCACATAGACAATGTTCAAGAACAGTAAAGATAACATGATGCGGAATTTAAAAGAAACAAGATAGAAGAAAATATCACCTTTTATTTCATCAACAATTTCAATACAATCTTTCAAGATCTACAAGAAGAAAGAAAATCGATCGTTGACTCGGCTTCGCTCGACTCCGTGGATCGTGGATCTACTTTTGATCTCTTGCCCGATGGAAGATCGGCTCGGCTCATAAAAGGATTGAAGGAATCTTGCTTGGCTTGCACTCAAGATCTTGAATTGTAGATGGATTTAGGGTTAGGGTTTCCTACAAGATTTCTCACTAATCTTGAGGAAGAAGAAGATGGAGAAAGAGAATGACTAAACTAAAAATGGGTTGAATCTATCACTCTCCAAGATTGAATCAAGATTTTCCCAAGATTTCCAAGATGAGAAATAAGTGAGCCTAGGGTCTTATTTATAGACCTAGGTTTAGGTTTGAATTAGACTTTCCCTCCCAAAGTTTGTTGGCCAAGTTTGTTGGGGTTTAGCTTAGGGTTTAAGCAAGGGTTTGGGAAAGTTCTAGAAGTTTTAGGCTAGTTTAGGAGCTTGATGATCTGGTGGAAGTGTCTGGACTCTTCTGGACTTCTGTATGCATTTTTGAGCTGAAGGTACTAACACAGGAGTTGTGGTGCAATTCGAGGAGTTGACTCTCTGGATCCGCCGCGCAACCGCCGCGTGAGGTGGGCTTTGGCCGCCCTTCCGCCGCGCATTGGTGGCCTTGGGATCTGTGCTTTCTTCAGTAGCTTTGTACTGATGTATGAGTTATCCTTTGATGTTTAGAATTGCAGTTGCCCTTCTATATTGATACCAGATTTGCTTTCAATGAGTTTACGAGCAATTGTAATGGTCGAGCAAGCATCTCTTTACCTGCGTAGACTTCAAAATAGGGGTTGCAAGATATAGAAAATATGCTATGTAATGCAATGCAGTTAATTTCCTTAGAATTTCCGGTTTAAAGGTCGAATACATGTAATTTGATATTTTGCGACCGATTAGCTAATATGTGAATTATGAATACCGTACTCTCCTATATGTATGCAGATGTTAAGGAAATTGCCTGCTAAAATATACAGTATTTTCGACTGATCATCTCCCTCTCTCTTCATTAATGAAGGCATGGGCAAAGGCATCATGCCTCATAAAACACTCTCTCTCTCTCACACACCAAGTCAACCCAAGAACAATCATTTTTAAATTTAAAACCCCATTTAAATCCATTTTATTTTAAAAACAACCATATACAAATAAAAACCCAAAAGCACCTAATACAATATTAAACAAGATTAAGGAATGGTTAGTTCACCATGTTGCTAATCATGGTTAAACCCCCAAAACAACCCTAGTTTACATGCACAAGTGTGTGTGCGCCTAGAAAAATTCTAATAAAATACTCATTAAATAGAATAAAATAATTGAAAACCAATTTGGTAAACTTTTTATTAAAAACCATACATTAAAATATAATTAGCTACAAAACTCATTCTAAGGTGTTACAATCTCCCCCCCCCCTAAAAGAAATTCGTCCCCGAATTTAAAAAAATACTAAGCGTACCTTCAAAGAGAAGATTACAACTCTCAAATCTCGTTCGCAGCCTCCCAAGTGATTACCTCACTATACGGCTACGCCCAAGAAAAACCCTTCACAGATGGCAAGACCCTTGACCGATGTTCCTCTACCTGCCGAGCCATTAACACACATGGCTGCCTGTGAGCGAAACGATCGCGTCCAAGTCCAATGGTCTGGTGCCAAATCATGTGAGAAAGGTCAAGAAGGTAATTGTAAAGTATCATCACAAGGAATACGGGGTGAAAACTCAATAATCTGGACGGAAGAGCCAAATTAAAGGCAACGAAACTAACTCGCTTATAGGATCTTAAAAGGACCTAAATTCTGGGACAAGCTTCCCAAAATCCAACACGTCATTCATCAGAAAGTCCGTAGGAATACACGATCTGTCCCTGCGAACTCGAGTCTATGACCAAGGCAGTCGGTTGTTAGTTATATGTATGCCCTAGAGGCCATTACTGTACATTGGATGTATATTGTAGTGGATGCTGGGACATATATAGGGAGGACTTTCTTGCTCGACATGATAGTATGCTATCTGGTTACTCTTGACCTTAACGTATATACTGATTGTCTCTCTGTTACATGTTGGTAAAGCCCTTAGGATGTGTACTTGACTACCTGGACTATGATGCGGATCATACTAGTGGGGACATGGTAGTCCATAAGTACATCCTTGAAAGTCCCTAGTCGTGGGTGTATCGAGATGGGGCATCGATATACCAGAGTAGACTAGCGTGTACCTTCTCGAGCCATACAGATGGGCGATGGATGATCCCATATCCATTGGTGTTTGACATCAGAGATGATATACGGGTGCTCAGTAGAGACTGGGTACACTGGACGGACTCGCCGAGAACTCCCAGATGGTATTATACCTTACGTCAGATGGCAGTTCTCAGGTGACACTGGTACAGAGTAGTCTGTTGACCCGAGATCGTCATAGAGTCTTGTGTGGTTCCCACTGTGCTTTGATTTCCATCTTACCACGTCCAAGAGGGCGTGCAAAACGGTGGTTTTTGGGTACAGTCCCGAGTCACATGGAGGCAATGAGCGATAGGAGGGGATTCGTCTCTCCCGGTATAGGGAGTTGATGTTGCGCAGTGTTCGATTGGCTATAACAGGAAATCCCTGGCCAGGGTTGCTGAGATTTACTGGTAAGTGTTACCAGTAGTTTCTCGAATTGTTATAGACCTCATATCGACACGACTTATCGAGCTATTGGGGTCTGACGTTTACCACCCCTAGGCAAGATATGCGACATATCAGACGAACAGACCGGAATGTACGGTAGTGTTACTGGTTGGATTCACTGGAGTGTGAGCGGGCTTGCTCGTCGATCTTCTGATTGCTCAATACCCGGGTGGCCGTTACGTTTAGCAGACCACTTGCGGCTTGTGGGTGTTTGATATGATCATCACCTGCTGCCGGCGTATTGACGAGTCTTTAGAGTCCTACACAGAGGTTTCCTGGCTCAAGCAAAACGAAATAGGAGCGCATATGAGATATGTGCGGGACCGAGAATAATACCAGTATGTGATACTGTATTCGATTCTCGCGATTTGTAACATTGATCGGTTATATGCGTTATAGCCGGGTTATCGGATCAAGTGTTGATTCGATAAGTTGTTACTATTGATATTAGTCGGTTATATGCGATATGACCGGATCGTTAAATCAAGTGTTGATTTAGTGATTTAATGTATAATTATATATTTGATATATCACTTTACATTAACTAATATAGGTTCATTTAAATGGATATTCTCACTCGGATGTACACATTGTATATGTGATATACTTTTGTGCACTTGATTGTATCATGTTTGATGATACATGTTTGCTAAGGGTTTTTGTGTAAAGATCAAACCATGGTTACATGATAATGGTTAGGGTTTTGTTTTATTCACTTATTTATTTATCTATTCTTTTTGGAAAATAATATGCATGAAGAGAATGGTGGCTTTCTTTGTTTCTAGTTGAAGCTTCATGAAGCTTTGACTTTGTAACCACTCTTGTCTTCATGCTTAACCTTAACCATTCCTTTAACCTTGGTCAATTCTCTACACATAACTATAGCTAATATTATGATAAGAATTGATTTTCTATTCTATTCAAAAAACACTTATCATAATATTCATCTTCTTCTTCTTCTTCACTTGAAGAAAGCATGCCTCCATCAATGGCAACTTGATGAAATGAGTGAGAAATCCAATTCTAAAGTGAACCCACTTCCTATTTCTTCATCCTCTACCTCTTGCCAAGTAGTATAGGGTGTTTCCTTCACAAGTTTTCATGGCTTGGTGAAGGTGGAGCTTGATCTAGTGATGCTTCGACGTAGATCATCTTCGGCACGTCGTCGATGACCTAGCCCGCTTTTTCTCCGATGAAGCCGACGCTAGAGCCCGGGATTTGATATGGACAGCGAGGAGACTTCATTGCGGAGCTATGGAGATGGAGAAACGGATCTACAAAGGTTGTATGTTCGTTTACTTTTAGTTAAGATGTTAACTAGCTCGTTTAGTCGCCTAAAAATCTAGCCAACGATCTTGTTAGGGTTTCTCGGCACCGTTAAAATTTGAAATTGGCATGGTTGATGCCTTATGAGACCTCATTAGTGTGCCTAGGAACCTTTCAGTCGGCATAAGACCTCAGTTCGCAATGGACAATTTCCATCCTGACCTAACACAACTGGACCATCTCCGAAGTCTCTAGACTAGCTGGGGTCCAAAATCCTACTTACGCAGAGTCAGAAAAACAACAGACTGGTGATCGTCACAACCTAACCCCTAAACCTAAAGGTGGCCAATTGGAGTATCTCCTGATAACAGCTATCGAAGGAGAACCCTAACGATGGCGAGTGACGATCCCCAACTGCTGACAACAATCAAAACAAACACACAACTTTAACATGAACAACTGAGCAAACTGAGTATAACCGGACGACAAGAATCCGAATAGAGTCACACCCTGACTAAACTTGGGTAGAAACCATAACGAAATTCGTGGAGATCTGCTCCCACTCCTACTTCGGAACGGTAAAAAATTGCAATTCTCTAGCCGGCCTCAGATGCTCGACCCAAGCACATAACAAGACAGACACCTTGAAACGAAACCTGAAACTTCTCTTTACATCTCTGTCCACCTGTAACTATCTCACAAGTCACGTTAAATGTTGGTGGAACTTGAATGCATATATAGAGAGTTGACAGATGTGCATGTTCTAGGATTCCACGTCTCTACCCGATGATATCAGGTACTCAAACGCGTCCCTGACTTAGCACACCATTGTCATAAATCAAGGTCTCTGAATCATTACCCAGCCGAGTATGCTCAAGTATCTCTGACGAACGAGCATCGGCGGGCAGTGTCTCGCGAAACGATTTAAGGAAAGTGGTCGAGCGCGGATATGAGCAAGTTGTCCCCTCCGTAGAGACGAACTAAAGCTGTACTCGACGATCACACAAGAACTGTAAATCTGCAGAAGACTATCATAACAATCAAAATCCGCTGCAGGAAGATGTATATTAAGCTCTGGTGGTCCGTGGAAAATCCGACACGACTCTCAACCAAGTAGTGTCTCTAAATCTCCAACGCAAAACCACCGCGGCCATCTCCAGATCATGAGTGGAATATCCTTCCCGTACTTCCTCCAAATGTAGGGAAGCAAAAGTGATAACTCTATAGTGTCACCTCAGTACACAATCGAGCTACAGTTAAACAACAAAGTCCTCCGAACCAAAAGCAAAGAAAGGACTAATGCAGTTGTTAACCGAATCTTCAACTGCCGAAAATTCCGCACACATGCCTCAGTCTAAAGAAAAGAAACCTCATTTCCGGTCAATTCAGTCGACAGTGCAGCACTACTCTAGCAATCCTGCACGAAACGGCGGTAAGAACCTGCTAAGCCCAAAAATCTGCAGACCTCCGTCCAGCACATAAGTCTGGGCCTAGGTTGTACGGCCACGATCTCCCTCGGAACCATACGAAACCATCTCTCGTGACTACAAGACCTAGGAGTCAACACAAAACAAGCCTGGAGAAACACTCCGAAAATTTAGCAAACTGCTGGTGCTCTTCCAATATCTGCATAACAAATCTTCAAGTGCTGCTCATGTTCCTCAAGACACATTAAATAGGCCAGAATGTCGTATCTAACACAACAAAACTGGTCGAGGAACGGCCTGAAGAAATATGGTTCATCACATTCACAAATGCTGCCAGGGCATCAGTGAATCCAACGACTCACCAAAACACACAAAGCCTGTAGCACGCACAAGGCAGTCTTCGGAATGCCGTCACTCCGAACCGCAATAATGATGACCTAATTTCAAGAAAACTTAGAAAATGTCTGGCACTCTGGAGCTGATCGAAGAAATCATCACGGCGAGGTGAAGGATACCTATCCGCACCGTAAGCCGGTTCAATTGACGATCCGTCGATACCCAACCTCAAACTGCCGTCTTCCTCCTCGACGAACAGAAATAGGAGCTTCCAAAAACGAAACACTCAGACGCACAAAACTCCCCAAACCACAACTCTACAGCTGATCCCTAAGCTCCCTAAGCTTCGTCGGCTTATCCGAAACAACGTCGGAAAAACTCTCGCACGAAAGGAACCCGGTCTAACAATCCCACTGTAGCTCTGGTATCACGAATGAACGCCAAGAATCCACGACATCTCCTCAGTAGCCGACTAGCGAAAAAGGCTGAATTCAAGCTGTGAGAGACGGCACAACTATCCACCTGCACAACGAGAACTGACCCGCCGGAAAAACAAGCTTGACTGTTTCCTCACGGTAGTCCACAGACGCCTAACACGTAACTAAACAGTCCGTGCCCAGGAGAACGTCAAATCCAACATCTCTAGAAGGATCAAAACGACGGACGAATCTCTACCTCCTATCCGATTGGCACACAACCGAAAACGTGTGGCGCAACAAAAGAATCGCTGACAGAAGTTAACACAACTACGACTAATCTACCCAACCCCAGCACAAGCATGAAAAACAAACGAACACATCAAAGAACATGCGAAATAAGGATACCTGAAAACTCTGCATTGGACGTCTGCGCGTTCCAATGAGTAGAAGCGAACTCCTGTGTCTGCCCTCTACTCGCAGCTGGATGAACTCCTCTGGTAGACTGAGCCCTCTGAGCAAAACTTCCACGTCTACGGCCTCTCTGAAAACGATCATGACGAGATGCTATGGAACAATCCCTGACGAAGTGCTGAAGGCTCCTGCATCGAAAACATCCACACGCTGACTGCTGACCCTCCTGGGGATGAGAGCTGAACGACTGTCCTCATCCTAAGCCTCTGCTACTCCCGCGACGGTCACGAAATCTGTCTCGATGACCAAACCTCTGCCTCTGGACTGGTACGCTGGTACGAGTCCTCCACTGTCCTGGAACTCTCTGAGCCTCTAGAATATGCGCCTCATCAACTGGAGCTGCAACCACTGGTGCTATGTAGGTGACGGACTGCTGCATGCTGATCGTAAGTGACAAATGAGTAACAGGGGTGACAACCTCCTGTCGTAGCTCCCGAACGACCTCAACCAAAGAACTCATCGTTTGGCGGAAGTCCTGCATCTCTGCCAAAAGCCTATCAATAGTATATGTCGTAGGCTGATCCGTCTGCACCTGTGCAACTAGAGTGCCATCCTGGTCAGTACTCGTCTCATCCGAGCCAACTCTGACCTCGGCCCTCGCTGCATCACTCTGAGTTCCCATAGTCATCGGCGGCAAGGCTATAAATAGATATAAGATTCGATGAGAATAAGGAATCGAATCTCAAAGATATGAATCATCAAGGAAGGAATTTCAAGCAATTTGTACTTAGGTCACTTAATGCAAGTACCGCATCGTGGGTATGCTGCAGACATACACACACTACGTTACTCTGCTTAAGCTACCTACTCCATCATAGTAAGGTCATCCTACACTCCGAAAGGTAAAACCTAGCGCTCTGATACCAACTTTGTCACGACCCAAAATTGGCCCGTGACGGCCCTAATACTACGCAACGCCAAAAGACATAACGCAGTAAAAGAAAGCCAAAACCCAGAAATCTAAACCAAGAAAATACAGAAAAGATAGTATAGTTTTTGAAACATTTGAAATCGCAGCCCAAATTCTTTAAGTCTTACTTTCTTTCTTTAAAATTTTGGCAACACCTCCTTTTTGTAAAAACTAGCCAAAATAAATACAATATAAATATACGACGCCGTAGCGAAGAAATAAAGACAGTAGAGAGAAAGTTGTATATAAAAGACAACAAATCCACAAATAATATACAATATCGTCCTCACCAAGTCTCTAAGTCAACAACATACTAGTAGATGGAGAGTACAAAATACAACGAATGTACAATATGAAATACAGATAATCATCCAACCCACCTAAGCAAAATAGTACTGTGAGCTGATGCGGTATCTGTAGTGAAAGATGATAGATGAATAGCTGAATAGCCTGCCTCGACTACTATGGGGAACAACCTGAAACACCTGTGGCACAACGGGGTGAGTTGCCAACTCGTGAATAGTAGATAACATATGCAGGTAATCGCAGGAATGCACGTACAGCATGAATCTAAGATATGCGATTACAGTAATAACATGTCATGCAAATGCTGAATAAAGGAAAATACACTAGCAGATACAATCAATATGTGAAGCAATAGTAACATGACAATAATATGCAATAACCATGCAATAGGGATATGAGAATGTAAATATGCAACTATCATAAGGGTACACTAACAGGTACTACCAATATATGAAACTGTGCAAAGAATAGACAAGTGTGAGGTATGGGTGGAATATGTCATTTCCACGGAAACCTGACATCGTGGCCGGATCACAATCCATCAAGACACTCAAATCCCAAATCATCAAATCAGCCCCCAAGTTGGGCTCTCATATCATATAAGTCTCACATCTCCTCAATATACAATATCGAATAGATCTCCTATATCCCGAATGTACAAATCATCAATCTCTTTCATATCCACTATCCAATCTCAATGAATCACTTATATCCCAAGTCGAATCTCAAATAATTTCTAACATCCTATATATATATTTGCAGAAGTAAAGTATGATGGGGGCAATACACATATATTAGCGTCTCATTCCACTAATATTGGTGTAAGGGTATATATAACGGCTAAATCCCCTGTTATATATACAAAGGTATTAAAAGAAATATCATGAAAACCATGTGCCATGCATCGACACAGAAATCCTGATCACGTATCATACGCTATCCCGAAAGCACGAGTGCCTAGCTCTGACCCTCGCCTTTCGACGTATGCATACGTACATGACTCCCAGCGGTGTCTCCGTGATCCCCCGCCGAGTCATGGGTACTGTCACCGGTAGGTACTCGCCCGCCCCCAGGCTCAATCGGCAAAGTCCATCGATCTTCTTGCCGAGGAGAACCATACCGGGCCCCGCCATGTATCCCTATACGGCAACCACACCTCGTATGGAGTATATAATCAGAACCGATAAATCTCATGGTGGCTGTGTAAATATCATATCAAGGAAACCGAGTTTTTCAATGTATGCATAATTTCATGAACTCCGCATAATTTCATGAACTCCCGCGGTTCCCAAATCCAGAAATCATCATGTGAAATCAAAATAACAGTGCGCAAATCCAAGAATACATATATGCGATATATCTGAAATGCGAGCATATAAATGAAAATATGTAGCTGAAACCAGATGTATGCGAAATCAATAAGGTACAGCTAAGTATAGGTATCTACCTATAAGTGAAAGATGTCGTATACCCCCCTGGGTATAAGTAAAATATGAGTAAGGTATACCTGTAGATGTATCGTAAAGGGTATGTGTACCTATCACTAATGGTACGATACTCTATAGGTATACAGGTATGGTAATGTCATATGTGATAAACAGTACGAATCAATGTCATAAGGTCCCTAACCAAGCAATATAGTATCTATAAGTGGTTGTGTGTGACATGGCAATTATTGACGGTGTGTGTAGCATATAATCAGTGCTCATGCAACATGAATCGTCAATAATTAGTGCAGTGTCATACGGCTACTAATCACTGTACAACTATATCTAAGTAAATAGGGTGAATGCGCAATTCTAACAATGACGTAGAATATGCGACAAGTATTGAATCCTAGCCCAGACGCATAACGCCATGCGGGCGATTCCCCTGTAGATGTTAAATCTACTCACCTACACTCCACGCTAGGTGAATCCTACCATCTGCTCCCCCCTGTAGCAGTGTCCGTAGTCTCTATCTGCAAACTTGCAATTTAGACATGGAAAATATATATAAGCCAAATATTTCGCAAAACGCGATATCGAACCAAAACGAGAAACTCGCGTCGCGAACTAAACGCGCGTGTGCACGATACGCTGAATCGTGTGAACGTGTCTAAAACTATCGCGACACGCCGCGATACGCTGGATCATAGAACCCACTCACGTATCGCGCGTATCGCGCAACACAACGGACATGCAAAACGATATATTGTCCTAGATTTTCCTACAGGTCAAATCTTACAAAACTAGACATGCCAAAGCCCTAGACAACACAGCAGAGAGCTCTACACAAAACCCCAGCACTCATGCCCCCTACTTGGCCGCAAATTGCGGCCAAACCAAATAAATCTGCGGCCTGGATTGGGAATGGTGGGTTCGTATTCTGGTGGTGTGTTCTAGACCTAGTTAGCATGCCCCAGTTTTCTCAATTTTGTTCTGAAGGATCCGGGTCAAAAGCAGATTACAAAATGCCAATATATCGCTTTAAAACATCAATTTTGCACAATATGGAAAACCTATGGTATTTTAGTGTAACCTGGGTTGAATCTCAGTTAACAACACTAGAATGAGCTAGGTTAACCAACTCAAACACATTCTAACCAAAATTCCACATAAAACACCAAAACTAACACTAAACTCACATTAATCGCAAACCGAAGCTAAACTAACACACAACTAAGCAAACTAGGAATTGGTGTTCAGAAATTATACCCTCAGGAACCCTAAGAAGCAAGTGAAGGGAAAGAACTGAGTTGCCACAGCTGCTGGTGATGCAGGGGATGCAAGTTGCTGCTGCTGCAATGGAGCTAATGCTGATACTGCTGATGGTGCTGTTGTTGGTGTTGCTGATGGTGCTGCTGCTGCGAGCTGTTGTTGATGCCTCTGCTATTGCTGCTGCCTGCTCGAGCTGGTGCTGTTGGTGTTGTCTCGAGCTGCTGCTACTAGCTGTGGCTGTTGCTAATGAGGCTGCTGCTGCTACTGCTGTCTGCTGCTGCTCCTTCTCTGCTGCTGCTGCTTTAGTTGTTGTTGTTGTGTTGTGTGAGAGAATGAGAGTGAGAGAATGAGAAGGAAAAAGGAAATGAGATCTAGCATAAGTCAACCCTTTCTCTCCCTCTCTCTTCATTAATGAAGGCATGGGCAAAGCCATCATGCCTCATAAAACACACTCTCTCTCTCTCTCCATTAATGAAGGCATGGGCAAAGCCATCATGCCTCATAAAACACACACTCTCTCTCTCTCACCAAGTCAACCCAAGAACAATCATTTTTAAATTTAAAACCCCATTTAAATCCATTTTATTTTAAAAACAACCATATACAAATAAAAACCCAAAAGCACCTAATACAATATTAAACAAGATTAAGGAATGGTTAGTTCACCATGTTGCTAATCATGGTTAAACCCCCAAAACAACCCTAGTTTACATGCACAAGTGTGTGTGCCTAGAAAAATTCTAATAAAATATTCATTAAATAGAATAAAATAATTGAAAACCAATTTGGTAAACTTTTTATTAAAAACCATACATTAAAATATAATTAGCTACAAAACTCATTCTAAGGTGTTACACATAGATATGACCTAATCTACAATGCCACAAGAAGAATTCGTTTATTTCTGAACTACTCCTCTTGTGTGTGTTCTATATACATTGAACTGAGGTTTGATTTAGAACGTATATGCTATTTCATAACGTGCATGATCCAATCAACTCTTGATTCAGAAAAATATTCACAACATTATCCTCCAATACAGAATTATATCCTTCTTTAACTCATTAAAGAATCCGATGTAATGTTGTATATCAGGTTCGGTATATAATAACATTCGTTCAAAATCATTGTATTAATACAATGTGATATTTGCCAACTGATTTGGTTATAACACTTGCACCATTCTCTACACTTAGAAACATATCACTCATTTTCAGTTCTCTATCTTTTTGTAGCCCATGTAACATATTACATATGCGGGATCCTGATCCGGTATCACATACCCAGGACGTAGAGGATACTGAGAAATAGTTTTCGGTAATGAACACACCCGAAGAAGATACATCAACATGTACTTTTTTCGATTGGATGGTATGGAAATCCGGATATTCCCCTATTTCCTGCTCGGACTTATAACAATTATAAGATAGAGCGGAACCAACGTTCCCTAGCACAGTATAATAAGCAGATTCGGTCAATGCATCCATATTATTATCTTGATTAATGCGTGATATGGTCGCTACCGGGAGAGAGAGAAGAAAACACTCTGCGTGCGCTCTTGCAAGATCAGAATGATTATTATTTTATCTAATCATGATGGCTCCCACTGCTATTATCAAATCTTCCTTCAAACCCTAAAAGGTAAGACTAGCCGGGATTAATTACATCCTATAAGTTCGCCAATCTTTCGGCCAGGCCAGTGTCGGTAGTTTGAGAGAGGTTCCCCGTGCTTTCGCACGGACCTAATTAAAATAAACCTTGATTTCCCAGGGGCGTAATCCCGTTAACACCATTCTAGACACCTACTTGGTGTAAAACTCTCCCAGTAGTAACTCTTGCTCGCAGTGGGTATCGGGATCCAATTATCTCATAGAAGGTATGCAATCTTATTGCAAATTTCAACACTTGAAATTCCCGATAATACTTTTGCCCCTAACCTCCTATGACCTTGACAAAGGCTAACAAATCATAGGATGCTAGTCAAGTTCAACCCGTCATTTCCTGATTGAATTAAACCCACCCGTATGACCCTTGACAAAGGCCAACAAGGTCATACGACTACCCTAATCCAATTGCATCATATGCATAAGCAGATAAGTACTAGTCAGCTACCGCACACTACGCCTTGACAAAGGCCAACAAACGCAGCACGAATACTAAATAGTCTTTATCTGAAATGACGGAGGGCTACGTCAGGTTTTTAAGAAAACCTTTTGCGTAATGAACTTGATGTCGTTGTAGAATCGAGTGATTTTGAAAAAGAAGTGTTTTTGAGGCTTTTACTAGTTTTGCTAAAGAGTTCACTCCCGGTGAAGGAACTCGGCTCTTTCCTCATCGAATGAGGTGCATGATATTTCACAAATACCACTATGCAAAGCAAAAACTATAGAAGCAATTAAAAGACAAACCGAGTGGGTTGTAGCATCTGCTAGTTTCGCTAAAGAAGTCACTCCCGGTGAAGAGATCTCGGCTCTTTCCTTATCGAATAAGGTGCTGGATATTCTACAAGGAATACCGCTATGCAAAGCAAGAACTAGAGCTACCAGTTTTTAAAACAAGTTTCTACAACATCTTTAGGTTTCTTTTTCTTTCATTAATCTCATTAATGAAGTCTCATCAATTATGCTTCCTAAGCATCACAGAAGAAACGAAATCAGTAATATATAATATATATATCATATATATATATAATATAAGCATTCGTCTCAGAACATATCACAGTGATCATATCACAGAGCAGCAGAAGATAACATATGAAATATTGGATATACTAGGATTTCCGTGTTTTATATCAAGCCGGTAGAAAACACGGATTCCACGGTCGCGATGAATAGCCAAACCCACATGCCTAGACCCCTACGAGAGCGGCAAGTAACCCTCCCAATTCTAGGGTTAGGAGACTCAGTCTCGACTCCTCAAGATGGCCTCCCACTGGACCCTAGAACCCGGTCACTTGTGCTCTTCTCCGTGGGTCTATCCTAATGCGGAAAAGTAAATAATATACATCAATGGTGACATCATCCTCAACCCGGAAGTGCCCCAATAAAAGAATATTACATACATGCTTTTACATGAATGAAAATAAAAAAACTCTCATCTCACATAAAAACCCCGGCTATTCAAAAACGACGATCCAATATAATATATCACAGCAACACATAACATCTCATGTTATCAACGTAAGTAAATATGCGTATCCCAATTGTCGTTGACGTATAGTAACGAAACCGGCGATACACCACATATTACACTTACGGTCGCAAAAAAAAATTGAAAAATTACAACAATTGGAATCATCACTGCCCTTAGACATCATAAACTCGGAATATCACATATTCTGGATTTCATATCTAACAATGCAAATCTTACATTTAGGTCTCAACTATGAAAACACTTTTCAAAAGAAGTCGGGTAATTCAACAAAATTCACGATTTCACCCGAGACCGAAATGCTAAACTTGCACGCAACTAAATAGATTCCAATTATTGTATCACAATCTCAGATAATTAAACGATGTTAAACTTTCCGATCAAATAAACAAACGTCCAAAATTTCCCAACAAGCTCAACACTTGAGCGGGGTCTAAAAAAGCACCCAGAACATACCACAACGCCTATGAACCAGCCTTAGAAGGGTCAACCAATACCTCACTTGTGGCACCGCTGAACTACCACAAACCCTAGGATTTGATGGCGGTTTTGACGGTCACATAATCGAGTTAGGGTTTCGTTCTTCTAGTGGGTCCACAGAATAACCTGCATGATTTTCTGAATATTTTAAACAAAGAAAATTCCAACACTTCGAAAATTTCCAGTAAGGTAAAAAGTGGGCTGTTGATATCCATTCGAACTTTTTATCACCGTCTAATAGACCCGAAACATAGATTAGAATTACAAATACGAAACAGTCCGAGTTGCCTATGCAGAAAATTAACATCACATGAAATTTTAGCAAAATCTAGCAACACCTGAAACACCAAAACCCAGAGACTGAAACACCCTGAAAATTTGAAGCCAAAACTCTACAAATGACCTGAGCACACCGGTTTTTAGCCCTATCTGGCCGGCCACTTTTGCACCAAAATGCTTCAAATTTTCACAGTGATCATGTTATACCACATAAAACATTTTGAGTTGTTTAAAAAAAATTTAGAGCGCTTTTCAAATTAGACAGAAACTAGGTTAAAGGGTTTCAAGTTTCGAATTCGTTTCGGTTTCGTAATCTAACAAACATCGTGTAATTCTCTAGCTAGGCTCTGATACCACTGTAGGGTTACCTAGCGCGGCAGCGGGGTTTTGGGAGGCATCGTCTATGCCGTTTTCAAATTTTTGCCGTTCTAAAGAATCCTAACCCTAGAATCTTAACTAGAGATTTAAACAAACTAGCAATGTTAATATCTTAACATCTAAGTGAATGCGGAATATAACCTTTGTAGACCGGTCCTTCACTTCAAATGCTCCGTGTAGAAGTCCCTTCACTGCGAGTAATGGTCTCCCGAACTCTTGAGAGGATCCACGAGGTGAAAGATGCAAATTTGCTCGAAATCTTTGAGGCCGAAAATGATCTACGTCGAGAAGACTCAAGCTCATGCTATCTCTTCACTAAATTAGGGTTTAGTGAAGCAAACACCCTAAACTAAATGGTTAATAGTAGAGGATGATGAAGTAGGAAATGGACTCACTTTAGATTTAATTTTCTCATAATATTTTCTCACCATTTCAAAAGCTAGAAAGGTTTCTCAATGAAGAAGAAGATAATCAAGTGAAGAATGAGAGAATGAACTCACGAGGTGAGAATATGAACCATGGGTGAGTTAGTGTCATACACTAACTCATGTAGAGTGTTTACCATGGTAAGGATAATGGTTAGGTTAATAAATATCTTCAAGTGAAACAAAAATTGTGTACTTGGTCAATGGTTTCCAAAGCTTCTGCAAGCTTGTAGCCATGCCAAATATCCATCCATTTTTAATTACCTACATAAATATAAACCCAAGGATTATCGTAACTATAGTGTCAAGTCTCATACACCCATGTTTCATGTATCATCAAGCATGACACAATAAAATGTACATTAATATATATCACATATATACTATATGCATACAAGTGAGAAAAAAATACTTAGTGAGGAAATATTAGTTAATGTAAATTAATATATCAAATATATAATTATACATTAAATTATCAAATCAACACTTGATTTAATAATCCGGCTATATCACATACAACCGACTAATATCATATGAATCAACGTATCGAATTAACACTTGATCCGATAACCCGGCTATATCACATATAACCGACCGATATCACATATCGCGAGAATAGAATGCGGTATCACATACGCGTATTAATCTCGGTCCCGCACATATCACATATGTGCTCCTACTTCGTTTCGCATGAAGCAGGAAACCTCTGTGTAGGACTCTGAAGACTCGTCAATACGCCGGCAGTAGGTGATGATCATATCAAACACCCACAAGCCGCAAGCGGTCTGCTAAATGTAACGGTCACCCGGTATTGAGCAATCAGAAGATCAACAAGCATGCATGCTCATACTCCTGCGAATCCAATCAGTAACACTACCGTACAGTCCGATCTCTTCGTCAAATATATCGCATATCGCAGCCTGAGGGTGGTATAACGTCAGACCCCAATAGCCTGACAAGTCATGCCGATACAAGGTCCATAACGGTTCGAGAAACTACTGATAACACTTACCAGTAGATCTCAGCAACCCTGACCAGAGATTTCCTGTTATGGTCAATCGGGCATTGCGCAACATCAACTCCCAATACCGGGAGAGACGAATTCTCTCATATCGCTCATTACCTCCATATGACTCGGGACTGTACCCAAAAACCACCTTTTTGCACAATCTCTTGACCGTGGTATGGTGGAAATCAAAGCACAGTGGGAATCACACTAGACTCTATGACGATCTCGGGTCGACAGACTAACCTGTACCAGTGTCACCAGAGAACTGCTATCTGACGATAGGTATAATACCATCTAGGAGTTCTCGGCGAGTCCATCCAGTGTATCCAGTCTCCACCGAGCACCTGTATATCTTCTCTGATATCAAACACCAATGGATATGAGATCATCCATCGCCCATCATATGGGTCGAGAAGTGTATACGCTAGTCTACTCTGAAGTATCGATGCACTGTCAAGACACTCCTACGACTAGGAACATTTAAAAGATGTACTTACCGACTACCCTTGCCCCACTAGTGCATCATAGTCCTGGTAGTCAAGTACTCATGCTAAGGGCTTTATCAACATGTAATAGAGAGACAATAAGTGTACATGTAAAGATAAAAAGCAACCAGATAGCATACTATCATGTCGAACAAGAAAGTCCTCCCTATATATGTCCAAGCATCCACTACAATATACATCATATATACAGTAATGGCCTCTAGGGCATACATATAACTAACATATAGAACCATAAATTTAAGTATTTAATATATCTACACGTATGTATGTTGTATTATCGTCAAAACCGAAACCCAAATTAGCGAAACTATCCGAAACCCAGCGAAACTATCCGAAACCCGGCGAAACTAATAAAATTATGAGAGGCCGAAACCGAAACCGAGTTCTCGAACCTTGTAAGGGACAAGAATGAATGCTATTGCCATGAATTTCATAGAGCACAATCGAACTTTTGGATTTTTGAGATAGCACAATCAAACTTAAAAAATGCCATTATATCCTCTTGAATTGACAATGTTATATGATAATGTTACTTTCGTCAACTCATTAAGACACGAGTGGCTTGAATAACCCCAAAATGACCTTGTAAGCGGACTGAATAGCCTCAAAATAAATAGAATGTGGTTTTTTGACGAAAATATCGTGACAAAAATACCCTCCAATGGAGGGTTCATAGAATTTCTGAAGTTACTATCTCAAAAACCCTTAAAATTTGTTTGATAGTGCTTTATGTGATTTACCCATTGAAAAAGCCCGAAGATGAGAATAAATTATAGCAAGTACAGTAATTAAAAAAAAATTAATAACTGTAGTTTGATGGTCAGTATTAGAGAAATCTTTCACTCCATCTACGTCTCTAGCTCCTAAGTCAAGTCTTGCATCCAAGTCTACTATATCTTCAGCAAACAATTAAAAAGAATGATGCAAAAATTCTACAATTTTGAAAAAAGGGTGTTCTCCCACGAGTCTTTGGGAAGTCTTCAAAGACAATTACAGTTCAAAAAGCCTTGTCAATTGCAGAGAAGGTTCCTTGAGACACGAGGAAAAGTACGAGAAAATGCTTACCCAGTTACATGAAACCCGAAATTGATTAGAACTTTATCACTGGATAAAAAATCAATAGACAAAGTATGCCACTAAATAGTTACGACTAATGGACAATGATGAACCATCTAGACTAAAAACTACTTCGATTTCAACGGCTGAAAAGCGGTACAAACAAATACGATAGCTTGAAAGATTAAGGATGGGTAAATTTTATAAAGCACTATCGAACTTTCAAAGGTTTTGACATTGCACCATTAAATTTTTAAAAATGCCATGAACCCTCCTTGAATATTTTCCCGATATTTTTGTCAAAATATGTCATATTAGGTTTGTACAAGGTCATTTTGAGGTTAGTGAATCCATTCAAGCCTTAAAGGAGTTGATGGAAATAGCATTTTCATACAACACCGCTAGATCAAGGGGGTTCATTGCATTTTTTAAGTTCAATGATCTATCTCAAAAACCTTAAAGGTTCGATGGTGCTTTATAAAATTTACTCATTATAGATTCCTAATACAATACTTGTAATTGCATTCTGACATGGCCAAGCAAGATTTTCTTACCAGATATATCATATATCGCTATTTCCAAGTTTAAGCAAATTGAGATCAATTTACATGCATCAACAAATTTAACAAGGAAAGTAAAAGATTTAGAGCAGCAGTCACCTAAAATCGAAGTATTCTGAGTCAGATGCTAGAAGTACCAAAGGTGACAGAACCTCTTTCAGCTAGGCCATTCAGCCACTGGAAAATAAAAATGTAAGTTGTAAATGCCCATGTCACTGCAGCGACTGCGCCAAAACTTTGAAGTTATATTGAGGCTGAGCGAAGTAGTTTTATATTTTAGCATAACCCCACATGTTGAGTTTTTTCTCTTTCTATTTGCCGAAATCTGGGGTCTTGTACAACACTTCTGTTTGTTTTTCAAATTAATCAACTTTCAATACACGCTGGTGGGATTCGAACCTTGTTGCTCTGATACAATTTTAAATGTCATATCATTGCACCAATGCTTCAAAGTTATGATAAGGGTCGAGAGAAATACTTTATTACTCCTCACGGTAAGGACTTACATCTATTAAAGGCTAAGACAGTGATGTAATAGGGTCAAATGCAAATAAATTCGAATTTTATCCACATCTAAATTTGGTCCATTTCAAACCCAAAGTGGATTTGGCACCCAGCCTCTGTCTGACCTTTGATCCATATTTCATTGCAGTAGCTTACTTCGTTCTTGTGCTTAAGTTTATAAGTTAAAGACAGAAAGCATTAAGAGATCAATTTGAATTTGTATATAAGGGAGTGCGTAAATGTTAGGAGAAATGTAGTCAGCAAAATTTTTTATTTAAAAAACAAAATCTGACCCGGTTAATTATCATATTATAATGCAGCACCAAAAAACAACAAATCGTTTATCCCAAATTTTTGGGGTCGGCTACATTAATAAACACTTCTTCTATGTCTCATGCAGTCAACCTCAACTAAATTACAAATAGCACATTTGGTTAATTCTCATTATTGCCTCCATCTATATTTATTTAGGCACCTATACTCCACATTGCAGCATTAACGAATTTCCTATGACTCTTCTGGTTTGTCAAACTTATTGTCCTCTATTGTGCATGCCCAAACCACTTGAATCAGCTCTTCCTAATTCTATCCTCAATATATATGCAATCTCTGATTTCTTACAAATGTACTGTTTCATGTCCTGTCTCGTAATATATTGATACTTTATCCCAACATTCTAATTTCCACTTCTCGATCTTCAAGTGCTTCTTAAATCCCAACCTTGTTTGTTTGTCTAATAGTTTTCTTTGATTTTATTGATGATCTGCATCACCTTCTTAAATCCAGAAGCGCTGCCCTTAACAATCCTAACTTTGAGTTTATGATTGAATCCTCTTTTATCATATGAATTATTGATGCTAACAAGAGAAAACGGTCACTCCTGGGTTTTCTTTACAATCAATATACATTGTGGACTCATTTATTCTCATAGTTTTACTAAATCACATTATTTTGTTTTACCTAAATTTAAATCCTTTAGAATCTATTCTTCTTCCACATTTCTACTTCGGAAATTTATTTTTTCCAGTCTTGCTAATTGATACAAAATCATCATCTGGACTTCTCCCACCCTCGAATTAAATGGGAGCTGATTATGTAATTTTGCAAGTCTTTTTTGATTAATAGATTGTAACATGATACAAGTGGGGTTTGGACCACAGACCTCCCACTCAATTGCAAGAAGGTTTTAGTATTTTACCACTTGGCTACAAGGGTACTTGCTAATTTTGCAAGTCTTGTGTGAGTTTATGACCGCTTGATATCTAATATCTATTAAAAATGCATCAAACAGAAGTCAAATTAATTTTATCTTACTATAGATAGGTTAGCAAGCAGAGATTGCAAAGTTATACCACACACCATAGGTACATTATTGTGATGTGTCGTTGATGTATGCCGTTTCACTATTCACTAGTTAATAAAGCTTGGTGTGGGAACACTGTATTTATATTTTTAAAAAATAGGTACAATATGCATGGCATAAAAATTTCTGTATGCTGACCTATTATTATATCCTTATAGTAAGTAAAAGTTAAATATGTCTATATCTATCCTATATAACAGTCGTCTGACATAATTAAAAATCCAGAACATCTATTCTCTATGTTTATTAAAGAGGTACCAGCAATTAACAGTCGCTTCCCCATAACTAAATCCAAAATTATTTCTGATGTCTAGCATCCAAGTTCCATGCCATCACTCGCATGCATCAATGACTCCATATTATAGGTTCAGAAACATTTTAGTTTAGAATTATATATCGGTATCAAGTCAGAGATAAAAGTAGCAGATCTCATAAAGAGCAGGACTAAGGAGTTTATCAATTACCAAAACATGTGAAGGATAAGCTGAAGCAAATCTCAGGATCTACATGAAGCAAAACTTGAATGCTAGACACCTGCAGGAAAAGCCATAGACTAGTCATACAAGAAGAGGAATATTATCTACTTTATGATTGAATTGTATATAATTAGCTTCATGAGGGATAACAACCTCGCAAAATTTTTATACATGGATCATTGTTAGAAACAAGGCCCTGTTCATTTATAAGCCGAAGCAATTGCACAACAGGCTCCAATT
Source organism: Agapanthus africanus (assembly GCA_030015575.1). Taxonomy (NCBI): domain Eukaryota; kingdom Viridiplantae; phylum Streptophyta; class Magnoliopsida; order Asparagales; family Amaryllidaceae; genus Agapanthus; species Agapanthus africanus. Next base: position 248,419,501 of record JASDDO010000004.1, on the reverse strand, counting down.
TTGGGGCAGTAGAAAGAGAAGCGATCAACTCGGTCAATATTGCCTGCAGCTTAAGAGGAGAGCTCTCTTTAATCCATGTGATATGCTTGATAGCCGTCTCTACTTTTCCGGCAACTGTTAAACTCTTCAACAAAATAACATGTGAAGCAGAGTCTTTGACATTGGATGGGAGGCCACGCATAGTGGTTGAAGCTGCATCATAGTTACCTGAGTGGAGTACGTACAATGAGAAACAAATCCAGATTGAGATGTGACAAAAGTAACTGTGATCTTACTGGTAATTGTAAGACAGCTTAATGTACATCAAGGTTATAAAAAAAGGTGTTTTCACTTTGGTCACAAATGTAGATCATAACAATGTAAGTAGCAAAGGCTAATTAGATAAATAGAGCATCAGGTCCACATGTCTGGAAAGAGACAAGTTCTATTCCTGGGCAAAATGAGAGCACTTTTAACGAACTAGTTAACATGTTTTTGACCTACATTATTGTGGAGGTTAAAGGGTTAATTGCATATAACATCACTATAGTTTACCCCATGTAGCACTTGTACCCGCTCAAGTGATTAATTACGCAAACCCCCCTCAGCTCATTGACTAAAACCCCATAAACAACACTCAAATTCTATGCTAAACTATATAATTTCTAGAGTTAAACTAGACACCTATATTAGTGGCTAAATGGAAAATAAATACATGATGTTTTAGCCGATTGACACATAAATACCTAAGTTTTTTCGAGTAGCACATAAATACTCACCGTTTTCTCTTCATTAGCATTTTACTACCAGTCGTTACGTCACTGTTACAATATTCTTTTTTTGATTCTCATGTGACGATCATGCGAGTATTTTATGACTAATTTGCCCTTACAGTATAAATATAGGTTTTTAACAAGTTTTTAATCTCTTTTTGTCCAAAAAAAATTTAAGAACCCTAAATCTAGCCTTTTCTTTCTTTCTTTCTTCATTCCTTCTTCTTAAAGCCTTTTGAGAACCTTAACCATAGCCCATTTTCTATCTTCTCCTTCTGTTTTTCAAAGCCCCAACTCTAACCCTAGCCCTCTTTCTTTCTTCTCCGTCTTCTCAAAGCCCATTCAGAACCCTAAACCCAACCATGCTTTATCCTCTTCTCAAAATTCATCCAAATAATACTTCAACAACTCTAAAGATCTAGATCTTCATCTAAATTCCTCTTCCACTCGTTCGATTAAGCTCCTAATTCCATCGATTAGGGTGTCCTCTTGATTCGTCGTAAGAAATTTAGGGTTTGAAACTGGTAAAAAGGAGAAAGAAGAGCGGGAGAGAGAGGAGAGAAAGAGAGTATTTTGTCTTTTTAAAAAATAATTTGGTATAATCAAGCTTGGTTGTATATGAGATTATGAAGCACGGATACTTCTACTAGCTCGTGTGTCCGTGTCCAACACATATCGGACACTCGGACATTCTGCACGACACGTGTCCGACACACATAGGCCATGTCCACCCATATTGAACGTGTTCGATACTTATTGATTGTATTTTTATGTGTTTTGCTTTTAGTTTTATGTATGTATTTGTTTGTGTTTAAAAGAATTCATGGTTTTGAATGAAAATTATAACATTAATTTTATGCGTATTGTTTTTTTAATGATAAACTGGTAATGTTTCCTCTCGTAGTGCATTATTCTTTGTCTAATATATATAATTTAATATATTAAAAAAATATAGTTGTGTCCCCGTGTCCATCTTTTTACAAATTTGTCTTATCTCATGTCCACGTCCGTACCCGTGTTTGTGTCCGTGCTTCATAGATAGGAGGGTAGAAAGGTAATTTCACATTTTCCATTAACGGTGTTAGTCATTAAAGTGCTAATGTCAATGATGGTATTCATCCACTACTTGAAAAAACTTCGGTATTTATATGGCAATCGGCTGAAACATCGGGTATTTATTTGTCATTTAGCCTATATTAGTTGTTTGCAACTGAACTGACTATGGAGTGTTATTAAGGGTTTTGATTGTTGAACAGAGGAGTCTGTGCTTACAGATCACTGGTTGGGGTTGTGCAATCAAGTTAAAACTTAATATCGAAAACCACACTTCTTGGTTGCAGTTCTATCGTGTTCGAGCATCAAAAATCATTATTAACTTTAGGGGTCACCATTGGCGCTGATTAAAGGATATCGAAAACTAATGCAGTTATAGGGCAGACTTAAAGAATGAATCTATTGTAAAATTAAAATTAACCAAAGCAATATCTTAAATAACAAGTAATAATCCTCATACTTTCTAAATAAACATACCTTCCTTGCAAAGAGTGAGTATCAACGTGCTCAATGTCGACTTAGCAAGCACAACATCTTGTTCCAAAGACTTGTTAAAGATCTCAACTGCTCCCTCCACATTCTTTTCTCTGCACAAAACCCTGATGAGCATTTTATAAGTGCAATCATCAGGAATCATCCCTTTTCCCATCATACTATAAAAAAGATGACGAGCCTCTTCAATCTCACCCTCATCCAAAAGCTTTTCAATGAGAATATTATAAGTTCTCAAATTCGCGCAACACCCATTTGCAAACATCTCATCCCACAATTTCTTCGCAGGGCGAAGAAGATCATCTCGACAACAAGCTTCCATTAAATAATTATAAGACAATATGTTCGGGGCACAACCCTTCTTCCTCATCTCCTTAAGCACATCGTAAGCTTCTCTCAATTTTCCTACATTGCATAAAAATGAAACCATCAAATTATATTGCTCTACACTTGAGAAATATCCCTTATCCGAAAGAGTTCTGAAAAAATCCCACATTTTATCACCATTGTTGCCCTTGCAAAGATTTGTACTAAGATTTGTCAACAATGCAATACTTGGGAACCTATCTTTCTTAATAATGTACTTCAGAAGCAATAGTGCCGAATCTATATCAATATTCGATACCGATGTGACCAAAGAATCAAGCACGTGATCATCGATCGGGAAATCCCCATAAACAATCGCCTCCCCCAATTCCTTCGCTTCTAAAATCCTTTTTTCTGACATCAACCAAAGAATGAACTCCTGATACTCATTAATTCTTGGCGCAACCCCAAACTTCCTTTTCTCCTTTAATATATTACGAGCTTCCTCCACTCTATTTGCCAATCTAAATTCTTCAGAAACAATTCTATACGCAATAAAATCGGGCTTCCACCCAATCATTCTCAACTCTCCTAAAGCATCCCAAGCTTCTTCAATTTTCCCAGCTCTACAAAACCCATCAACAATTAACGCAGCGGCAACCGACCCATTAACTCCACAACCCATTTCTTTAACCTCCTCCACCAAACACAGAATTCTATCCAATCCTTCAAATTTACATACCCTTTTGGCAAAACAACAAAAACCCAGATCATTAAAGTCGATTTTTCTCTCAAGCATTCTACCAAACAGGTTGTGTGCATGGTCGATGAGCTCGTCTGAGGAGAGAGCTGCAAGAGTTGAGTTGTACAGTGAGTTGGGCAGCTGAGAGGTTGAGTTGTGGAGGAGCTTGGCGGCTTCAAGAGATTTGTTAGAGAGCAAGAGTGAGGTGATGGGTGAGTTTTGGGGATGAGTTGTTGAGTAAGAGAGGAGGAGAGAGAAGCAGGGGAGAGCTTGATTGAGAGTGTTGGGTTTTGGTGAGAGAAAGGGTTGGGAGAAGGACATGAAAGATTTAATCAAAGATCGCATCTTTTGAATCGAAAGAGTCAGAACTAGGAGTTAGAGGGAAGATTGGAATTTCAATTAGCCTCAATTTTGCAATTTCAATGGAACAAGGATTTTAAGATTGATTATTCTACAATTACTTTCGGCGAAAAAAAATTAATTTATCGAAAATTTTCCGATTAAAACATTTCCTTTTGGTTATAGAACTTTGTCTATGCTTTTATATTGAAATCCATCGAAAATTTTCAATACAAAAGCATACACAAAGTTCTATAATTTAGTAAATATTTAGTTTTCAATTTTGTATAACGAAGTTATCCGTGCAAACCTGCTTATGAATAACCCGTTTATCCATACACGGGTCACCTGCAAACATGTCCGTCGTTTATGGGATGGACATATATTTTAGCACTCGTTCTACTTTGGGTAATTTTTACCCTTATCCGTTTTACCCACCACTACGATGACCGGCCTGCCGGTGATATGAATCGTCCCTTCGCCACCTCTAAAATTGGTAAAATTATGGCATGTTAGCTTAAAGACCGTGATTTTCACGGCTTTCCAATTAGAAAGAACAAGCGGTGAGCCCACTTTGCTCGAGTTCTCTCTACATACCGCAAAGGACCGGACCGCAGGTCCATTTAATCCTTCTTAGCAGCCCACAGCTAAAAACGGAACGTCATGCAACTTTGCTTTCAAGGGGATTTCATAGGCTAGAATTAGGAATTGTGTGAAAATATATTTGTTACTGACATATGTGAATAAATCAAGTGTATTGATCCTTACTAAAAAATTGAAAAAAAAAAAGCTTCTAATATATTGCAATATAGAAAGTTAACATACACTCAAGATGTTTTTTTCAAGAACTCAGGCAACACATTTTATGCTGGTTCCTTCTACAATGGATATTCTCTTCCTATATAACAAACACAGTCCATCGACGTTCAACAACAATCACACTATTTTAGGCACTGGATATGGATACAGCCTTTTGGAATCCGATCCGGCCAATAGCAACAACCCTAATCATATCGGTTTCCTATATTCAACCTTTTCGCCGGGAAAACAACTCAAAAAAAACCACGAAAACGAGACCCTTATATATATAGATCTCATTAGCAGTGGATCTGAGAACTGATGACAGGGAAATCCTGAGGAGTCATCCAGGCGTACGTGAACGTGACGCTCGTCCCTACCCCCATCGGCCTTCCTCCGTGGACGATGCACCGCTCGTCGTCCACCGGTTTGATCGCGCGGGGGTCGACTGCCTCGACGCTGCTCAGGCCGTAGCACCTCATGATCACCTTCGACTGAGCGCATTTGCAGTCGTTGCTCACCAACACTTTGTACTCTGGCTTCCCTTCCATGACTCCTCCGGTTTTTACTTGCTTAACTGTTATGTCCGACATGCTGCAGGGCGCTCCAAAACCTGCAATTAATTATTTATGGTCATTAGACATGAAACAATATGAAAACAGAGGCATAGAAAGAAAATCTATCTTATATATGTTTATATATATCGTCTCAACTAAGCCATGCTCTTTTAAAAAATATATGTGAGATAAAATTAAGAGAGAAATATATGGAGCAGTGCTCACCTTCATTCATGATGCAGAGAGCAACCAGAGCAGAGAAGAGCTTTAGAGATGCTCCCATTTTGCCCAGCTGTTGGTGGTATCCTTGGCTCGTTTGAGTCTCAGAGATTTGGCCCCTTTTTAATAGAAGAAAAGAGAGAAAGATACATGGGGTATGAAATTATTAATGGATCCCTGCTTGGACAAAAAAGATTAGGTTAAGATTGTATAACCTCTTCTTTTGGACTATTGTGAAGGTGGGGGCTGTGGTTTTGATTTTAGATAATGTGTGTGGTACATACATGAGTTGGAGCCACATGGTTTTGAAAATGGTTGGAATCACTTGGCAATCACATGCAGGGACTGAACCGATTAGCGAGATTTGCGTCAAAAGGGCTCAAAATCTTTTCCCTACCAAAATTCAAGGAGATACGATATTTCGATTATTTTGAAAAATCTACTAATATCAAAGAAGAGATTGCTGTTCTTGAAGTGATATAAACTATACAAATAAATTATTTAAATCACAGCAATAAGATTTTCTAAGCGTGCATTTTACAATAATATTGACCTCTCAATATGCAAATATTATCATTTAAAACTTACAAATTAGATAGCTTATTTTATTTTGTTATGTAATCCTCTAATTTAGAATTGTAATTCAACTTGCAACTTGATAAGTAATTGTATATGACGGTTTCGTTTTCAAATAAAAACACCATCTCAATGTTATATAAATAGGTTTTTAATTTTTTATGATTATGAAAAACATCATTTTTATGCTATAAAAATGATGTTTAATATTTTTATTTCTTTATTAAGAAAAAAGTTTAACAAGAGAACCAAAGTTACAATTGTTATCGAATTTAGCCCCCCAATTTAATAAAACCTGGTTCCGTCCTTGATCACATGGCATGTAAACAAGATATGGTGCCTCTTTCACTGGCCCTCTCAAGAATTTTGGATAGTTTTTGGATTTGGCCACTTGTGATTGCATGTGAGGAGTTGCAGAGAAGTCCATGTGTCCATGAAAATAATGATAATAATAATCGTCCCCACGTATCTGTTTCTAATAGTTTTGGCTACTTTAATACATCCAGCACACATAATAATTTCTTAAAAAAAAATAAACAAATCATAATCTTTTGTTCACATACTCATAACTCTATGCATTACATCTACATACCATGCTTTTTCTTGATAAAGGAGTTTCAAGATTGCTAGGACATTTGTCGGGAATAAAAGAGACAAAAACTACAAGATGGGGTTATTGATCGAATAAACACCCTTCGTCCGAATGTGTTGAATTAACTTATATTGATGATAAATACATCTTGTTTTAATTATATGTGTCAGTTCACGAGACCAACAAAATAGAACGCCTTAATATGAAACAATATGAAGTCTTCTATTCAAAAGAAGGATGAGTGGGCCATTTTCAAACCCTTAATTGAAGGAGTGAAGTGTTGTCGATTGTCAAAGTCAACAATGATATGGAAAATTAAGTTAACCCTTTTGATGATTAATTTCTTTCATAGAGAAGTAGAGAGTCAAAATTTTGCTTCTAAACAAAAGAATGTTGATATCAATCTTGAGGCACTATGGATAGTAGCCGACAAAATGCATCATGCATGGTGGCCATGTGAGTGAGCCATGTTTCATTTATTATATGCTTTGAGGAGGAATAAGTGGGAAAAAAAAGTAAGAAAAAAATATGTTTTGAGCAAATTATAAAATTGATAAACTAAACTCATAATGAGCCCCATGTTTCATTTATTATAAAACCAATAACAGACATTATCTCAACATGAGCTTTTAGTGCTAATCACTGGAAAATCCTGAGGAGTGAGCCATGCATACTTGAACTTGATCGGCGATGCTTGAGATATCGCATGTCCATTGTTGACGATGCATCTCTCCCCGTCTATTTTCCTGATGGCCTTAGGATCTACCGGTTCGACGCTGCTAAGATCGAAACATTTTACGATCACTTCAGACTGGGGGCACGAACATTTGTTGTTCACCGTCACTTGATACTCCGGCTTCCCCTCGACAATTGCTCCGGTTTTTGATTGGGCGATGACGATCTGAGATGGGCCACATGATGCTCCGAAGGCTACACAAAATCATCCATCAACTAAGTTTAGATATAAAATTATATTTCCAAACCCTTCGTCACAGGTCTTAAGATATGATACTAGAGCTGCTCATGTTGAAATCAACCATCATAAAATCAAGCTCTATCCAAAAATAAACATCAAAGCATGCCTATTGTCCTCAAAGATTTGCGTTGAATTCTTGTGAAACGCTAGCATATATCAAGACACCTGAATGGGTTGGGTACAGCAGTTAGAGAGCATGTCATGCCGCTGATTTGTCCAAACTGGGGACATGTAACATGTAAAGCCCAAGTGGGTGGCTCCTAAGTCCAAACTTTCAAGTTATTAATGAAGCAAATCACATGCCCTTTATAGTTGAGGTTGGAGAAAACAATAATGGGGCCAACTAATTAACCTAGGAAATGCTCCCGCACTGAAAAATATGTAGTTTATAATCTCTCCGTTTTAGATAAATGCACACCGATTAAGAAAATCATTATCACATTTTTAATATCAGCAATTAATCTATTATCACATCACCACTAAAAAATCATACCATTTTTGCTCTCAACTATTTTGGAAATCATTAATGATTTAGAATCGCCACTAGTAATTTTCTAGGATATTTTTTGTATTGTATTGTTTATTGACATATTTATCATTAATGATTTCCTCGTTATTCCAAAACGTCATATAAAGTGGGACACTTTTTTCTCTCCAAAACGTCAAGTAAAAGGGGACGGAGAGAGTAATAATTAGCAATAAGAGGCTGGCTAATTAACACATATTTATATGTAGAGCAAGTGTTGTGAGCATGATGGTACTCCTTCCAAAACAATAACGGGGCCAACAATCAGTAAGAAACCAATACCACTCCTTCGGTTGCAAATATTGTTTGACATCTTTGGAAAAAAGGAACTATAGAATTTTTAGGTCATGATGTAGGCTGGAGATTGTTCTTCGAGATGTGATCTAGCTTTGTTACTTTAGTCGTGATGCATGTCTAAGTTCTTTAATGCTAAATATTTTGGTAGCTTGTGAACCAATTGCTCGAAATTTGAATACATTACTTATCTTTTTAAGAATTCGATCTTGAGCTATTAGTTTGTGACGGTTTTGATTTTATTTTCTTGTATTCAATTATCTTTTTTTAACTATATTATATTTTAATTATATAAAAATCTGGACATTATGCCCTAGCCTTTGGCCAAAATAATAATAATTAATCTTGAAGTCATAAATGATACTTCTTTCTCTTCCCTTTTGCCCCTCCTATTGACACTCATTATAGGAAATGGTGCAACTTTTCTCAAATCTAAAATGTCATAAACGAGAATTCCGTGATTTAACTTTATGATGGAGATTTATTAGAAGATTTATATTCTCGGTTACACTAAATTTGGAATTTCATATAAAAAGTCCATTCCGCATTGGTTTTAAAGCATAAAGTAAAACACGCATCTTGATATTCTAAAAAAACTAGTAATTTGAAAAAAAGTAGAAAAGAAGAGACTAGTAAAAAAACAAAATAGGAAGTATCTTTTTTATGAGCACCTAGTTTTTTGCTGAAATATTTATAAGAAATAAAAATAATATTATAATCATTTGAAGTCTAAGGTTTTCTATTTTGAAGATCAAAGAGAAGTGTAGAAATGACTGAGGGGGGAAAAAGAATCATGAGTTTAATTTTTATTATGTTATTTGTTCTTGTAAGTGAATATTAATTTGCACAGAGAACAGAAGTGAATATTAGTTATTCAACAGATAGATAATTACATGTGGTTTGGCCTATAGTTGATGTGGGAACTTTCAAATTTATAAAAGACCATCTCTAATGCAAATTAAAAGACCATCTCTAGGGCACAAATAAACAAAATTGATTTTGATTATATTCCTAAGTATTCGTGCTTCAATCAACTCTGTCTCATTCTGATACATCTCATATAGTCATAATAAATATATTTTAATCTTTATCCAATAAGAAACCCAGTAGCTTATATGAAAGTCGTCTATTTTACACTCAATTAGAAAAAAAAATTGAAGATAAAATATAGGTAGCACATAAAGATAAAGAGGGATAATTAAGTGATAATTGCGCACCTTGCCTAGCAAAGTAAATGGCTAGGAAAACCGACATGAGCTTTAGAGCAATAGCCATATTGTGACTTAGAATTTCTTTTTGCCGTAAATGATAGCTTGGCTTGCATTGCTAATGGAGATTCTTGGGCTATTTATTATAAATGCAAAAGAAAAGGAGGAAGAAATAAGATCATGGCCCCACAAAGATATGCATGAAAGGGATAAGAAATATTACATCTCTTTCTCTCTCCTATCTGAACGCATTAAACTTGATACACAGAATGATTCATCAAAAGAGCAGGAGATCAGGTAAGTAATGTTAAGATATGCATATATTTTATCATATCTTTTACCATATGCTTTATATTATTTTGTATTTATTATTTTGCATTAGGGTTTACGTGTATTATACGTATATTACGTATTAGGGTTTTATCTTGTGAGCTATATAGAGAGGGATATTTTACATGCTCATCAATCAATAATATTATTTTCCTCTTTTTCCAAGCTCATCAATCAATGCATTGAAGTTCACTTTCACCAAGCTCCCACAGATCATTCCTAACATATCTTAGGTTTTGGTTTGTAGTCCAAAGATATTTAGAATGATGCATTGATTGATTTCTCAAGTACTTTCATTCTCGTATGATTCCTATCTTATCAAGATTATTAATTTAGATTTGAAATTGTGGGGGATTGTTACATATAATGTATAGTTTCAAATTAATTGCATCATTCAAAATTTAGTGGGCCTGGCGGAGAAATTTATTTGAATGGTTTTAAATTAAGCTGGCTCCATTTATGTATCATGTGTCAATTTCAAATAAATAATCAAATTGATTTTGAGCCTTTGTGGAATCTGAGTATTATTTGATTATGAAATTTATTTCGAACCAAATTAGAATATATTCCTTGTTAGCTCTTTTGGTAACCGATAACAGAGCCATTGATTTTCTGCCTTTTATTTATCCTTTAATTAGGAATTAACTATTTCTTTATTTTAATGGTTTTATAAGCTGACTCTATTTATTTTTATCACGTGTCAATTTCAAATAAATAATCAAATTGATTTTGAGAGGTTGTGGAATCTAAGTATTTATCTGATTATGAAATTTATTTCGAACTAAATTAGAATATATTCGTTGTTAGCTTTTTTGGTATCCAATGAGAGAGCCATTGATTTTCTGATTTTTATTTATCCTTTAATTAGGAATTAACTATTTCAATTAAATTGTCTCCTTAATTATTCTTATATATTTTCTATCCCAAAAACCAAACAAAGGACGGAAGTTTTGTTTTTCAACCCGTTCGGTCTTTTCTATCTTTTTCCTCCTAAAATTCCAATCTTTTTTGAGTAATCGAAGGTTGTTGGCAAGTTTCTGTTTTCGGGTTAAGAGTGTCACGAAATACGAAGACCCCAAATTATTCTGGAGAAATAGCCACTGCAACCTTATACATCAAGAGATACTCTTAGAAGGTGGTACTATTTCTTAAAGAAAATCGATCACGCTATTCGATTCGTTAATCTTATTATTCTATAATTTTGAATAAAATCACCTTATACCAACAAACATTTCGTTAAGGGATTGAGACCGACCGACGACGAGAAAATTAATGTGATGGGCTGACTCCATGTGGCACGTTAATATTAAGGTTTTTTTATCGCCCTCCTTATATGAGATATTTTCCTTATCCCCCTCCCAATGCCCCCCATAATCCCTTAAGTTACTTTTCCAACCCTCTTTAACGGAAAAAGTTACTTTTTCAACCCCCTTTAACATTTCTGTCTCCTTATAACGCCACTGTTACTCTTATTACCCACAAACATTTTTAGTCGGTTTCAACTTGAGAGTTCCCTCCTTCTCTCTCACCTCTCTCTGCTCTCTTACCATCTTCTATCTTCTCTCTCAAATCCATAGTCGATATCATCATTTATGGCTCTCGCACTTGATTTCATAGCCATTAAATTGTTCCTTGTCTCGGCTCAAAACCCACAACATTCTTAGCGAGCTCTTTCTCCGAAACAATATAGCCACATCCATGATTGCCTATAAACACGTCGTGCAAGAGATGTCCTGCAAAAACATGAATTTGTTGGCTCTAGGCATGGCGAATTCATTAAAAACCACTCAATTCCTTAAACCTTGATTTCAATTTGGTTTAGAAAACTCATTTTGAAATGCATTAATGGAGTTAAACGTATATTACTTTAAGATATTATTTCTAACAGTTAGAAAAGACTGGAAGAGTAACTTAAGTGATTAGGAAGTGATCAGGGAGGAGTCGTGGCGGTAAATAATCAGATTCGGGAGACAACATTCCTCTATCACAAGTAGCTCCAACCTTGCACTGTACATCACCTCTGATGTAGATGTGGCTGCAAGCATCATATCATCATTGTGCTGCTGGGGATTGTATGCCTTGAAGGAAAGGAAATCGACAGAAGCCAAAAACTGTGTCTCTATTCACACAGAGGCCAAAATTCTTTGTTTGTTTGGCTATATCTTTGTTGGGACCAAGAAAAAAAAAGCTTGATTCTGCATACAATATTGACGGAAAGAAAGCAGAGTGTCGGAGGAATGTTGGAAAAGTGTAACATTTTGGAAAAATTATAAATATTAATTTATAATTTTAAATATAGAAATAATGAGTTTATAAAAAAATGATATCGCATATGAATTTGTTATCGGAATTATATCCGCAGAAATGTAAATTTTGGTAAATATGAAGAAAAGTGTGTGATATCATGAAAAAATGATATTTTAATTATTTTAACATGACATGATATTTTATATTAAGATAATGATATTTAAGTGTTAGAATAAATATTTCATTTTTTTTTACATATGGATTTAGATTTTTACATAAAGGGTTTTAATCAAGAGAAAAAGGGTGTATTCTTGTTTTTATGTTTTGAAGTTGAGTAAATGTTAGTTAGCTTAAACCCTCACCTCTAGCACACATCACCGATGCTCACATCTCTCCATCTCCTTCTCACTTTACACCTTCTCCTTTTCAATTGACACCTCCATCTTATCTTATCACAACAAATAGGAATTCTTTTAGCTTCCCAAACTGAACAAACATAGTTCCTAAGTGTTCATCACATGCAAAGAGTAAACCCTTGATTTCCTTCATGAAAGTTGTTCGCATCTTCATGCTTGAGTCAATATAAAACCTTGATACTTCCACATACACTTCTTGAGCTGGAGCTCTTTGTACTACCTCTCTATAGGTATATTTTCTTTTCTCTTTACCTGATCATTTCTGTTTGATATCTGTTATGGTATGTAGTAGCAGAAAAACTGTATTTTTATGATATTTAGCATACTGAAATTTAATCTGGAACCATTAGGTGTAACGACTAGGAAAACTAACAAGACCATTGTAACAACCGAGTTCATTTATACCAATTCAAGTTCCCGTATTTACTTATCTGTGGTATTTTCTTGATTTAACGGGTTTTGGGTGCGAATGATATTTTTACATTTTACATTGCATTCGACCCGACCCGCTTGCTTGAACCTGTTTGATTCATATTTATAGATTACCCTGACTTGTTACATAGACACGTGCATCTCATGTATACTGCATACTGGCATTTTACCTGGCATTACATCTTTTACCATATAACATTTTAGGTCATGTAAAATAATTTAAAATTGCATTTCATAGCCTGCATGATACCTTTAACCCCGTGGTAGCATCTGCGCATCTTATTATCGTCCCGTTCAGTGAAACGGACGTGTTTGGATGGCTACACGCATGTACGTGCATCCGTTCTTGGGGGTATGCATTTTCGTTACCTGAGCATTCATTTTGAATTTTGAAAGCCGCACATATTTTTCGTATTTTAAATCTGAATTTTTAGACCCGACCCGGGCGTATTTTGAAATATTTTTGTATCCCACCAAAATTCAATTTATTTAATTTTAAAATTTTTAAAGATTTTTAGATTTAAAATTTTAGATAATAGGTTTCAGTTTGTTAAAAAAAAAAGAAGGACGCAGAAAACCCATCGACCTACCCTACCGCCGCCTCACCCCCTTCGCCGCTGCAGCACCAACACCGACGACACCCTCGCCGGCCTCCTCGCCTCCTCTCCCTCGACCGATCCACCGCACCTCCCTCCTCCTTTTCTCTTCTTCCCGTGCACCCTGCACTCGCGCCGCGGCCACCTACAGCCGCAGCTCCTCGTGGGATCGCCGCCGGCGATCTCGATCCGCCCCCGGTCTCGCACGCACCCCCTCGGTGAGCTTCACCCCCCCTCACCTCCTCCACTTCTTCTCCTTCCTTTTCTTTTATTTTCTTGCACCGATTTCCATTCTTAATCGCGGTGTCCCTTGCAGGTGGTCCGCCGGAGTTCGTCGACGCCGTCGACCGCCACCACCTCTCCCACAGACCATTGTAAGCCTTCCCTTATCCATCCTCCTTCCCTTCTTCTTTATTTTATTTTCTTTTCTTGTTGCAATCTTGACCGATTCGTTGTTTTTGATCTCGTCGGAATCCGGCCGTGCCGGCGACGCGTCCCGACGTTCCAGCGAGGTACCCCGACCCGTGTGGTTCCACTGTTCTGTAAGTCGATGTTCAACACCCCAATACTTGTGGGGAGGCGGAAATATGGATAACAATCAAGTTCTATGATCAAACATCGATTAACCGTACGAATCGTTTGCTATACAAGTTTTAACAAAAGCTTTAGAGTTTTAATCTACTATGCGAAGAAGTTATACCAAACGGTTCTAGTCCTTCGTCTTGATGTTCTCTACGGCCTCTTTGGATCTCCACGTCCTCTTCGGCTTTCTCCCGTGATAGACGATCCACCCGAGAACCCTAATCCAAGCTATAACCTCTAAACTTGAGGTTACTTAGTTTCTCTAGTTGCTAAATAGAGTAGCTAAGGTGATATAGAGATTGGTTATGGAGTAATTAGTCTTTCCTAATCCTTGTTCTCAACTCATGAGGGTAGGATTAGGGTTTGGTGAAGGAGAGAGAGCTTGAAGAGAGAGAGTGAGAAGATGATAATGATAATATTATATTGAATAAAGCTTCTCACTTGATATATATGAAACATAAAGAATATAAAAGAAAATGAATAATAAGTGAATATTCATCATGTTTCATTTAATCAAGTGTGTGATTCATCATGTGAGTCATTAAGCAATAAATGATGCTTTAATGACATGATGAATCACTCACAATGAGTCACTAAATCAATAAATGAAAATGCCACCTCTCTCTTTATGTCACATCCTTCTAGAAGCTTCTCGGAAAATTACGAGAACGCCCCTCTCATCCGTGAAAACACGGAAAAACTTTAGACTGTATAAATCCAATAACCTGATACTAGAATCTGGCTTAAACCAAAGCCGGCTAGTAAAAACTGTCCGAATGTCGTACGTGCGATTAAACACGTATGCGTCCGAACCTTTGTCGTAAAACCATACGACCTCTATATCTTTTCGCCTGGGTTTGGGAAAACTCTGTGTGGGACTCTAAAGACTCGACTACTACGCTGGCAGTGGGTTTAACCACAGACCGCAAGCGGCACTAGCTGTACGTAACGGTCCCCAGGTAGTTGTCGATAAGAAAGCTGATGAGGTAACCCATCTGAAATCCTACTGAGCCTGTCTGTGACAATATCCGCGCAGTCCGGTCTGTTCGTCTAAGAGTATCACATGTACGGTCTAGGGAGGTGGTGGACGTCAGACCCCTAACAACCATACAAGTCGTGTCGGTATGGCTCTATCACCATCCGAGAATCTACTGATCAATCTATCAGTAATTCTCAATCAGCCCTGGCCAGGGACTTATGGTAATGACCAACCGATCACTGTGCGATATCAACTCCCTATACCGGGAGAGACGAATCCCTAACAGTCACTCACTGCCTCAACATGGCTCGGGACTGTGCCCAACTGAAACCTGTTTGCACGACTCCTTTGAGCCGTGGTAGGGTAACAATCAAAGCACAGTGGGAACTCACACGAGACAAATGATGACCTTAAGTCAACGGACTATCTGCACACATGTCACCTGAGAACTGCTATCTGACGTTAGGTATAATACCATCCAGTCAGTTCTCGGCGAGTCCTGTCCGGTGTACTCACACCCAGTGAGCATCTGTATACAATCTTAGGTGAACACCACCAATGGTTGCGGGACCAATCCATCGCCCCTCGTCAGGGTCTAGATATGTATACACTAGTCTACTCCGGAGTATCGATGCCCAATCTCGATACTCCTGCGACCAGGGACATCTAAGGGTGTGCCTATTGACTATCCAGCTCCCACTAGTATGACTGCCATCACAACGCCAGTAGTCAGACAAACACCCTATGGGCTTTATCAACATATATTTATAAATACCAAGTAAAATATATTATACGTTAAGACAAAGTCAAACCAAATAGCGTACTATCATATCAAGCAAGACTGTCATGTACATACATATCCCAAGCTTCCTATACAATGTAGGCCTCTAGGGCATATATATCCAACAATCTCCCACTTGCACTAAGGCCTATAATTGGCGCAATGAGTACCCACTGTCTCTACCAGATCCAGTTGCTTGCGTACCGCATGCCCAACATCTCAAAAAGCCTCTCGAACTGTACTTGAGGAATGGTCTTGGTGAATGGATCTGCCGTGTTGTCTTTTGTGTCTACTCTCCGTATCTCGATCTCCCGACGATCCACGATCTCCCTGATCAGGTGAAAACGCCTTAAGATATGCCTGGATTTCTGATGGGACCTTGGTTCCTTCGCTAAAGCTACAGCGCCATTGTTATCGCAATACAAAGGTATTGGATTGGCAATGGTCGGAACCACCTGAAGTTCAGAAATGAACTTCCTTATCCAGACAGCCTCTTTTGCGGCTTAAATTGTTTTCTGTACTTAAATTGTGACAATATTTGGATCGGAGTGCGACTCTGGACTGCAGTCCAGAGCGACTCTGGTTAATGTTTACTGTTCCATAATGTGTGCCACCTGTTTTCCTGAACTCGTATGTTGTGGAACTTTTCAGTTTATTAAAGATGAAACTGTTAGCTAGATAACACAAGTGGTTTCATTCTGTTTCATCGTCGTTTGCTATTTAATTTGTAAATAAAAAGGGCAGGACGTATAACAGTCCAGAACGGACTCAGAAGTGACATACCGGTGTTAAATAGTGTATAACTTTCGACGTACAGACACGATTGAGGATCCGTCTGTTGCGTTGAATACCTTACTGAAAACCCTAGATATCATTCAACTGTAGTATCACTAAATTATGATCCCTACTGGGGTTAAAATGCGTTGCGAAACGGACGTCCGATTCTGAAACCGGATTTCCAGCCGTGAACGCTTAAAATGAAATGACCATATCTAGTAATCCTGAAACCCGATTGGCATGAAACTAATTTCGCTGGATAGTTAATCACACATACTACTTATCCCCTGTTCATTGTTTCGCTAAATTTTGGCATATATCATTTATGATAAATTATGCAAGTGATAGGATACCGACATATGATATCTTAATCCTGTCTTACATACTGTTTTCTCATCACATCATATGCATATGTTATTACATTGGTAGCCTAGTGATCATGTGCATTACCCAGTGTTAGGTATTAGTGGTGATTGTGGCAAGTACGTTAGTGTTCGTGCATAAGTGGATAAGTGAAAGTGATACGTACTTGTACACAATCAGTGAACCCTATTATTCTATTGCATTGTCGATGTCTGTGGGACGCGTGTAAGTGTGACTATAAGTGATATGGGACACTTATGGAAACTCTTGCATGGGTGTCACAGATAAGGCACCAGACACTGCCCATTTATCTTGGGTATTAGTCGGGACGTGCTTGATGGAGATCCTGTCTCCAGTTCTTGCGCAGACTTGTCATGGACCGACCGGTATTTGAGGTTATGGTTGGCGTTTGATGTAGACCACGGGGTGTGGGGTAGTTTGAGTGTGAGTTCAACAGAATCTCGGGAGTCCCATGCCGGCTTATATATATAGAGATATATGGAGATTTACAGGGTACATGATTATTACCGTGAGTTACATTTTGGGCCCGTGGTCCCTTACCCTTGGGTCCTACCCTTAGGTGGAGGACACTCGCGAGTGGTTGACTCTCACACTTGGACTGACGATAGGCTTAGTGACCTGTACAATGAGACTTAGAGACTGATAGGGATAATGGCATTGATATATATTACGTACCGTGTTGACATACCTGGCATACTATTTTACCGCTTTACTGTTCACCTGATCTATTAGACACTTCCTTGGTTACTGCATGATCATATCTTTACCGTCTTGATTTACTGTTATATATATATATATTATCACTGTTAGAGTTACCACTTGCATATATATATATTTATATTGCTATTGTGTCGCTCTGACGACCTGAGTATGCATGCTCAGTGTGAGGAGTGGATCTAGCCGGGACCGGGACCAGACGTGCATTGCGTATATCTTGATCAGCGATCCAGAGCTATACTCTTTTCACTTCCATCAGGTCAGTTCTTTGCATTTGTATTGTTTCAGTTACTGCATTTCTCATTACCTGAGCGTTGTTTACTGATTACCACGTAAAACTAGAAGCCGAAGTGTGACTACGGCAGGATATTTCCTTGACCGTAGGAGCAGGGCTGGCCTTGTCAACCCCTCGTATTCCGTATTTTGGGAAGCGGGGCATGACATAATTGCTAGTATTTGGTGTTTATTGAGCTACTGGTGAAATTTCAAATTTTCTGAAATTTTTTCCGAAATTAATTATTTTAATATTATTTTCTAATACATTTAATTAGGAAAAATTACAAACTGGAATGAGTTGAAATAAATTTTGTGTATCATAATACATTAAACAAAATTTTAACATGTTGTTTTTGAAATGAAATGGTTTGCCAAAACGGTTTAGAAATTATTGAAGAAAAAATGGTTTTTTAGTGAATTTAGTGTAAATGGATGTTTGGGGTATAGTATTTATCATTTTCTATCACCCCACACCCATACCCACACTCACACCCCCCCATTTTTCCTTCCCCTTGGCTGAATTCAGCAGCCCCCCTCAATTGTCCCCACTTGTTTTGCAAAAGAAAAGAAAAGAAAAGAGAATGATAGAAGTAAAATGTGGACTTTGACTTTTCTTCTCACTTTCTCCACCTCACGCTCTCTCCTCCCTCACCCCCCCCCCCCCATATTTCCTGACCGAAATCTGCAGGCCCAACAGCAGCCCCCCTCTCCCCTCTTCTTCCCTCATTTTTCCCTAAAAAAAATTCACCAATTCCCATCAAAATCTAAACTAAAATTCAAAACAAAGCCCTACCCATTTTCCCTCATCTCCTTTAGCATGGATCTTGGTGCAAGGATTTCAAAATGGAGGTCTACATTTCAAGTTTGATCATGGTTTGTGAGGTATAACTTTTGACACATTGTTCAATTGTTGGTTTAAATTCCTTAATGTAGCTTATTAGGTGCTTAATTATGGTTTAATTGAAAAATATGGGTTTTCAAGAGAAAGTTTAGATTAGGGTTTGTGAAAATCTAGTTAGGGTTTTGTGTTGTGAGACTATGGTTGTGGGATGTATTTGACATATCAATGTTATGCTAAATCAAATTAAGTTGCTAGTTTGCATTTTTGTTGATTTAAATTGTGATAATTATATAAATTGCAAACTAGGTTTTTAAAATATTTATATTTTGGTGAGATAAAATTCTAATTAAGGTTACATGTCATTATAAATATTATATTGAGTGGTTTAATGCCTTTGGTTCATGCAAAACCATGTGTAGTGGTTGTTTTGTGCATTTTTAGTTGAAATTGTTAAAATTAGATAAATTGCAAAACTAGAATTTTTAGTTTTATAAGAATTGATGAGATTAAATTTTTGGAATGGGTTGTATGACTTATTTAAGATATTTAATAAGTATTATGGCCGCTAGATTTGTTTAAACGTCGATTTTTGTACTAAAACGAGTAATATTTGCTTGCTAGATTTTCGGAAAAATGGCTTTTAAAGTGAGTTTGGGTTTTTTGTGAATTTTAACCTATTTTATATTATAATTAGTGTTCGTGATTGCGCAAATGAGTGTGTTTGGGTTTTTCTCGATGGATTGACGTTTGTACATCGACATCGAGGGTTGGTTTGGCTATTCTTGCATGCGTAGGCGATAAGGTTTTGACCTATGCATGATACGCGTGCCGATTTGATTTTCGTATGCCGTTTCGATTTCGAATTTGGTTTTAATGCGATACGGTGCGTTATGATATGTAGGTACCCCATGTGGACTTCGAGACGACAATCAAGCGCGTGGCGACGTCGGCTCCGGTGAGCGAGGACCAGGTGAGTAGATTTATATCTACGGGGAGAAGTCGGGTGGATGGCGTATAGCACCCCCGCAGTTCATGGTGATGTATACGAATACGTATACACACATATATTGATTATATATTGTTTGAGTTTATTGATGATAAATATGGATATTTGGTGTGCTTGGATGATTTAGTGTCGTGAAACCCTAGAGTAGTGGTCGTACCACACATGCACCCACCCATCCCTACTTGCATACATTCTTCTTTCATAAGTGCATATATGGGATTATATTTATGTGTTCACCTGGGTATGGGACTAGGTGTTCACATACTGGATTGAGGATGATACTTGGGATTGCAATGAGTCGGTGAGATTTGAGTTGAGGCCGTGAGATCTGTGATATGACAGGATTTGTACTTGAGATACGTCCTGATGTTATAGCAGATCTTTGGATGACGATGCCATGTGAATAGTGATATATATATAAAATGGTTGACATGTGATCGTGATATGAGATATGATATGATATGATAAGATAATTATAATGGGTCGCATTGAGCGATGTATCCTTCTTATTGATGATATGTGCTGATGATATCGGTTTGTACGGGATTGTCGATTAGTAGTCAGATCATGATTATATTGATGATATTAGTAGTGTACTAGACATAGGTCAGTACCCCAGATGATGATCTTGATAAAGAGGATACCAGATGAACAGTGTGATGAGTATGATATTGACCCGTACCCAGATTTGGGGATGCCGTACGACGGATTTACGTACGAGCTATATATTGATGATTGATCCGCACTCTTGACTGGGGATGTCTGATTATAGATATGGTATCGGATATGATATTATTGAGGCGGGATCACCGACTAATATATATACAGGTATGTATATGTATCGACTCAGATGTTAGGCGGTTTTCTTACCTGTAATTCAGCTTGTTAGTTCAGCCGTATAGTTTAGTGTAGTTGTTAGACTAGATTAGACTCCTACCTATTTCAAAACTAACGGATCGTGGGTATTTTAAAGGACAGGTCAAGAGATTCTATGGATATTTCAAAAGGCGTATCTTTTCTTAAAAACACCGTGGCCCTTATTTCCAAAACCCCACGATTTGTGTTATTTCAAATGGCACCATAGTATGACATATATATATATATATATATATATATATATATATATATATATATATATATTAAATGCAAATTAGTTACCGTTGTGTCTAGTATTTAGCTCCCGCTCATTTTGTTGTTCGCCCCGCATCGCACACTTGCATTGCTATTTCATATTGCATTATTGATATTATGCTGTTAGGACACCGGCACCATTACCGATGATGCGTATGTACCACGTACACTTACTTGCCGGCTCACACACATCTTCATCGGTAATTGCCATGTCACGTACACCTTAGAAAATATTATTGCTTGACTTAGCTTGTTAGTTAGTAGTTTGACATGATATTAGTGTACCTGCCTTATATGCCAGTTTAGACATTGTAATTATTACTCGTCACTTCATGCATACTGTTATTCATTGTTATGCCGCATTCATAGATTTTCATGCCTATATTCATGGTTTTACGTGCTATTGATGATTTGGATTCGGACTTCATGAGATTTCTTGGATTTGGAGGAAAACCGCAAAAATATAAATAAACTTCTTCTCTCTCTTTTAAATAAAAAGCGCGGTTTTCCCATGATGTATGAGTCGTCCACCGTGAGTTTGCTGATGGATTTCGAGACCCGAGTTCGAGGAGTGGAGGAACCGTTTCGGGTACATGGTGGACCCGGTGTGGTACCCCGGGGCAAGAGGATCGCAGATGATGGCGTTGAGCCTGGCAGGGGAGCACTACCGACCGGTGATTTTACCCGACGCGTCTGATATCCGGAGGATACCGTCGTAGTCTTGAGATGGATGTTAGGGGCCGGTCTGGACTGACGGCGCCCTAGATATTGACATTGAGATTTCGAGATATTGAGATACTGAGACTTGATGATACAGGCCAGTCCGGATAGCCAGAGCCTGAGATTTGAGACATTGAGATTTATGTTTTGTGTCGATGCTAGACACTGTTTATGCTGATTTTATTTTTGATACCTCATTTTAAAAATACGAAGGAAATCTCACTAAATTATGAAAGCAGTTTCTTTAGTACATGTATTCTGTTTTCATGCATTCATACCTCATCCATATGACATATTGCTACCTGAGGCACTGACACGAGTACTTGGTATTACCGTTGTATAGAGGTATACCTTAGCCATTGTTATAGGCTGCTGGTTATATATTTGAGGATACATTATGATCGTTGACCTAGGATTGCGTTGTTCATGCGATTTCTGTTCGTAGATGTTTTTCTGCTCACGAGTTGGCAACTCACCCCCGTTGTGCCCCAGTTTCTTGCAGGTTTTGCCGTACAGGTTTCATTACGGCTTGCTGGCACTATTTCCATTCCGGGCGATTTGCTAGTAGGTGGGTTTATTTGTATCGTACCCATCATTATACCTTGTATATTATTATTCTGCTGTATCTAGAAGTTCCATCAACCAAACATGTATTTATTTTTGAGATAGAGACCAGTGATGTTATTCTTTCGACCTTAGAGTCGCGCGTTATATTTCTGTGGATTTCTCGTTGTTTTGAGTTTCCTTTTGAGTTTTGATCCTCTCCATTGGCGCTGTATATTATATTGCTTATGTGGTTGTGACCATCGATTGACGAAGAGCTAGCTTCCGCTTGGGGATGCCTTTTATTGATTTCGTATACTATTCATGTTGTATCCCGTTTGGGGGCCAGTATTTACAAAGGATACTCTGCCGAAATTTTCAGGAAATATTTGATGTTTTTAAAAACGCATAATTCGGTTTATGCTATTAAAACTACTTGATTTAAATTGGTTTTTCATTTACTCTACTACTTTCCTTGGTTTGGATTTCTGGGTTTTCGGCTTACTTAGATTACGTACGCCTCGAGACGTTTCGTAGTTTAAGTGCCGATCATGTTCCGTACTTTCGGGACGTGACAAAGTACAGGTGCTCATTGAGTTATGAGTACACTGGACGGACTCGACGGGAACATGCTAGTTGGTATTATACCTATTGTCAGATAGCAGTTCCCAGGTAACATGAGTACATGTTAGTTTGTCGACCTGAGATCGTCATTTGTCTCGTGTGAGTTTCCATTGTGCTTTGATTACTACCCTACCACGGCTCAAAAAAGTTATGCAAACAGGTTTTAGTTGGGTACAGTCCCGAGCCACATGGAGGCAGTGAGCGGATCGTCGGGGATTCGTCTCTCCCGGTATTGGGGGTTGATGTCGCGCTGTGCACGGGTGACCATCACCAGAAATCCTCGGCCGAGGTGGACGAGAATTACTGATTTGGATCAGTAGTTTCTCAGTGGGTGATAGGCTTCATACCGACACGAATTATCGCGTTATTAGGGGTCTGACTTTATCCACCCCGCTAGACTCGATATGCGATACTTTTAGACGAACAGACCAGACTGTATAGAGATTGTCACGGACAGGCTCAGTAGGGGTTTGGATGAACTTGCTCATCAGCCTTCCTTTCGCTCAATACATGGGTAGTCGTTACGTACAGCTAGTACCACTGACGTGCTTGTGGTTAAACCCACTGTCAGTGTATTGACGAGTCTTTAGAGTCACACAGAGGGTTTCCCTGGTTCTGATGAAATGATGTAGTAGCCGTATTGGATACGTTTAGGGTTCCGATCGATTGATTGTATAATGTACCCGTACTTTCGATCGGACAGTTGATAATACTAGTTGGCTTGGGTTTGAGCCGGATTATTAAATCAGGTGTTGATTTAATAATTTACATATATATATTTTGATATGTGTATTCTAGTATTATGTTCTTTGTGTTATTCTATCTCTTTGAGTATGCGAATACAGATATGTATATACAGTAGAATGCAATCCATATTTTTTTACAGATAACATTCTAGAAGGTGGCCACCTCATTTTAGATTTACCATTTATTTAAATGGATAATGAGGTGGCAATGATTTGAGGGGAGTATGGTGAAGGCCATGCTTGCATAGTGTGCACAAATGAATTGTTAATTCATTTGTGCATACTATTCAAGTATGGTGCCATTTTAAAATTGAAAAGAATGGTTTTACAAAACCAAGCATTGGATTTTCTCTCTCTAAGGATGGTTCATTATTTTCTTCACTTGAGTTTTGAGCTCTCCTCACCGTTTGTGCTTCACTCCTCTCTTAAGTTTCATGGTTTCCTCCACCTTCATCTATCACCTCCTCTCAACCCTCTCATGTGTTGAGAATCATGAGAGGAGGTGAGATGAGATAGCCAAACACTTTAAAACACTCACTACATCCTAGGATTTCTAAATTAGCAACCTAGAAACCCTAGTTGCTTCATTTGCATCCTTGATGTGGAGCTAGAGCCATTACTAAATCCCTCAGGCGGATCGTCTTCGACGAAGGGAAACCGGCGGCCAAGCTCAACCGGACATGCCTCAAGGAGCTAAAGAGGAAGATAGAAGACCGAAGGACTTGGTTCAATTCGGTATAACATTCTAACCTTTAGTTTAGCTCATATGCATGTTTTGTTATCTAGGGCTTATGGATCGATCCGGGTTATAGGGTTGTGTTAGAGCCGGTTTTTGAAAATTTTTGTTCCGCATTTGGCCACGGATTGATGGCCGGGGTACTTGCATAACCCAACATGGTATCAGAGCCACTCCATAAGCCTTAGTTAACTCATTGCGACGTTAAAAATCCACCGTTTTTGTCGCGCAAAAACTGTCAAAAAAAGTTCCAAAAACTGAAGTTTTGAGAAGTTTGCACATCCCGTGGGCTCACGGTTTGAACTGAGAAGCCGCGGGGTAGAGCATGGGCATCTCGGGGAGACCCCGGAGGGGACCGAACGGCAGGGCCTGTTAGTGTATATGCTCTAGAGGCCATTATTGTATCATACTGGATTGTATATTACTTAATGGAAGCTTCGGATATTCACAGTAGTATTGACAGTCATGCTTAAAATGGTAGTATGCTATTTGGTTTGTTTCTACTTTAATATGTGCATGTGTTTCTTTCAACATATAGCTTATACATATTAGTAGAGCCCTTAGGATCTTTGCTTGATTACCAGCGTTGTGATGACAGTCACACTAGTGAGGGCTGGGTAGTCTATAAGCACATCCTATACAGATCCCTAGTCGTAGGTATCGAGACGGGGCATCGATACTCCGGAGTAGACTGATATATACGCTTCTCATCCCAGGTTGGGAGATGGTCTGTCCCACAGCCATCAGCACGTCGTACTGGAGATAGTATGCAGGTGCTCGTTGGGTTTCGAGTACACCGGACATGACTCGTCGGGAACTGCTGGTTGGTACTATACGTATCGTCAGATAGCAGTTCTCAGGTGACATGAGTACAGGTTAGTCCGTCGACTTGACACTGCTACTTTTCCTCGAG
Source organism: Agapanthus africanus (assembly GCA_030015575.1). Taxonomy (NCBI): domain Eukaryota; kingdom Viridiplantae; phylum Streptophyta; class Magnoliopsida; order Asparagales; family Amaryllidaceae; genus Agapanthus; species Agapanthus africanus. The sequence continues at coordinate 248,394,294 of JASDDO010000004.1, read as the reverse complement.
TGTGTTTTCACTGTACTTTGACTACTACCCTACCACGGCTCAAAGGAGTCGTGCAAACAGGTAGCAGTTGAGTACAGTCCCGAAGCACTTGGAGGCAGTGGCGGTTAGACATGATTTGTCTCTCCCGGTATTGGGGGTTGATATCGCGCTGTGTATGGAGAGCCATTACGCAAAGTCCCTGGCGATGGTAAGCGAGATTTACTGGTAGGTGTTCCATTAGTTTCTCAAGGTGTAATGGGTTACACTCCGACACGACTTATACCTCTATTAGGGGTCTGACGTTTACCGCCCCCTAGACTCAATATGCGATACACTTAGACGAACAGACCGGACTGTACGGAGATTGTCACATACAGGCTCAGTAGGAGTTCGGATGGGTTTCCTCATCGGCCTTCTTATCGACATCTACCTGGGAACCGTAACGTACAGCTAGTATCGCTTGCGGCCTGTGGTTAAACCCACTGTCAGCGTAGTGTCGAGTCTTTAGAGTCCCACACAGAGAGTTTCCCTGCACCGGGCAAAAGTTGTAGAGACCGTATGGTTTTACGGCAGGACCGCGATCACTTACGTACACTTGTGCAACGTACTATGATCGGGCAGATAATACTAGTGGGCTTTGGTTTAAGCCAGATCCTAGTATTATACAGATGGATTTATTTTGTCTCATTTTATCCGTGTTTTTCGTAAATACGGATGGGAGGGGCAGTCTCGTAATTTGTCGGGAAGTTTCTAGAAGGAGATGACTCATTTAGGTTTATTTCTTTTTGGATTTAAACTTAATGAGGTGGAGAAGATGAGGTGTAGTTTTCATTAAATGAACCATGACTCATGAGATGATTCATCTAGTGAATTTAATGAAGCATGATTGATATTTGCTAGATATTATTTGGTGAGATATTATTATGCTTCATATGATTCACAAACGAGAAATGCTTCATATGATAATCACAAACACTTTCTCTCTCCTCAAGTCTTCATCTTCTTCCTCAAACCCTAATAGCTCTCATGTGTTGAGAATCTGTAACATTTCAGAAAAAAATATATTATTTTTGGGATTTTTATAATTAAATAATAAAATATTGAATATTTTAATAGGGCGGTATAATTAAATACCGATAAATTGGAAAAAAAAAGAATTTTGGAAAATTATAGAAATTACTAGAAGATGGTGCTTTATGTGATTTAAGCAAATTATGATTTTTTATAATTTATTATATTCACTTTTAGTGTTAATCGCGATTAAATATCGCTAATCGCGCATTAAACTTGTTTTGTGCACATGACTTGCATCATGTCATTTTTACACTTGTTACATTTTTATCATGACTTTTCTTCATGTTTTATATCATGGTTGTTGTTTTATTTGAGAGAAGAAAAGAAAAAGAAAAGTAAAAAATGGGACACAACGATGACAAGAGGGATGGACATGAGAGATAGAGGGGGTGAAGGGTCAACCATAGTGATGGCCATTGCTTCTCACTTCATCATTTTCATCTTTCTTCTTCTCCTTCCTCTCATCGCAACACCCTCCTCCACCTCCACTTCAAAACCCCAAAACTCCATCAAAACAACACCAAAATCTCATCCCCACTTCACAAAAATTGTACACAAGCTCACAAGCTACACAATGGACCAAGAAAATTTGCATTTTGGCGTTATAGAGGATTCGTGAGTGTTAAATAGAAATGTCATATATGTAAATCTAGCATGTAAAGAAGTAGAAATAAATATAGAAGAAAGGGGCAAAAATCCAAACATGTAAGCCCAAAGGCTAAAATGCAAAAGTGTGCGCATGCAAGGGTATAAAAACCCTACCAAATGAGAAAATAATAACTAATTCTATTCTCTTCTTAAATCTATAGGGTTTTGAGCCTCCATCTCCTTTGAGGTGGGCTCGTTCTAATCTCATCCGCAGGAACTTACCATAGTTTTTATTCATATAATATGGGGTAGTAAGTTTAGTGGTTTGCAAATAGGGAGATTTGGTTCATTGAACTTTCACTTTCACCAAGCTCTCACAGATCATTCCCAACATATCTTAGGTTTTGGTTTGTAGTCCAAAGATATTTAGAATGATGCATTGATTGATTTCTCAAGTACTTTCATTCTCGTATGACTCCTATCTTATCAAGATTATTAATTTAGATTTGAAATTGTGGGGGGTTATTACATATAATGTATAGTTTCAAATTAATTGCATCATTCAAAATTTAGTGGGCCTGGCGGAGAAATTTATTTGAATGGTTTTAAATTAAGCTGGCTCCATTTATGTTTCATGTGTCAATTTCAAATAAATAATCAAATTGATTTTGAGCCTTTGTGGAATCTGAGTATTATTTGATTATGAAATTTATTTCGAACCAAATTAGAATATATTCCTTGTTAGCTCTTTTGGTAACCGATAACAGAGCCATTGATTTTCTGCCTTTTATTTATCCTTTAATTAGGAATTAACTATTTCTTTATTTTAATGGTTTTAAATTAAGCTGGCTCTATTTTTTTTTATCATGTGTCAATTTCAAATAAATAATCAAATTGATTTTGAGAGGTTGTGGAATCTAAGTAAGTATTTATTTGATTATGAAATCTATTTCGAACTTAATTAGAATATATTCGTTGTTAGCTCTTTTGGTAACCGATAACAGAGCTACTGATTTTCTGCTTTTTATTTATCCTTTAATTAGGAATTAACTATTTCAATTAAATTGTCTCCTTAATTATTCTTATATATTTTCTATCCCAAAAACCAAACAAAGGAGGAAGTTTTGTTCTTCAACCCGTTCGGTCTTTTCTATCTTTTTCCTCCTAAAATTCCAATCTTTTTTGAGTACTCGAAAGTTGTTGGCAAGTTTTTGTTTTCGGGTTAAGAGTGTCACGAAATATGAAGACCTCAAATTATTCTGAAGAAATAGCCGCTGCAACCTTGTACACCAAGAGATCCTCTTAGAAGGTGGTACTATTTCTTTAAAAAATATCGATCACGCGATTCGATTCGGTAATCTTATTATTCTATAATTTTGAATAAAATCACCTTGATTGAGACCGATGATGAGAAAATTAATGTGATGGGCTGACTCCATGTGGCACGTTAATATTAAGGTTTTTTTTACTGCCCTCCTTATCTGAGATATTCTCCTTATTCTCCTCCCAACGTCCCCCCATAATCCTTTAAGTTACTTTTCCAACCCTCTTTAACGTAAAAAGTTACTTTTCCAACCCCTTTTAACGTTTCTGTCTCATCAAAACGCCACTGTTACTCTTATTACCCCAAAACATTTTTAGTCGGTTTCAACTTGAGAGTTCCCTCCATCTCTCTCACCTCTCTTTGCTCTCTTACCATCTTTTATCTTCTCTCTCAAATCCATAGTCAATATCATCATCTATGGTTCTAGCACTCGAGTTCATGGCCATTAAATTGTTCCTCGTCTCAGCTCAAAACCTACAACATTCTTAGCAAGCTCTTTCTCTGAAACAATATAGCCACGCCCATGATTGCTTGCACCATGATAGAAACAAGAGCCAAAGAGCTTCTCGTCAACATTACATTTGATGGCTTTCTACAGACACGTCATGCAAGAGAAGTCTTGCAAAAATATGAATTTGTTAGTCCTAGGCATAGGGAAGGGGAAGGAGAGCTCGAAGAGGAATTTATGGCGAATTCATTAAAAACTACTCAATTCATTAAACCTTCAATTTCAATTTGGAAGAGTAAACTCAATTTGACCCCTGATTTAGGTTTTAAATAAGCCCTCATTGAACTGTCGTTACCCCCAACTAAAAGTATATTCCTTTAAGATATTATTTCTGACAGTTAGGAATCATTACCCCCAATTACCAATTAAAGGTAAATTCCTTTAAAATATTATTTCAGACAGTTAGGAAAAGACAGTTAGGAAAGGCTGGAAGAGTAACTTAAGTGATCAAGGAGGACCTCGGTAAATATTCAGATTAGGGAGAGAATAATGAAAATATCTTGAGGGGCTTGTGATATTACCAAAAAAATTCCTCAATACCAACCTTGCACTGTACATCATTGCGCCGTTGGGCACTGTATGCCTTTAAGGCAAGGAAATTGACAGAAGCCAAAAACTGTGTCTCTATTCACACACAGGCCAAAATTCTTTTTGGCTAAATCTTTGCCGGGACCAAGAAACCAAAAAAGCTTGATTCTGCTTACATTATCGAAGGAAAGAAGAGCAGAATGGCATGGAATGTTCGGGGAAAAAAAGGAAGAAAAACAAATAAATTAGATGAATTATATGTTTAAGCCTCTCCCTGCAACTGTTGTCGCACCTCAACCTAAAATTCTCCACTTCCAACTGGTTTTTCCCATTCATTGCATGTATTCAAACCAACACAAACGGTATTAAAAGCCATTTCTAATTCTTTTCACAAACTCCTCATCTATAAGCATTCGCATGCAGCTTTCTGACCATATCTATTCTTTAGTCGTAAAAGCCATAAAACATTGTTGATAACCCACATTTTGTTCAATCAGACAAGGAAAATTAGAATCAAGGCCCTACACTTTGTACTCCATCTCGCAGGTAGCACAAGCATCGAGCAGTAAGATGATTGTCTACAGATTTCAAGCATTCACGGATTTGCGTACATAAATTGCTCTGCAAGTTAATATTCATTCGTTACTACCATTTTGCCCTTCCATATCTTGAGCTTCTTTCTCTTCTTGCTCCTCTGTTCATGTTAAAAATCAGTAAAATTAATTTTAAAAAATTAATAAGGCACTCTGTTAAATAATCCATTGAATAGCAAGGTTACGCACGCATAAGCTGATAAATTGCTTTTTGTGTGCGCCTTTCAAGCTTGTCGAGTCTCTTCTGCACATCCCTTCGCAGGTCCCAATTTGGCTTCTTTGGGGCAATGTTTACAAAAGGATCCTGCAGTTTACATTTCAAGATCAGAATGAGACATAATAATCGCTTGGTGGCATAGTTTTGTGGAAGAGCAAGGAAAACTTAAGATGTTATGAAGAGATTTGAGTTTCCTACTTTGGATACTGCGAAGAGTAAAGGAACTAATAAGAGAACTTCATACCAAAGACGACAAACATATTTTTCCAGCGTTAATTGCATAAAGCCCCAGCACTACTACCCCATCAAATGATTTATTAGTGCAAACACCCACATTGCTAATCAACCAAAACCCTTATAAACGCTCAAATTCAACAACTCAAAGCCAACTCAAATGAAATTTTGTGACTTTTGTATGGACTAATAGATTGAACATATGAATACTGAAGGAAGACAGCACCCTTGTTCTCATTGTAGGCGAAGTGAAGAAAAGAATTAAGGAGAAAGGTCAAGGATGTTTGGACTCTGGAACATGTTTGCCATGGCATTCTAATTGCGAATTTGGGATCAAAGAAATGTGTGGGTTCTTAAACTACGAACTCTTCCATTTCAGTTGTCCTTCATTGAATCAATGCTTCGTTGGAATTTTTTAAGACAATCAATTTGAAGAGGAAAAGGGTTGCTTCTGGATGTGCTGCTCACAATTGATAGCAGAAGTTTGTTTTCGAAGCTGTTATACAATTGAACTTTTATCTAGGTTGTTAGGGACGAGGGGTTTATTATTGTTGTTGTTGTTGTTATTTATATTATTTTATTTGTTGGTTTTTTTTGGGTGGGGTGGGGGGGGATGGGATGGGATTGTTTGGGGGTGGGGATGTTTGCTAGATATCTCATGTAATCATAAATGGGATGCGTACCTTAATCTCCTCATCCACAATAGTAGGTGCAGCAACCACTTGGTCGTCAAATTTTGGCAAAACAGCTGGAGCCAGCTTACCCTCTTGGAGATGCTTATCATGAGGAAGGTAGTTTCTGAACTTCATGTTCATTCCCCTGAAAGTAAGTAGAAAATAATCAATAAACCAAACCAGCATAACAATAATAGTGTTGCAGTTAGAATTAGAGATATAAGGATTTGGATTTTTGAATTAGAGAGGGAAGCGGATTCAAGTATAGCAGAGTAGATAATGGACTAAAAGTGATTACACCCAAACAGGCCCAAATCGAAAAGGATTTCACAACTGAATAAAAAGACGCGGAACCAGTTAGTTAGGTAGTTATCTCTGTTATGAGCTGAAAGGAGCTATAAAAGGGTAATCGTAAAGAATAGATCATTCCAATACTTGTAAAAACCAAAACAAATTGAGATTGTGTTCTCTTTGTAAAGAGGAGGGTAGGGTCTCTTCAAACCTTAATTTGGTTCTTGTCAATTTAAGTGTTCTCCTTGATCCAAGAGATCCTTGATACTCCATTCATTCTCAATTTTGAGATTATAGACAGGAAAATAACAGCATAATACAGATCAGGGAGAAGGTCAACCAAAAACCATAACAAACATTTGCAAAGAAAAGAGAGAGAAGGTGGAGAACAATGGCGCATTATGATAAATATGCTCGTGCAAAACAACATTTCCAGAATTATAAATGTACGAAGGAATGGCAGATAAGCCAAGGTGTTTTCCAATAGATTGCGACATGAATCAACTATCAATTCAAATACTAAGTTGTAGGTGAGAAACAGAAACTTTTTATCTCTACAATCATCGAAAATGAGAGAAATCTTCAATCAGCATTAATCTAATAATTAACAGACCAGAACATGACACTTGTCAATAAATGATTTTAAATAAATTAAAGAAAAAAGGCAAGAAAAACATCTATTATTTTGGCTGCGCAGTTACAGAAATTTGGTGTCGGGTTTTTGAACCATGGAAATCAGTGGGGACCAGAAAGAGGTCTTTACTGAAGGCCTTGGAACTGCCTAATCATTTCCAGACAAATCAGTAAAAGATTTTGAGGTTGGCGCATGAATAGCATCTTCCAACAAACTAGTAGTGAATAACTCGAGGTAATCCAAACAGAACAAAATATAAGTGAGGATCATACTTGCACAATATTTTAAATCTTATTTTTATATAATAAAAAAAACGCTCAGTTGCAGAAAAATGTAGCTACACCAAATTGTTTCTGCTAGATTATATTTCACATGTCCAATAATCCATTCCAACGAAGATCTTATGAATATATTGTTTCAATGGTCTGCTAGTCAACTTTTAAAGTATGAAGGGCTTCTTTCAGTTTTTATTTTTGAAATGCAACAACAATGTGATCGCGTCCTTTCAAAGGATCTGAGGCGCTTACTGTAAGTCCATATGCAAATCTGAGTTAGCATGGTGAAAGACGGACGCAGTTGACTCCTTTCCTTTTGATAGATTAAAAGAAATAAGCATTATCAATGAAGCTAACTACTTGAGAATTTGTTTGTGTCCATGTCATTAAATTGCTACTCGAAAACTCGCATGTTTTCATATGTTATTAAATCCTAATTTACTGGTAGCTAATTAACGCTCTTATTTGATAAAAGCCATAAGCTTTAACCCCTGAAATTGCATTTGGTAAATGATACTTCGAGCAATGGCCTTGTGCCAAGCAGCAATTGGTGAACCAGACATGAAGAAAAGAACTATGGTTCTAAGAATGTGAATGAGGATTACATGATTTAAAACAAACCTAAATTCATGCTTGTGGAGTCCAAACGTGATGGTATTATGTAATACTCACACTTGTTTGATATCAGATATCGCTCAGCTCATGTTAGTTGCACTTGCCAAGTTAATTTGTTGGATCTTAGACCTAGTCTAAAAACAAATTTTTCTGCCATCAATACACCATTTTAAAACAAGAAATTTCCATTACAATTGCGCAAACCTTATTGCCAAAATAAGAAATTTCTTATTCACTTTAGTAGAAAAGTAAGCATCTTAGGAACACATGATTCCACCTCAATATATCTGGAAATTAAAACCAGGTCAAAACTTCATTATTCAACATTCATACCAGTATTAGTGAGCACTAGGAAAACAATGTAGAAATTTGCACTAAAAAGAAAGCATCTTCTTTAATAACGATATTCAAATCGTCTAGAGGACAAAAGGACTTACTTGTCTTCTTCCACTTCTTCAGAACCTTCTACCTTACCAACCGTTGAATCACCATCAGGTGTAGTTAAAAGCTCTTTTGCTTCTCTTAGAGCTTTCAGCCTCTCCTGGCGTGCAGTAGTAGCTTGTTCTATTGAATCATCTCTAGCCGCAACTTCTCTGATTGGCATAAGTTAAAAGTGAAGAAAAGTTTTCCAAAGAATCAGATAAGCAATAATCCACTTGATGTAGAAAATGTTGATATCAATACTTCTTTTATCATGAAGGCACAAATATTTCTAGGCTCATTTAAGTAACACCAAGTTGAAAAAAATGGCAACTCTAAATTTATTTAATACTAGCATGATTTCTAATATGTTTTTGTTTCATCCATCATCAACATAGCAATCTCTATATTTAAAAAAAAGTGTATCGATATTGTGAAAAACTATATAAAAGTGGATCAATTAAATATGACTGAATTGGATGGAAGTTTGGTTGACTAACAAAAGCATGCGTCCATTTTCAATCATATTAAGATTCAAATTGAAAAGAGCCACCCAAAAGAAGCCATCAAGAATGATTTCCGATTGTGCATGATATTTCAGAAGGGAGAGAAAGAGGATAGAAGAGAGGCGATAAATTGCAGTGGTTTTTGGCAAATGGGATGGCAAGGATGTTTTCCTTATGGAGGTGGGGTCAACTGGGAGTAATACCATTAACATGGGCATTTTCATCAAAAGCAGTACGTGTCCGGCTAACATTTAATCAAACCATGGCCGGATATTTGGACGAAATACCTAACATGCGCATTCATATATCAAACTTCATGGGTCTAAATTCAAGAAAGTAATTGAGTCACTTATTATATTAGGTTTATTTACTTAAAAAGAAAAATCATTTTAATTGCCCACCTATATAATAAAGGTAAGCACAAGGGTGCTTCTTTGAAATTCACTTCTTTTGGGTTATTTCCAAATCTGTTCTCAATAGTGTTTTAAAAGGTAGCCGCCTAGACGCCTATGCAGCCGCCAAGGCACGTAAAAGAGGTGCACCACACTGCATAAGACCGCTTAGTCGGGAATTATGCTTACGCTTGTATTCTTATGGGTATACTCTATTTATTTGTTAATTGGAGTGTAATATATAATAAATTAAAGTCGTTTTAGCAGTATTAACACCGAGGGCCACCATGAAGGCCTTCCACAGCCGATTTCGAGAGCCACCGTTGATTTTGAGAGACATGAGGCCAGCGACCGTCGTCGGCTTTGAAGTTCTCCAAATCAATCTCGAACCAAGATCTCCACTTCAAGTTGCGATCTTCTCTTCAATTTTGAACTCACATTCGATTTTAAGCTTCAACCACATCACTGCTTTCGAGTTTCGACTGCTCTTTTGAGTTTCGAGCCTTTGACAACAATGGGTATTTTTCATTTTCATTTTTTGCTTTTTTTTAGACTTAAAATTAGAGAGATTTAACTTAGACAATTAATTAATTTTTTTAACTCTTCGAAAAATTGACGAAATTTAATTCATTACCAGCTTACATTTAATTATTAACACCTTTGAGAATGCTTATTTAGGCCGTTTCTACAACTGAAAAAGAAGCCAAATTGGTTGACAATTAAATTAGAATCAATGTTTAACAAATAAACTTAAGAAATAACAAAATTAACTCAAATTACACCTAAATTGATGTCAATGCGGCCTGGGCGACCGCCTAGACGCCTATACGCCTAGGTCCTTTGGCAACACCGGTTTTTTTGCCGCTTTTTAATCACTGGTCCTCAATCTATTTTTGTGAGCAATCATCATTTTTAATTGATGAGGGCCCACACCTTAAAAGTAAAAAGACGTCAAACTTTTATTTTCACCAGCATTTTATATGGGTCTCACACCTAAACAAAGGATCCATAACCACCATTTTTTATTTTAAAAAAAGTCCACAACAATTTCTATTTTCATACCAACAGTACAAAATCATTAATTTTTTCAGATATGCTCCTCCAATATTAATATGAAATTTATATTTAAACTTTGTAACCATATTGTGACCTACAAATTTAATAAAGTCCATTATTACAAATATGAGTACCAACATTTAAATCTTTATCGAAAATATGTAGAATGCAATGGAACTTTTTGAATATAAAAATCTAGAAGTGTTTTTTTTGTTTACTACAACAAAAAGATCCTGATATCATGCAACTTACCATCAACTATTTTCATACAAACTACCACGTCAAGCAGTTTAAGCTAAAGATAAAATATAGTTGACATATCCAAATAAGATTAAAAGTCAAGAAGCAAAACGTTTTGAAGGTCTCGGCCTATTATTTATCATAAAAATGTCGGATTGAATTGCAATAATATGATTGGATGCAAATTTATTTGTTATCTATAATCTGGCACAGTGGTAGAGTATGTATTTTATTATTTGGTGCTTTTGTCATCTATATTCAATTTTTTAAAATTTTTATGCTAATTCCAAACTTCTTTTGTTGGGAAATTACTTCTCATACTACCTTGGTCCTCAGGCATGCTTGAAAATATTGGCTTGCAAAAACATTCAACATTCCCATCTATGTTAGTTCTTCTAATAATATTCTTTTAATATAAAAGAAATTATAATATAACTAATATCCCTATTGCATAGTTTGGATGTTATCATAGGGATGAAACCAAACCGGGTTAATCGAGACTTTAATAATTTTTATATTCAACACAAAACCTGTCCGAACCAGACGACTTAAAATGTTTTCTACCCGAATCCACAAATTCGGGTTTCGGGCGAGTGTGGGCGGCTTTCGGGTTTAGGCGGATAGGTTGGGTTTTGAAGTTTTTCGTGCTCAACCCATTGTAAATTATTAAAATCGAAATAAAAATTTTGAAGCGCGTTTAAAAAAATATATACATGAAACTTATACCTTACACCTTGACAAAATTATATTAAATTATATATCATAGATTTAAAAATTAAACTTAAATTCGCAAACTATATATAATACAATATGTACATTACAATATCTAAAATTATGTCTATAAAATATATTGTGTCAAGTTGGATATTGAAAGCAGGGTCGTTCTCGACGAATTTAAGGTTCAGGCGGATGGTTCTATACTAAACCAATATCCGACCCAAAATTTTGTATCCAATCGTTTACTCGCACAATCAGTTTCGAAAGGATACATAATAACATGGAAACCAGGAAATATCGGATGAGGTGGTCGGATACGGGTCAAACCCAATCCAATTTTCACCCCTGCTTTATCATGAATATCGTTCAATTTATATTAAATTGATATGATTGCAGCTATAGTGAAGGTGTTTTTGACCCAACCCAAACTATCACAAACTAAATACGTATAAATCGGTTATAATTGGATCATTAACGAATCATCTCTTTATTATAACTTAACTTACTCAAGATGAAATATCCATGTTCCATCTCTGCGGTAACTATTTTATCCAAACTATTTTTCTTCGAAATCCTTCCTCGTGAGGACGCAAGGGCTCCTGCTAGTATCTTGTTGAAAATTGTCCATATGATATTATGTCTAAGGCGCGAAAGGCACGTCTCACGTGCAAGATGCAATAGGATGCTAAAGTGTGCCTCTCGAAGCTCCAAGGCGTTGTACAACGGGGAGTCACAAGCTTATGTCCTCAAGGGACGCGCCTCATGTGCGCCTTGTGTCTCATTCTAAGCGGCAAGATTTAGGTAAACGTGTTAAATGGATTTGACTATTTTTTTAACAAACCCAAACCCAAAACATAAACTTAAGTGGTTATTGGACAACAATAACTAAATACCAATTCGAGAGCACCCCAAAAGAGCTAGGGTTTCTCGCTTGCAAGTTCGTCGGTGGTTAGGGTATTTCGAGTTCATCATCGGCTCGCTGGTAGGTCCTCAAGTTTGTCGGTGACGATTAGGGTCTCTCCATCTTTTTCTCGGGTTCTCTTCTTCTTGAGTTATACCGTCTTTTTTCTCGGCTAGAGCAACCTTAGAGTCAAAACAAAAAATTAGGTATAGCTTCTCTTCTTCCCCTTCTCTTTTTTCTTAAGTTAAACTTTTGAGTAAGAATTTTATGTGGTTCTTATTTCATTACAAACTTATGTGCGTTACACACTTGGACGCGCGTCTCTGGGGAGCATCTTGCGCCTCAGGCGCATTAGACCGTACGCACCTCGCTCACTAACATTGTTGGAAAAACAATGTTCGAATGAATGCATTAGGATACTGCATTGGTCAATAATGCACAAGGATTCTCGATTAATATAGTGATCTCATGTTCTTAGAAGAGTGAGTGTTGTTGGTAGGTATCGAGTACCTTTACCTCATCCACACCGAAGAATAAAGGTGACATAAATTGAGTTGTTACACAAGTTTTAAACCGTATGAGTGGCAACTTTAGAAATGAAAAAAGGCCAAGATTTTAAAATATATTTAAATAACTGATATACATGATAGCAAAAGAGTCACGTTATGTGTTGAAACAAACAAAAGATATATTATATAAGGCTGAAAGGAAGTTAAGGTCGGGTTAATAAGAGATAATGTTGAGCTTTCTTGGCTCGATCTCTGGCAAGATTGTAAAAAACGCTGGACGGAACTGAGCGTTTGGGGTACCTCCTAGCGCATAGCCGCCTCGACGTTTTTTTTTAAATTTAGGTAAAATTATATTTAATATATATACATATTAAAATTTCAGCTGTATAAACATAAATATATTGAAAATTTAGCATGATAACTTAGACCGCTTTTTAGAACACCGATCTCCGGACTCAAGTGTTTATAAATTCATGAACACTGCATTTTTCCATAATAAGCTTTAAATAAGATCGACAGGTGAGAGATAAAACCATATGCTAATTCATAAAGATGGCAAACCATAATATAAATTTCCTTCGTTCTCGTCGATTAACTTAACCTTCAAACAAATTAAACCCACACAAAAAAGGGAGGTCAAAAGATGGGAAAGAGGCAATTTTGGAGCCCGATCTCCTTAAGATTCTTCGTTTACTCCTAATATATCTTCGCTAATCCCCTCCTTTGTCTAAAGCCTAATCTACCTCTTTTGTCCAACTCTAATCACCTCCTCTTGCCCCTATTTTTCCTCTCCCTATATTTCTCAATGATTTGATCGAGCTTTGCCTACTAGGGTTTCTCAGCATTGAGGGTACTTCGACCTAGCTCCCCAATGGATACCTCAACCCAGATCTGCTTTCATAGACAACAGCTCTAGAAATTCTCTATGGTTCTGTTAATTTGGGACCTCTGCCTAGATCTACCTTTTTTGATGAGAAATCGAGAGATTCTCTACAAATCTGCTAATTTGGGCGCGCTTATCGGTATGGATCTGGCTATACTCATGGTTTTGATGAGGGTTTGTTCAGATCTGATGAGAGACACCTTAGATTTGGATTTCAATATTACGATTTGTCTCAGTTTAGTCCTCAACTCAGTCTGAACTGATCAACAAATGTCATATGCTGATATGCTCTGATCAGGTAGTTTGAATGATAATCTCTCTTCCCTCAAAACTTCTGGTGTTTGTTTTTCTTGATCCAATATACTAGTTTGAAGAAAAGACGTTATAAATGTGGTAGTTTTGAAAAACTAGCCTTAGTCTTTCGATTTGCATAGTGGTATTCGGTTAGGAATATCCAGTACCTCATTCGAGGAGGCAAGAGCCTAGATCCCTTCGCGGAGAGTGATCTCTTGAGCAAAAGTTTATGTTACTATAAATTATTCGGTTTTCTTCAAAACCACTAGTTTTCAAAAGCGGAGCCTACACCACTCCTTTTCAAAACTGCTCGATTTTTTCAACGATATTAAGTTCATTACGTTAAAAGGTTTTTCGCCAAAAACCTAACCGTAGCCCTCCGTCGTTTCAGATAATTACCATTTAGTATTCGTGCTGCATTTATTGATTATTCGTCAAGGAGCAGTATACGGTAGCTAAATAATGATTGTCTATTGCATAGATAAATGCGATTGGTTAGGACAGTTGTATGACTTTGTTGATCATTCGTTAAGGGTCATGCGGGCAGGTCTAATGCAATCTTGGATAATGACGGGTTGAACTTGAATAGGACCTTTTGATTTGTTGATTATTCGTCAAGGTTACTTGGGTCCAGGGCCAAAAAGCACATCGAGAGTTTCAAACAAACAGAAAACTTGCTAGTGTTGCATACCTTCTGGAGTGTGGTAACTAGAATGAGTTCCATCTAGATTATCACGCGATGATAGTTGGATCTCAATCCCACTGATGAGTAGAATTACTTTTAGGAGATATTTTTCACTTCACAATTAGCTAACTTATTAGGTGTCTAAAAAAGTGTTAATAGAGCTATGCCTATGCGGAAACAAGGTTTATTTTAATTAGGTCCATACAAGAGCACGGGAAACCTCCCTCACATGATAGTATGCTATCAAGTTACCTTTATCATAACATGTAGAATGGTATTTATACTGTCTGTCTCTTACATGTTGATAAAGCCCTTAGGATATGTACTTGACTACCAGAATTATGATGAGATCATACTAGTGGGTCTAAGGTGGTCCAAAAGTGCATCCTTTAATCAGTTCCTAGTCGAAGGAACATCGAGACTAGGGCATCGATATTCCAGAGTAGACTAGTGTGTACGTTTCTTGTCCCTTAGAGGGCGATGGCTGATCCCACGGCCATTGGTGTGTGACATCAAAAATTGTACATAGGTGCTCATTAAAGAATGGGTATACCGAACGGACTCGCCGAGAACTCCTAGTTAGTGGTATACCTATCGTCAGATAGCAGTCCTCTGGTGACACTTGTACAGGTTAGTCTGTAGACCCGAGATCGTCATAGAGTCTTGTGTGGCTCCCACTGTGCTTTGATTTCCTCCCTACCACGCTCAAGAGGAGTTGTGCAAACAGATGGATTTTAGGTACAGTCCTGAGTCACATGGAGGTAATGAGCGATGGGAGGGATTTCGTCTCTCCCGGTATTGGGGGTTGATGTTGCGCTATGCCCGATTGGCTATAACTGGAAGTCCCTGACCAGGGCTGCTGCTGAGATTTACTGATAAATGTTATCAGTAGTTTCTCGAACCGTTATAGGCCAGACATCGGCATGACTTATCACGTTACTGGGGTCTGACGTTTGCCACCGGTAGACATGATATGCGACATATCAGACGAAGAGACCGGACTGTACGGTAGTGTTACTGATAGGCTTCATAGAGAATATGGACATGCTTGCTTGTTGATCTTCATATCGCTCAATACCCGGGTAGCCGTTACGTCCAGCTAGTACCGTTGACGGCTTGTAGGTGACTGATGTGATCATCACCTACTGCTGACGTATGGACGAGTCTTTAGAGTCCCACACAGAAGTTACCTGGTCCAAGCGAAACGAAGTAGGACATATGTGATATGTGTGTGGACCTGATTAAATACGTGTATGTGATACCGTATTGTAATCTGGCAGTTATCTGTTATCAGTTAGGTTATATGTGATATAACCAGATTATCGAATCAAGTGTTGATTTGATAATGTGATATACAGATAAATGATATTAGTCGGTCATATGTGATATAACCGGATTATTAAATCAAGTGTTGATTTAATAATGTGATATATATTATATTTGATATAATTATATCTTAACTAATATCATTATCTCACTAAATATTTTCTTATATGTATTAATATATATATATGATATATATATATATAAATATATATATGTGTAGCATGTCATGAATTCTATTATGTGAAAATAGAAATGAGGTGGAAATTGGAAGCATGGATGAAGGCATGGACTTTATTGTTTGTTTATTCATCTTGACTCACTATTCAAGCATGGTTGTAATTTTATATTGCTATTTTCCATGCTTGAATGAGTGGGGGTCAAGAGTTGCAATTCATTCACTTAATTCATTCAACACTTGGCCATTTTTTGATGGCTTGCTCTCATTTTCTCTCTTGCTCTCATCTTCTTCCTCTTCTTCATGCCACCATGGTTCAAACTTCAACCCTCACATGTGATGTGAATCATGAAGCTTGAACACATATTAATGAGCCACAAATCCCCTACTTCACCATCCTACTCTTGACTAGCGATCAAGTGTAGCGTGTTTTCTACGCTAAAGAGTTTAGTGTAGAGGTGGCTTGAGTTTGAGAGACTTCGCGTGGATCATTTTCGGCACGAAGGTTATCGGAGAAAGCTCGTCCAAACTCTCAAGTGGAGCCTACTGGAGTCGCATGACTACTATACGGAGCATGTGAAGTGAAGGACTCGATCTACGAGGGTATAGCCATCTTCACTTATAGTTTTACCTTGATATCAAACTTAAAACCCTAATCATCTAGTTAACGATCTTGTTTAGTGTAGATTAGCACCCCGTAAATTTTTAAATGGCAAGTTTGATGCTTGTAAAACCCAGTGGGTGGCTAGCGTACACCATCAAAGACTCCATATAAAATATGGAGTGGTAAGAAACCATATCTTAAATTCATTAAGATGCGGGGTTGTCCGACTTATGTTAAAAAACAAAATCCGGATAAACTAAAGGCACGATCGGTTCTTTATAAGTTTGTAGGATATCCTAAGAATTCGCTTGGATATATGTTTTACCACGCTGAAGAATAGAAGATGTTTGTGTCTCGCAACGCCATCTTTTTTGAAAGGGAATTTCTTGCAAAAGAAATTAGTAGGAGAACGGTAGAACTGAAAAAATTCCAAAAAGGACAAACTACAACTGAAGATTTGGTAGAGCCTGAGGATTCAATAATTCCGGACGACCCTCAGCCACTCCGCAGATCTAGTAGGATTTCTCATCCGTCTGAGAAATACTGCGGTTTTCTCATAGATGGGGATCGTGAGGATTGTATTTTGGAAGAAGATAATTCTGCTAGTTATAAATAGACCATTAACAGTAGGGACTCTGTAAAATGGCTTGAAACTATGAAATCCGAAATGGAGTCTATGTATACCAACAAAGTTTGGACTTTGGATGTTGCTCCTCCTGAGATAAAACCCGTTGGATGCAAGTAGAGCTTCAAAAAGAAGATTGGTGCATATGGACAGGTGGAAACCTATAAGGCTAGACATGTTGCAAAAGGTTTTCGTCAAAAGACCAGGAGTGGACTACGACGAAACATTTCTTCAGTACCTATACTGAAATCCATTTGGATCCTACTTGCCATTGCTGCCTACCACGACTACAATATCTGGCAGATGGACGTAAAACCGGCCCTTTCTAAATAGAAATTTAGAAGAGTGCGTTTATAAGGATCAGCCGGAGGGATTCGTAGACAGTAGGAGCAGAGGGAAGATGTGCAAGTTGCTTAAATCCATTTATGGATTAAAACAGGCGTCGCAGAGCTGGAACATCTGTTTTGATGAGACAGTCAAGGAATTTGACTTCATAAAAAACGAAGATGAACCATGTATTAACAAGAAAATTGTAGGGAGAACTGTTGTATTCCTCGTCCAATACGTGTATGGCATTCTCTTGATCGGAAATGACATTCCTATGCTGCAATCGGTCAAACTGTTCTTATCACAAAAGTTCTCCATGAAAGACCTGGGTGATGCCTCTTACATTTTGGAGATTAAGATCTATAGAGATAGATCTAAGAGATTGTTGGGACTTTCATAGTCCAGATACATAGAGACCATACTAAAGAAATTTAGTATGAAAGATTCCAAGCGTGGTAATATACCCGCGTTGTACGGAATCATCCTCTCCAAAGCGATGTCTCCTATGACTGATGAGGAGAGGATTCGTACGAGCACTATACCCTACGCTTTGGCGGTATGATCTATAATGTATGCAATACTGTGTACCAGACCAGATGTAGTATATGCGCTTAGCGTAGTGAGCCGATATCAATCGAACCTGGGTGAGAATCATTGGACGGTCTTGAAGAACATTCTCAAGTACCTGAGAAGGACTAAAAAGATGTTCTTGGTATATGGTAATGGAGACCTTAAGGTCGAGTCTTTTATCGACTCAAGCTTCCGGGGTGACAAGGATGGCAGCAGGTCTAACTCGGGTTTTGTATTTACCATCAATAGAGGGACGGTCTGTTGGAAAAGCTCCAAACAGGACACTGTCGCAGACTCGACGATGGAGGCTGAATACATTGCTGCAAACGATGCTGCAAAAGATGCGGTTTGGATGAAGTTCATTACTGAACTTAAGGTGGTTCCGTCCATTATTGATCCGATACTTTTGTATTGTGATAACAATGGAGCTATAGTTTTAGTGAAGGAACCACGGTCCCATCATAAATCCAGACACATCTTAAAGCTGTATCACCTGATCAGAAAGATCGAGATCCGGAGAGTAGATACGAAAGATAACACGGTGGATCCATTTACCAAGGCCCTCCCTCAAGCGCAGTTCAAGCGACTTTTTGAGATGTTGGGTATGTGGTGTAGGGTTACTAGACACTCTAATAAGGTTCTACAATGCATCAACCATGCCCGTTTCAAATTTTAGTCGTGCCGAATAACCCTAAACAAGATCGTTGCTAGAAAATTAGGATTTCATATGCTAGTAAACTACGTTTACAACTAAGTGAATACGAAATACAACCTTTGTAAATCGATCCTTCACTTCTTTATGTAACACCTTAGGATAAGGGTTAGTGTATAATTATAATTAAATAATGATTTTTAATAAAAAGTTTACCAAATTGTGTTTTAAATATTTTTCCTAATCTAATAATTATTTTTCCAAAATTTTCCTAGGCTTGCACACACATGTGCATGTAAACTAGGGTTTTTAAATGAAGTAAATACCATAATTATTAACCATGGTGGGTTAATTATAGGATTAAGTCCTTTGGGTTTAAATTAAGTTGATTAGTAAATTAAAAGTTGCTTTAATTTGAATTTAAGGTTAAGTATTGACTTGTGTGAGAGAGAGAGTGCATCATGGCTTTAGGCCATGCTTGCATTAAATGAGGTGTGAGAGAGAGGAGGGTTGACCTTTGGACTTGAGTGTTTCCTCTCATTTTCTTGCAATTCTCTCAAACACTCACAAACACACTCACACACACAACACTTACCTCAGCAGAACCCCCAGCAGCAGCACAACAGCAACAAGCACAGCAGCAGCACCAAGCACAGCAAGCATTGGCAGCATCAGCAAGCACTCAGCAGTAGCAGCAGCAAGCTTTGGCAGCAGCAGTGAGCTGCAGCAGCCACAGCAGCAAGTGCAGCCCCTCCCCTTCACTTCTCCACCTTCCTGCAACTCCTTAGGGTCGAGTGTGAGGTATACTTCCTATCTTATTCCCTAGTTAGCTTAGTTATTGTAGATTTGCATCGGTTAATGGATATTGGTGCGTTTTAGTGTGATATGGGATGTTTAGTAGGATCTTTGTGCTAAGGTGATGTGTTAGGGTTTCAGTAGCTTGTTAGTGAGTTAGTGAGGCCATTGTAACCTAGTTCAACCCCAGTTACGCTAAAATACCATCAGTTTCACAAATTGTTGCAAAATGTCGTATTTGTGCAGAGTAGTTTATGTGGGTGTTTTGATGTGTTTGGTCTTATTTAAATTGTGGGATTTCTTCCAGATAAGAATCTGGGAGTTGTTTTCCTTATGTTGGGGTGTGTGTTTAGTGCGACATGCATGCTTCTTTTGGTCTGGTGCGTGCTACGCATCGTAGCGCGTCGGGGTAGTTCGTGGTTCAGCACACACACATGTTTTGACGTATCGCGCACACGCGCGATTGGTTTGCGACACGGGTATCTAGTTGGACCGTAATGTCGCGTTTCTGTTATATTGGGCTTATGTGTGATATGTGTTATGTGATTCTAGGTTCGCAGGCCAGTGAGACGGACGCTGCGAAGAAGGGCAAGCAAGTGGTTGGATACACTTAGCGCGAGACACTGTGAGTAGATTTCACATCTACGGGGATATCGCCCGCATGGCGTTATGCGTCAGAGCTGATAGGACTTTATTATTATATGTTGCATGCACCCCATAGACTGTCATCGCATATTGCATTCCCTGCTGTGTTTATATACATATTGCTTAGAACTGATAGGACACCGCACTATTACTAACGGTTTATGTTGCACGGGCACTATTTGCATGCTACACACACACCGTTAGTAATTGCCATGCCACACTCACTGTAGAGCTGCCATGATTATATTGCTATAGTTCGCTTCATATGTGATTTGATATGACTTTCATGTATATTGGGAACCGCATGACATCTTTTAAAACCGGAAACGAAACTACCTTAAAAAGCGGTTTTTCCCCTTATACCCATACCATGGATTGATGTATATTGTACCTCGCGTTGGATTTACTATTGGTATTGGATTTTCATGTGATTTCTGTTTTGAGGACCGTGGAATTATTTAAGACAAAATGCACTATTTTGAAAAACCCGGTACCTCGTGATATGATATTTTGGTGTGTCCACCACGCGTTTTCTCGGTGCTGAGACGTGTGCTTGAAACCCGATTCGAGGAGTGGATGTTCCGTTTACGGGTTCGTGGTGGGCCCGGTATGGTTCCCCTCGGCGAGATGATCGATGGGATTTGCCGATTGAGCCTGGAGGCGGGCGAGTACCTACCGGTGATTGGTTGGACCTGGCAGTTGTCCGGAGGATACTGACCAGAGTCGAGTGATGGATGCGGGATGACCCGTGCTGCCGGGGCCGAGGGCCGATACCGCAGACGGACCCCGTGGGCTGATCCGGACTGACGGAGCCCGATATACGAGGATTTGCGTGTCGATGCTGGACACGAGTATTTTATGATGTTTTGGGTGCCGATGTTGGGCACTCGTGATTTATCCGAGATGTACAGGATTTGAGGGCCGATGGGTGTGCCGGCGCCTGAGTGTATTTGGGATTTGAGTGCAGCCTGAGGCACCGATTATGGTTTTCCATGTTGACATAGTCCATGTAGATGTTATTATCCCATACTCAGCATTGACTACTATATATCTCATCCTGTAGCATTTACCTGTTAGAGTATTTGCATTACTATTGCATCCTCTATCTGACATGCATTGATATCATCTGCTGGCATTAGTAGAGCCACGCTATATGTGCATGCTTGCGATCACCTTTATATGTTATCTCTATTCACGAGTTGGCAACTCACCCCCGTTGTGCCACAGTGTTTGCAGGTTGCCCTGGGGAGTAGTCACGGCTGGCTGTTTTCGCATCTTTTGGCACAGATACCCTTTTTGAGCAGAGATAGCTTCTTGCTGATAGGTGGATTTTGTACGGTATCTGTTATCTTTCAGTTGTATATTGATGTATCTAGTATTCTCCATCTACTTTCTGTATTGACTTAGAGACAGTTGAGAGGACGATATGTATCATTTTATGTTCTGGTGTCGAGCTCGCATGTGAGCCGGCTTTACTTTTGCAGTCTCATCTTTTATGATATTGTCCTTGCTTTACTGTGTATTCTTCGCTACGGCGTCGTATATCTTATTTTGATGCTTCATTCATTTTACTCGTCATTTCTGTTACACCTTGTTTCTATCTGACTGGCGGGGCAAATGTTTTTAAAAGGAAATGTTACCAAAATTATAAAACTTATAACTTTTGAACTTAAAAGGGATTTCTACTAAATAAATGGAAGTTTTTCAGACATGTGCGATTGTTTTTACAAAATGTTTTAAATCACTCTATATTTATTGGTTTTGATTTCTGGGTTCGGTTTACTTAGCCGCGTTACGCCTGTAGATGTTGCGTGGTTAAGTGCCGGTCACGAGTCGAATTCTCGGGTCGTGACACTTTAGCTCCTTGTTGAACTCTCTTCATTGCGATCGTGGTTCTACCGGACCCTTGCATGGCTTCACGAGGCAAAAGGCGCGTCCTTGCTTGAAGTCTTCGAGGCCGAAGATGATCTACGTCGAGGGGATGCCAACTCAAGCTTCTACTTCACTAACTTGAGAATTAGTGAAGCAAACACCCTAAACTAAAGTGCTAGTCTAGTAGAGGATGGAGAAATAGGAAGTGGGTTCTTTTTAGAATTTTATTTCTCACAATCTTTCTCACTTTGGATCAAACCCTAGCTTGCTTTTTTTTAACAAAGAAGAAGATGAACAAAGGAAAGAGATGAGGATAATGATCAAGTGAGAAGGCTAACCATGGTGAGTGAGTATCATATACTAACTCATGTAGAGACATAACCATGGCTAATACTTATGGTTGGGTTAAGAAATATCCATAGTAAAAACAAATTTAGTGGAATTAATCAATACTTCCACAAGCTTCCACAAGCTTCAAGCATTTAGCTAATCCTCCACTAATTTTGTAATTACTTTGAATATTAAAAACCCAACATAATATGTAGCATGGTATAAGTCTCATACACCCAAGTCATGTGTATCATCAACCATGATACAAAAAGAAAACACAATTTTAATATATATCATATATACATTAAAGTTGTGCTCATGTGAGAAAAACCCTAAAGTGAACAAGTGTTAGTTAATGTAAACTAGTATATCAAATATACAATTATACAATAAATTATTAAATCAACACTTGACTTAATAATCCGGTCATATCACATATAACCGACTAACATTCAATGTATCGACTTATCGAATCAACACTTGATTCGATAACCCGGCTATATCATATATAACCGACCGATTCAAAAAGTCACGAGAATAGAATATGGTATCACATACTCGCATTATTCTCGATCCCGCACATATCACATACGTGCTCCTATTTCGTTTTGCCTGAGCCAGTAAAACCTCTATGTAGGACTCTAAAGACTCGTCAATACGCCGGCAGTAAGTGATATGATCACATCAAGAACCCACAAGCTGTCAGCGGTACTAGTTGGACGTAACGGCTACCCGGGTATTGAGCGATCAGAAGATCAGCAAGCAAGCCCGCTCCAACTCCTGTAAAAGCCTGCCGGTAACACTTCCCGTACAGTCCGGTCTCCTCGTCTGATATGTCGCATATCAAGTCTAAGGGTGGTAAACGTCAGACCCCAATAACCGATAAGTCGTGCCGATATAAGGCTCATAAAGGGTCGAGAAACTACTGGTAACACTTACCAGTAAATCTCTAAATCAGCCCTGGCAAGGGACTTCCCTGTTACGGCTAATCGAGCACAGCGCAACATCAACCCCCAATACCGGGAGAGATGAAATCCCTCATATCGCTCATTGCCTCCATGTGACTCGGGACTGTACCCAAAAACCACCGTTTTGCACGCCCTCATGGACGTGGTAAGGTGGAAATCAAAGCACTGTGGGAATCACAAAAGACTCTATGACGATCTCGGATCTACAGACTAACCTGCACAAATGTCACCAGAGAACTGCCATCTGACGTGAGGTATAATACCATCTGGGAGTTCTCGGCGAGTCTGTCCAGTATACCCAGTCTCCACTGAGCAACCGTATACCATCTCTGATGTCAAACACCAATGGATATGGGATCATCCATCGCCCATCTCATGGGTCGAGAAGCGTATACGCTAGTCTACTCTGGTATATCGATGCCCCGTCTCGATACACCCACGACTAGAGACCTTGAAGGATGTACTTATGGACTACCATGTCCCCACTAGTATGATCCACATCATAGTCCAGGTAGTCAAGTACACATCCTAAGGGCTTTACCAACATGTAACTATAAAACAGTATAAAGAGACAAGTATACATGTTAAGATAAAGATCAACCAGATAGCATACTATCATATCGAGCAAGAAAGTCCTCTCTATATATGTCCAAGCATCCAATATAATATACATCAACTTTACAATACTGGCCTCTAGGGCATACATACAACTAACATGTGGTACGCCAACAACTGGCCTTAATGCAGACGTTAGGTATTCGGTATGCCAATTACAGGCCTCACTGCAAGTGGGAGATTGTTGGATATGTATGCCCTTGAGGCATGTATTGTATAGGATACTAGGGATATGTATGTACAAGACAATCTTACTCGGTTGTATATAGTATATTATTTGAGTTGTCTTTATTCTGATGTGTATTTCTTTCTATTGATACTTTATGTTGCTTGCACATATTGATAAAGACTCGATACAGTAGTATACTATTATGGTTATCTTAACATGTACATATATTATACCCGATATAACATATGGCGGTTACATGTTGATAAAACCCGTAAGATTTTGCTTGACTACCAGCGTTATGATGGCGATCATACTTATGAGAGCTGGTAGTCCATAAGCACATCCTTAAAG
The DNA here is from genome assembly GCA_030015575.1 of Agapanthus africanus. Lineage (NCBI taxonomy): Eukaryota > Viridiplantae > Streptophyta > Magnoliopsida > Asparagales > Amaryllidaceae > Agapanthus > Agapanthus africanus. Next base: position 248,370,133 of record JASDDO010000004.1, on the reverse strand, counting down.
GTTCCAAGCCGCAAGAGTATCGAGATCGAGCATTGATACTCCAGAATAGACTTGTGTATACGTTTCTAGATCCCAACGAAGAGCGATGGTTGGTCCTACAACCACTGGTGTGATCACTTAAGATTATATACAGATGCTCACTGGGATGAGTATACTGGACGGACTCGCCGAGAATCTTTAGATGGTATTATACCTATCGTCAGATAGCGGTTCTCAGATGACATGAGTATAGGTTGTCTTAGGACATGATGTCATCATTTGTCTCGTGTGGGTTCCCATTGTATTTTGATCACTACCCTACCACGACTTAACTAAGTCGTGCAAACATGTTCTGGTTGGGTACAGTCCCGAGCCACATGGAGGCAGTGAGTGATTGTCAAGGATTCGTCTCTCCCGGTATTAGGAGTTGATATCGCACTGTTTCCGGCTGGCAAGAACCATAAGACCTTGGCCAAGGCAGTTGAGAACTGCTGATGGTTAGATCAGTAGTTTCTCGAAATGGTCCTGAGCCAAATCGACACAACTTATCGGGTAAGTAGGGGTCTGACATCTACCATCCCTAGACCCGGTATGCGATACTCTTAGACGAAAGACCGGACTATACGGAGATTGTCACGAATAGGCTCACTAGGCGAATGAGCTTACTCATTGGCCTTCTTTTTGACAGGTACCTGGATAGCCGTTACGTACAGCTAGTGCCGCTGACGTGCTTGTGGTTAAATCCACTGCCAGCGTATTGTCGAGTCTTTAGAGTTCCACACAGAAGGTTTCTTTGATTCAGGCGAAACGATGTGGTGGCCGTATGTTTACACGTGTAGGATTCGATCGAATGATAATGCTAGCCGGCTTAGGACTAAGCCGAATTATTAAATCAAGTATTGATTTAATAATTTACGTGCACATATTTCGATATGTATATTCTAGTGTTGTCCAGATTTTCAATCGGACGGTTAGAAATACTGGCGGACTTAGAATTAAGCCGGTTCATTAAATCGGATGTTTGATTTAATGCTAGTATTATTTTAGTGGTATTATTCTATCTCTTGGGTACTCATATTTTGGTATGAATATGGATATGTATATACAGTAGAAAGTATTTTGTATAGAAGATGACACCCCCTCTTGTAGTTTTCTATTTTTTGAAAATAGATAATGAGGTGGAGGAATGGAGATATTTAAAGCATGGGATGAAGCATGGCTAATTCTTTTTGTTTGTTCATTTGCTTTTACTCTTTAAACGTGGTTGCATTTTTCTATGGAAAAATAATGCATGCTTGAATTTGTAAGAAGTCTTGGCCATTCTTCACTTGCTCCTTACACACTTGTTCTTCTCTCTCATTTTTGACAGCTCTCTCATTCTATTTTCTCTTGAGTTCATCTTCAACTCAAAACCCTATCATTCTCATGTGTTACGAAACAAGGGTTTTGAGATAGAAAATTACCACTAAAATCACTACATCTCCTTAGTAATCTAGACTAGCAAACTAGGTCACTAAGTTGCTTCATTTGTGAAGCCAAGCTTGAATCAAGAACTCTCAAATGGATCATCTGGGATCAAGAAGGCAATCTAGTAAGGTCGATCAAGATCACGTAAGGAGCTTAAGAAGAGGAGTAAAGACCCGAAGGACACGAGTCTCTAGGTATAACTCATCATCACAAGTAGATAAATCTTTTTAGATAGCTAGTTTCGGTTTATGGTTAGATTCTAGGATGTGTTTTTTAGCGCCAGATTTTTAAAAGTTAAGGTTTTTCGTTCCGCAACGGCCGCGGTAGACGGCCAGGGCGCTAGGAAACCCAACTATGAGTGCTGTTGGTTTTTGCATCGTGGCTTGCAACTATGAGGAGTGCTGGGGACTGGTTTTGTTATTTCTGCCTCTAATATATGCTAGAAAAAGGTTGGGTCTTGCTTAATTCCATCATAATTGATGTATTTTTTTACACCGTCGGATTATAATCTAGAAAAATGTTAGATCTAAGATACCATTGGATTATAATCTGGAAAAAGGTTGGGTCTGATTAAAATTTGACACCATTGGTATATATTCTTGACATGTTTGATGAATACAATATCCTCCAGCTATGCTCCTTGATATGTAGTTTTGTTGCTTTGAACTTACTATGCACATTGGGTCTTTGTAAAAAAATGATAAGGAGACAACAAAAAATTGATAGCTTCTCTCACACCTTTGATCTGTTTACCCCCCTTGCTACAGGATTATATGACTCTTATTTCTCTTTAATTTAGCTTGCATCTGGATATACTGCTACTGTTATTTTCATGCATCAGGTGAGCCAAAGCTGGGTTGGAGATGAGATGGCTTTCATACAAGAAAAGGATTGTAAAGGTTGGTCCAGAAAGGATGCCCTACATACTATCATAATTCTGTCTTGATCTTCTTCCTTCTCCCCTCTTTTCTTTCTCTTTTTCTTTTTTGCTGGTGTAAACCTTCTTGGTGTTAAGAAGGTAGTTAGCAGTGTTTTTCTTTTGTTTTTGTTTCTATGATTGTAAAGACTTTATAGTTTTTAATAGATATATGGGACGGGCTGTTTGCCCTGTTCTTAATGTAAAAAAAGTGACTTTCAAACAAACAGGAGACAAAAGAAAGTCTTCCATTATGCAAATTGATGAATCGATACCTATTACGCAAAGATTCAACAGAATATGCCATTTGTTTTTATTGCCTAAGAATTAAGTTTCTTCTGCAATAGAGATATCCGCTTTGAAAATTATATAGAAATACAGAATGATGTAGTCAAAATAACAACCCAAGAGCACTCCAAGTTTCCAATACACCCTTAAGGACAAACCACGAAATAAAATTGCCACTGAAATTAATTCTAAAACAAGCCCACAACTGAATAATGTTTTAATAATAATTCAAGCCCACATAATTCAATTTTTTAAATTTGTTACCAAAGGACTTCAAACAAACAAATCAATCTTCAACATCGATTGTTAAGCTAGTGAAAACTTCGATGAAATTGACAAGAAAAAAGAAAGCTTACTCGTTTCCATTGGGGATTGATTCATCATCAGGCATGTTGGAGAGCTCTTGGGCCGATCGAAGAGCCTTGATCCTTTCGCGGCGAGCATTGGCAGTCTGCTCTATTGATTCCTCTTCAATGGTCATCGTTTTGCTTTAATCGACAAAGGATTGAAACCCTACAGTGAGGAGAAGGTACCAACAGAGAGGTAGGAACGAATTCATCTCAAAACAAATGAAAGCACAAGTGTAGAGGGGTGTATGCGTTATACATTCTTAACTTGTCCACATTGGACAAATCTATCAGTTATAGTGCAACTAGTCTTCTCGTCGCATAAAATACGAGATATGTGTCAAAAACGGAGGGTTAACGTTCGATATTGACAGGCCTCGGGTAGTTTTATGTCACGAAGAAAACTATATGCATATGGCTGATAGATGGCGTCAAAGGCGTGTTTTTAGTCTGTTAATTTATTTATTTTAAATTTTTTCGATTTTATGTGAGATTCTCGACAATAGTGTCGAATTTTCACACTTAGCGTTTTCATTTTAAATCTATTGTTTTCGTTTCAATGTTAGGGTTTTGGTTCCAAATTGTGGTTTTGGTTTCACATCAAACTTAAGATTAAAGATTTCCGTTTCAAGCTTAGGGTATCTTGTTTCAAAACAAGCTTTGGGTTTAATGCCTTAATATAGAAACCATTTAAACAAAGAGCAACTTGAAAACAAAAGAGGCACTCAAAGAAGAAGACTTACGTGCAAATTAAAAAACATCTTATCTAACAAAAAGTTTACAATCTTCATATAGTTCCCCCATTATATGCGTAAAGGTTAAATGAAAATTATTTTACAATGAATCAAATTGTTGGTTATATGTTTTCTTATCAAACGGAGTTCATGAAGAGCATGAGAAAGTTTCATGATTGGATGTCAATTTGAAGTCAACTTCTATCATCATTGATGTTAAATTAGTAGAAGTAGTGACATATCACATTCCCTCATGAACTAATCTCTTTCATATGATTGTTCATCAACAAACATAAAGATGGTAACTTTCCTATTAAAACCTATCAAATTATTCGACACACTGTCACCACCTAAACCAAAATCACACAAACAATCTAAGGAAATAGTTAAATCTATTCATGTCCCCATCATTACTTGCAAAATAGAAGAAATGGCATCCATAGGTCATTTGTTAAGAAATGAACAAATAATTTATGTTAAGTTTCGTTGTTCTTACATAACTTTCAACTTCTATTTCAAAAAAAAAGGTCTCAACTTTCTGAATAAAGATCTCTCTTTCTCTCTCCCCCTCTCCCCCTCTCCCCTCTCCCCTCTCCCCTCTCCACCCCAACCTCTTCACCTCCCCTTGCCTCCCCTTCCTCCTCCTTACCCAACCATTTTTCTCTCTTTAAAAACTAAAACCAACCAACAATCTCCCTAGAAATCAATAGCAATGCAACAACATCAACAATTTCCACCACAATCCACCCCTTCATCAACAATTCTCACCACAATCCCCTCGCCACAACATCAACCAAACAAATAACCACACCAACCATTAACAATCCTAACCACAATTCTCACCACAATATCATCAACCAAACAAATGACCACACCCACAATTAACAATCCTAACCACATCCACCGCTTCATCATCAACCAAACAAATAACCACACTCACCCTCACCGCATAAGCATATTCCTCACGAATTTCATCCATTTCTCTTTCCAAGAACGCTCCAATTTACCCTAAACCTAAAAATTCCATCTTTTTCCATTGATAACTACTCAAACGACACAACATTAAAAAGAAACCGACACAAAAAAACACAAAACGATCTGCATTATAATAAAAAGATCGGAAAAAAAGAGAAGAGGTAAAATTTTACCTGCAGTCGTCCAAGAACAAGAGAAGAGCCCCAAACCTTTCTCAAATCCTGAAAAGAAGAAAGTTTAGTGATGAGAGAAAGGCGGAATGATTCTCTCTTTATTTAAGAAACTCTGCATTATGATGATGTTTGCTTTTTGTTATGGCTTTTTGCCATTTTCCTTTTTAGTAGGCATTGTTCCATCATATTGTTAATTATATGACAATGATGTGCCTTAGATAGAGAACAAAAGGTATTTAATGTTCAATAGTTGATTTTATACGATTAGTTTTTCATGGTTCTCATTTATACAGTTCCTATCACTTATAAATAGTACCCGGTTAATCACAAGATTATCATATTGATTATGAGCGATCAAATTACGTTTTGTACCATTTCCCCTTAAGGACAATGCGAAGAAATGGCTGTATAGCATCCGTACTAACCCATTTTCGACTTGGGATGAATTTGTTAAAATGATTCTCAAAAAGTTTTTAATGATGGCTCCTATTCTTAGCTAACTGTAAACAACTACACCTGAAGGTCCTGAACTCAAATTCATAACATAGTAGGTATGCATTCAAATAAGCCTTAACAAGTCTCCATTTCTCATTATGTTTTCTATTTATTCATAGCTGCATTCAAATGAACTCATGTTATGATCCATGGACACTAAAGTTTAAATTTTCAATTTATATAAGACATTTTTGACTTTTAAGTCAGCATTTTAAAAGCGAAAGGAAACTTCAAGGTGACGAAACTTGCCTATCGCCTGAGGCGACATGCGCTAAAAAATCGACAGTCTAAGTGAAGTGAGACGAAAAATATTTAGACCATCTGCATAACTTTACTTAGTTGGTTTTAGGATTAGAAAAAGAATGTGAAAGAAAAGAACGCTAGACTTTTCAATTTGGAATTGAAAACCTAGCCTTTTTTGGTCATTTTTGGTTTAATTCTGTTATCATAAAAAGACTTGTATATGATTAAGGAGCATGCAGGTATATATAAACAAAAATAAGATTGAAATAACATGAAATTTATTTTATTTTTATTTTTTAAATAAAATCATTTAGATGCCCGCATCAAAGTCTAGCCTTAGACACTGAGGCGATGGCCTGGGCACTTGAGATGATGGCAACTCAGATCATCTTGCCCGGGTGCCTGAGACGCCGAGGCGCTCTGCCTTTAAAACACTGCTTTAAGTTGAAGAAATTGAAATTTTCCATTTTTACAAAAACTCACTCGCGGATGAGGAGGCGGCGCCGGCGTACTAGAGCTTGAGAGGAGGAAGGTACTCGAGCTTGAGAGGAGTAGGAGGTGGCGGGGTCGTTGGGGAGGAGGAGGTGGCGGTTGGGGCTTGGAGTTGGAGAGAGGAAGGCGGTGGAGGGGTCTTCGGGGTCGTTGGAGGAGGCGTGGGAGAGAGAGAGGAGCGCGGAGATGGTGGCGGCGTGGCGGAGATGGAGATCGAGAGGAGACGATGGCGGCGGCGCGGGCACTGAAGCAGAGAGGTGAGTAGGGTTAGGGCTTGGAGTTTTTGTTAAATCGGGAGGAAAAGAAAGGGTTTTAATATTTAGGCTAAATTCACGAATGTCTCTGTTAACTTCAAGGTATTTAGATACCATGAAGTTTAATAATGAGATAAAAATATCATGACAGTTTTTTTTACATAACTAGCATCACACCTTAACTCTTGTGCCTTAATGAATCGTTGTATCCTCAAAATTTTAAGGGTTGACTGAGAACATGAGGGTAAAATGAGGAAAACAAGTCAAATATTGATGACGTGGCAGTTAAATATAACGTTTGCAGACGGAAGAAAAGTTGATGGTATTTAGTTGCAATCGGGAGTGATAGTTCATGGTACTTGTTTGTAATTAAATTAGTTCATGGTATCAATTGCAAAAAACATGAAAATTGATGGACACGTTTATGCAATTTAGCTTAATATTTATGCGCCTTTTATTTTAAAAAAAATCATTAAAGCTATTTCGTCGACACATTGCGACGAAATAGGTGGTGGTCAACCAAAAATGGTTGATCGCACCCATGGATCTATTTTGTCGCATCGGATACTTATTCCCTTGCAACAGTTGCAACGAAATAGACTATCCGATGAAATAACCCCTATATTCTTGTAGTGCGTCTTCTTTCTTTCTTCCAAAAATCTAAATAAAACCATTCCGAAACCGAAAATAAAACAAAAGATATTGCCTTTTCTCATCAAAAGAAGGTTATGATTTTACATAAGCGATATAGTGAACATCCACCTTAATCATGGTTTGATCGGGTCAGGTAAACTAGACAACGGTATATACATATTAAATCAACACCAAGTTTTCAATGTCCAGAACACACTTAAAAGAATGTCTCCATAATTAAATCAGACTTTCTTATGGCATTGTAGACTAGCTCACATCAATAAAACACGGTTGACGAAATTACATAAAGAGGGATATTTGGATCCTTTTAAATACCTGTCTTATACAACTTGTCAATCATGTCTCAAAAGAAAGATGACAAAAACTCCGTTCACTGGACACGGAGTAAGAGCAAGCGAGCTCTTGGGACTCATACACAGCGACGTGTGTGGTCCAATGTCTACACATGCAAGAAGTGGTTATTCCTACTTCATTACTTTTACGGATGATTTCTCAAGGTATGGACATGTATTCTTGATGAAATATAAATCCGAGGCCTTTGAAAAATTCCAGGAATACAAGAATGAAGTGGAGAAACAAACAGGTAAAAGTATCAAGACATTTCGATCTGATCGTGGCGGTGAATACTTAAGTGCCGAGTCCTGAATTATTTAAAAGAGAATGAAATTCTCTCTCAGCTTACTCCTCCATATACACCTCAACACAACGGTGTATCGGAAAGACGGAACCGCCCCTTATCCGATATGGTACATTCCATGATGAGTAACGCTGAGTTACCGCGATTCTTCTGGGGTTATGCACTGGAATCTACTGCATATCTTTTGAACAAGGTTCCTACCAAGACTATGCCTACCACACCATATGAAATGTGGAGTGGGAAGAAACCCTATCTTAAGTATCTAAAGATATGGGGATGTCCAGCTTTTGTCAAAAAGCAGCATGCGGACAAGCTCGATTTAATTCTGGAGACTTTTTTTTAAGTGTGGTCTGGACATTGAAAAATTGGTGTTGATTTAATACGTATATACCGTTATCTAGTGTACCAGACCCAATCAAACCATGATTAAGATGGATGTTCACTACATCGCTTATGTAAAATCACAACCTTCTTTAGATAGTAAAGATACAGAGATGATATTACATGTCAAACTAGGTACACACAAACAGTTACGTAAAATCAAAATGTGCCCACTTGTCAATCCTAGATGATATTCCCTTATGGACACAGTATCCACGTTCGCTCCGTTAGCATCCCTGAGGTGTAGGGTTACTAGGCACACTAAGGAGGCTCTACAAGGCATCGACCATGCCGGATTAAAAAATTTAGGTGCCTAACAACCCGAAGCAAGATCGTTAACTAGATATTAGGCGAATCAAAAGCAAGTAAATCACATTTACACTAAAGGAAAGGGACTAAAACCTTTGTAGATCCGGTCCTCCACTTCCATAGCTCCGTGACGACGTCCCTTCGCTGTGATCAACCAACTCCCGGACTCTCGGACGGCTCCATGAGGAAATTGCAACGGGATCGCATGAAGTCTTCGGTGTCGAAGATGATCTACGTCGAGGGAATACGGACTCAAGCTTCTACCTCACTAACCATAGAATTAGTGAAGCAAACACCCTAAACCAAAGTGCTAATCTAGTAGAGGATGGTGAGATAGGAAGTGGGTACTCTTTAGATTTTGATTTCTCACTTGGATTCATCGCTTGATATTTTCTAGCAAGCTATATCTTTTTCTTCAAGAAGAAGAAGAAGAAGAAAAGAAAAGAATGAAAGAATAATCCCATAATAGAAAATCAAGTGAAGACTTATCATAATGCAACCATCGGTGAGGTTAACTCATGTAGAGAATGAACTAGGGTTTAGGTTGATGGTTAGGTTAAGGATAAAACAAAATGGCAAGACTTTTTCAAAGATGCTAGCATGCTTCATGAAGCTTCTAGCAATGAAACAAAAAAGCCACCATTTAATTTTTCCAAAATTAAATAAATAAATAAATAAATAAAACCTTAACCATTAACCTAAACTATGGTTTAAAGCATACACACCCAAGTTTGCATGTATCATCAAACATGATACAATCTTGTGCACAAAAATATATCACATATACAACTTGTGCACAACAAGTGAGAAAATCAATCTTAAGTGAACCAATACTAGTTAATGTAAAGTAATATATCAAATATATAATTATACATTAAATCATTAAATCAACACTTGATTTAACGATCCTGTCATATCGCATATAACCGACTAATATCAATGTATCGACTTATCGAATCAATCCTTGATTCGATAACTAGGTTATATCGCATACAACCAATCGATACATTCATCGCGAGAATTGAATACGGTATCACATACTCGCATCATTCTCGGTCCCGCACATATCACATATGCGCTCCTATCTCGTTTTGCCTGAGCCAGTACAACCTCTATGTAGGACTCTAAAGACTCGTCAATACGCCGGCAGTAGGTGATGATCATATCAAACACCCACAAGCCGTCAGCGGTACTAGCTGGACGTAACGGCTACCCGGGTATTGAGCGATCAGAAGATCAGCAAGCAAGCTCGCTCCAACTCCTGCAAAAAGCCTGACAGTGACACTACCGTACAGTCCGGTCTCCTCGTCTGATATGTCGCATATCAAGTCTAGGGGTGGTAAACGTCAGACCCCAATAACCGATAAGTCGTACAGATATGAGGCGCATAACAGGTCGAGAAACTACGGGTAACACTTACCAGTAAATCTCTAAACCAGCCCTGGCCAGGGACTTCTCTGTTATGGCCAATCGAGCACAGCGCAACATCAACCCCCAATACCGGGAGAGACGAAACCCCTCCTATCGCTCATTGCCTCCATGTGACTCGGGACTGTACCCAAAAACTACCGTTTTGCACGCCCTCTTGGACGTGGTAAGGTGGAAATCAAAGCACAGTGGGAATCACACAAGACTCTATGACGATCTCGGGTCTGTAAGTCTACGGTAGCGCCCCGGCCGTCTACAGACGCCAAATGCGGAACAAAAACTTTTTAACTGGCGCTATCGTATACTTTAACCCGGATCTACCATTATTGCTAAACTAACAAACTGTAAAGAGAGTAGAAAGGTTATACCGAACGATCCTAGTCCTTCGTTCTTTAACCATCATCCCACGCTCCGTTGCGGCTGCTCCGATCTTGTCGATCTCCGATCTCTTCGTCCAGGTGGCACCACGTCAACGATTCTTTAAACGGGCTCCCGCCTCTGACTCAAGGCAACTCGGTCGTCAAGTTTGCTAAAAGAGACGACCAAGATTGATGTAGAGAATGAGTAGAAGACTTTGTCTCGTTCCGTCCAAAGCTATGGACGAACGGTTAATGAAGTTGCCAATTGATTCGGGTGATGGAATGAAATGAGCAATGATATTTCCATACACCCAAAAACTATCATAATCTTTTCATCAAATGAATCAAGCTTGTGAATAAGAGAGAGGAGGGGGCCGGCCATCATATATAGGTGGGGGGGATGAGTGTAGGAGAGGGGAGGTAACCATAAGGATAAATATCTAGTGTGAACACAAATAAATATCTAGTGTGAACACAATAAATGCACCATGAGTCACAAAACACCTCACCACTTCTAGAACCTTCTAGAAGCATCCACACTCTTCCAAAGAAAAGATAAATTCGTCTTTAACCGAATGTTAAAAGACGGCTGATAGAAAACTGGAAACTGGCAACTTCCAAAAGTGACCCCGAAACGAATTTCAGGATAACTCCGTAACTGTATAAATATACCCGCATTTGTATTACGACCGAATACAAATGCAACTGAGACAAAGATATTATATCTACTCAATATAATACTCGATCCGGCTTAAACCAAAGCCGACCAGTATCATCTGCCCGAAATCTGACAAGTGCGTAAACGCACGTGCATTTTCCGAACCCTGCCATAAAACCATACGGCCTCTACAACGTTTCGCCCGAACTTGGGAAACTGTCTGTGGGGAACTCTAATGACTCGTCAGTACCCTGGCAGTGGGTTTAACCACAAACCGTCAGCGGCACTAGCTATGCGTAACGGCTGCCCATGGACTGACCTCAAGGGAGGCCGATGAGCGAACTCATCCGGAAACCCTACTGAGCCTAACAGTGACAATGTATATACAGTCCGGTCCGTTCGTCTATGAGTATCGCATATCTGCCTAGGGGGCTAGTAACGTCAGACCCCCAATAGCAGTATAAGTCGTGTCGGAGTGTAGCCCAATAACACCCTGAGATACCACTGGAGTACCTACCAGTAAATCTCCTGCCACGGCCGTGGGCTTTGTGTAATGGCTCTCCTAGACACATCACGATCTCACCCCCAATACCGGGAGAGACGAATCCCCTGCCGATCCGCTCACGTGCCTCCATGTGGCTCGGGACTGTACCAAAAAACTACCTGTTTGCACGACTCCTTTGAGCCGTGATAGGGTAGAAATCAAAGCACAGTGGGAACTCACACGAGACAAATGACGACCTCAGGTCGATGAACTAACCTGTACACATGTCACCAGGGAACTGCTATCTGACGATAGGTATAGTACTAACTAGCAGATTCCCGGCGAGTCCTGTCCGGTGTACTCATAACCCAATGAGCACCTGTATACATCTTAGGTGATCCAACTGACACCAGTGGCTTGTGAGACCGGCCACCGCCCTTCGTCGGGGTCTCGACTGTATACACTAGTCTACTCCGGAGTATCGATGCCCTGTCTCGAAACTCCCACGACTAGGGACCACAATTAAGGATATGCGTATAAATCACCCAACTCTCACGTATATGATCGCCATCATACTGTTGGTAGTAAAGCAAGATCCTAAGGGCCCTATCAAAGTGTAACAGTGATCAGTCACCTGAACCAGTACACAACTGATAAAGACAAACCAGATAGCATACTATCATCTCGAGTAAGACTATCCTACCGGTATAGGTCCTCCGCAATCATTGCAATCACGTACCTGCGATCCAATAATTGACTCTGAGGGCACTATCTCCAACAATCTCCCACTTGCACTTAAGGCTAGTTATTGCGATGTCGACTACTCACAGCCCGTGTGAAACCGAACATCCAACTCCTCTACTAATCAGTTTCACAAATCCCGTTTGTAAAACTATTGTGTTCGAGAAATAGCCTCAGTGAGTGGATCCGCCTAGATGTTTCTTTCTATATCTCTCTTAATCTCAAGTTCGCGGAGAAAGCCATCTCCCGAATCGAGTAATATCTGTCTTAGAATATGTCTGGATATCTGATGGGACCTAGTTCATAAATGAACTCCAAATCCAAACTTCTTAGACTGTATCGATCACTGAACCTAATCAGTATCCTGCACCAAGCCTCCCACAGTATCCTCTTGGACCACCTGTCCATAATACTGTCCCTCGTCAGAGGAAAAACTATAACTCTGACAATCACTCTGTCAACTATGTCACCTTTGAAGCCTGGAATGATAATCGTCTCCCGAAGGAGGCTGCCGTCATCAAATTCGTAGAACATGTACTTATGTTTCTCCAGGATTGGATTAATACAAACTTATTGCATCTAGTGCAAAAACAACATCTAGTGTGGTACTTGACATCTCATGATTGACTCAATTGCCTAAGCAAGTGATCTGCCAATCATGCACATCCCTCTCCCCTTTAGTCTGTAAGACACCTTTAGAGAGGGTGACTCCATCACCTGCAGGTACACCACCATGCCAGGAGTCATCTATTCTAAAAACCATTAGAATACTGTCAAAGTACCCACATTGGGAAACTACCCAAATTCAGATCTAAAACCATAGATCTAGAAACCAGAATGTCAAATATTATATCCATATCCTGTCTGGAGAAACAACTGTGTGACGACCACAGTACAACCGATCATAGTATAGGAATTTTACTTCCTACTCTGTGTGTGTCATCCAAATACCATGACATCACACTCTACTACCTTCTTAACAGATCCATCCCCTATTCTGATTGAAGTCAAACCCATGACTGTCACATCAAAAATAGATGATCTATCTCCGCTATAACTGCTCAAGTCTATAAATAGACATAAGCATCTTGCCCACTATGCTTCCGCTGCTCCCACTGACTACGACAACCCTCCTACCGGGTCTCATAGCCTGGAACAACAGTAGTGTCAAGTCTGGGTAAACAAGAATCTCCCTGTCACCGTCCTTGAGGATACCGGAGTACCTCTCGGGTGTTTGAGGTTACCCACCATATCAGCGGAGTGGCTAATGGAATGTCAAACCTGATTGAATATATAGGTCCTATTAAATTTTCCGTAATCGTTCGCGGTTCTGGAATCACTTCCAGTTCTACCATACTCCCACTACTGTTTTCTGAAAAAGATCCATTTTACTAAAACTGTGGCGAGTCAAGAACAATATCACTATTGATCTTCCAAATGGTAGAAAATCAACCCTCGTCATAGCCAGGGTCAACCCACAAACAGCCATTACAGAAACGTGCCCTGAGTTATCCAGAGTCTGGTTTTAAGCATAAGCTGGACAACTCCCCGTACCTTAACATCTTTTAAGGTATGAACCATTCTATATCCAATATAGAAACTTTGGCTCTTATTTAATTGGAACCAGATTCAAATCATGCAGCTGTCTCCTGTGCATATCAACTTAATGGAAAGAGGCTAATCAGCATTACTCAACTTAGGAATCCATCCAATTATGAGCAACCTGAAAGAGAAACAAGTTTCTCAAAATCATTACTATCATCTGAATACCAATCACAAGAATCTACATCTTCGATCTCTTTGAAGAATCCCGATACTTGTGACACCTGGTTCTCTACTTTATTCTTATACCCACAACTTCTCAAAACTTAGACCTCGTATTTCTACGAAACACTTGTCTAAATACTAGAGAATTCATAAGTAAACAAAACATAGTACGAGGACCTACCCCTTTGTCCTGATGGACACTTGGACAACATACAATACTCTGTATAAGTCCACTGAGTTATACAACTTAAAACCTGTGCGTCGTAGGTTGAAAACTGTACCCTGGCGATTTCCTCAAATATCACCAATTACAACGAATTCCGATATAATGAGGATAATCACCTAATTCCCAATAACTTACTCCCACTCATCATCTATAAAACCATACAGATATGAGAATGAAACCTGGTAAATACATACCCTTGGAGTAAGTATCTAATCGGGAAAACAGTTTTTCTTTAACAATGTACTGAAACATGAAAATGTTTCGTAGGGGTATCCTGGTATTCATAGTAATGCCTCTTCCATAATCCAATTCATGACTTCAACCGTATATTTTATTGCCATCTCTCCAAATCCCTTTATTTATCTTTAGTCATTACCTTCTATACACCATCGTAATGCTAAATGGTTTTCTTCCTTCCCTACCGTTCGGCACCAGCCTATGGTTTGGAAGAAGACTATCCAGTAAGCATAATAGGTGTACCCTCCTAAACCAAGGAGTACTCGCATCTTGAGAGAAGGTGATGATAAAAGACAACTGAATAATACCTTATTTTTTTAAAGGTGAAACAGGAGTGGCGATGAAGTACGCGGTTTTGGTCGTGAATGATAACAGTCGCAATTTACTTTGCCCTCTTTCTAATCCCTTTATTTTGTCTTTACATATTACCTTCTGTACACCCTACTTAGGCTAATTGGTTTTCTTCATTCCCTACCTTTCGGCACCTGCCTATGGTTTGGAATAAGACTATCCAATAAGCGTAATAGGTGTACTCTCCTAAACCAAGGAGCCCTCGCAACCTGAGAGAAGATGATAATAAAAGACAACTGAATAAACCAATTCTATTTCTCCTGAACCTAGATCCATCCTCGAAGAAGTTCCTTCGAGTTCGTATATAACCATACGATGGATCTATCCAATGGAAGTGGATGTCCGTAGTAATACGGGTGTTCTGAGAAATGCAAAGGGTAGAAGAAGGAGTGGCAATGACTTATGCAATTCGGACAATCCAAAAGCCAGTATTTTAAGAAAGTTCGGTCAACTTGGTCACTGAGTCATAGTCTAGGGTCGGTCAAAGGTCGCTGCCAAAGAGAGAGAGAAAAGAAACACTCTGCGTGCACTCTAACCTAGATCAGAATGGTTATCACTTTATCTAATCCGGAAACCTCCCTCTGTCCTGTCAAATTCTCCTCCAAACCTGATAGAAGAATCAATCGGGATCACCCGAAGAGTAAACCAACTCATCAGTGGGAATCGGGATCCAACTCTCATCGCATGATAACGTGATGGAATGCATCCACGTTACTCATACTCCAGAAGGTATGCGCATATTTGGCAAGTTTCAGTTTCTTTAGAAACTCCCGATATGATTTTTGCCCCATGCTCTTATAACCTTGGCTTTGGTCAAAATGTCATAAGTCATATGCCAAGTTCTACCCGTCACTATCTTGTCAATTTGAACCCACCCGCACATGCCCCTGACTTTGGCCAAATGGCAGAATAACTGTCCTAAAGCAACTCATCTATCTATGCAACAAATGAATACCCAGCAGCTACCAAACACTATGCCTTAACTTTGGCTAAAATGCATAGCTTGAATACTACTGAATACCCAAAAGAAATGATGGAGGGCTACGGCTGGTTTTTGGCGAAAAACCTTTAACGTAACGAACTTTATATCGCTGAAGGAACCTGATAGCTTTTTAAAATATAGTGGCGAAAACCTTTTGCTAAAGAGCTCACTCCCGGTGAAGGGATCTCGGTTCTTTCCTCGTGGAATGAGGTGCAGGATATTCCACTGAATACCACGATGCAAAGCAACTTGTAATCGACTATAGTGAAGTTATTACCCTGACGCAAACTTCTGCCCAAGGGGTCAGTCCCGGTGAAGGGATATCGGCCCTTGTCCCGTCGAATGAGGTGCAGGATATTCCATTGAATATCGCTATGCAAAGCAAAAGGAAACGTCTTTGCAATAACACTTTTTAAATTTGTTCCAACAACTGCAAACAGGTTTGCTTTACTTTGCATTGATCAGAATCAACGCAGTCCCATCAATTAATCACACCAGAAAAGAACGAAAATAAAATATACGTATATGCCATCCGCATTCGTCACTGGGTCCCGTCATCACCCGTTAGGTTACTTAACTAACGACAGAGCGGGGACTGGACTAGCGTGGGTGTAAAACATATACAACATCTAATAGTATATAAACCAATATACAATAATCGCTCCAGGCGTGATAATAGGCAACATTACAGAAAAGTAATAAGCATCACAGAACAATACAGATAAACTGGGATCCCCGAGTTTCACAGAGCCGCTGCTGAAACCCGACGTTCCCCTGGTCGTGTGGATAGCCAGTGCAATGAAACCTAGACCCCTACGGGTGTGGCAAGTTACCCGCCAAAACCTGAAGCGAGGCAGCCCCCTACAGCAAAGTGAATGGACCACCCTGCACTCTACGGAATCCGGTAGCTTGAGCACCCCTCTTTGGGTCAACCTGTACCCCCTACGAGTGTGGCGAATAGTCTGCCAATTTTAGAGTAAGGCCCCTTTGCCTCTCAAAGCCATGAGATGCGGACCCGTTGCCCTTCAGAACCCGGCTATCCGTGCATTCCGTCGCGGGGTAAAACCTAGTACAGAAATGAAAAATATATACAACGGGTACATCGACCTCGACCCGGTCGTGCCCCAAAAGAATATTATACAACAGGCAGTGACGGCAGTCCACATGTTGGACGCTCGCCCCACAATATCAAATGTACAAATAAATCCAAACTGCACTACCATTGCACACTGCTATCCACCACGACAAATCCGCAACATCACAGCACAACATAGAACATCAACGCGAATGTCACGTTTGCAAACCCGTCTAAAAAACTATAGCAATCAGACGCGGTTTATCGATCAAATGACATTCCCGGTCGGAGATATAATGTAAGCACTGTAAACTAACATGTTTAAATTTCGATCGACTAAATATCACGAAGTGGGCCCCACGAACATCTGTTGAACAGTAACAAAATCTGGGCCCAAAAGATATATACCAAAAACCTCAAATTCCAGACAAGAACCCACTGTACAAATTTGGGGCCACGAACTCACAGAATGGCCGCGGATGCGCGGTCAAACCATAGGTCAAACCATAGGTTTGACCGCGATTCCGCGGCGTTCTTGTCGAATCATGTGCCCAAATTTGTACGGTGTACTTCTAAAACCCTGCACAACTTTCTGTGATATGTAGAATAATTTTTGGAACCCTTTAAAAATCAACAGAAACTGTGAACTTGAAATTTTGTAGTTTTTGATATTCGGTCCGATCGATATTTTAAACGCGTTAGCACAAGTTAGTAAAGCAAAATGGTGAGGCTCTGATACCACTGTAAGTCTACGGTAGCGCCCCGGCCGTCTACAGACGCCAAATGCGGAACAAAAACTTTTTAACTGGCGCTATCGTATACTTTAACCCGGATCTGCCATTATTGCTAAACTAACAAACTGTAAAGAGAGTAGAAAGGTTATACCGAACGATCCGAGTCCTTCGTTCTTTAACCATCATCCCACGCTCCGTTGCGGCTGCTCCGATCTCGTCGATCTCCGATCTCCTCGTCCAGGTGGCACCACGTCAATGATTCTTTAAACGGGCTCCCACCTCTGACTCGAGGCAACTCGGTCATCAAGTTTGCTAAAAGAGACGACCAAGATTGATGTAGAGAATGAGTAGAAAACTTTGTCTCGTTCCATCCAAAGCTATGGACGAACGGTTAATGAAGTTGCCAATTGATTCGGGTGATGGAATGAAATGAGCAATGATATTTCCATACACCCCAAAACTATCATAATCTTTTCATCAAATGAATCAAGCTTGTGAATAAGAGAGAGGAGGGGGCCGGCCATCATATATAGGTGGGGGGGGTGAGTGTAGGAGAGGGGAGGTAACCATAAGGATAAATATCTAGTGTGAACACAAATAAATATCTAGTGTGAACACAATAAATGCACCATGAGTCACAAAACACCTCACCACTTCTAGAACCTTCTAGAAGCATCCATACTCTTCCAAAGAAAAGATAAATCCGTCTTTAACCGAATGTTAAAAGACGGCTGATAGAAAACTGGAAACTGGCAACTTCCAAAAGTGATCCCGAAACGAATTTCAGGATAACCCCGTAACTGTATAAATATACCCGCATTTGTATTACGACCGAATACAAATGCAACTGAGACAAAGATATTATATCTACTCAATATAATACTCGATCCGGCTTAAACCAAAGCCGACCAGTATCATCTGCCCGAAATCTGACACGTGCGTAAACGCACGTGCATTTTCCGAACCCTGCCATAAAACCATACGGCCTCTACAACGTTTCGCCCGAACTTGGGAAACTGTCTGTGGGGAACTCTAATGACTCGTCAGTATCCTGGCAGTGGGTTTAACCACAAACCATCAGCGGCACTAGCTATGCGTAACGGCTGCCCATGGACTGACCTCAAGGGAGGCCGATGAGCGAACTCATCCGGAAACCCTACTGAGCCTAACAGTGACAATGTATATACAGTCCGGTCCGTTCGTCTATGAGTATCGCATATCTGCCTAGGGGGCTAGTAACGTCAGACCCCCAATAGCAGTATAAGTCGTGTCGGAGTGTAGCCCAATAACACCCTGAGATACTACTGGAGTACCTACCAGTAAATCTCCTGCCACGGCCGTGGGCTTTGTGTAATGGCTCTCCTAGACACAGCACGATCTCACCCCCAATACCGGAGAGACGAATCCCCTGCCGATCCGCTCACGTGCCTCCATGTGGCTCGGGACTGTACCCAAAAACTACCTGTTTGCACGACTCCTTTGAGCCGTGGTAGGGTAGAAATCAAAGCACAGTGGGAACTCACACGAGACAAATGACGACCTCAGGTCGATGAACTAACCTGTACACATGTCACCAGGAAACTGCTATCTGACGGTAGGTATAGTACTAACTAGCAGATTCTCGGCGAGTCCTGTCCGGTGTACTCATAACCCAATGAGCACCTACATCTTAGGTGATCCAACTGACACCAGTGGCTTGTAAGACCGGCCACCGCCCCTCGTCGGGGTCTCGACTGTATACACTAGTCTACTCCGGAGTATCGATGCCCTGTCTCGAAACTCCCACGACTAGGGACCACAATTAAGGATATGCGTATAAACCACCCAACTCTCACGTATATGATCGCCATCATACTGTTGGTAGTAAAGCAAGATCCTAAGGGCTCTATCAAAGTGTAACAGTGATCAGTCACCTGAACCTGTACACAACTGATGAAGACAAACCAGATAGCATACTATCATCTCGAGTAAGACTGTCCTACCGGTATAGGTCCTCCGCAATCATTGCAATCACGTACCTGCGATCCAATAATTGACTCTGAGGGCACTATCTCCAACAGGGTCTACAGACTAACCTGTACCAGTGTCACCAGAGAACTGCCATCTGACGTATGGTATAATACCATCTGAGAGTTCTCGGCGAGTCCGTCCAGTGTACCCAGTCTCCACTGAGCACCCGTATATCATCTCTGATGTCAAACACCAATGGATATGGGATCATCCATCGCCCATCTGTATGGGCCGAGAAGGTATATACTAGTCTACTCTGGTATATCGATGCCCTATCTCGATATACCCACGACTAGGGACCTTGAAGGATGTACTTATGGACTACCATGTCCCCACTAGTATGATCTGCATCACAGTCCAGGTAGTCAAGTACACATCCTAAGGGCTTTACCAACATGTAACAGAGAGACAATCAGTATACACGTTAAGGTAAAGAGTAACCAGATAGCATACTATCATGTCGAGCAAGAAAGTCCTCCCTATATATGTCCAAGCATCCACTACAATATACAACACATGTATAGTAATGGCCTCTAAGGCATACATATAACTAACATGAGGGTCATATCACCAGCCTTGATAACTCTATGGTTTCTCAGAGCCTGCAATGAATTACAGATATGAGATCCTGATCCGGTATCCAGTACCCAGAAAGTAGAGTTAATTGACAGAAAGTTTTCAATCATAAATACACCTGAAACCAAAGCCACAACGTGCTTCGAATCCTGGTTTCTAGCTCTCCAAGACCTGCAGTTCTTCTTCCAATGACCTTTCTTGTGACAATAGAAGCATTCCTTCTTCCTTACTGTCGGCCCTGAAACTTTTGCCTTGCCCTTTCCCTCTACCTTACTGACACCGCCTTTCGGCTTGGTGGGGGCCTTCTTCTTCTTCTCCTTGGCTTTCGCCTTGGATCTAGAAGAGCAAAGTTCTCCAATAAGCAGAGCGGGTGTCTTCCTGGTTTTCTGTAGGGCGCCCTTCGCACTCCTCAATATATTGAAGAGTTCTGGAAATGTAACTTCCTTCTCTTGAATATTGAAATTCAAGATAAACTGGGCGCAGGTAAAGGGGAGGGACTGTAGAACCAAGTCTGTATACAACTCGTTCTCCAACATCGTCCCAAGGTCCGCGGGCTCTTTAATGTAGCTAATCATCTTAAGAACGTGGTCCTCTACAGATAATCCGATAGCCAATCTCGCCATAAACAATTTCTTTGAGCTCTCATATCTTGCGATACGAGATTGCTCTCCATATAATTTTTTTGTATGGAGGAAGATGGAAGCTAAGTCCATTTTCTCGTACCGCCTCCGGTGTTCATTATCCATTGAGGTCAGCATGAGACACTTGGCTTTCGCACTGTCTATTTCCCATGTCTTACGGATTTCAATATCCGCGACGGTAGAATCTGGATCTGGGACGGCAGGGGCTTTGGTAGTAAGGAGGTAGCCCAGCTTGTCATAAGTTATGGTCATCTGGACATTCCTTAGCCAATATTTATAGTTTGGCCCCGTCAATATGTTTTTATCTGGAAGTAACTTAAGCCCGGCCATTTTGGTCGTTGCAATTAGAAGAGAGAGAAGAAACACTCAGCATGATACTCTTGCAAGTTTAGATTGGTTATTGGTTTATCTAAACAGGATGGCTCCCACTGTTTCTCGAATCCTCCTTCAAACCATAAAAGAAAAATTAGTCGGAATTAATCACACCCTACAATTCTTGCTTAACCTTTCGGCCAGGCTAGTGTCGATACTTTGAGGGAGGTTTTCCAACGCTTTCGCGAAGTTCCTTAATTACATAACCTCTTTTCCCTGGAGGCGTAGCCCCGCTAACACTGTTCTAGGCATCTACTTGGTTTATAGTATTGATTGTGAAGTGAAAAAATCTCCCGATGAGTAATAAAACTCATGGTGGGATCGGGATCCAAATATCATCGTGTGACAACTTTGAAGGAATCCTACCAAAATCATCACACTCCAGATGGTATGCAAAACCGGCAAGTTTTCTTTTCCTTTGAAACTCCCGATGTGGATTTTTGCCCCAAGCTCTTATGACCTTGACGAAGGCCAAGATATCATAAGACGTAAGTCAAGTTCTACCCGTCATTGTCCAGGTTAATTTGAACATATTCGTACAAACTCTTGACAAAGGCCAAAATAGCTGTACGCCTATCCCAAATTAACGCATCTATCTATGCTACAGATGAATACCCAACAGCTACCAATCATTATGCCTTGGCAAAGGTCAAAATACATAGCTTGAATACCACTGAATACCCATCTGAAATGACAGAGGGCTACGGCTGGTTTTGGCGAAAACCGTGTACGTAATGAACTTGATATAGTCGAAGAAACCATGATAGCTTTTGAAAGGAGTGGTTTAGGCTCCACATTTAAAAGTTGTTTTTCAAGAAAACCGAGTGGTTTTGAAATTATTCCAACGATTTAACTTTTGTTTGTTTTCTTTGCATTAATCAATATTAATGTGGTCCCATCATTTAACCCTATCATTACAGAAAGAAACGAAAATAGAACGTACGCTTATGACATCCGTATTCGCCATGGGGCCCCGTCATGCACCGTTAGGTTACTTAATTAATGGCAGAGCGGGGGCTGGAATAGCACGGGTGCAAAACATAAGCAACATTTATTATATAATATATATATATATATATATATATATATCCATTCGTCTCACACAATAATAGGCATTCCAGATCACAGATCACAGGAGCACAGATGAATATATTGAATATACCAGGATTTCCGTGTTTCTTTTTAGCCTAGAACGAAAAACGGATTCCACGGTCATGATGAATAGACAAACCCCATCCTAGACCCCTACGGGCACGGCAAACTACCCGCCAAATTCCCGAAGTGAAGCAACCTCCCTCAATAAAATGAGTAGGCCACTCGGCACTTCAAGACCCCGGTAGTTTGTGCACCCCACCTTGGGTCTATCCTAGGTGCAAGAAAAGTAAATGAAATAAAACAATGGTGGCTACAACTTCAACCCGGATGTACCCCGCAAAAATAATATTACATCAATTTACAAATATACATGAATGAAAGAAAAGAACACTCTTCTCACATCCCCCCGGCTATTCATTCACAACAATCCAATACTTCATATCCACAAACCATCAACAAGATACTTGATATGTGCAACCCCCACTAATCGACATATAGCAATTAGTAGACATTTAGCAACACATATACAAACTGAAACGGATAAACGATGTTAAAATTATGACTTCGAAATACCGTATTGCCCCAACTCAAAGATAACAGAATATAAAATCTGGGCAAAATCAAACAATGCCTAAAAACCTAAATCCAAGATTATAGAACACCATCAAAAACCCAACACCCAACTAACACAGTGAACCAGTGAGGCCGGTAAATAAGGCAATTCCGCCGGTCATTTCTTGGAGTTTGGGCATCGTTTTTTTCTGGTGTTCTAGTTACAACTAAAGGAGCACTCTGCAATTGTTTAAAAAAAAATTAGAGGCTCTTTAAAAATTAACAGAAACTTAGATTTCATTTTAATCGTTTCGGAGTTATTTCGGTTTCGTAACTTTAAACTTCGTTTAATATGCTAGTTAAGGTTTTAGTAGGCTCTGATATCACTGTAAGTCGATGTCGCGCACCCTGCGGGTTAGCGAGGAGGCGAAATTTACAAAAAACGATTTTCTTACTTCGCAACACCGACCTAAACTCCAGGATCTTTACGGAAACCTTAATTAGAAAAACTACTAGGAGGCTCTAACTACTAAGTTAGTGTTTATACCTCCTTGATTACAAGTCCTTCGGGTCTTCTTATTCTCATCCTCTTCTTGAGCTCCTCGAAAATCGGATCGCGCTTGAATCGTCGACCTCCTCGTGTCGAAGACGATCCACCCGAGAGTCTATGGCTCAAGCTCCAACCTCTAAACCGGGGTAACTTGAAAGTGTTTCTTAGCACCTCTACTTGGTTTACACATGCATCAAGTATGTAATTTTAAAAAATATAGAGGTCTAAGCTACATTAACCTAGAATCGAACTAGAGAATTAGGGTTTTTAAACTAGTAATCAAACTTTACACTAAGTGAACAAGAAATACAACCTTTATAGACCGGTCCTTCACTTTTAAAGCTCCAAGTAGTAGTTCCTTAGCTCCAAATAGTTGCCCCCGAACTCTTCTTAGGCTCCACTAGACGTAAGGAACAAGCTTGCTTAAGGATTTTCGAGCCCGAAGATGATCCATCTTGAGAAATCTCTAACTCAAGCTACCTCTTTACTAACTAAGGAATTAATGAAGGAAACAACCTATACTAAAGAACTAGTTTGGTATAGATTGATGAAGTGGGAATTTTGCTCACTTTAGAATTCTCTTTTTCTTTTTCTTTTTCTTTTATCACCTCACCAAAAGCTAGAGAGCAAAATGAGATGAAGAAGATGATGAATGAATCAACTTGGGTGGAAAAATATCTCAAGAGATATATCAAGAGAGTTAACCATGGCTAAAGATAATGATTGGGTTAATAAATATCTAGAGTAAAACAAAATTAGTGGAATAAGTCAAAACTTCTACATGCTTCCACAAGTATCTTAAACCATGCTAATTTCCACCTAATTTTGGGTTTTCCCTTAAAAATTAAATCACCCAAATTATCTTTAGTTTGGTGTGAGTCTCATACACCCGTATCCAATGTATCATCTAGCATGACACAATAGTATGTATTATATATTATACAAATGTATATATATCACATAAATGTATATATCATCATATATACATACATCAAGAAAAGAAATTCTTTAGTGAGCTAATATTAGTTAATATATATAATTATATATTAAATTATTAAATCAACACTTGATTTAATAATCCGGATATATCATATATAACCAACTAATATCATTTCTATGTATATCAAATATACATATAACAAATCATTGAATCAACACTTGATTCAATAATTCGGTTATATCACATATAACCTATATCGCGAGATTAGAATACGGTATCACATACACGTATTTAATCTCGGTCCCGCACATATCACATATGTGCCCTACTTCATTTCGCTTGAGCTAGGAGACCTCTTTGTGGGACCCTAAAGACTCGTCAATACGCCAGCAGTAGGTAATGATCACATCAGTCACTCACAAACCGTTAGCGGTACTAGCTGAACGTAACGGCTACCCAGGTATTGAGCGAATAGAAGATCAACAAGCAAGCTTGTCCAAACTCCGGAAAAGCCTATAAGTAACACTACCGTACAGTCCGGTCTCTTCGTCTGATATGTCGCATATCGAGTCTAGAGGTGGTAAACGTCAGACCCCAGTAATTTGATAAGTCATGCTGATGTGAGGCTCATAACATATCGAGAAACTACTGATAACACTTACCAGTAAATCTCATCAGCCCTGACCAGGGACTCCTTTAAGCCGTGGTAGGGAGGAAATCAAAGCACAGTAGGAACCACACAAGTCTCTATGACGATCTCGGGTCTACAGACTAACCTGTACCCGTGTCACCAGAGAACTGTTATCTGACGATAGGTATAATACCATCTAGGAGTTCTTGGCAAGTCCTGTTCGGTGTACCCATTCTCCAATGAGTACCTGTGTACAATCTTTGATGCTAAACACCAATGGATGTGGGATCATCCATCGCCCCATACAGGGTCAAGAAACGTACACACTAGTCTACTCTGGAATATCGATGCCCTGTCTCGATACTCTCTCGACTAGGAACAATTAAAAGATGTGCTTACGGACTTCCCAAGCCCCACTAGTATGATCTGCATCATAGTCCTGGTAGTCAAGCTAACATCCTAAGGGCTTTATCAATATGTATCAGAGAGAGACAATATAATAATACTAGTATACATGTTAAGATAAAGAGCAAACAGATAGCATACTATCATGTCGAGCAAGAAAGTCCTCTTTATATATGTCCAAGCATCCACTATAATATATAATCATGTACAATAATAGCCTCTAGGGTATACATATAACTAGCAATCTCCCACTTGCACTAAGGCCAATTGTTATAGTATCTCATACCCAACATCCCAAAAAGTCTCTCAAATTGTATCTGGGGGAGGGCCTTCGTGAGTGGATCCGTCGTGTTATTCTTCGTGTCGACTCTCTTGACCTTGATCTCCCGGCGATCAACTATCTCCCGGATCGGGTGATACCGCCTAAGAATATGTCTGGATCGCTGATGGGACCGGGGTTCCTTGGCCAAAGCCACAGCTCCATTGTTATCACAATACAAAAGTATTGGATGCTTAATGGATGGAACCACACCAAGTTTAGTTATG
Source organism: Agapanthus africanus (assembly GCA_030015575.1). Taxonomy (NCBI): domain Eukaryota; kingdom Viridiplantae; phylum Streptophyta; class Magnoliopsida; order Asparagales; family Amaryllidaceae; genus Agapanthus; species Agapanthus africanus. The sequence goes on along the minus strand of JASDDO010000004.1, from coordinate 248,344,429 downwards.
AACTTTTTCATCCAGACAGTCTCTTTGGCGGCATCGTTGGTAGCGATGTATTCGGCCTCCATCGTCGAGTCTATCACGGTATCTTGCTTGGAACTCTTCCAACATACCGCCCTTCCATTGAGGGTGAAGACAAAACCCGAGACCGACTTACTGTCGTCCTTATCACTCTGGAAGCTCGAATCGGTAAAGGACTCCACCTGGAGTTCACCGTTACCATACACCAAGAACATTTCTTTAGTCATTCTCAAGTACTTAAGAATGTTCTTCACAGCCGTCCAGTGTTTCTCCCCAGGATCTGATTGATACCTACTTACCACACTAAGTGCGTAAGCTACATCCGGTCTGGTACATAACATCGCATACATGATAGACCTGACTGCCGAAGCATATGGTATCCCTTGCATGCGAGCCCTCTCCAAATCAGTCTTAAGGGACATCTCTTTAGAGAGAGTGATTCCTGAGCAAGCGGGTAAATTACCTCGCTTAGAATCTTCCATACTAAACATCTTTAGTATGGTGTCAATGTACCTGGATTGGGACAATCCCAACATCCGCTTAGATCTATCTCTATAGATCTTAATCTCCAGGATGTAGGAGGCATCACCCAGATCTTTCATGGAGAACCTGTGTGATAAGTAGAGCTTGACCGAGTATAGTATAGGAACATCGTTTCCTATCAAGAGTATGTCATCCACGTACAATATGAGGAAGACACTCTTATTCTCTACAACCTTCTTGTATATACAAGGTTCATCTACGTTTTTGATGAAGTCAAACTCTTTGACTGCTGTATCAAAACAGATGTTCCAACTCCGCGATGCATGCTTTAACCCGTAGATTGATTTAAGCAGCTTGCATACCTTTCCGCTGTTCCCACTATCTACAAAGCCTTCTGGCTGTGTCATGTACACGCTCTCTTCTAAATCACCATTTAGAAAAGCGGTCTTGACATCCATCTGCCAGATTTCGTAGTCATGGTATGTAGCGATGACAAGTAGGATCCGGAGGGACTTAAGTATAGCCACTGGAGAAAAGGTTTCATCATAATCCACACCTAGTCATTGACGAAAACCTTTTGCTACAAGTCTAGTTTTGAAAGTCTCAACTTTTCCATCTACACCTAGTTTCTTCTTAAAGATCCACTTGCTCCCGATGGGTTTTACCCCTTCAGGAGCAACATCCAAAGTCCATACTTTGTTGTTGTACATGGATTCCATCTCTGATCGTATTGCATCCAGCCATTTCACAGAGTCGCCACTTGTGATAGCCTGTTCGAAACTAGTTGAGTCATCATCTTCCATGATGTAATCTTCGCTCCCACCGTCTATGAGAAAATCGTAGTATCTTTCAGATGGATGAGGAACCCTACTAGATCTGCGGAGTGGCTAAGGTTCGTCAGGGACTATCGAATCCTCCGGTTCTACCAAATCATCAGCTGTAGTTTGTGTAGCTAGAACTTCTTCCAGTTCTACCTCATGACCACTAATTTCTTTCATAAGAAATTCCTTTTCTAAAAGGTGGCATTCCGAGAAACAAACACCTTTTGTTCCTCAGTGTGGTAGAAGAGATACCCTCGCGAATGCTTGGGATATCCTACAAACTTGCACAGAACTGATCTTGCCTCAAGCTTGTCCGGATTTTGCTTTTTAATATAGGCCGGACAACCCCATATCTTAATGAAATTAAGACATGGTCTCTTCCCTTCCCATATCTCATATGGAGTGGTAGGCACTGATTTGGTCGGAACTCTATTCAATAGGTATGCGTCTGTCTCAAGCGTATAACCCCAAAAGGAAATAGGTAACTCAGCAGTACTCATCATAGAGCGCACCATATCCAATAGTGTGCGGTTTTTCCGCTCCGATACACTATTGTGCTGTGGTGTATACGGAGGAGTAAGCTAAGAGAGAATCACATTCTCTTTTAAATAATCCAGGAACTCCGTGCTTAAGTATTCTCCTTCCCGATCAGATCGAAGGATTTGAATACTTTTACTCGTTTGGTTCTCTACTTCACACTTATATTCCTTAAATTTCTCAAAAGCTTCAGACTTATATTTCAACAGGAACACATGTCCTTATCTTGAGAGATTATCAGTGAATGTAATAAAGTATGAGAAACCATTCCTGGCATGTATAGACATAGGACCGCATACATCACTATATATCAGTCCCAAGAGTTCGGTGGCTCTTTCTCCGTGTCCAGTAAATAGAGTTTTGGTCATCTTGCCTTTGAGACATGACCGATAAGTTTCATAAGATATAAATTCGAGCGGATTCAAATATCCATCTTTATGTAACTTAGCTAGTCTTATCGCATTGATATGACTTAGTCTACAGTGCCACAAGAAGGCTTCGTTCATTTCTGAACTTTTCCTCTTGTGTGTGTTATGTATGTTAAGAACTGTATTTTGATTCAGAACGTATATACCGTTACATAGCGAGCCAAAACCAATCAACACTTGATTTAGGAAAATGTTCATAACATTATCCTTCAATACAAAATTATATCCATTTGTATGTAATATAGATACTGATATAATATTGCACATCATTTTTGGTACGTAGTAACAGTCGTTCAGAATCAATGTATTACCATTTGGTAATATAAGGTGATATTCGCCAACTGCTTTGGCAGCAACCTTTGCTCCGTTCCCTACTGCTAGAGACTTATCACCCATTCCCAGTTCTCTACTTCTTCTTAACCCATGTAACAAATTACAAATATGGGATCATGATCCGGTATCTAATACCCAGAATGTAGAGCATAATGAGAAACAGTTATCGGTTACGAACACACCCGAAGAAGTTGTATCAACATGCTCATTCCTCGTTCGGGTCGCATGAGAATCCAGGTATTTCCCTATTTCCTGCCCAGGCTTATAACAGTTATAAGGTAGAGCGGAACCAATGTTCCCCAGCTCAGTATAATAAGCGGGTTCGTTTAATACATCCATATTATTATCTTGATTAAGGCGTGTCATGGTCGCTACCTGGAAAGAGAGAGAAAAAACACTTTAGAGTATACTCTTGCAAGATTAGATTGGTTATTGTTTTATCTAATCAGAATGGCTCCCACCGTTTTTATCAAATCTTCCTTCAAACCTTAAAAGGTAAGACTGGCCGGGATTAATTACACCCTACAAGTTCGCCAAACGTTCAGCCAGGCAGGTATTGGTACTCCGAAGGAGTCTCCCCATGATTTCGCATGAAACTAATTAAATAACCTCATTTCTAAAGGGGCATAACCCCGTTAACACCTCTCTTAGACACCTGCTGGATCAGCTAATTGTAAAGTGCAAAACTCTTCCAGGAGTAACTCTTACTCGCAGTGGGTATCGAGATCCAAGTATCTCATAGAAGGTATGCAATCTCATTGCAAATTTCAACACTTGAAATTCCCAATATTTGTTTTTTCCCCTAGCGTCCTATGACCCTGACGGAGGCCAAAAAAACATAGGGTGCTAGTCAAGTTCAACCCGTTCATTTCCTGATTGAATTAAACCCATCCGTACGACCCTTGACGGAGGCCAACAAAGTCGTACGACTACCCTAATCCAATCGCATCATATGGTTGCAGATAAGCACTAATTAGCTACCGCACACTACGTCTTGACGTAGGCCAACAAACGTAGCATGAATACTAAATAGTCCTTATCAGAAATGACGGAGGGCTACGACAGTTTTTTAAGAAAACCTTTTGCGTAATGAACTTGATATCGTCGTAGAATCGCGTGATTTGAAAAGGAGTGGTTTAAGCTCCGCTTTTTAAAATCGAATAGTTTTCAAAACAAACCGAGTGGGTTGTAGCATTTGCTAGCTTTTGCTAAAGAGGTCATTCCCGGTGAAGGGATCTCGGCTCTTTCCTCATCGAATGAGGTGCTGGATATTCATCAAGGAATACCACTATGCAAAGTAAGAACTATAGCTACCTTTTTTGAAAATTTTGATTCTACAATATCTTTAGGTTTCTTTCTTTTTCATTATTCTCATTAATGAAATCCCATCATTTATGTTTCCTAAACATCACAGATAAAAAAACGAAAATACAACGTACACTTATGCCATCCGCATTCGCCACGGGGTCCCGTCATGTACCGTTAGGTTACTTAACTAACGGCAGAGCGGGGGCTGGACTAGCATGGATGCAAAACATAAGCAACGTTTATTATATATCATATATATAATATAAAACATTCGTCTCATGCAGTTATATGATTACATCACAGAACATTGCAGCAGAAGCAACATATAAAATATTGGATATACTAGGAGGTCCGTGTTTTAAATTCAGCCAGTAATGAAAAATACGGATTCCACGGTCGGGATGAATAGCTAAACCCACATCTCTAGACCCCTACGAGAGCGACAAGCAACTCTGCCAATTCTAGAGTTAGGAGACCCGGTTTCAACTCCTCGGGATGGTCTCCCACTGGACTCTAGAACCCGGTTACTTGTGCTCCCTGCCTTGGGTCTATCCTAATGCGGAAAAGTAAATAATATACATCAATGGTGACAACATCCTCAACTTGGAAGTGTACCAATAAAAGAATATTATATACAAATTTTTACATGAATGAAAATGAAAACTCTCATCTCACGCAAAAAACCCCGGCAATTCAATCACGGCGATCTAATATAATATATTACAGCAACACATAACATCACATGTCATCAACGTAAGTAAATATGTGTATCCCAATTGTCATTGACGTATAGTAACGAAATCGGGGATACACCACATATTACACTTACGGTCGCAGAAAAGAAAATGAAAACTACAAAAATTAGAATCCGCAACCACCTTAGACATCATAAACCCGGAATATCTCATACTCCGGATTTCATGCCTAATAATATAAACCTGGCATTTTAGTCTTGAATTGAAAACACTTTTCAATATCCAGTCGGGCAATTAAACAAGATTCCCAACAAATGATCGAATGCTCGTCGGAAACTTTAGTAGATGGCCGCACCCCCGATGCCGTTGACGAAGTGCACTTAGGCGGAATACCGCGGTCGCGAGCACCTGAGAGGATACTTTTGGCAATGGGGTTCTCCTATAGTCACATGGTCGGGGCTATGGGGCGTGGCTATCTAGTAGTGTTACCCGGCGAGTGTTCGCGTACTATACGAGATTGCGACGGAGTTTTGATCCGAATCGAAACTCCGTGTTAATCTATCAAAAGAGACTAAATTGCTAGATTTACAAAACACTAACTAGTTTTCACAAAACTAATTATTATGGATTCTAAATATTGTATCACATATCAGTATATAGTAGACGATGTTAAACATTTCGATCGAATCATCAAACACCCAGAAAACCCAGAGGCCTCAACAGCTTGATCCTCACAAAAAATACCCAGAATATGCAAAATAACAAAACAGAGCAGCACAAGAAATTAAAACCCATAAACCCATGAAAGAGCGGCGGAACCGCTGCCAAACAGGGGTTTGGGCCTCAGTTCCGCGGCGGTTAAGAGTATTTAGGGTTTTGTTTTTCTTGAGGCACCATAGAAAACCCAGCATGATTTTCTGAATATTTTTTATTTAAAAATTCCAACTTTTGAAAAAATTCCAGAAACTTGGATTTACGGGTTTTGAAAAGTCGATCGAACACTTTAATTTCGTCTAAACTACTCCTAATGCTCTAGCTTGGCTCTGATACCATAAAAATCAGGCAGCCACCCCATCCAATGGGGTCACCGTGGCACCTACAGGTCCCTCAGCAGCTACTTTTTACGCATGCCGCCTCGCGAGGACTACAACCCGCCGGAACACCTTCCGGTTTCGGGACACCCTTAGGGTAAGAGCCTATGCTTCACCGCACTGTCACACAGTGAGAACTCCCCATAGGTCGACATCCAATACCTAGTCGTTCTGATACCAAGAAAGTATTTCTTAGCACCTCTACTTGGTTTCTACATGCATCAAGTATGCAATTTAAAAAAATCTAGAGGTCTAAGATATACTAACCTAGAATCGAACTAAAGAATTAGGGTTTTAAACTAGTAAACAAGCTTTACACTAAGTGAACAAGGAATTAAAGCTTATAGACCGGTCCTTCACTTCTAAAGCTCCAAGTAGTAGTCCCTTAGCTCCAAGTAGTGGTCCCCGAACTCTTCTTAGGCTTCACTAGGAGAAAGGAACAAGCTTACTTAAGGATCTTCGAGGCCGAAGATTGTTAGGAATATATATGCCCTAGAGGCCATTATTGTACATTGATGTATATTATAGTGGATGTTTGGACATATATATATAGGACTTTCTTGCTCGACATGATAGTATACTATTTGGTTACTCTTTATCTTAACACGTTGACTGGTATTCTTATACTGTCTTTCTCTTACATGTTGATAAAGCCCTTAGGATATGTACTTGACTACCAGGACTACGATGCAGATGATACTAGTGGGGCCAGGATGGTCCACAAGTACATCCTTTAAACAGTTCCTAGTCGAGGGGATATCGAGACAGGGCATCGATATTCCAGAGTAGACTAGTGTGTACGTTTCTTGACCCTCTATGGGGCGATGGTTGATCCCACAACTATTGGTGTGTGACATCAAAGATTGTACACAGGTGCTCATTAGAGAATGGGTACACCGAACATGACTCGCCGAGAACTCCTAGTTGGTATTATACCTATCGTCAGATAGCAGTTCTCTTGTGACACTGGTACAGGTTAGACTGTAGACCCGAGATCGTCATAGAGTCTTGTGTGGCTCCCACCGTGCTTTGATTTACTCCCTACAACAGCTCAAAAGAGTCGTGCAAACAGGTGGATTTTGGGTACAGTCCCGAGTCACATGGAGGCAATGAGCGATAGGAGGGGTTTCGTCTCTCCCGGTATTGGGAGTTGATGTTGCGCTATGATCGATTGGCTATAATTGGAAGTAACTGTCCAGGGTTGCTGATGAGATTTACTGTAAGAGTTACCAGTATTTTCTCGAACCGTTATGAGCCATACATCGGCATGACTTATCAAGTTACTGGGGTCTGACGTTATCACCCCTAGACTCGATATGTGACATATCAGACGAAGAGAACGGTCTGTACGGTAGTGTTACTTATAGGCTTCATGGAGAGTATGGACAAGCTTGCTTGTTGATCTTCCAATCGCTCAATACCTGAGTAGCCGTTACGTCCAGCTAGTACTGCCGACGGTTTGTGGGTGACTGATGTGATCATCACCTATTACTGGCGTATTGACGGGTCTTTAGAGTCCCATACAGAAGTTTCCTGGTTCAAGCGAAACGAATTAGGGCACATATGCTGATATGTGCGGAGGGCCTGATTAAATACGAGTATGTGATGCTGTATTCTAATCTGGCGATTATTTGTTATCGGTTAAGTAATATGTGATATAACCAGATTATCGAATCAAGTGTTGATTCGATAATGCGATATACAGATAAATAATATTAGTCGGTTATATGTGATATAACCGGATTATTAAATCAAGTGTTGATTTAATAATATGATATATATTTATATTTGATATAGTTATATATTAACTAATATTATTAGCTCACTAATTAGTTTCATAATATATATATGTGATATATATATATATATATATATATATATATATATGAAGCATAGCATGGATTTTCTATTTTTAGAAAATAGAAAATGATATATATATATATATATATATATATATATATATATATATATATATATATATATATATATATATATATATATATATGAAGCATGGCATGGATTTTCTATTTTTAGAAAATAGAAAATGAGGTGTAAAATATGGAGATATTTGTGGAATGGCAAGACTTGGGCTTTTATTGTTGTTTATTAGTCTTGACTCACTATTCAAGTATGGTTGCAATTTATTATTGTAATTTATTCCATGCTTGAATAAGTGATGGCAAGAGGTGAGCCATTCTGGACTAGGTCATTTTTTCCTTAGCTCATTTACCTTAGCTATTTTGAGAGCTCTCTCCATTTTCCTTCTTCTTCCTCTTGCTTTAACAAAACCTTAACCCTCACATGAGATGTGAATCATAGGGTTTTGTAGAAATCCAAGTGAGCAAATAAAATCCCTACTTCACCATCCTACACTTGACTAGCACTCAAGTGTAGTGTGTTTCCTTCACTGATAGGGGATTAATGAAGAGCTAGCTTGATCAAGTAGAGCTTCCGGTGGATCATCTTCGGCGCGAAGATCACGAAGGAGGCTCGTTCAAACTCTCAAGTGGAGCCTAGTGGAGTCGTGTAGACAACAACCCGGAGCATTTGAAGAGAAGGACACGACCTACAAAGGTTGTAGCCTTCTTCCTTCTCTTTGTTTAGTTCATATCATCATTGTTATATCATAATATTCTAGTTAGATCTTGGTTAGTGTTCATAGTACCCAAAAAATTTAAAATTGCACGTGTGATGCCCGTTTAAACCATGTCGCAGTGCTAGCGTACACTTTCAAAGATGATCCACCTTGAGGAATCTTTAACTCAAGATATCTCTTCACTAACTAAGGAATTAGTGAAGGAAACAACCTATACTAAAGGGCTAGTTTGGTATAGATTGATGAAGTAGGAATTTTGCTCACTTTAGAATTCTCTTTCTCTTTTTCTTTAACCACCTCACTAAAAACTAGAGAGCAAAATGAGATGAAGAAGATGACGAATGAATCAACTTAGGTGAAAAAACATCTCAAGAGATATATCAAGAGAGTTAACCATGGCTAAAAATAATGGTTGGGTTAATAAATATCTAGAGTAAAACAAAATTAGTGAAATAAGTCAAACTTCTATATGCTTCCACAAGCATTTTAAGCCATACTAATTTCCACTTAATTTTGGTTTTTTCCTTAATAATTAAATCACCCAAATTATCTTTAGTTTGGTGTGAGTCTCATACACCCATGTCCAATGTATCATCTAGCATGAGACAATAGTATATGTAATATATTATACAAATGTATATATATCACATAAATGTATATATCATCATATATACATACATCAAGAGAAGAAATTCTTTAGTGAGCTAATATTAGTTAATATATATCAATATATCAAATATATATAATCATATATTAAATTATTAAATCAACACTTGATTTAATAATTCGGCTATATCATATATAATCGACTAATATCATTTCTATGTATATAAAATATACATATAACAAATCATTGAATCAACACTTGATTCAATAATCAGGTTATATCACATATAACCTATATCGCGAGATTAGAATACGGTATCACATACACATTTAATCTCGGTCCCGCACATATTACATATGTGCCCTACTTCGTTTCGCTTAAGTTAGGAAACCTCTTTGTGGGACTCTAAAAACTCGTCAATACGCCAGCAGTAGGTAATGATCACATCAGTCATCCACAAGCCGTCAGCGGTACTAGCTAGACGTAATGGCTACCCAGGTATTGAGCGAATAGAAGATCAACAAGCAAGCGTGTCCAAACTCCGACAAAGCCTATAAGTAACACTACCGTACAGTCCGGTCTCTTCGTCTGATATGTCGCATATCGAGTCTAGGGATGGTAAACGTCAGACCCCAGCAACTTGATAAGTCATGCTGATGTAAGGCTCATAACATATCGAGAAACTACTGATAACACTTACCAGTAAATCTCACCAGCCCTGGCCAGGGACTTTCTGTTATAGCCAATCGAGCATAGCGCAACATCAACTCCCAATACTGGGAGAGACGAAACCCCTCCTATCACTCATTGCCACCATATGACTCGGAACTGTACCCAAAATCCACCTGTTTGCACGACTCCTTTGAGCCGTGGTAGGGAGGAAATCAAAGCACAGTGGGAACCACACAAGACTCTATGACGATCTCGGGTCTACAGACTAACTTATACCAGTGTCACCAGAGAACTGCTATCCGACGATAGGAATAATACCATCTAGTAGTTCTCGACGAGTCCTGTTCGGTGTACCCATTCTCCAATGAGCACCTGTGTACAATCTTTGATGTCAAACACCAATGGATGTGGGATCATCCATCGCCCCATACAGGGTCAAGAAACGTACACACTAGTCTACTCTGGAATATCGATGTCTTGTCTCGATACTCCCTCGATTAAGAACAATTAAAGGATGTGCTTACGGACTACGCAAGCCCCACTAGTATGATCTGCATCATAGTCCTGGTAGTCAAGCTAACATCCTAAGGGCTTTATCAACATGTATCAGAGAGACAGTATAATAATACTAGTATACATGTTAAAATAAAGAGCAACCAGATAGCATACTATCATGTCGAGCAAGAAAGTCCTATATATGTCCAAGCATCCACTATAATATACAATCATGTACAATAATGGCCTCTAGGGTATACATATAACTAACATAACTAGGGTACCTAGCTCGCTAAACTACGTAGCTTAATAGATGTAGAGTGTTTACTGGAGTGTTTTATCTCATATGACCCTATGGCTCACAACACATGTGAAGGTTAAGGTCTTGATGAAGAAGGAGAAGAAAATGGAGACAGAAAGGAAATGAGCAAATGAACTTAGGTTTTGGCTAAGTGAAGAATGGCTTATACTCATCACTCATGAAGTATGGATTATTTTCATATAGAAAATAACAACCATGCTTCAATAGTAACCCCCAAACCAATAAACAATGTAATGAGCCATGCTTCACTCCATGCCATAAAAATCTCCATTTTCCACCTCATTAATCTATTTCCAAAATAGATAAATCCAAATAATGAGGTGTCCCCTTCTAGAAGCATCTCTTGTGAAATTACAAGAATGCCCTCACCGTATATACATACCCGTATTCGTATTCCGAAAAATACGAATATAATAAGATAATAATAATCTAATAATATAATACTAGGATCCGGCTTAAACCAAAGCCCACTAGTATTATCCGTCCGAACAACATACACGTATATGATCGGAACCTTGTACGTAAAACCATATGGCCTCTACATCGTTTTTCCTGAACCAGGGAAACTCACTGTGTAGGACTCTAAAGACTCGACAGTACGCTGGCAGTAGGTTTAACCATAAGTCCGTCAGCGACACTAACTGTACGTAATGGCTACTGTCACGACCCGATAGTTTGGCCCGTGACCGGCACTTAACCACGTAACGTCTACAGGCGTAACGCGACCAAGTAAGCCGAAACCCAGAAATCAAACCATTAAATATAGAGTGTTTAAGACATTTTTGTAAAAACAGTTGTAAATGTTTAGAAAGCTTTAATTAATTTAGTAGAAATCCTTTATAAGTTCAAGTGTTATTTAATAGTTTGGCAACATTTCCTTTATAAAAATTTATCCCGAAAAGCGGGTAAAAGACAAGATGTAAGTAAAATGACATGTGGAATAAATAGAGCATCACAATGATAATGTACGACTGCGTAAAAAATGAAATGAAGACAACAAGAAATATAGAACTGTAAAAATAAGTCGGCTCACAACAAGCTCGACACCAGGATACAAAATAACATACATCGTCCTCACAACTATTTCTAAGTCAATACATAAAGGTAGATGGAGAATACTAGATACATCAATATACAACTGAAAGGTAAACAGATACCGTACAAAACCCACCTAATAGCAAAAGGGCTAACACGCCTTAGTAATGGTATCTGTATCAAAAGATGCGGTAAACAGCCAGCCGCGACTACTCCAAAGGGCAACCTGCAAGCACAGTGGCACAACGGGGGTGAGTTGCCAACTCGTGAGTAGTAGATAACATATAAAGGTAATCGCGAGTATGCACGTGCTGCGATACTCTAACCTATGCCAACAGATAAACATCTAAATGATGAACTGGATGCTCAATATCATGCAACGAGTACGATCTAATAATCTCACCATATGATGTGCAAGGTATACAATAATCATGTCAAATGGTGGAATCTAACAATCCTATATAGCATGAGCTGGGTATGCAATGATCGTGCAAACATGTGTACTATATCAAGTATAATAGGTACATGATGAGATGTCAAATACTAAGTGCTGAGCATGGGAATAATAATATCTACACGGAATATCACGTGGAAAAATAGTCGGTGTCCAACAATACACCCAAACCCCAGTAAAACTCAGGCGCCGTCATCCACATCGGCCCTCAAATCCTGTGAACCTCATAAAACCGGGAGTGCCCATCATCGGCACTCAAAATATCATAAAATCAGCCGTGTCCAGCATCGACACGCAAATCCTCCAATATGGGGCGTCCGTCCATCGGATCTGCCCACGGGCTCCGTCTGCGGAATCGGCCCTCGGCCCCGGCAGTACGCATCGTCCCGTATCCATCAATCGACTCTGGTCAGTATCCTCCGGATAACCGCCAGGTCCAACCAATCACCGGTAGGTAGTAGTCCCTCCGCTGGGCTCACCGTCTAACAATACGAGTCTTCTCGCCCCGAGGTACCGTACCGGGTCCACCATGTACCCACAATCGGTGCCTACCTCTCCTCGAATCGGGTATACTCGCACAAGCTCTCTGGAACCGAGAAAACTCATGGTGGACGCACTAAATATCATATCAAGGGAAACCAGGTTTTTAAACAGTGCGTGTTTTCTTAAAATAGTACTCCAGTTCCCAAATCCAGAAATCACATAAATCAAATCCAATGCGTAAATCCATGCAATGTGTCGTATGACACTAAGGGTAAAAGAAAGGGAGAACCGCTCTTTTAAAAGATTCCGTTTTGAAAATACCGCTTGCGGTCCCTTAGTTTCAAAATCAAGTCAATATCATCCATGTATGTAACATATGAATATGGGTATAGGTATGGATGCGCGGATGGATAAGTACGCAAAGTGAATATAGCATTGTACATGTGCACTAATGTAGACACATGATGTATATATGCGCCAGAGTATGAATATATGTGATGTATGTGGCATAAGTATGAATATATGTGATGTATGTGGCACAAGTATGAATATGTGATGTATGTGCCCAAGTATGAATATATGTGCCCAAGTATGAATATATGTGATGTATGTGGCACAAGTATGAATATATGGTGAATATGTGCCCAAGTATGAATATATGTGATGTATGTGGCACAAGTATGAATATATGTGATGTATGTGGCACAAGTATGAATATGTGGTGAATATGTGCCCAAGTATGAATATATGTGATGTATGTGGCACAAGTATGAATATATGGTGAATATGTGCCCAAGTATGAATATATGTGATGTATGTGGCAAAAGTATGAATATATGGTGAATATGTGCCCAAGTATGAATATATGTGATGTATGTGGCACAAGCATGAATATATGTGATGTATATGTGCCCAAGTATGAATATATGTGATGTATATGGCACAAGTATGAATATGTGATGTATATGTGGCACAAGTATGAATATATGGTGAATATGTGCCCAAGTATGAATATATGTGATGTATGTGGCACAAGTATGAATATATGTGATGTATGTGGCACAAGTATGAATATACATATGATAGTATGCGGCAAATTATGACAACGTCAAATAAGCAGAATCAATATAATATGCGGTTTATAGCAATCCTATAATGTGAGTGTCATGGCAATCACTAACGGTGTGAGTGTAGCATATAAATCATGCTCGTGCAGCTTGGACCGTTAGTGACAGTGCAGTGTTCTATACTACAAGTATACCTGTATGGACACACACATGACTACAAATCATATTATGCCCTGACGCTTAACGCCATACGGGCGATTTCCCCGTAGATGTTAAATCTACTCACCTGGTCGCGTGCTACACGTAGCCGACCACTTGCTTTCCTTTCTTGGCGGCGTCAGACGTACCTGCCTGCGAACCTGGAATTTCACAGAATATCACACATGAGCTCAAATCTACAAAAACGCGATATTAAGGTCAAACTAGTGACCCGCGTCGCGAACCAAGAGCGCGTGTGCGCGATACGCTAAAACGTGTGATTACGCGCCTGAATCTACCCTGACGCGTCGCGATACGCATAAACCCCAAACCCACACGCGTATCACGCGTGTCGCGAAGGTTAAAAAAATACGAGAAACAGGTATTTAGCTCCAGATTTTCCTACAGCAAGAATCAATTAAAATTGCACATGCCATGAGTCTAAGGATAGCAGCAGACACCTACAGAGCCAAAACCCAAACCCATGCCCCCCATCTGGCCGCAAATTGGGGCCAGAACCAATATTTCGGCGGCCATTCAATGGAGTTTGGGGGTCGTGTTCTACACATGGGATCAGCACCCTACAACTATACTGCAGTCAACTCAGATTTATTCTGTACTCACTGGGTCGATAGCAGATATCAAAAATCTAAGTTTTGCTTTAAAATGTCACATTTTGCAAAATTATGAAAACTCAGGGTATTTTGGTGTAATCTGGGGTTTACCTAGGTTCACTTGGCCTTAACAATACCTAACTAACTCAGTCTAACCAAAACTAACCTTACCTAAGCAAAGTTTACACTAAACACCACAAATATCACTAAAAACACATAATCTAGCACTAATCAACCACAAATTACACTAATTAAGCTAAACCGACACACAAGTCTAGCATACAAGCAAGTGGAGCTCAGAGGTTATACCTCACTTGACCCTACGAGGCTGGGTCAGGAGAAGAAGAGGAGAAGAAGAATCTGCTACTGCTGTTGCTGCTCCAGATGATGTTGCTGTTGCTGTTGTTACTGCTACTGCTGTTGCTGTTGTTATTGCTACTGCTACTGCTGTTGTTATTGTTGCTGATGGTGTTGCTGCTGCTACGTGTGCTGTTGTTGCCTGTGCTGTGGCTGTGGGTGTTGCTACTGCTGCTGGGGCTGAGCTGCTGCTTGCACTGCTGATGCTGTTGCCATTGCTGTTGTTATTGTTGCTGATGCTGTGCCTGCAGCTTCTGCTGCTGATGTAGCTGCTGTGTGTGAGTGAGGGAGTGAAAGAGTGAGGAAATGGGAGTGTGTTGCAACCACAAGCAAATGATAACACAAAAGAGTCAATCCCCCCATTCTCTCTCTCTCTCTCGCCACATTAAATGCAAGCATGGGCTTGCCATGATGCACCCCTCTCTCTCTCTCATTTAATGCAAGCATAGATTAGCCATGATGCACTCTCAAGTCAACCAAAATAGAATTTAAATCCCCTTTTTATTTTAAAAAAAAAAACTTAATTAAAATCATATTAACTTACTAATGGTGGGGTTAACCTACCATGGTTGTTAAACATGGTTTAACCCTAGTTTACATGCACAAGTTTGTGCAAGCTTGGGAAAATTTTAGAAAAATATTTATTAAATTTGAAAAATTATTTGAAAATCAATTTGGTAAACTTTTTATTAAAATCCACATATTAAAATATAATTAGCCACTAAACACATCCTAGGGTGTTACAATCTTCCCCCTTTAAAGAAATTCGTCCCCGAATTTAAAATATAAAGCAACGCATACCTTCAAAGAGATGAGGGAACTTCTTCCGCATCTTGCCCTCGGCCTCCCAAGTGATCTCATCACCATTCGGGCTGCGCCAAAGCACCTTCACTGACGGCAAGACCTTCGATCTAAGTTTCTTTACCTGCCGGTCCAAGATCACAACTGGCTGCTCGGTGAATGTAAGATCGCGCTTGAGCTGAACGGTCTGATACTGAATCATGTGCGAAGGGTTATGCAGGTATCTGCGAAGCATCGACACGTGGAATACGGGGTGAACATCTGGGAAGTCGGGTGGAAGAGCCAACCGATAAGCTACTGCGCCCACACGCTCGAGGATCTCGAAGGGACCTATGAATCTAGGGCTAAGCTTCCCCTTCCGTCCAAACCTCATCACTCCCTTCATCGGAGAGACCCTTAGAAACACGTGATCGCCAACTGCGAACTCTAATCTGCGGCGGCGCCTGTCAGCATACGATCTCTGCCTGCTCTGAGCTGTCCTCATCCTGTCTCGAATCGGCTGTATCTTTTCAGTCGTCTCCTGTACGATCTGTGGCCCCAAAATACTGCCCTCGCTGAGCTCTGTCCAACAGACGGGCGATCTACATCTCCTCCCATACAAAGCCTCGAAAGGTGTCATCTGAATAGTATCCTGGAAGCTATTGTTGTAGGAGAACTCTATCAAGGGTAAATGATGATCCCAGCTACCACCAAAATCTAAAACGCACGCTCGGAGCATGTCCTCGAGAGTCTGAATGGTCCGCTCTGACTGTCCATCGATCTGCGGATGAAATGCTGTGCTGAAACTCAAGCGCGTGCCCAAAACCTCCTGAAGCCTCTGCCATAGTCGGCTGGTAAACTGGGTGCCTCTGTCGGACACAATACACGTCGGGACTCCATGCAGTCGTACAATCTCGTCGATGTAAATCTGGGCATACTGAGCAAATCCGAAAGTCGTCTTCACTGGCAGGAAGTGAGCCGCTTTCGTCAGACGATCCACGATCACCCAAATGGAGTCATACCCTCGCCTGGTCCTGGGTAGACCCACAACGAAATCCATCGAAATCTGTTCCCATTTCCACTCCGGAATGGGTAACGGCTGTAGCTCTCCCACCGGCCTTTGGTGCTCGGCCTTGACTTGCTGACAAGTCAGGCATCTAGACACGAAATCTGCAATGTCCCTCTTCATTCCGTCCCACCAGTAAACATCTCTCATATCATGGTATATCTTGGTGGAACCCAGATGAATGCTGTATGTCGATCTGTGCGCCTCCTCAAGAATCTCACGCCGCAGTCCTTCAGCATCTGGTACGCACAGTCTAGTCCCAAATCGCAGTATCCCATGATCATCGATCACGAACTCGGAAAATCTGCCCTGTCCAATCTGTGCCATGATCTCTGAACATCGGTCATCACTATGCTGTGCCTCATGTATACGGTCAAGTAACTGCGGGCGTGCACGAACATGCGCAAGCTGTCCCCCGATCGGCGTGAACTCGAACTGCACTCGACTGTCGCATAATATCTGCCAATCTGCCGATGACTGCCTCTGCACTGCGCTCAAACAAGATAGACTGCCCCCGGGCCTCCTGCTCAGAGCATCTGCCACTACATTCGCCTTGCCCGGGTGATATAAGATCTCGCAGTCGTAGTCCTTTACCAGTTCCATCCAACGGCGCTGTCAGAGATTCAGGTCCCGCTGCTGAAATATATACTTTAAGCTCTTGTGATCAGTGAATATCTGGCACGACTTGCCGTATAGGTAATGTCGCCAGATCTTAAGTGCAAAGACCACTGCGGCCATCTCCAAATCGTGAGTATGGTAGTTCTGTTCATGTCTCTTCAGCTGCCGCGAAGCATACGCGATCACCCTGCCATGCTGCATCAATACGCACCCTAGCCCCACTCGTGAAGCGTCACAATAGACTGCAAATCCGCCTGATCCTGAAGGCAACGATAATACTGGCGCCGTAGTCAAACAAGTCCGTAGCTGCTGAAAACTGTGCTCGCAATCCTCTGTCCAATCGAAGGGAACTCCCTTCCGGGTCAATCCGGTCAAGGGTGCAGCAATACGGGAGAAATCCTGTACAAATCGCCTGTAGTAACCGGCCAATCCTAGAAAACTGCGTATCTCAGTGACAGATGTAGGTCTGGGCCAACTCTGAACGGCCTCGATCTTCCTCGGGTCCACACATATACCATCCCGTGTAATCACGTGACCCAAGAAGTCTACGCTGTCGAGCCAGAATGCGCACTTGGAGAATTTTGCATAAAGCTGGTGCTCCCTCAAGGTCTGCAGTGTGATCCGCAGGTGCTGCTCGTGCTCCTCTCTGCTCCGGGAATACACCAATATGTCGTCAATGAACACGATAATGAACAAGTCAAGGTACGACCTGAATATACGGTTCATCAAATCCATAAACGCTGCTGGGGTGTTGGTGAGTCCGAACGACATCACCAAAAACTCATAGTGGCCGTAGCGCGTGAGGAAAGCTGTCCTCGGTATGTCCTCCTGTCAAACTCGCAGCTGATGATAGCCCGATCGTAAATCGATCCTCGAAAAATATCCTGCCCCCTGAAGCTGGTCGAACAAGTTGTCGATGCGTGGCAACGGATATCTGTTCCGCACGGTCACCCTGTTCAGCTGCCGGTAGTCGATACACAAACGTAAGCTTCCGTCCTTCTTCTTGACAAACAGGACCGGAGCACCCCAAGGAGAAACACTGGGTCGAATAAGTCCCTTGTCCAGCAAATCTTGCAACTGACTCTTCAACTCACTAAGATCCGCCGGGGCATCCGGTATGGCGGTATAGAAATAGGCCCCGTGCCGGGAATCAAATCAATACAAAAAGCAATGTCGCGCTCAGGCGGTAGCCCATGAAGCTCGTCAGGGAACACATCAGGGAACTCACATACGATCGGAACCTGGTCCAATGGAACATCTGTAGCTTTAGTGTCGCAAATATAGGCTAGAAATCCCTGACATCCCTTCCTCAACAGCTGTCCAGCGCGAAGAGAAGAAATCAAAAGGTGAGGGGTGGCACCACGGTCCCCCTGCACGACAAAAGCCGACTCGCCGGGAAAACAAAATCTCACTGTCTTCTCGCGGTAGTCCACAGACGCATAGCACGTGGCTAACCAATCCATGCCCAAAAGAACGTCGAAGTCCAACATCTCAAGAAGGATCAAATCGACAGGCAGATCTCTATCGCCAATACGGACGACGCAGGATCGGAACACGTGCCTAGCAACAAACGACTCTCCCATGGGAGTGGTCACAATAAGCGGCTGATCAAGCAGACCGGACTCTCTACCCAAACTCGGCACGAAGTGTGTGGATACGTACGAGTGCGTGGATCCGGGATCGAACAATACGTGTGCATCAACAGAACATACTGATAAGGTACCTGAGACCACCGCATTGGACGCCTGCGCGTCCTGATGCGTCAACGCGAAAACTCGTGCCTGTCCTCCACCTGCAACTGGCGGTCCCCTACTAGCAACTGGCTGTACTCTGCCGGTGGCTGGCTGTCCTCTGCCTCGACCGCCTCGCCCTCTAGGAACAAACCCTTCACGACCACGGCCTCTCTGTGCATGGGTCTGACGCGGAGCAACTGCGGGTACAACAGGTAACGCCCTCCGGGGTGGAGAAGGTGGAAGTGTGACATGCGGTACGGCTGGCTCCCTCCTGCGTGTCTCGGTACAATCTCTGACGCGGTGACGAAGACTACCACATCCAAAACATCCACGAGACGACTGCTGACCCTCCTGGGGGTATGAGCTAAACATCTGACCTCGCCCCGAGTCTCTGCCACCTGTACGACGTCTATCACGGCGTCTGAATGGATGTCTCTGAGCTGCTGTATCAGTACGAACCCTCTTCGGCCTTGGAACTATCGAAGTCTCTACAAGGCGCTCCTCAACCAATAGGGCTGTGCCTACCGCTGCGGCATAGGTCTCATAATGCTGGGAGCTGATCGCAAGGAATAGCGGGGTAAGTAAGCCTCGGACAAATCTCTTGACTCGCATCTCCTCAGTCGCCACTAGGTACGGAGCATAAATAGATAGCTCTGTGAACAACACATCATACTCTGCCACTGTCATCTCTGGCGTCTGGCGCAAGGACTCAAATCTGTGTGCTCGGGCATCCCTAACACTCTGGGGAAGAAAACGGGCTAGAAATACTGTCACAAACTCCGTCCAGGTCATAGGAGGAAGACCTGCTGCTCTGCCCTTCTCAACCGATTCGCACCATTTCTGCGCAAGTCCTTCCAGGCGAAAACTCGCGAACTCGACCCATCTCGCATCTGCGCATCTGAGGGAACGGTATATCCGGGCCATCCTATTAATAAAAGACTGTGGGTCCTCGGCTGTATCGGTGCCTGTGAAGACCGGAGGCTTCAGCCTCATGAACTCTGATAGCGATACTGTAATCACTTCCGTGGCTGCAGGGGCAACTGGCTGTACGGTCGGTACCATCGCGGTCCCTGTGACTGGTAGAGCTACCTCTGGTCGCTGCGCTCGAAGCGTCTCAACTAGCGATCCTATCATCTGGCGCATCTCCTGCATGCTGGATCCCACCGTCTGGCGCATCTCCTACATACCAGCCCCTAGCGTGGCGATCTGATCTGTCATAGGAGGAACCGTCTGCTCGGGTACAACGGGTGCACTGCCCGGATCAGTCCTCGTCTCGGACGAGTCAACACGAATCTCGGCCCTCGCGGCTGCTCTTTGCACCCTAGTAGTCTTTGGCGGCATAGTGGCTGAAAAGGAAAGCGGGATTCGATAAGAATACGGAAATCGAATCGCAAGAATGTATGTATTCAAGAAGGAATTTTAAATCAATAAGTCCTAAGGTCGCTTAGGCGGAGTATCGTGTCATGAGTATGCCGCGGAACATACGCACACAACGCCACTCTACTGCAGCTACCTACTCCATCATACCAGGGTCATCCTACACTCCGAAGGTAAAACCTACGCTCTGATACCAACTTTGTCACGACCCGATAGTTTGGCCCGTGACCGGCACTTAACCATGTAACGTCTACAGGCGTAACGCGACCAAGTAAGCCGAAACCCAGAAATCAAACCATTAAATATAGAGTGTTTAAGACATTTTTGTAAAAACAGTTGTAAATGTTTAGAAAACTTTAATTAATTTAGTAGAAATCCTTTATAAGTTCAAGTGTTATTTAATAGTTTGGCAACATTTCCTTTATAAAAATTTGTCCCGAAAAGCGGGTAAAAGACAAGATGTAAGTAAAATGACATGTGGAATAAATAGAGCATCACAATGATAATGTACGACTGAGTAAAAAATGAAATGAAGACAGCAAGAAATATAGAACTGTAAAAATAAGTCGGCTCACAACAAGCTCGACACCAGGATACAAAATAACATACATCGTCCTCACAACTGTTTCTAAGTCAATACATAAAGGTAGATGGAGAATACTAGATACATCAATATACAACTGAAAGGTAAACAGATACCGCACAAAACCTACCTAATAGCAAAAGGGCTAACACGCCTCAGTAATGGTATCTGTATCAAAAGATGCGGTAAACAGCCAGCCGCGACTACTCCAAAAGGCAACCTGCAAGCACAGTGGCACAACGGGGGTGAGTTGCCAACTCGTGAGTAGTAGATAACATATAAAGGTAATCGCGAGTATGCACGTGCTGCGATACTCTAACCTATGCCAACAGATAAACATCTAAATGATGAACTGGATGCTCAATATCATGCAACGAGTACGATCTAATAATCTCACCATATGATGTGCAAGGTATACAATAATCATGTCAAATGGTGGAATCTAACAATCCTATATAGCATGAGCTGGGTATGCAATGATCGTGCAAACATGTGTACTATATCAAGTATAATAGGTACATGATGAGATGTCAAATACTAAGTGCTGAGCATGGGAATAATAATATCTACACGGAATATCACGTGGAAAAATAGTCGGTGTCCAACAATACACCCAAATCCCAGTAAAACTCAGGCGCCGTCATCCACATCGGCCCTCAAATCCTGTGAACCTCATAAAACCGGGAGTGCCCATCATCGGCACTCAAAATATCATAAAATCAGCCGTGTCCAGCATCGACACGCAAATCCTCCAATATGGGGTGTCCGTCCATCGGATCTGCCTACGGGCTCCGTCTGCGGAATCGGCCCTCGGCCCCGGCAGTACGCATCGTCCCGTATCCATCAACCGACTCTGGTCAGTATCCTCCGGATAACCGCCAGGTCCAACCAATCACCGGTAGGTAGTAGTCCCTCCGCTGGGCTCACCGTCTAACAATACGAGTCTTCTCGCCCCGAGGTACCGTACCGGGTCCACCATGTACCCGCAATCGGTGCCTACCTCTCCTCGAATCGGGTATACTCGCACAAGCTCTCTGGAACCGAGAAAACTCATGGTGGACGCACTAAATATCATATCAAGGGAAACCAGGTTTTTAAACAGTGCGTGTTTTCTTAAAATAGTATTCCGGTTCCCAAATCCAGAAATCACATAAATCAAATCCAATGCGTAAATCCATGCAATGTGTCGTATGACACTAAGGGTAAAAGAAAGGGAGAACCGCTCTTTTAAAAGATTCCGTTTTGAAAATACCGCTTGCGGTCCCTTAGTTTCAAAATCAAGTCAATATCATCCATGTATGTAACATATGAATATGGGTATAGGTATGGATGCGCGAATGGATAAGTACGCAAAGTGAATATAGCATTGTACATGTGCACTAATGTAGACACATGATGTATATATGCGCCCGAGTACGAATATATGTGATGTATGTGGCATAAGTATGAATATATGCGATGTATGTGGCACAAGTATGAATATGTGATGTATATGTGCCCAAGTATGAATATATGTGATGTATGTGGCACAAGTATGAATATATGGTGAATATGTGCCCAAGTATGAATATATGTGATGTATGTGGCACAAGTATGAATATATGTGATGTATGTGGTACAAGTATGAATATGTGGTGAATATGTGCCCAAGTATGAATATATGTGATGTATGTGGCACAAGTATGAATATATGGTGAATATGTGCCCAAGTATGAATATATGTGATGTATGTGGCACAAGTATGAATATATGGTGAATATGTGCCCAAGTATGAATATATGTGATGTATGTGGCACAAGTATGAATATATGTGATGTATATGTGCCCAAGTATGAATATATGTGATGTATATGGCACAAGTATGAATATGTGATGTATATGTGGCACAAGTATGAATATATGGTGAATATGTGCCCAAGTATGAATATATGTGATGTATGTGGCACAAGTATGAATATATGTGATGTATGTGGCACAAGTATGAATATACATATAATAGTATGCGGCAAATCATGACAACGTCAAATAAGCAGAATCAATATAATATGCGGTTTATAGCAATTCTATAATGTGAGTGTCATGGCAATCACTAACGGTGTGAGTGTAGCATATAAATCGTGCTCGTGCAGCTTGGACCGTTAGTCACAGTGCAGTGTTCTATATTACCAGTATACCTAAATGGACACACACATGACTACAAATCATATTACGCCCTGACGCTTAACGCCATACGGGCGATTTCCCCATAGATGTTAAATCTACTCACCTGGTCGCGTGCTACACGTAGCCGACCACTTGCTTTCCTTTCTTGGTGGCGTCAGACGTACTTGCCTGCGAACCTGGAATTTCACAGAATATCACACATGAGCTCAAATCTACAAAAACGCGATATTAAGGTCAAACTAGTGACCCGCGTCGCGAACCAAGCGCGCGTGTCCGCGATACGCTAAAACGTGTGATTACGCACCTGAATCTACCCTGATGCGTCGCGATATGCAGAAACCCCAAACCCACACGCGTATCACGCGTGTCGCGAAGGTTAAAAAAATACGAGAAACAGGTATTTAGCTCCAGATTTTCCTACAGCAAGAATCAATTAAAATTGCACATGCCATGAGTCTAAGGATAGCAGCAGACACCTACAGAGCCAAAACCCAAACCCATGCCCCCCATCTGGCCGCAAATTGCGGCCAGAACCAATATTTCGGCGGCCATTCAGTGGAGTTTGGGGGTCGTGTTCTACACATGGGATCAACACCCTACAACTATACTGCAGTCAACTCAGATTTATTCTGTACTCACTGGGTCGATAGCAGATATCAAAAATCTAAGTTTTGCTTTAAAATGTCACATTTTGCAAAATTATGAAAACTCAGGGTATTTTGGCGTAATCTGGGGTTTACCTAGGTTCACTTTGTCTTAACAATACCTAACTAACTCAGTCTAACCAAAACTAACCTTACCTAAGCAAAGTTTGCACTAAACACCACAAATATCACTAAAAACACACAATCTAGCACTAATCAACCACAAATTACACTAATTAAGCTAAACCGACACACAAGTCTAGCATACAAGCAAGTGGAGCTCAGAGGTTATACCTCACTTGACCCTACGAGGCTGGGCCAGGAGAAGAAGAGGAGAAGAAGAATCTTCTACTGCTGTTGCTGCTCCAGATGCTGTTGCTGTTGTTACTGCTACTGCTGTTGCTGTTGTTATTGCTACTGCTGTTGCTGTTGTTATTGTTGCTGATGGTGTTGCTGCTGCTACGTATGCTGTTGCTGCCCGTGCTGTGGCTGTGGGTGTTGCTACTGCTGCTGGGGCAGAGCTGCTGCTTGCACTGCTGATGCTGTTGCCATTGCTGTTGTTATTGTTGCTGATGCTGTGCCTGCAGCTTCTGCTGCTGATGTAGCTGCTGTGTGTGAGTGAGGGAGTGAAAGAGTGAGGAAATGGGAGTGTGTTGCAACCACAAGCAAATGATAACACAAAAGAGTCAATCCCCCCATTCTCTCTCTCTCTCTCTCTTTCCACATTAAATGCAAGCATGGGCTTGCCATGATGCACCCCTCTCTCTCTCTCTCTCATTTAATGCAAGCATGGCTTAGCCATGATGCACTCTCAAGTCAGCCAAAATAGAATTTAAATCCCCTTTTTATTTTCAAAAAAAAACTTAATTAAAATCATATTAACTTACTAATGGTGGGGTTAACCTACCATGGTTGTTAAACATGGTTTAACCCAAATTTTAACCCTAGTTTACATGCACAAGTTTGTGCAAGCTTGGGAAAATTTTAGAAAAATATTTATTAAATTTGAAAAATTATTTGAAAATCAATTTGGTAAACTTTTTATTAAAATTCACATATTAAAATATAATTAGCCACTAAACACATCCTATGGTTTTACAGCTACCCAGGTATCTTTCGATAAGAAGGCCGACGAGCAACTCATCCGAACTCCTACTGAGCCTATCTGTGACAATCTCTGTACAGTCCGGTCTGTTCGTCTAAGAGTATCGTATATCGGGTCTAGGGGGTGGAAAAAGTGAGACCCCTAACAGCGCAATAAGTCGTGTCGGTGTAGAGCCCAATTGTAAGTCCATGCTACCTCTCCCGGTACTTTCGGGAATGCGGAATTTGGTAAAAAACGATTTTTATAGCGGTGGTAACATGGACCTAAAACCCGGATCTTGGTTAAACATCTATCTAACAACCTAACTACGAGTTTCTAGCTACTCGGTTAGGGGGTTATACCTTGCTTGTCTTGAACTCCTTCGTCTTCAAGCTCCGATGGTGGTCCGGATTGGCTTCTTCCCGTCATCTCCGTACGCCGAAGATAGATCCACCTGAAAGCTCCAACCTTTGGCTCCTTCTTCGTTCTTTGAAGAAACTAGTTCACTCGGATTGTTAAACCTTGTGAACTAGAGTGAGTAGAGAAGAGTTTGTATGGGATTTTATCTATGGTTCTTGATTCTCAACTCATGAGACAAGAGAACTATAGATTAAAGAGAGGGAGCAAGAGGGTGAGAGCAAAACAAGAGAGCTCAAGAACAAGAGAGAGAATGAGCAAGAAAGAATGAGCAAGTCTTTTGTCTCTCACCCTCTCATAATCCAAAGTCATCATAACTCATTATACCAAATCAAGTGTTATGTGATGGTTGAAGCAACCATAACCATATCATTTCATGCACTCATTTTGCACAAATTAGCAAGCAAGCAAAAGTCTTTGCCATGAAATGATGGCTATGGTTATCATGATGGTCAACTAGTCAAGCCTAGTCAACCGGTCAACAAAGTCAACAAGTCAACAAAAGTCAACAACCATGTCAACATAATACTTAATTAATATAATAGTTAATCACATATCATATTCTCATTAGGGTTGAGCAAAAAGTCAAATAGTCAACGGTCAACTGTCAACAACCCTAATGAGAATCCGCTGCCTCCGCCTCCTTGTCAACTGTGCATACACACCCGCATCCGCGTTCCGAGGAACACGAACGCAAACTGGATAAATCCAATCCCAATACGTACACTAGGATCTGGCTTAAACCAAAGCCCGCTAGTGCAAATTGTCCGGACACTGTACGTGCACAAGTGCACGGATGTGACCGAACCCTGTCGCAAAACCTTGCGACCTGTACTCTTTTGCCTAAAGGCGAAAAGCTTTCTGTGTGGGACTCTAAAGACTCGACACTACGCTGGCAGTGGGTTTAACCACAGACCGCAAGCGGCACTAGCTGTGCGTAACGGTCCCCAGGTAGTGCCGACAAGAAGACCGACGAGGCGAAACCCATCTGAACTCCTACTGAGCCTGAGTGTGACATTCTCCGTACAGTCCGGTCTGTTCGTCTGATACATCGCATGGCGGGCCTAGGGGGCGGTAAACGTCAGTCCCCCAATAGCGGTACAAGTCGTGCCGGAGCGAAGCCCAAAACACCCTGAGATAACACTGGAAGCCTACCAGTATATCTCGTTTGCCCTGGCCAGGGACTACTCGTGTAATGGCTCTCCTAGACACAGCGCGATGTCAACCCCCAATACCGGGAGAGACGAATCCTGTCTAACCGTCACTGCCTCCAAGTGCTTCGGGACTGCACCCAACCACTACCTGTTTGCACGACTCCTTTGAGCCGTGGTAGGGTAGTGATCAAAGTACAGTGGGAACACACTCGAGGCGAAGTGACAGTGTCAAGTCAGCGGACTAAGCTGTACTCATGTCACCTGGGAACTGATAACTGACGATAGGCATAATACCAACTAGTCAGTTCCCGACGAGTCCTGTCCAGTGTACCCGTAACCTAACGAGCACCCGCATACTATCTCAAGTACGACGTACTGACGGCTGTGGGACAGACCGTCTCCCACACTGGGATGAGAAGCGCATGCGCTGGTCTACTCCGGAGTATCGATGCCCTGTCTCGTTAGTCCTGCGACCAGGGACCTGCATAAGGATGTGCTTATAGATTACCCAGCCCCACTAGTGTGACGGCCATCACATCGCTGGTAATCAAGCAAAGATCCTAAGGGCTCCACTAATGTGTATAGGCGATATACTAAAATAAACACATGTACACATTGAAGTAGAAACAAACCAAGTAACATACTACTATTTTGAGCAAGATCGTATATACAAGGTGAATATCCCAAGCTTCCATTAAGTAATATACAAACTAGTATGATACAGTAATGGCCTCTAGGGCATATACACTAACAATCTCCCACTTGCACTAAGGCCATGTACTGGCGTATCGAAGACCTATCATCTCGATCAGCCGCTCGAACTGAGTCTGGGGCAGGGCCTTGGTGAATGGATCTGCAGTGTAATCTTCTGAAGCGACTCTCCGAACCTCGATCTCCTGGCGATCTACGATCTCCCTGATCAGGTGATACCGCCTCAAGATGTGCCTGGATCTCTGATGGGACCTGGGTTCCTTCGCTAAAGCTATATCTTCGTTGTTGTCACAATACAGAGGTATTGGATCAACAATGGACGGAACCACCTGAAGTTCTTTCAAGAACTTCCTCATCCAGACAGCTTCTTTTGCGGCATCAGTTGCAGCGATGTATTCCGCTTCCATCGTCGAGTCTGCAACGGTTTCTTGTTTGGAACTCTTCCAACACACCGCCCCTCCATTGAGGGTAAAGACAAAACCCGACATGGACTTGGAATCATCCTTGTCACTCTGAAAGCTGGAGTCAGCAAAGGCCTCGATCTGGAGGTCTTTTCCGCCATACACCAAGAACATCTCCTTAGTCCTTCTCAGGTACTTGAGAATGTTCTTTACCGCTATCCAGTGTTTCTCCCCAGGGTTTGACTGATACCGGCTTACCACACTCAGTGCATAAGCTACATCCGGTCTGGTACACAACATCGCATACATTATAGAGCCTACCGCAGAAGCGTAGGGTATAATAGACATGCGATCCCTCTCCGAATCAGTCTTGGGAGACATCTCTTTAGAGAGGGTGATCCCGTGACAAGCCGGTAGGTTACCGCGCTTGGAATCTTCCATACTGAATCTTTTCAGTACGGTGTCGATGTACCTGGACTGTGAAAGTCCCAATATCCTCTTGGATCTATCACGATGGATCCGGATCCCCAGGATGTATGAGGCATCACCCAGGTCTTTCATGGAGAACCTGTGTGACAAGAACCCCTTGATAGATTGTAGCATAGGAATGTCATTTCCTATTAAGAGAATGTCATCCACGTATAAAACGAGGAATACTACAGTTCTCGCTACAAATCTACTATAGATGCATGGTTCATCTGGATTTTTGATAAAGCCAAATTCTTTGACCGTCTCATCAAAACAGATGTTCCAACTCCGCGATGCCTGCTTTAGTCCATAGATGGACTTAAGCAACTTGCACACCTTTCCGCTGCTCCCACTCTGAATGAAACCCTCTGGTTGGTCCATATTGACACACTCCTCTAAATTTCCATTTAGAAAAGCGGTCTTTACGTCCATTTGCCAGATCTCATAATCGTGGAAGGCAGCAATGGCAAGAAGGATCCGAATGGATTTCAGCATGGCTACTGGAGAAAAGGTTTCGTCATAGTCCAAGCCAGGTCTTTGACGAAAACCCTTTGCTACCAGCCTAGCTTTATAGGTCTCAACCTGTCCATCTACACCAATCTTCCTTTTGAAGATCCACTTGCATCCTACGGGTTTTACCCCTTCTGGAGCAATGTCCAACGTCCATACCTTGTTGGTGTACATGGACTCCATTTCGGTCCGCATTGCATCCAGCCATTTCGCTGAGTCAACGCTCTGAACGGCCTGCTGGAAGCTAGTAGGCTCATCATAATCTATGATGCAATCCTCTCTATCCCCGTCTATGAGAAAACCGTAGTATCTCTCGGGCGGATGAGTCTGCCTACTACTCCTGCGGAGCGGCGTAGGAATGTCCTGTTCTTTCGAACCCTATGGTTCCACTAAACTTTCAGTAATAGTCCGTGGTTCTGGAATTTCTTCCAGTTCTACAGTGCTCCCACTTATCTGGTTTTCCAAAAACTCAGTTTCCAAGAAGTAGGCATGACGAGAAACAAGAACTTTTTGTTCCTCTTCACAGTAGAAGAAATATCCCTTGGAATTCTTTGGATATCCCACAAACTTGCACTGTACTGAGCGTGCCTCGAGCTTGTCCGCATGCTGCTTTTTGACAAAAGCTGGACATCCCCATGTCTTAATGTGCTTAAGATAGGGTCTCTTTCCACACCACATCTCATATGGCGTAGTAGGCACAGTCTTAGTGGGAACTCGGTTCAAAAGATATGCAGCTGATTCTAGCGCATATCCCCAGAATGATCGCGGTAACTCAGCGTTACCCATCATGGACCGCACCATATCCAATAGGGTGCGGTTCCGTCTCTCCGATACACCGTTATGTTGCGGAGTGTATGGAGGAGTAAGCTGAGAGAGAATTCCATTCTCTTTTAAATAGTCCAGGAACTCGGCACTTAAGTATTCTCCACCTCGATCCGATCTTAGGATCTTAATACTTTTGCCGGTTTGTTTCTCTACTTCATTCTTATACTCCTGGAATTTTCTAAAGGCTTCGGACTTATGTTTCATTAAGAAGACATAACCGTACCTTGAGAAGTCATCCGTAAAAGTAATGAAGTAAGAATAGCCGCTTCGAGCATGTGTAGACATTGGACCGCACACGTCACTGTGTACGAGTCCCAAGAGCTCGCTCGCTCTTACTCTATGTCCAGTAAACGGAGTCTTTGTCATCTTTCCTTTGAGACAGGATTGACAAGTGGCATACCACTGATATTCGAACGCATTCAAATACCCTTCTGTATGTAACTTCGTCAACCTTCTCTCATTGATGTGACCCAGTCTACAATGCCACAAGAAAGTCTGATTTATTTCCGGAGACTTTCTTTTGTGTGTATTCTGGACATTTAAAATCTGTGGTTGGTTCAATACGTATATACCATTACTCAATGTACCTGACCCAATCAGAACTTGATTAAGGTGAATGTTTACAACATTACTTACAAACGCAAATTCATAACCTTCTTTAGAAACTAAAGATACAGAAATGATATTACAAGTTGCGTTGGGTACAAAAAAGCAATTACGCAAAACCAAAACATGTCCATCTGACATTCCCAGGTGATAGTCCCCCACGGCTTTAGCATCCATGCTAGCTCCATTCGCAACTCTGAGGGTCATGTCACCTGCCTTCAAAACCCTACGGTTTCTCAATGCCTGCAAAGAATTACAGATATGAGATCCTGATCCGGTATCCAATACCCAGGAAGCAGAGTTTATTGAAAGACAGTTTTCAATAACATACACACCTGAAGCTGAAGCTGCAACCTGCTTCAATTCCTGTGTTCTGGCTTTCCAAGCCCTGCAATCATTCTTCCAGTGTCCTTTCTTATGACAATAGAAGCATTCTTCCTTATCCACAAGCTTCCCCGCTTTCTTTGTTGCTTTGGCTTTTCCCTTCGTATCCACTTTACTAACACCGCCCCTTGGTTTGGCGGGGGCCTTCTTCTTCTTTCCCTTGGCCTTCGCCTTGGACCTAGAAGAAGATGATCCTCCTACAAACAAAGTGGATGTTTCCCTACCTTTCTGTAAGGTGCCCTCTGCGCTCCTCAGCATGTTGAGGAGCTCTGAAAGTTCAACCTCCTTTTCTTGTAAGTTGAAGTTCAGTATGAACTGGGCGTAAGTGGAAGGAAGGGACTGGAGAACTATATCCGTATAGAGTTCACTCTCCAATGTGGTCCCTAGGTCCGCGAGCTCCTCAATGTAGCCGATCATCTTTAGCACGTGCTCGGCTACTGATGATCCGACGGCCATCTTTGCCGAAAATAACTTTTTCGACGCTTCGTATCTTGCGATACGAGATTGCTCTCCATACAATTCTTTTGTATGGAGAAATATGGATTCAAGGTCCATATTCTCATGCCTTCTTTGATGTTCGTTGTCCATCGAGGCAAGTACGAGGCACTTGGCCTTCGCGCTATCAATCTCCCAAGTCTTGCGGATTTCCTTATCCGCGACGCTGGAAGTAGGACTAGGGACAGGGGGAGCTTTGGTGGTAAGAAGATACCCCAGCTTGTCGTAAGTGGTTGCCATTTTGACATTCCTGAGCCAATCTTTGTAGTTTGGCCCTGTCAATATATTTTTATCTAGAAGTAACTTAAGTCCAGTCATGTCGATTGGTCGCTGCAATTAGGAGAGAGAAGAAGAAACACTCAGCATGATGCTCTTGCAAGTTTAGAGTGGTTTTTAGTTTGTCTAAACAGGATGGCTCCCACTGTTTCTCGAATCCCTCCTCAAACCATAAAGGAAGAATTAGTCGGGATCAATCCCACCGCACAATACTTGCTTAACCGTTCAGCCAGGCCAGTGTCGGTACTTCGAGGGAGGTTTTCCAACGCTTTCGCGAAGTTCCTTAATTAAAGAACCTCTTTTCCCTGGGGGCGTAGCCCCGCGAACACCTTTCTAGGCACCTACTAGGTTTATAACATTGATCGATTAGTGAGAAATTTCCCGAGGAGTAGCATATACTCACAGTAGGATCGGGATCCAAATATCATCGCGTGACGAAACTGAAGGAATCCTACCAGAATCATCACACTCCAAATGGTATGCAAATCTAGCAAGTTTCAGTACTTATGAAACTCCCGATGTGGATTTTTGCCCCATGCTCTTATGACCTTGACTTTGGCCAACAAATCATAAGTCACATGTCAAGTTCTACCCGTCGTTCTCCAGGTTAATTTGAATCCACCCGCACCTACCCTTGACTTTGGCCAACAAGGCAGTGCGACTGTTCCAAACCAACGCATCTATCTATGCTGCACATGAATACCCAATAGCTACCAATCACTATGCCTTGACTTTGGCCAACAAACACAGCTTGAATACTATTGACTATTCATGTGAAACGACGGAGGGCTACGAATGGTTTTGGCAAAACCGTGAACGTAGTGAACTTGATATGGTCGATGGAACGAGATAGCTTTTAAAAGGAGTGGCTCAAGCTCCGCATTTAAAAGTTGGTTTTGAAAAGAACCGAGTGGTTTTTCGAAAGTGTTCCAACGACTTTAACTTGGTTTATTATCTTGCATTAGTTCTTTTAATGCGTGATATTCTTGCATTAGTTCTTTTAATGCGTCCCATCATTTAATCCTACCATTGTAGAAAACAACCAAAATATGACGTACGCTTATGCCATTCGCATTCGCCACTGGGCCCCGTCATTACCCGTTAGGTTACTTAACTAACGACAGAGCGGGGGCTGGGCTAGCGCGTCTGCAAAACATAAGCAACGCCTAAATAATATCATATATAGATATACTGCAATGATAAACATTTCAGATCACAAATGAATACATTGGATATACTAGGAATCTGTAATTCGTACGAGCCTGTAACGAAAGACAGATTACACGGTCGCGGTGAATAGCCAATACCCCACCCAAGACCCCTACGGGTGCGGCAAACTACCCGCCAAGTACCCGAAGCGTAGCAACCTCCCTCATCTCCATGAGTAGGCCACTCGACACTTCGGCATACCCTGATCCGGTTGTGCGGCCATACAAATAATTATTACATCAATTTACAAATTTACATGAATTGAAAGAAAAGAAAACTCTCGTCTCACAACCCCCGGCTATTCACCCGCGACAATCCAACATATTCATATACACATTCCAGCAACATTACAGATCACAGATTTGTATAACCCCCACTAATCGACATATAGCGATTAGTAGACGTTCAATACAAATATCACATTACAGGAAAAACCCGTTAGCTTAAGTCTTTTAGAAGTTCGATCAAAAATACGGATTTTCGGGACCCCAAAAATAAAATTTTCGTTCTGGAAAATCTGGGCAGAAAATATATATTCCAAAAATCCCAAAATACCCCTGCAAGTACACTGTAGCAAAGAAACAGCAGAGAGGGGCCAAGGAGGCCGCGGAACCGCGGCAATAGCAAGCTATTGTCGCGTTTCCGCGGTCGTTTAGGGGGAACTCTTGGTGATTTTTCTACAGTGGCTTTTAAAAACCCTGAGCCGATTTTAGGTGTGAAAATAATCAACTTTTGAACAGTATAAAATTCGACAGAAAGTTCGAATTTCGGGGTTCGTTTTCGGGACTTTTTCTTTGATCGATCTTCTAGTTACTTGCTAACATGTTAGATAGAGTTTAACCTGGCTCTGATACCACTGTAAGTCCATGCTACCTCTCCCGGTACTTTCGGAAATGCAGAATTTGGTAAAAAACGATTTTTATAGAGGTGGTAACATGGACCTAAAACCCGGATCTTGGTTAAACATCTATCTAACAACCTAACTACGAGTTTCTAGCTACTCGGTTAGGGGGTTATACCTTGCTTGTCTTGAACTCCTTCGTCTTCAAGCTTCGATGGTGGTCCGGATTGGCTTCTTCCCGTCGTCTCCGTACGCCGAAGATAGATCCACCTGAAAGCTCCAACCTTTGGCTCCTTCTTCGTTCTTTGAAGAAACTAGTTCACTCGGTTTGCTAAACCTTGTGAACTAGAGTGAGTAGAGAAGAGTTTGTATGGGATTTTATCTATGGTTCTTGATTCTCAACTCATGAGACAAGAGAACCATAGATTAAAGAGAGGGAGCAAGAGCAAGAGGGTGAGAGCAAACAAGAGAGCTCAAGAACAAGAGAGAGAATGAGCAAGAAAGAATGAGCAAGTCTTTTGTCTCTCACCCTCTCATAATCCAAAGTCATCATAACTCATTATACCAAATCAAGTGTTATGTGATGGTTGAAGCAACCATAACCATATCATTTCATGCACTCATTTTGCACAAATGAGCAAGCAAGCAAAAGTCTTTTCCATGAAATGATGGCTATGGTTATCATGATGGTCAACTAGTCAAGCCTAGTCAACCGGTCAACAAAGTCAACAAGTCAACAAAAGTCAACAAAGTCAACAAAAGTCAACAACCATGTCAACATAATACTTAATTAATATAATAGTTAATCACATATCATATTCTCATTAGGGTTGAGCAAAAAGTCAAATAGTCAACGGTCAACTGTCAACAACCCTAATGAGAATCCGCTGCCTCCGCCTCCCTGTCAACTGTGCATACACACCCGCATCCGCGTTCCGAGGAACACGAATGCAAACTGGATAAATCCAATCCCAATACGTACACTAGGATCTGGCTTAAACCAAAGCCCGCTAGTGCAAATTGTCCGGACACTGTACGTGCACAAGTGCACGGATGTGACCGAACCCTGTCGCAAAACCATGCGACCTGTCGCAATACCATGCGACCTCTACTCTTTTGCCTAAAGGCGAAAAGCTTTCTGTGTGGGACTTTAAAGACTCGACACTACGCTGGCAGTGGGTTTAACCACAGACCGCAAGCGGCACTAGCTGTGCGTAACGGTCCCCAGGTAGTGCCGACAAGAAGACCGACGAGGCGAAACCCATCTGAACTCCTACTGAGCGAGTGTGACATTCTCCGTACAGTCCGGTCTGTTCGTCTGATACATCGCATGGCGGGCTTAGGGGGCGGTAAACGTCAGTCCCCCAATAGCGGTACAAGTCATGCCGGAGCGAAGCCCAAAACACCCTGAGATAACACTGGAAGCCTACCAGTATATCTCGTTTGCCCTGGCCAGGGACTACTCGTGTAATGGCTCTCCTAGACACAGCGCGATGTCAACCCCCAATACCGGGAGAGACGAATCCTGTCTAACCGTCACTGCCTCCAAGTGCTTCGGGACTGCACCCAACCACTACCTGTTTGCACGACTCCTTTGAGCCGTGGTAGGGTAGTGATCAAAGTACTGTGGGAACACACTCGAGGCGAAGTGACAGTGTCAAGTTAGCGGACTAAGCTGTACTCATGTCACCTGGGAACTGATAACTGACGATAGGCATAATACCAACTAGTCAGTTCCCGACGAGTCCTGTCCAGTGTACCCGTAACCTAACGAGCACCCGCATAGTATCTCAAGTACGACGTACTGACGGCTGTGGGACAGACCGTCTCCCACACTGGGATGAGAAGCGCATGCGCTGGTCTACTCCAGAGTATCGATGCCCTGTCTCGATAGTCCTGCGACCAGGGACCTGCATAAGGATGTGCTTATAGATTACCCAGCCCCACTAGTGTGACGGCCATCACATCGCTGGTAATCAAGCAAAGATCCTAAGGGCTCCACTAATGTGTATAGGCGATATACTAAAATAAACACATGTACACATTGAAGTAGAAACAAACCAAGTAGCATACTACTATTTTGAGCAAGATCGTATATACAAGGTGAATATCCCAAGCTTCCATTAAGTAATATACAAACTAGTATGATACAGTAATGGCCTCTAGGGCATATACACTAACACCAATACACCTGTTGGGGTCAAAAATTGCACCCCGGTTGACCAAGTCAAAGTCAAGGTCAACCCCAAGCCAAGTGGGCCCAAGCCCGGATCAAGTGGGCTCATGCCCAGGTCGAGTCCGAACATGAAGCGGCCGACCCTCCTCCATGCCCAAAATGAAACCATGTAATAAATAATTTTTATGTAATTTTTTTATGCATGAATGGGCATAGAGCCAAATTTTTGTAAAGCCCATGACTTATGTGCAAAAAGAAATGGCACATGAGCCATGGGATGGCCAAAATGGCATTTTTGTAATGCCCAAGGGGCTATATGTAAAGTGTATGACCTATAAAGGCAAAGATAATGAAATATCCCAACAACTTTTTCTCTCTCCAAAGAAAAATCTAGATATGTGATCTTCTCCTTCCTTAAGGTTCTAAACCTTTCTCTTTTTTTTTTAATTAAATCAAGAGTTTTACTCTTCCTTTTCCAAAACTAAATAGTTTTTCACCACAAAACCCACAATGGGGAACTCAGATCTTCCATCAGATCTCAGAAAGGAGAGATTTTTAGAATCTCATATTTCTTGATCTTCAAGATCCGGCCAACAAAGGAAGAAGAAGGTGACCCATCTCCAGAAACCCCACTTTGGGGAAGAACTAGGGCTCAAGGGGAGAAGCCTTTCATCAGCTTCAAAACATCTTAGGAATTTAACTCCTCATATATATATATATATATATATATGCCCTAGAGGCCATTAAATGATAGTGGATGTATTTATACATGTATATAAATATATTCAGTGTACATTCTTGCTCGACATGATAGTATGCTATCTGGTTCTTCTTTATCTGACATGTTGATTTGATCATGCTTTTACTCATTCATACATGTTGATAAAGCCCTAAGGATATTGGCTTGACTACAGTGATTATGATAGAGATCATACTAGTGGGACATCTGTAGTTTATAAGCATATCCTGAAATGTCCCTAGTCGCAGGTGTATCGAGGCGGGGCATCGATATACCAGAGTAGACTAGCGTATATGATACTAGACCCATGTGATGGGCGATGGATGTTCCCACATTCATCGATGTTTGACATCAAGATCATATACGGGTGCTCAGTGGTGACTGGGTACACTGGACGGACTCACCGAGAACTCCTATATAGAATTATATCTATCGTCGGATAGCAGTTCTCAGGTGACACTGGTACAGGTTAGTCTGTAGACCCGAGATCGTCATAGAGTCTTGTGTGCTATCCCACTGTACTTTGATTACCACCCTACCACGGCTCTACTGAGTCATGCAAACAGGTGGCCGTTGGGTACAGTCCCAAGACACACGAAGGCGATGAGCGATAGGAGGGGTTTCGTCTCTCCCGGTATTGGGAGTTGATGCTGTGCTGTGCTCGACTGGTTATATCAGTAAGTCCCTGGCCAGGGCTGCTGAGATTTACTGATAAGTGTTATCAGTAGTTTCTCGATCTGTTATAGACCATTCACCGACACGACTTATTGAGTTATTGGGGTCGACGTTACCATCCCTAGACTCGATATGCAGCATATCTGACGAAGAGACCGGACTGTACGGTAGTGTTTCCGGTTGGCTCGACAGGAGTTGTAGCAGGTTCGCTTGTTTTCTTCTGATCGCTCAATACCCGGGTGGCCGTTATGTTTAGCTGACCGCTTGCGGCTTGGGGGTGCTTGATATGATCATCACCCACTGCCGGCGTATTGACGAGTCTTAGAGTCCCACAAAGAAGTTACCTAGTCCAGGAGAAACGTTGGGGTGCGCGTATGCGATATACGCATGGACCCGGTTAAAATGCACGTATGAGATACCGTATATTAATCGGGGGGGCTTGCTTTTGGTTAGGTCGTATGTGATATGGCCGGATTGATAAATCAAGTGTTGATTTATCATTTAACCATTAGTTTCTCACTTAAAATCCTTTCTTGTATTTTGATGTATGCATGCATGTATGCATTCTTTCTTGATTCATGCACATATGGATGTGCATGCACACATGCATACATACATCATTCTATCATGGTTGTTTATACATAGAAAATGGTGGCAATATAAGACTCACACCATGGTTTATATTATGGATTATTATTTCTATTTATGCTAAAACAAAAGAAAAGAGAAAAGATTAATTCATGGATTAGTTTCTACACTCTTCTTTTGACCTAACCATGTTCACCTACCTATTGACCATGATTTAATCTTTCTCTTGTGTTTTAACTAAAGTAAAATAAATATCCATAAAAGATAACCATGGTTTGAGATGAAGAGGAAAAAATATATATAGATATATTTTTCTATTTTCACATAAGAGTTATTCTTTTCACTCTTGTTCAAAAAGCCATCATCTTCTTCCTCCTTCTTCTTTTGCTCTCTAGACTTTTGTAGTGAGCAAAATATTCATCAAGTTAGGTTTTTGAAGTGAGAAAAGCCACCACAACATCATTCTACACAAGTCTTGCCCACTTGTTTAGAGTGTTATCTTCATTTCCTTCTCTTGATCAAGTGAAGTTGATAGCTTGGACAAAGGAGCTTCGGGTGGATCGTCGTGGGCACTAGAAGACTTCAAGCTAACCATTCTCCAACCCTCAAGTGGCCAAGGAGTCAAGGATAGGGAGCTACAAAGGTTGTACTCTCAAAACCCTAGCCTTTGTTACTTGTAATGTCATGAAACCCTAATTTTCTAGGATAGATCCTTTGTATGCTTACTTAGCACCATAAAAATTTGATCTTTGTGACATGTGATGCTTCCAAACCTCTCATAGGGTGCTAGGTAAACCTAACATTGGTATCAGAGCCGACCTAGAAATTAGGCGACACTTTTACGAAGTAAAAACTCCGATCGAACCATAATACGGATTTTCGGGATCCTCTCTGGACATTTTTTCAAACCTGGTTATTTTCAGAATTAAAAATACTTAAAAAATACAGCAGGTGAATATAAGAAATACTGTGAAATACGAAGCCATGAGCCGTTCAAGCCGCCGCGGAACCGCGGCCAATCCTTGCTTGGGCCGCGGCTCCGCGGCCATACAGAGGCTTCATGGCTTGTTATTTGCACAGTAATTCCTATACCTGCTTGTATATTGTTTTAGGTATGTTTAATCTGATTTTTGTGCAGTATATTCTGGGGATGGTTTTGAGTTCAATGATTCGATCGGAATTTTTATTTCGTGTCTTTTCCGGGTAAATTAGAAAGTATTGAATTGTTCGAACGAGTGTCGTTTGCTCACTTTTCACGGGGTTTAAATCTTTCGGATATATGTGCAAGTTTTGTGGTGGACCCTCTAGAAGAAAACAAATCTTAACTCGATTATGTGACCGTCTTGAACTGCCTTTTGAACCTTAGGGTTTGGGGCAGTACGGCGTGCCACATGTGAGGCGTTGGCTTGACCCTTCTACGGCTGGACCGCTACTACTGTGTCACACTCCGGATTTTTTTTTGGGACTCCGCTCAAGTTTTGAGCTTTAGGGACTTTTGGGTATTTGATCATTCGGTCGAAAACTTTAATACTGTCTATTTATCTGGAATGTGATACAATATGTGGAATTCATATAGTTTAGGCATGAAATACGAAGTATGTGATATTTCGCATTTATGATGTCTAAAGAGAATGTGGATTCCAAATATTGCAGTTTTACACTTGCTTTTCTGTGACCGTAAGTGTAGTGTGTTCGATATCGCCGGTTTCGTTGCTATACATCAACGACAATCGGGGTACGCATACTTACTTACGTTGATGATATATGATATTATGTGTTGCTGAGATATGATGTGCAGGATTGTCGCGACAGAATAGCCGGGTTTTTTTTATGTGAGATGAGAGTTTTATATTTTCAATCATGTAAATTCAAATGTAATGTAATATTCTTTTATTTGGGGCACTTCCGGGTTGAGGTTGATGTCACCAGTGTTGTCTATTATTTACTTTTCCGCATTAGGATAGACCCAAGGAGGGGAACACAAGTGACCGGGTTCTGGGGTTCAGTGGGAGGCCATCTGAGGAGTCGAGACCGGGTCTCCTAAACTCCAGGATTGGTAGGGTCGCTTGCTGCTCTCGTAGGGGTCTAGGGGTGTGGGCTTGGCTATTCATCGCGACTGTGGAATCCGTATTTTCTATTATTGGCTAAATACTAAATACGGACGTCCTAGTATATCCCACATTATATATATGTTTCTGCTGCCTGTGTTCTGAGATATCTGAGACGAATGATATATTATATATGAGATATATAGTAGACGTTGCTTATGTTTTACACCCGCGCTAGTCCCGTCCCGGTATGCCGTTAGTTAAGTAACCTAACGGTGCATAACAGAACATTGTGGCGAATGCGGATGGCATAAGCGTACGTGTTATTTTCGTTTCTTTTCTGTGATTGGCTTAAGGACTTAAATGATGGGATTACATTAATATGATTAATGTAAAGAAAAATAAACCTAAAAAGATGTTGTAGAATCGGATTTGAAAACCACTCGGCTCTTTATGAAAAAGCTGTATTTCAAAAACTACGGAGCACAAGCCACTCCTTTTCAAAACCATTTGATTCTACGACGATATCAAGTTCAAAGCGTTAAAGATTTTCTTAAAAATCATTCGCAACCCTCCGTCATTTTAGGAAGTAGAGTACTTAGTATTTCGTGCTACGTTTGTTGACCTTAGCCAAGGCGTAGTGTACGGTAGCCAAGTGATGTCTTCCTACAATGCATATGATGCAGATTAATTAGGACGGGTATATGACTTTGTTGATCTTAGCCAAGGGTCATGTAGACGAGTCTGATTAATCAAGAAATGACGGGCTGAACTTGACTAGTACTTGTGATTTGTTGACCATAGCCAAGGTCATAGGTACTAGGGGTAAAAATCATATCGGGAATTTCAAGTGTTGAGATTTGCAATGAGATTGCATACCTTCCATATGATGGTTGGATCCCGATCCCACTGTGGGCAATAGTTGCTCCTAGGAGAGTTTTGCAGTTTACAATTAGCTAACTCATTAGGTGTCTAGAAAGGTGTTAACGGGGCTACGCCTCTGGGAAAACGAGGTTTACTTTAATTAGGTCCGTGCGAAAGCACGGGGAACCTCCCTCAAGTACCGACACTGGCCTGGCTGAACGGTTAGCGAAGTTGTAGACTGTAATTAATCCTGGCTAGTTTTCTTTTTAAGGTTTGAAAGAAAAACTTGATTAAAGCAGTGGGAGACATCGATTAGACAAGATAATAACCAATCTGATCTGTGCAAGAGCTTTCGCTGAGTGTATTCTTTTCTCTCTCTTAATGGCAGATACCAATGACTGGACTCAAGCTTCTACTAGATAAAAATAAACTGAATGGGACCAATTATAAAGACTGGCTGAGGAATTTGAAAATAACCTTGACTTATGATAAAGTATCATATGTCCTTACGGCTTCAGCCCCGCCCACCCCAGGTCCAAAATCCTCAGTTGCGGACATTGAAGTCCGCAAGACATGGGACGCTGACTGTGCCACGACCAAATGCCTCGCGCTTGCATCGATGGACAATACACATCAAAAGCAGCACGAGAATATGGACATTCAAACCATATTCCTCCATACAAAGGAGTTGTATGGAGAGCAATCCCGCGTATTACGATACGAAGCATCAAAGAAATTGTTTCAGATGCGAATGGCCCCTGACACACCGGTAGGAGACCATGTTCTGAAGATGATAGCTCTTATAGAAGAGCTTGAGGACCTAGGATGGACAATGGACAATGAACAATATACGGATATTATTCTGCAGTCCCTCCCCTCCACCTTTGCTCAGTTCATAGTTAACTTCAACATGCACGGCATGCAGAAGGAGCTACCTGAACTCCTTAATATGTTAAGGAGTGCAGAGAGCACTATGAAATCAGTAAAAACTCCCGTTATGACTATTGGACAATCTTCCTCTTCTCGCCCAAAGGCTAAGGCCAAGGGAAAGAAAAAGAAGAAGCCCACCAATCCTAAGGGTGGAGTTAAAAAGGTGAAGGGAAAGGAAAAGTCCAAAGCTGGAGACTCGGGAAAAGGTGAATGTTTTCATTGCCACAAGACAGGACATTGGAAGCGCAACTGTACGGAGTACTTGAACCTCAAGAAGAAGCATGGGGATGCTTCCGCTTCAGGTGTGTTTGTGACAGAAAACTGTTTTTCAATAAACTCTGTTTCTTGGGTATTAGATACCGGTTCAGGTTCTCACATTTGCAATTCTATGCAGGGGCTGAGAAATAGCAAAGTTTTGAAGACAGGTGACCATACTCTCCGCGTTGGAAATGGTTCCAATGTACATACAGTCGCAGAGGGAGAGTATCACTTGGGGTTGCCATCTGGGTGTATATTGGTTTTGAACCCATGTTATTTTGTACCAAGTATGCTATGTAATATAATATCTGTTTCTTTGTTAGACAATGAAGGATATAATTTTGTATTGCAGAACAATGTTATGAACATTCACCTAAATCAAATGTTGGTTGGGTATGGTACACTTAATAATGGGATATACGTCCTAAATCAACACACAGTTTTCAGTATACACCACACTAAGAAAAGAAAACTTTCAGAATTAAATGAAGCTTTTCTTTGGCACTGTAGACTTGGTCATATTAACGAAACAAGACTAAACAAGTTACACAAAGATGGATATTTAAATCCTTTTGAATATAAATCTTATGCGACTTGCCAGTCTTGTATCAAGGGTAAAATGACCAAAACTCCGTTTACCGGACACGGAGAAAGAGCTACTGAGCTCCTAGGCCTCATACATAGTGATGTATGCGGGCCAATGTCTACACAGGCTAGAGGCGGTTTTTCTTACTTCATTACTTTCACTGACGATTTCTCAAGATTCGGTCATGTATTTTTATTAAAGCACAAGTCCGAAGCTTTCGAGAAATTCATTGAATATAAACAAGAAGTAGAAAAACAAACCGGCTTGAGTATCAAGATGCTTCGATCAGATCGAGGTGGAGAGTATCTCAGTACGGAATTTGCTAACTTCCTAAAAGAGAATGAGATTCTCTCTCAGCTCACTCCTCCTTACACACCACAGCACAACGGTGTGTCTGAACGACGGAATAGGACCCTATTAGATATGGTTCGATCCATGATGAGTGATGCTGAGTTACCCGTCTCATTTTGGGGGCATGCATTGGAGACTGCAGCGTTTCTACTGAACAGGGTTCCAATCAAAACCGTGTCTACCACGCCATATAAGATATGGCATGGGAAGAGATCATCTCTTAAGAGAATTAAGATTTGGGGTTGTCCGACCTATGTTAAAAAGCAGAATCCGGACAAACTCGAGACACGGTCGGTCATGTGTAACTTTGTGGGATATCCAAAGAACTCATATGGATATCTATTCTACCACAAGGAGGAACAAAAGGTGTTTGTTTCTCAGCATGCCACATTCTTGGAAAAAGAGTTTTTCACAGATAAAGATGATGGCAATGTGGTGGATCTAGAAGAGGTTCTAGAGACACAAACTACAAATGACGACTTGGTTGAACCGGCTGTTGAAATAGAAACTGAAGAACCTCAGCCACTCCGTAGGTCTGGTAGGACTTCTCGCCCACCGGAGAGGTACTACGGTTTCCTCATTGATGGTGACGGAGAAGACTGCATCATGGATGATGATGATCCTACCAGTTTTCAGCAAGCTATCACGAGTGGTGACTCTGTGAAGTGGCTGGATGCCACGAGATCCGAAATGGAGTCTATGTACACCAACAAAGTATGGACTTTGGACATTGTACCCCCTGGGGTAAAACCTGTGAGATGCAAATGGATCTTTAAAAGAAAGATTGGTGTAGATGGGTAGGTAGAGACCTATAAGGCAAGACTTGTGGCGAAAGGTTTTCGTCAAAGACCAGGTTTGGACTATGACGAAACTTTTTCGCCCGTAGCCATGCTTAAATCCATTCGGATCCTACTTGCTATTGCTGCTCACTACGACGATGAAATCTGGTAGATGGACGTTAAAACAGCATTTCTAAATAGAGATTTAGAAGAATGCGTTTATATGGATCAGCCAGAGGGCTTCATTGACAATGGGAACAGCGGGAAAGCATGTAGATTGCTTAAATCCATATATGGGTTAAAGCAGGCATCATGAAGTTGGAACATCTGTTTCGATGATGTTATCAAAGAGTTTGATTTCATCAAAAATCCAGATGAACCTTGTGTTTATAAGAAGGCTGTAGGAAGAGCTGTCACATTCCTCGTATTGTACGTGGACGACATTCTTCTGATAGGAAATGATATTCCTATGCTACAGTCGGTCAAATCTTTCTTATCACTAAGGTTCTCCATGAAGGACCTGGGTGATGCCACCTACATCCTGGGCATAAGGATTTATAGGGATAGACCCAAAAAGTTATTGGGATTGTCCCAAACCAGGTACATCAACACCATCCTAAAAAGGTTTAGTATGGAAGACTCCAAGCGGGGTGCCTTACCCGCTTTCCATGGGGTCACTCTCTCCAAGGATTCTTGTCCAAAGACCGATGAAGAGAGAGCTCGCATGAGCATTATACCCTATGCTTCGGCAGTAGGATCTATAATGTATGCGATGTTATGTACACGCCCAGATGTAGCTTATGCACTTAGTGTTGTAAGCAGGTATCAATCCAACTCAGGGGAGAATCACTGGACAGCTGTGAAAAACATTCTTAAGTACTTACGAAGGACTAAAGAATTGTTCTTGGTGTATGGTAATGGAGATCTCCAAATGGAGGCCTTTACCGATTCGAGCTTCCAGAGCGATAAGGACGACAGCAAATCTATCTCAGGGTTTGTATTTACCCTCAATGGAGGGGCGGTCAGTTGGAAGAGTTCCAAACAGGATACCGTTGCAGACTCTACGATGGAGGCTGAGTACATTGCTGCAAATGATGCCACCAAGGAAGCCGTCTGGATGAAGAAGTTCATCTCGGAGCTAGGAGTAGTTCCAACCATTATTGATCCAATACCATTGTATTGTGATAATAATGGGGCTATGGCGTTAGCCAAGGAGCCCAGGTCCCATCAGCGGTCCAGACACATCCTGAGGCGCTTT
The DNA here is from genome assembly GCA_030015575.1 of Agapanthus africanus. NCBI lineage: Eukaryota > Viridiplantae > Streptophyta > Magnoliopsida > Asparagales > Amaryllidaceae > Agapanthus > Agapanthus africanus. The sequence continues at coordinate 248,300,221 of JASDDO010000004.1, read as the reverse complement.
CATTTGATGCGGGAGATTGTAGATCGCCGCGAGATCGAGATTAAGAGAGTAGACACAAAGAATAACGCCGCGGATCCACTCACCAAGGCCCTCCCTCAGCCGCAGCATGAGCGACTTTTTGAGATGTTGGGTATGAGATACGCCAATAACTGGCCTTAGTGTAAATGGGAGATTGTTGGATATATGTATGCCCTAGAGGCCATTATATGATAGTGGATGTATTTATACATGTATATATATATATATTCAGTGTACATTCTTGCTCGACATGATAGTATGCTATCTGGTTCTTCTTTATCTGACATGTTGATTTGATCATGCTTTTACTCATTCATACATGTTGATAAAGCCCTAAGGATATTGGCTTGACTACAGTGATTATGATAGAGATCATACTAGTGGGACATCTGTAGTTTATAAGCATATCCTGAAATGTCCCTAGTCGCAGGTGTATCGAGGCGGGGCATCGATATACCAGAGTAGACTAGCGTATATAATACTAGACCCATGTGATGGGCGATGGATGTTCCCACATTCATCGATGTTTGACATCAAGATCATATACGGGTGCTCAGTGGTGACTGGGTACACTGGACAGACTCACCGAGAACTCCTATATGGAATTATATCTATCGTCGGATAGCAGTTCTCAGGTGACACTGGTACAGGTTAGTCTGTAGACCCGAGATCGTCATAGAGTCTTGTGTGCTCTCCCACTGTACTTTGATTACCACCCTACCACGGCTCTACTGAGTCGTGCAAACAGGTGGTCGTTGGGTACAGTCCCGAGACACACGAAGGCGATGAGCGATAGGAGGGGTTTCGTCTCTCCCGGTATTGGGAGTTGATGCTGTGCTATGCTCGACTGGTTATATCAGTAAGTCCCTGGCCAGGGCTGCTGAGATTTACTGATAAGTGTTATCAGTGGTTTCTCGATCTGTTATAGACCATTCACTGGCACGACTTATTGAGTTATTGGGGTCGACGTTACCATCCCTAGACTCGATATGCAGCATATCTGACGAAGAGACCGGACTGTACGGTAGTGTTGCCGGTTGGCTCGACGGGAGTTGTAGCAGGTTCGCTTGTTTTCTTCTGATCGCTCAATACCCGGGTGGCCGTTACGTTTAGCTGACCGCTTGCGGCTTGGGGGTGCTTGATATGATCATCACCCACTGCCGGCGTATTGACGAGTCTTAGAGTCCCACAAAGAAGTTACCTAGTCCAGGCGAAACGTTGTGGTGCGCGTATGCGATATGCGCATGGACCCGGTTAAAATGCACGTATGAGATACCGTATATTAATCGGGGGGGGGGGGGCTTGCTTTTGGTTAGGTCGTATGTGATATGGCCGGATTGATAAATCAATTGTTGATTTATCATTTAACCATTAGTTTCTCACTTAAAATCCTTTCTTGTATTTTTGATGTATGCATGCATGTATGCATTCTTTCTTGATTCATGCACATATGGATGTGCATGCACACATGCATGCATACATCATTCTATCATGGTTGTTTATACATAGAAAATGGTGGCAATATAAGACTCACACCATGGTTTATATTATGGATTATTATTTCTATTTATGCTAAAACAAAAGAAATGAGAAAAGATTAATTCATGGATTAGTTTCTACACTCTTCTTTTGACCTAACCATGTTCACCTATCTATTGACCATGATTTAATCTTTCTCTTGTGTTTTAACTAAAGTAAAATAAATATCCATAAATGATAACCATGGTTTGAGATGAAGAGGGAAAAATATATATAGATATATTTTTCTATTTTCACATAAGAGTTATTCTTTTCACTCTTGTTCAAAAAGCCATCATCTTCTTCCTCCTTCTTCTTTTGCTCTCTAGACTTTTGTAGTGAGCAAAATATTCATCAAGTTAGGTTTTTGAAGTGAGAAAAGCCACCACAACATCATTCTACACAAGTCTTGCACACTTGTTTAGAGTGTTATCTTCATTTCCTTCTCTTGATCAAGTGAAGTTGATAGCTTGGACAAAGGAGCTTCGGGTGGATCGTCGTGGACACTAGAAGACTTCAAGCTAACCGTTCTCCAACCCTCAAGTGGCCAAGGAGTCAAGGATAGGGAGCTACAAAAGTTGTACTCTCAAAACCCTAGCCTTTGTTACTTGTAATGTCATGAAACCCTAATTTTCTAAGATAGATCCTTTGTATGCTTACTTAGCACCATAAAAATTTGATCTTTGTGACATGTGATGCTTCCAAACCTCTCATAAGGTGCTAGGTAAACCCAACAATATATATATATATATATATATATATATATATATACATACATACAGAATAATAAGTGCTCCTTTCTGGGAGTACAACTCCCATTGCATGGACCAAGTCCCTTTTGTTGCTCGAGCTCCCACGTGCTGACACGTGGTGCGCTAGCGATCTTACGCCCAGAGCGCTAGCGCTCGAGCGCCCACGTGCTGAGCGCTAGCGCGCTTGCGCCCAGAGCGCTAGCGCCCACGTGTTGACACGTGGCACGCTAGCGCTCTTACGCTCAGAGCACTAGCGCCCGAGCGCCCACGTGCTGACACGTGGCTCGCTAGCGCTCAGTGCGCCAGCGCTCTTGCGCTCAGAGCGCTAGCGCCCGAGCGCCCACGTGCTGACACGTGGCGCGCTTGCGCTCAAAGCGCTTGCGCTGGCCCCACGCATCCTTTGGATGCCTTTCCCCACCCTTTTTTTTTTATATATATACATATATGTATACATATGTATACATATGTACACACACACATACTCCACGACACTGTCCCTGTTAGAAAAAAATTTCTAACGGGGCACTGCCCCGCACCCCGCAAGGGGGCTGCTAGCCCCCTTGACCCCCATCCTGCTATCCGGGTAGCGGGACCCCCGTAAAAACTCTGCGGGGCCCCCGATATATCCAAAACCCCTTCAAAACATAACACTGCACATTGAGTTCGCATGACCAGTTTAACCCGTCAATCGGAGGTTCCCTCGCTCCAAAGGCGAGGGGTAATTAACGACAGCTTAGTCCGCGGCTGCCGGAGATTCGGATCCCCACAATCATTAAACCCCGGCCTACCTCAGGCAGGAGGAATCTGTAATGCGGTTGACAAGCGCACGTGTATTCCCATCTCAATGGGGTGACGAAAAACACCCTACAACACCCTGAGAAACTACTGGTGTACATACCAGTAAATCTCGCTTGCCCTGGCCAGGGACTTTGTGTAATGGCTATCCGACCACAGCGCGATATCAACCCCTTATACCAGGAGAGACGAATCCTTTCTATCCATTACTGCCTCCAAGTATTTCGGGACTGCACTCAACCACTACCTGTTTGCATGACTTATTTGAGCTGTGGTAGGGTGGTAATCTAAGTACAGTGGAAACACACTCGAGACGAATAGTGATGTCAAGTCAACGGACTAACCTATACTCATGTCACCCGGAAACTGCTAACTGACGATAGGTATAATACAAACCAGCAGTTCCCATTGAGTCCTTCCAGTATAACTCATAACCCAATGATCACATGTATACTATCTCCGGTATCGCATACCAATGGCTGCGGGACAGGCCATCTCCCAGACTGGGATGAGAAGCGTATACACTAGTCTACTCTGGAGTATCGATGCCCTGTCTCGATAATCCTACGACTAGGGACAAGTATAAGGATGTGCTTATAGACTACCTAGTCCCCACTAGTGTGACTGCCATCACAACGCTGGTTGTCAAGCAAAGATCCTAAGGGGTCTATCAATATGTATTAGCGATATGCTAAAAGAAAAATATATACATATTAAGATAGAATCAAACCAGATAGCATACTATCATATTGAACAAGACTGTTATAATGTCCGTGTATATCCTACGCTTCCAAAATGTAATATATAATCCAGTACTATGCAATAATGGCCTCTAGGGCATATATCACTAACACAACATACTTCTGATTCATCTACACAGCCGGCATCTAGTTCGACACTAGCTTCTACGTCCCATCCTTCTATAAATATCACCCCACTAGAGCCTAAAGCACCCTATCCAAAACGTTTAAAGGCCAAGAATCAAGTTGCCAAGGTAGAGAAGATGATAGAGACGTTTAAACAAGTTAAGGTAAATATCTCTCTCCTAGATGCGATAGATCAAGTTCCATCCTATGCTAAATTTCTTAAAGACCTATGTACTAAAAAGAGGCACACAAACGTGCCTAAGAAGGTTTTTTAAGCCGGAAATGTTGGTGACGTTCTCCGTAATGTAATGCCCGTTAAATATAAGGACCCCGGTTGTCCTACCATCTCTTGTATTATAGGAAGCAAAGTCATTAACCGAGCTTTACTTGATCTAGGCACTAGTATGAAACTTCTTCCTTTTTCGGTCTATGAACAACTAGGAGTGGTTGATCTTCAACCAACTAAGCATACTTTACAGTTGGCCGATCGATCCGTCAAGACACCAAAGGGTAAGGTTAAGGATGTGTTGCTTAAGATAGAGGAATTTATATTCCCTGTAAATTTTATTGTTTTAGAAACACAACCCGTATCAAATTCTTGAAATCAAATTCCGGTGATTCTAGGTCGACCATTCTTAGCCACCTCAAATGCATTGATCAATTATCGCCATGGTTCAACGCAACTCTCTTTTGGGAACCTTAAGATGGAATTAAATATTTTTAACCTAGGAGGCCAACATCACTATATGTATCGCGAAGTCAATTTAATTCACAACGTTTCTCACAATGAAATGATTGACTTTGAGGATGGTGGGTTAGAAGAGCTAATAGAAACATCTAGAAAGGATGTATTTGATGATGGCTATTTCGAAAAAGATAGTTTTGAGAAGATTTTCAAAGAGGAACTCATGTTCATGAGTAAAGGTGAATGTACAATGGATGGCATTAATTATTATGAGCCAATTTTTGAGGAATTATTTGAGGATGAACTCTTCATTTTAGATGAATTATATGCACCACATTCTTACAATTTGCACGTACAAGAAAAGCGTCATATTGAAAACCAATTAAACCCCTCAAAATTTGATACTATGTGTTCGTCACCTAGATAATGTACAAAAATCTAATATTATTAGAATTAAATTGAAAATTTTTAAAACTTTAAATTTCAAACCACAATTTAATTCTTGCAATTTTAAACACGATAAAATTTTAAATTTTAATTTTGAGCTTCATTGTCCTATCATGTTTTACCAAGCCCATGAGTATATTAATAAATTCTTTGAGTGTCTAATTCTGATTTTTGAACTTTCTACAGTAGCGGTTATAAATTTGTTAGTAATAAATGTTGATCAAGAGGAGAAACTCATGTTTTTCCATGAGTCGGAATATTTTATATAAAATCTTAACTCCTTTTTTGTATATTATGATACTAATTTTTGAAGGGCTTTAGTGCAAAATAAACCAACCGTTTATTTATAGTCCAACTGTGCCTTATTCCCAAAACAAAGAGCAGTTATGCAACAATACAGAAGAGAGGGGCGACCCTTCAAATTTGAAGGCAAACAAATTCCTCTAGATTTCTGGGGAGGTAAATGTTTCTTTCTCTTTTCTCATTTCAATACTTATTTTCTGGGTAAATTACTATGTTGATCAAACGTAAATATAGAGTAGAGGACAATGGAGACACTGTTTAAAATAAGTCTTTCTGTGTGTGTGTGTGGGGGGGGGGGGGGGGTTGTACAAAGTTTTTTTTGGTCTTTTTCATTTTTCTTTCTTTTAAAATTTTTAAAGATTTTCGTAGTTTCTTTCTTTTCATTTTCAGGTTTTCTTTTGAAAGAAAATTTTGAAAATAAAAATTAGAGAGTGAAAAATATATATAAAAGAAAGGAAAAGATTTAAGAAAAACAAGAAAATTAGATGTTTGTGAAGCAAGTTAGTAATATGTGGTCATGAACTCATTCCCAAGTGTTGCGTGAGATGAAGGAGTTATTAAATCTGCGGATAGAATAAGTTTAAAAAATAGTTTCTATTTTTGAGTTCAAACTTCTGAACGTTGATACCCTACAATATGCACTTTTACACATCTTGAACCTTAGGATGGTTGAAGAGACCTAGAAATATTCCTTGCCTGAAAGCTTAATATGAAAGAAAAAACTGTATTTGAACTTAACCATGAAAAAAGAAGATGCTGTTGAAAAAAAAGTCCGGTCTTGCAATGAAAAAAATTAGCAAGAGATCTGGCATGTGCTATTTACGCCTTAAACTCACACATTTGGTAATCAGTTGATTGGTGCATAAGCAAGCATTAGTGGTCGCATAAAAAGTATGCGAGCGAATCCATCCATCATTAATAAAAATAAGTAGTACTAAGGGATTAAGACAAGGGTATGATAACTTGAATTGAATTCTTCGATTGTGGTGATGACTTTACACACACGTAGAGGTATATGATTGATTTTTGGAGGTGAGGTGGGGAGAAAGACTAAAGACGATGTTATTGAAGAATGATGTGATTTTCAGCATTGATCAAGACTATTAAGATAGGGTTCATGAAAACTAAAATGCTAGTGGAAGTTCGAAACTTTTATTTTTCAAATCTTTTCTTTTATATGTTCTTATCTTTGTAAGTTTTCATTTTCTTATTTTTTTCCTTTATTTTCTTTTGTCTTATTATCTTTTTCTTCAATTTTGGAATTTTTTGAGTAGTATTTGCTGAAAACTCTCAGGAGACACAACTCCTCCTACCAAGGACATTTAGGGGTTTAAAGGCTTGTTGCACGCACTCAATGCAATCGCCCGCCCGCCAAAGAAGCTTAGGAGTAGACTTTAGTTGATAAAGTTAGATTTTTATTTTTCAATTGTAGTTTAGAGTTTGAAAACCTATATTTGCTCGATGAATAGCAAAAGATAAGTATGGGTGTATTTGATTGGTGCAATTTATTACGTATTTATATAACCATATTTATCTTAATTTTGCACATTTTATTCTATTCCGGGTAGGTTTGATGAACTAATACAGGTTATATAACTTAAACGCTAAAAGACACAAAACATTAATTACGTGCGTGAAATGGAGATTTAATTGGAGTTAATAAAATATAGAGAATTGATAAGTTACATTTATTGTATATTTTTCATATTTTTAATAATTAATAAATTGTATTATTTATAATTTGAGAACATATGTGGAGATTATGTGTAGAAATATAAATTCATCTATTTCTTAAATAATAAGTAATATAATTATGAGAGAATTGGTTTCCTAATTGAAATAGATGCAACTAAAAGATTTGTTTTGAATATTTTTTGCAGGTTTAAAAGTAGTCATATCAATTTAAAACAACAAATCAATTGATGAGACTTATTTAGAGCAAGAGATCAATTCCAGTCTGCCCAGTTTAGTGCCATCAAAACATTCAGTGGAAATCTATTAGAATTAGGAATTGAGATTGTTTGAAAAAATTGTATTCTCTTATATCTTTTATTGCTTGATCTGTAAACTTCTTAGCCCTATATATAGAGAGGCAATGTTAGGGTTGGAGGCATTTCTTCATAGCATTGTTTAGGGTTTTCTTTTGGAGAGAGATCAAAGAAATTTGTAAGATATGAAGTTATTTTTAATGAAGTTTTCTTTTCTTTTAATGAGCAGCTAATTTCTTATTCTAGGGTTTGTTTGGCTTAACTTTTGTGGTTGGATGTTTTAATTTATCTCTTCTTCTTTTGTGTTTAATGATGAGTTTCTCTTGATCTAATTCTTCTCTTTTTGTTTTTCATCTAATAAACTAAACTTTATTATGATAGTTGACACCTTGAATAGGTTTAGGGAAAGGTGATAACACCTAGAAACTAGTTAGATTAATGATAGCTCGACAAACTAGAAATCTAATTAGGGAAGGTAAGAGACATTTTAATCAAGGAAATTCAACTTAGGTAGTTAAGATGATCTAGCTTAACCGATAACATAATAGTTGTAGATTAATCACCTACAAATATTAATCGAAGGTTAAAACTAGGTTATTATTAATTAACTAGAATATTATTTTGATTAAGTTGCTAGATGTTTTTGTATAATTGATATGTTATAATTCATGGCCACATTAATTTAATATATACTTTTATATAATTAATAGATAACTAATTAAAATTAGAAAAAGAAAAGAAGTAGAATTTATTTAAACCAACCATAATGGTGCAAATCAATACATTAGAATATCTTCTCTTATAAAACCCACATTTGCTTTATTTGCAATTTAAATTTTAGTTAATCAATAAAACTTTCGTACTTGCTTTAGAATTAATTAGAATTTCAAGACATCTCTGTGAGATGATTCTCAAGTATTGCAATTGCACGACTGTATACTCACGGTTAAAATTTAAAGACTAATAAAATCTTCATCACCTGGCCCGCCCATCAACAGCGGCAGCGCTGCTTTCTGCGAGCGTGACACGTGTCGCAAGTGGAGGCGGCTAGCGGGGGTAACGATCGTAAAATCCTTATACTTTTCATTGTATTTTCCTTTCTTTAATAAAGTCCCTTTTGTTTGAATCAAGTGTATAAAATTTATTTCTTTTCTATTTATATGCATGGTCAATTCTTATATCTATTGGTTATTACATTGCATTGCTATCCTACAGGTTTCGAGTTTAACCCCCGCCTCTCCAAATTATTTCATTCTTTATTTTACTTAGTCTGCATTATAAAACCTTGTTTTTAAATAGAATAAAAAAAGAAATGCAGAGAATTAAAAAAAAGGATTGTTTTTATTTTATTTTATTAGATATTTTGGAAAAGAACCGTTTGTTTGGATGTTTGGTTTTTATTTTGAAAAGTTTTTATTTAGAAAAGAGATTTGAGAATAAAATTACATGTACAAATTAAATAAATTGAAAGAGAATAAAATTTTGAGATAACTACCAAAATATTTGATTACTTTGGTTATATATATATATTGTATTAAATTTTATATTTTACTTATTTAATTATGTAAACTAATTTAAGTTTTACCATATTTGAAATTTTTGTAATAAACGTAATAAATAAAATTTAAACTATTAAATATTTACTAGATTTTATAAGATTCAGTTTAGTTACGAAAATATTTTTACGCTAAAAGATCATATATCTTATCTCTTTTGAAACATATCAGAAACTTATTCTTTTTCTTTATTTTTCTGCCGTAACCCAAAAACACCGCGACTCCAAAAATCTTCTTCCTCTGCTCTTCTTATTACCTCTGATCTAAAGCACTAAACCAAAAAAAAAACGAACATAGTAAGCAGAGGACTACATCTCCATCACCTCGATTTATTCGAAGCATCCTTCTCATATCAAGGAACGATCCTAAATTGTCCTTTTATTGTAAATGTCATTTCTCTTCTCCTTTCACTTTCCCTTGTCGTGTGAAACCCTTGCCAAATCAGAATTTTTATCCCCGATCTAAAAGATTTGTTTTTATGATTGATTTGATCTACCGCAGTTGCGTGAGATGCTGGTTTTTGACTTGATCTATATTGTTTTTTATTTGCATGCAAATTTAATTTACTGACAATTGTAACATGCATTTTTAATAAAATTATCATCATAATTAATGTGAAAATTTGAGGGAGTTTATTATTCGTTTGATTTTGGTATTTATGCTATAATAGGCACATTAGTCAAGTAAGATATAATACAGCACATATATATGTTATGCACTTTTTGTTTACTAATAAAATCAGTATATGTTTTTCAATGATATCTCGATGTTTCCTCATAAAAAATAAAGCAGCGCCTCACATTTTGGGCATGTGAGCGTCAGCGTGCAAAGTGCGCGGACGCCTGTTTCTGATAGGATTAAATCCTAAGACAACACCTCACGTTCTGGGCACGTGAGCGTCGGCAAGCAAAGCACGGGACGCCTGTCTCTGATAGGATTAAATCCTAGGGCAGCGCCTCACGCGTTAGGCATGTGAGCGCCGCCGTGTAAAGCACGTGGTTTCCTGTTTTAGTAAGAATTAAATTCTTTGGCTGGGCCACGTACATAGCACGTGAGCGTTAACGCCCAAAGCTGAAGCAGTTTTGTTTCGGGTAGAATTAAATTCTACATGGGAAAATATTTCCCTAAAGAAGAAAGACGTTCTTTGTTAAACAGAGAGCCGTTAGATCAAAGATCCAATGATGATTAAAAAAATCATCAAGAGATAGAATTGAATTCTATATGGGAAAATATTTCCCTAATCTTTCTAAACAAGAAAGATTTGCTATGTTAAATAGAGAACTCTTGGATTAAAAAATCCAATAGTGATTAAAGATCACCGTTTGAATAAAGAGATAGAATTAAATTCTATACGAGAAAATATTTCCCTAATCTTGATTAAAATAAGAAAAATATATTCTGTTAAGCAGAGAGTCTTGGATCTAAGATGCAACGGTGATTAAAAATCACCACTTGATTATGAAAATAAGTCGAGATCTCTAAAATAAAAGATCCTTTCAACTAATCAACTGCTTTTCCTCACCTATATAAAGGACCCGAGACTTTAAGTCTCACACAGAGAAAACCCTCTATAAGTTTTTGCAAAAAAAAAAAAAAAACAGATAGAAACCACGACCGAGAATTTAATTCTCTTCCTGAAGAAGATCTTCTCATTCATCTCAAACCCTAAGTAAAGAAGAAAGCAGAGATCAAAGTATCTCCTTTACCTCTCATATATAGAAATACAAGGGTTTAACCTTTATAAAGAACTTGGTTTTTTCTCTAGATCTGAGATCCGCAAGATAAATATCCCATAAGCTGAGAATTTAATTCTCATTGGGAAGATTTTGTTCTTCAGACTTAGGGTTTAGGGGAAAAACTAAATATTAGAAAAGGAAACATAAAAAAAGAAGATGGAAGTTACATTCCAGGAATTTAATTTCTCTAAAAACAGGGTTTAACCATTCAAAAAACTTAGTTCTCACAAAAAGGGAATATAAGAACTTAGTTCTCAAAAATCCGATCACAGACCTTCAAAACAGAGATCTTAATAATCATTAATGGCCAAAACACTATTAATAGAAGTTTAACTTCTCTTCAAAAAAATAAACAGAGATTAAATCTCTAAGGACTCAGCGCCTCATGTGATATTCACGTGAGCGCCCAAAAGATTCTATGAAGTTAGCGCCTCACGTGACACTCATGTGAGCGTACAGAAGGCCCATGAAGACAGCGCCTTACGTGCCACACATGTGAGTGTCCATAAGCAAAGATCTGGAGCCTCACGTGCCATACACGTGAGCGTTTAAAAAATGTCAAGCAGGAGCGCCTTACGTGATACCCACATGAGTGTTATATAAAGTGCTTAGTACTAATATGACAATATCCAAGTCCAAGCGCCCCACGTGATATCTACATGAGCGTCAACATATGATTTGAATAATATATATTCACAGGGACCAAGTGCTTAGCACTGATAGGGCAACACCCAAGCCTGAGCGTCTCACATGACCCCACGTGAGCGCCAGAGTGGAGTTTGGATATTATATCCATAGTCAAATGACTAAGTGTTTAGCACGGTTGGATGATGAAAAAGCCTAAGACTGAGCCCCAATATAGGCCGAGCCTCCGAAACTCCATATTCTTTAAGCCCATATTGCTCATCATAACCGAGCCCATATGCTCACCTCTGTTGATGGATCTTAACAAAATTTAATAATTCTTAACCATGTTTCTAAGTCGATCTTTGTCTTATATAAGACTAACATATTCTTAGTTAAAATAAATTGAGCCCATATGCTCATATATTTAAGTCGATCTTAATTTAAAACCAGATTAACGGTCCTTAAATAGAATAAAATATCTCCTGAACTGATGGAACATATGACCTAGGATCAAACCCAAATTTAATATACGGATTTAGACTAATCCGTACTCTACAGGCGACAATATAAACTAGTCTCCATATACAATCCACGGGTAATCATAATAAGCAAAATATAACACGACACGAAGTGATCTACCGAAGCGGGTGAAAGTGGTTGTCACAACGCGATAGTGTAATTAATTGCAGGGGCTTGCGCCTGCAGGGAAGAGCGTCCTCATAATCAAAAACCCTTCACAAATGAAGGGGAATCTGATAAAATCACGCTACAACGGTCGCATCTGTCTAAACCTTCGATATGTGATGCCATAAATCAACTTGGTATCATCGGAGAGGTGGATAGATATGTTCCAAATAGCATCTGCCCCCAAATTCAGGAAAGACGACCTATCCCAGTTCGTCTCCATTTTCGACAGTAACAGATTCTGGCACGCCCGGTGGGACCCCTTCCTCTTTCCACTCCACACTTCGTGTGTCGTGTTTCATGAACAAAAGCATGGTTCACTATGATCATGGTTTCCCTTGGATTCGAAATACTAAAATTTAGTATTTCGCCTCTGTGCAGAATCAATAGCCTCTTACTGCAGTTCCTGCAATAACTCCTTCTCCATCTCATTCAGAGGAGTGACGTATGGGCCCAACGCGGCCTCCACCTTCTCGATGCCGATGGGACAGGTCACTCAAGCCACCACCGGACTATTCTTTGGGACCATGCTCCCACCATGAGCTTTGGCGCCTCAACGCCCCAAGAAAAAACTCTGTGAAAGTCGGTCTTCGATCGGTTAGCTATTGTGGTGGCTCCTATCAGCAAGTCATCCAACTCCAGAGTTTCAGTCTTAAACAGGCTGAAAGAAAGCTCAAAGAGGCCCGTAAAGAAGCCCATGATTCCAGAGGGGGTTGCCCCAAAATGGCTAGCCCTCCCTGCTCCTTCCATGCATGAAGCCAGCAAAAGTGCTTCACCTCTAAGACGGTCGGTCTTCGACAGATTAACTAACTCTGTTCCAGCTACGCCAAGAACGTCCGTCTTCCATAGGCTGACACCAGGTGAAGCCCCCAAGCAACACCGGAGGCATGATGAAGATGCTTCCAATACTGAGGCAGTTTCCACCCCAAGACATGCTCAACGTCTCTACTGACGCCGAGTGAGATAGACTGGGGGCAACTTTCCCTCCGGGCTTACCCCGCCAGCTCTTATGGTGGATATTGACGCTGCTGTTTCAATTGGGAACAACTTCGATTCACTTAAGAGGGTACACAAAAACTCCTCAATGGCGGTACTGAAAAGCTCACCTCCACTTGCAGAAGCTGCAGTGCAGATAAAGCCGGAGCAGCAATGATTTAGAGAGGTTTTTACGATCAAAATATTATTACCGCAATCAAGAACGGCGTCGCTTGGTAGCTAGCCGGTGAATACGGGTCGGTCCACATGGATGTTGTAAATCTCCTAAGTGTTCTTACGAGCTAATTCCAACGGTGTTGGATCTTTTAATTAAATCTAAAAACGAAGTTGTGTTATACTAGGATTAGGAAACTTGCTAGGATTAGGTTTAGGTGAAGTTTGGTAAATAAAGATCTACACCTCTTTCCAATGCCTTAATTTAGATATCATATTTAGGGGTTATGGTAAATTTTAATAAAGGGGATTAGGATGATTGGGAAGATATTTCTTCCTCTAGATCATTATCCTTCCTTTCTTAATCTTTACCCTAACCTCCATGGAAAACTTACAGATCCGGGCCTTTATACTACGGTATCACCGTTACCTCGAGGGTAAAGTGCCGTAGGGAGCGGAATAAGAAAGTATGCATGGAGTCCTAATGTTCATAAAAGATTGGCAAAGAAAAGAGATGAGAGATCTTCATCTCTCAAACCCTTCCCTATTCCTAACCCTAACAAGCGAGGAAACTACTCGCTCATTGAGGGATCTACGAAAGACATAATTTTTATTTTGTTTTAAGAGATGAAAAGATCTATTACAAGTTAATAAAAATTCTAAACTATATTAAACTAGAGCAAGAAAAGAAATTACCTAAGGCAGAAATTAAAACTAGAACTAGGGCATAAAAATAAACCTACTTATGATTGATGCTCTCCAACTTCAAAGAAACTGAAATTTTATTGATGAATAGAGGCATGAGAAAATACAATGATTTGGGTGTTCTATTTATAGGACATAGAAACCCTAGGTTACAATTGATTCGCACGTCTGCATTTACAAATTTGCCCTTAGGTTGACCAGTCAGCGCCGCCTCGAGTTTTGGTAAAAAATTCACGCACCCCGGGCTCTTAATGGCCGCGGAACCGCGGCCTGGGTAGGGTTTGGGCCGCGGTTCCGCGACCCAATCAGAAGATTGTTGGCTGAAATTTTGGGGTATGCTTATGGGCTTCTTGGGCTTTCTGATTCTTTGGTTCTTTTCTTCATTTGGATTCTAGATCTTCTCCAGATCTTTCAATGAAAACTTGTAGTGGTCTTTTAACCGTTCGCTTTGACATCTTGGACCTTGCATTGCCTTGTACATTGTGAACTGTTCTTCGTCTAGGCTTGACTAAGATCCTTCCATTTGTTGGTCAAAAGTCCCTCTTTTGTATCGTCTTTTGTCTTTTTCACTGTTTTCGCTCCAAGAACTTGTAACCTGTACTATGTAGCAGACATGGGTCAGAAGTACCTGTTTTATTGTAAAATGCATAAGAATGGGGAATATAATAATGCAAGAATATGATATGAACAAATACCCCCAAACTTATCTTTTGCTCGTCCTCGAGCAAACTTATTATTTATTCTCGACAAAAATCTAACCTCACTTTCGCAGGGAAACGCGATTGCACTGAGCTCGTGTAATAAGCCGTTAAACTTCTAGGTGTCCCTAGTAGGAGGAGTGTTGTCTCCTGAGGGGTTTCAGCGGATACTACCCATAAAATCCTATCAATTCGGCTTTTCAACTTTTGTTCTACAATTAGGTTTCCTAACAAGGAATTCTATTATCGTCGACTCGTAAATTATCCACCCATATTCTTCACACTTCCTCATCATTTAACTTAAGATTATATACGTTCTATAGACTTACTTAGCTTTCGGCATTTCTTAAGTTTTCCTTCTAGGGTTCCATCTCCACTTAGGAATTTTTATCAATTCTATTAAAGATACAAGTTCTATTCTTCACTCCTTTCGCTCATCTAAACTCCAATCACATATCCCCACGTGTGTGTATAAATCACCCCTACACTTGGAAATTCAAATCAAGCAATCGTACTCTTGTCCGTTGTCCAAAGCACTTCATAATTGGTGAATTTTAATGAATTTTGCTTACACATCCTTCATGTGATCGTTAATACTTCTTGAGGTACCAACAACCGATTACAAGATGCGTTAGCACTTTAAAGCGTACTTCCTAGTCTTGCAACACCCAAGGCTTTAGCAGTGACTCCCAAACCAGTTGGTCTAAGGCACTAGGTGATGAAGCACCCTCGCTAAATATTTTTCTATTTTTTTTCAGCCTTAAGTAATTACAAAAACCAGTGTCCATTTTTTTCTTTATTCTTTATTCACACTTGTATTTTTTTTATTTCATTTTCTTCGTACTAAGGACTTTAGACAAGAGCATTTCAAGGTATCCTCTACTATTCCAAGTTTCAAGGTGCGTGATTGTGAGATTTGTAGGGTATACATTTTCAGAATCTAGACTTAAGCTAGGAATTATTTTTCAAACTTATACTCTAATAAAGATATTAATACTTTTCCTTTGTTTCGACTTAGCCCAAAAAGTGAACTTAAAATTTGCCTATTTCTAAATAAACTACAAAGACATATATTTTCTACCGTTAAACTTTAAGGAAGGTTATTTTTAGGGTTTTTAATTTACTAAGTCTAAGATCTTGTTTTTCCTAGCCAGTTGACCTATTTGTCAAACTCAAGTCAATTAGCCAAAATTGAATACAATAATTTTTATAATTTTTGAAAATTTTCAATTTTTATGGGTTTTTCTTTTTCTAATTTTTTTTTTCTTCCAATTTTTCAAATTTGTATGATTTTCATATAAAGATGCAATGCAAAAATATACATATGAATGCGAAGGAAGAAAACTTACCGAGCATACCCCCAAACTTAAACTGGACAGTGTCCTCACTGTCATGCTGCACCAAGTGGGTTGACAATGTCAGCAATTTCCTGCTTATTATTATATTTACATATTATACACACCCCCAAACTTATTTGAAATAACGTTTTGGAAAAATTGATTGGAAATTCGGGGGTGAAAGTGGAGGAGATTTAATCGGTGTAGATCGGCTCCTGCAAAAACAGGAGCTCCTCCGATGGGTCCGCTGTGAGGAACGGTTTCAATCGATGTCCATTTACTTTGAATAAAGTACCGTCCTCCGGATTTTCAAGATCAACCGCACCGTGCAGATAAACGGTGCAAACTACAAATGTTCCTTTCCACCTAGAGCGGAGCTTGCCGGGGTGATAATGTAACCGAGTATCATAGAGTAAAACCTGTTGACCAGGTTTAAATGTTTTTCGCAGAAGGTGTTTATCATGGAACACCTTGGTTCGGTTTTTAACAATTACGGCATTATCATAAGCTTCATCCCGCAGCTCTTCTGGTTCATTTAACTGCAGCTTTCGATTGCTGCCCGCATATCCTAATGATAAATTCAACTCTTTGATAGCCCAAAATGCCTTATGCTCAATCTCCACTGGGAGGTGGCAAGCCTTTCCGTAAACAAGCCGGTATGGAGACATACCAAGATCTGTCTTGTATGCAGTACAGAAAACCCATAGTGCATCGATCAGTTTGAGTGACCAATCTTTACGGTTTTTAGAAACCGTTTTCTCCAAGATTTGCTTGATTTGCCGATTTGAAATCTCGGCTTGCCCAGATGTTTGGGGATGGTATGGCGTTGACAGCTTGTAGGTAATAGAATATTTGCGCATTAAGGACTCAAAAGTCCTATTGCAAAAGTGAGAATCATTATCACTTATTATCGCTCGAGGGTGTCCAAATCGAGAAAAGACATGTTCTTTAAGAAATCGAACGACAACCTTATTGTCATTCGTTCGGCTAGGCACAGCCTCGACCCACTTTGAAACGTAGTCAACAGCCAAAAGAATATAAACATTACCAAAAGAATTTGGAAATGGTCCCATGAAGTCTATTCCCCAAACATCAAAAGCATCCATAACCAAAATTGGTTGGAGCGGCATTTCGTTTCTCCGCGATATCCGGCCCAAGTGTTGGCACCGGGAGCAAGTCTTGCAGTATTCATATGCATCCTTGAAGAGTCGTGGCCAATAGAAACCACACTGCAAGACTTTTTCGGCTGTCTTCTTTGGGCCAAAGTGCCCGCCACATGCTTGATCGTGGCAAAAAGACAGCACACTCTTAAACTTATTTTCCGGTACACACCGACGAATGATTTGGTCGGAACAGTATTTAAAAAGATAAGGTTCATCCCAGTAAAAATGCTTTGCTTGGGACAAGAATCGAAGTTTATCTTGTTTCGACCAATCTTTAGGTATCAAGCCGGTGGCTAAATAGTTTACGATATCAGCGAACCATGGTTCGTAAGAAACGGTTAAGAGTTGCTCATCGGGAAAAACATCTTTTATTGGAAGTTCAAGTGTTGGCGAAGAAGGAAGTCGTGAAAGGTGATCGGCCACTACGTTTTCACATCCTTTTTTGTCCCTTATGACAAGGTCAAACTCTTGTAGCAAGAGGATCCAACGTATTAGCCTTGACTTAGCATCCTTCTTCGCAAAAAGGTGGCGAATAGCTGAATGGTCGGTATACACAATAACTGGAGAGCCGATTAAATAAGGCCGAAATTTTTCAAGTGCAAACACAACTGCTAAAAACTCTTTTTCCGTTGTTGTGTAGTTTAGTTGGGCCTCATTTAGTGTTCGGCTAGCGTAATAAATCACGTGCGGCATCTTATTAATGTGCTGTCCTAAAACAGCACCAATGGCAAAATCTGATGCGTCGCACATAATTTCGAAGGGGTGCGTCCAGTCTGGAGATGAAAGAATGGGCGCAGAAATGAGAGAGTGTTTCAAAGACTCGAATGCTTCTATACAAGTTGAGTCGAAATCAAATGTTGTGTCCTTGGCCAATAAGAGAGTCAAGGGTCTAGCAATCTTGCTAAAATCCTTGATGAACCGTCTATAAAAACCGGTATGGCCAAGGAAAGCTCGGATGTCTTTGACGCATTTAGGAGGAGGAAGATTAGAAATGACTTCAATTTTTGCTCTATCAACCTCTATGACATTTTGCGAGATGACATGTCTTAAGACAATTCCTTCTCGTACCATAAAGTGGCACTTCTCCCAATTTAAAGTTAGGTTCTTATCCCTACTGCGGGTAAGAACTGCGTCAAGGTGTAGCAAACACTCGTCGAAGGAGTCACCAAAAATGGAGAAATCATTCATAAAGATCTCCAAAAACTTTTCCACCATGTCCGAAAAGATCCCCATCATACGCCGCTGAAATGTAGCGGGTGCATTGCATAACCCAAAGGGCATGCGACGATAAGAAAAAGTGCCAAAGGGTCAATTAAATGTGGTCTTGTCTTGATCCTCTTTGGCGATGGGGACTTGGTTATAGCCGGAATAGCCATCCAAAAAGCAGTAGAACTCGTGCTCGGCCAATCGTTCTAGAATTTGGTCAATGAAAGGTAAAGGAAAGTGGTCTTTCCTTGTCGCGGCATTGAGTTTTCTATAGTCGATGCAAACTCGCCACCCAGTTTGGGTGCGAGTGGGAATTAACTCATTTGCCTCATTGGTAATGACCGTGATGCCCGATTTCTTTGGCACAACATGAATGGGGCTAACCCATTGGCTATCCGAGATAGGGTAAATGATACCGCTATCAAGACATTTAACAATCTCCTTCTTGACAGCCTCTTTCATTATGGGGTTGAGGCGTCTTTGTGGATCCCTTACCGGCTTGGCATCATCCATCAAGTGTATATGATGTTCGACTATGAGGGGAATAATCCCCTTGATGTCCGCCATAGACCAGCCAAAAACTTGCCGATTATTTTGTAAGACCATTAAAAGGGCCTTCTCTTGCTCGAGAGCTAGAGAGGCCGATATGATGACGGGTAAGGTCTCATTATCACCTAGATAAGCATATTTTAGGTGCGACGGCAAAAGCTTTAGTTCGAGTTTAGGAGGTGAAACAATAGATGGTAACAATGGAGTAACTGTTTCAAACTCGAAGGATTCCATCAAAGGTTCAAATCGAGTGTACGCAACCGAGTCGGATGGTTCAACTAACTCATCCGAAAAAGCAAAAGACTCAAACTCGGGTGGAGAGTCTTCAAAATCGTCTACAAAGGTGAAACACTCATAATCTTTGTCCGTCGTGAAAGCTGTGTCGGATTCTAGGAGGAACGCACTAGTGGCGTCGACACTGCTGTGATCAAACATAAAATTTTCGAACTCACAGTCCTCCTCCGCGATCTCATTGATCGAGCAAACATCAAGTACGCTAGAATTAGGCTCGCAAGGCTGACTTCCCAACTTGAAAATGTTGAGTTCAACTGTCATATTGCCAAAAGATAGATTCATTGAACTGTTACGACAATTGATCACCGCGTTAGAAGTCGCAAGGAATGGTCGACCAAGTATCACTGGAATTTGACTCCGGGGGTTAGCGACAGATTGTGTATCCATAACAATAAAGTCAACGGGGAAAATGAAATCCCCTACTCTAATTAACACATCTTCCAACTCTCCCCTAGGATGGGTGATTGATCGGTCGGCCATTTGGAGAGTACAATGAGTGGACTTAAGCTCTTCAACGCCTAACTGCTCGTACACAGAATAAGGTAGCAGATTGACACTAGCACCAAGATCTAATAGTGCTCTATTGATGTTCTTGTCCCCAATTGTTATCGAAATAGTAGGACAACCGGGGTCCTTGTGCTTTTGGGGTAAAGATTGGACAAGAGCATCACAAACAGCACTAGCCACGAAAACTTTCTTTGGTACTTGTGACTTCCTCTTTTTGGTGCATAAGTCCTTTAAGATTTTTGCATATGAAGGAACTTGTTGGATTGCATCCAAAAGAGGGATATTTATGCTAACCTGTTTGAACAACTCTACAATCTTCTCCATTTGTGGAGTTGGTTTATTGGATCTCAACTGGTTTGGAAAAGGAACATTTTGAAAAGTTGTTGAGTCCAATTTTTGCGGATCAGATTGTGGAGTTGGAACGGATCCCCGTGTAGATGTGTTCGTGTTGTGAGAAGTGGGTCCGTTCGAGCTAGAAGAAGTAGAGCCGCGTGAAGGATGGAGAATATGCTCTAACGAAGAAGAAGAAGAAGAAGAAGAAGAAGGTGAAGAAGATGTAGAAGGACCACCGGCAGGGGTGTCATGGTTAATACTCACATTGTTTTGCAACACTTTTCCGGATCTCAACGCGGTCACATCATTTACGTTATGATTCTACTGTTCATATGCAACATGTGCGTGACCGGGATTTGGCAGTGGTTGAGACGGAAGCTTTCCTTTTTCTCGCTCTTTCAACGCAGCATTGAGTTGTGCAATTTGTGCCACAATAGATTTGATGCTTTGATCGTGTGAGGCACTGTTTTACACCAAAGATTGAATAGAAGTTTCTAATCTTGCTGCGGATTGTGTAGATTGCTTTAGGAACGCATCTAGACTTCTTTCGAGCGAGTTAACCTTGTCATTATTAGGTTGAACAAAATTGTTTGGCGGGTAAGAATTGTTAGGCACAAAGTTGTTCACTTGATTAGGGTAAGGTTGCTGTTGGAAATGTTGCTGATATTGAGCTTGTGGAGGTGCTTGTTGTTGTAGAGGAGGAGCCCTTTGAAAATTGTTGTTTCCTTGGAATTTTTGATTTTGGTTCCAAGCGAAATTTGGGTGACTCTTCTAACCCGGATCATATGTTGAAGAGTATGGATCATTTCTTTGTCGTTGCTGAAAGGCAGCATTGACTTGATCATGTCCTTGAGTAGATGCAGTGTAAGGACACTCTTCGGTGAGATGTGATGGATCCGAACAACAAGCACAAACAGTTCGTGGAGGCACAACAGGGGCAGGAGAAGGCGATGAGATTTTGGTCTCAATCGCTTCTAGCTTTTTCGTTAGAGCGGCCATCTCGACTTTCATAGCAGTCGACATATCTAATTGATGTATGCCTGCCCTAGACTGACTAATAGAAGAAGAAGATGTGGTCTTGGTGCTCTCCCACTGAATTGTTTGTTCACTAAGATCCTCAAGAAACTGCCACGCTTCGTCACTAGATTTGGTTAGAAAGTGACCTTGACAAATGGTTTCTAGCAACCGCTTCGTTGCCGGGTTCAATCCCTCGTATAATGTTTGGCAAAGCTGCCAATTTTAGATCCCATGGTGAGGGCATTGAACGAGTAGGTCTTTGAATCTTTCAAAACACTTCCAAAATGGTTCGGAAGGAAGCTGGGAAAATTGTATAATCTCATTACGGATTCTAGCAGTTTTGTGATGAGGATAGAACTTTTTAAGAAAGGCTTTCACAAACTCTTCCCAATTCTTTATTAAATGCGACGCGGTGCTGTATAGCCACTTCTTGGCTAAGTCACATAAGGTGAAAGGAATGACCCTTAGCCTTATAGCATCGTCGGATAATTGGGTTGTTTTCATCATAGCGCAAACGTTTTGGAATTTATTGATAAAGATATATGCATCTTCGGATTCCAAACCATGAGACTTAGGCAGCATATTGATGAAGTGGGGTTTGATCTCAAAATTGTCCCCATTTGCCGGTGGGAGGGAAAGACAAGTAGGTAGGGCGGTGCGGATGGGGTAGAAGAGATCCTGGAGCGCGACTCGTGCGGGCGCTTCAACAGGTGGGTGATTCGGGTTATTCGCACCTAACGGAGGTGGAATCATTCCCGTCGGTAAGGTATTATTAGGATTGTATCCTGACATACCTTCGGAAGAAGAATTTGTTGGTGAAAGTGAAGAAGTGGAAAGGATTTCGACTTCGGAGTCGAAGGGTTCGTCGGTCGGTACCAACGAAACACGGACTAATCGGGCTCTAGTGTCCCTAGTCCAACCGGACATACACTAAAAGGGGTAGTGTAGTCAAAAGATGAAAGACAGAAAGTGGAGGTAAGAAAACGTCAATGAGAGGAAGTGGTGTAAGTGAGGTGCAAGATTTCTTTAGCGACAAGTTGCAAGTTTTGAAAATATTTTTTCCTTTTTTATGTGAGATTTTTGCAAAAAGATTTTTGAAAAGACTTTTGACACAATTGCAATTAACCACAAATGCACAATCAGGCCTAAATCTAGGGTCACCTAGGTCAGCTAGACAGCTCCTAATTGTTCCAAAGGGCTAGAAATAGAACCTCAAACCGCCTCTTCACCGCCAATTGCGGCCAGGTAAGTGCCAGGTAAGTGGGAGGCTTCCCGCTACAAGTAGCGGTCCTAATTAAGTAACCACTTGCCTTGACACACTTGCCTAGACACCGCAAAGTCAGGTTAGGATAAACGGCCGATGCCTATAACTAGTCCTCTGTCCTATTGAGCTCGAAGTCCTTAAGGCCGAGTCTAGTATTTTTTAATTAAGAATGGTCAATGCAAATGCTTTAAGTGATTTCTGGGGTCCTGGGAAGGGTGATGAAATCCCCACCCAATCTGAATTGGTCAAAATCCCCTTAAAGTCCGATTAAAATATGCAAAGCAGTAAATCACTTGCAATCAATTTTCTTTTTAGCGCGGCGCAAAGAATCCTGCAGAAAATCAATTATTGGAAGGGGGAAGAAGATTTTAGCGCAAAGAATCCTGCAGAAGATTTGACAAAAAGATATATGGGGATTTGCAGAGGAGGGAAATAGGAAACAAACAGTGCAAAAATTGAGCGATGATGAGCACAGGGGACCGCGGATCCGCGGCAATGATGGGGGTAAGGCGGCGGAAACGCGGCTCTATGGAGGCTTCAAGTCTCCAAAAGGTTTCTGCTGTTCTGTACTTGCAATCCCTCTCTGTTTTGATGTATCTTTTTCTTTTTCGCACTCTGGATTTTTCCAGATCCGTCAATCCTGCAAAGATCCACACGAGAAACCCTTCAAACAATAAAAGATGATAGAATTTTTTATTTTTTCAAATTTTTATGGTTTTTTATATTTTATATTAACCCGAAATTACAAAAAGGAAATTTTACGCCATCCCCGGCAACGGCGCCATTTGATTTAGAGAGGTTTTTACGATCAAAAATATTATTACCGCAATCAAGAACGGCGTCGCTTGGTAGCTAGCCGGTGAATACGGGTCGGTCCATAGGGATGTTGTAAATCTCCTAAATGTTCTTACGAGCTAATTCCAACGGTGTTGGATCTTTTAATTAAATCTAAAAACGAAGTTGTGTTATACTAGGATTAGGAAACTTGCTAGGATTAGGTTTAGGTGAAGTTTGGTAAATAAAGATCTACACCTCTTTCCAATGCCTTAATTTAGATATCATATTTAGGGGTTATGGTAAATTTTAATAAAGGGGATTAGGATGATTGGGAAGATATTTCTTCCTCTAGATGCTTGTCCTTCCTTTCTTAATCTTTACCCTAACCTCCATGGAAAACTTACAGATCCAGGCTTTTATACTACGATATCACCGTTACCTCGAGGGTAAAGTGTCGTAGGGAGCGGAATAAGAAAGTATGCATGGAGTCCTAATGTTCATAAAAGATTGGCAAAGAAAAGAGATGAGAGATCTTCATCTCTCAAACCCTTCCCTATTCCTAACCCTAACAAGCGAGGAAACTACTCGCTCATTGAGGGATCTACGAAAGACATAATTTTTATTTTGTTTTAAGAGATGAAAAGATCTATTACAA
The DNA here is from genome assembly GCA_030015575.1 of Agapanthus africanus. Classification (NCBI taxonomy): domain Eukaryota; kingdom Viridiplantae; phylum Streptophyta; class Magnoliopsida; order Asparagales; family Amaryllidaceae; genus Agapanthus; species Agapanthus africanus. The sequence goes on along the minus strand of JASDDO010000004.1, from coordinate 248,276,592 downwards.
GTTAATAAAAATTCTAAACTATATTAAACTAGAGCAAGAAAAGAAATTACCTAAGGCAGAAATTAAAACTAGAACTAGGGCATAAAAATAAACCTACTTACGATTGATGCTCTCCAACTTCAAAGAAACTGAAATTTTATTGATGAATAGAGGCATGAGAAAATACAATGATTTGGGTTCTATTTATAGGACATAGAAACCCTAGATTACAATTGATTCGCACGTCTGCATTTACAAATTTGCCCTTAGGTTGACCAGTCAGCGCCGCCTCGAGTTTTGGTAAAAAATTCACGCACCCCGGGCTCTTAATGGCCGCGGAACCGCGGCCTGGGTAGGATTTAGGCCGCGGTTCCGCGGCCCAATCAGAAGATTGTTGGCTGAAATTTTGGGGTATGCTTCTGGGCTTCTTGGGCTTTCTGATTCTTTGGTTCTTTTCTTCATTTGGATTCTAGATCTTCTCCAGATTTTTCAATGAAAACTTGTAGTGGTCTTTTAACCGTTCACTTTGACATCTTGGACCTTGCATTGCCTTGTACATTGTGAACTGTTCTTCGTCTAGGCTTGACTAAGATCCTTCCATTTGTTGGTCAAAAGTCCCTCTTTTGTATCGTCTTTTGTCTTTTTCTCTGTTTTCGCTCCAAGAACCTGTAACCTGTACTATGTTCCAGACATGGGTCAGAAGTACACATTCGAGCCTCGCCTTGGCCATCTCCAGATCATGAGTGGGATATCCTTCTCGTACTTCCTCCAAATGTAAGGAAGCAAAAGCGATAACTCCATTGTGTCACCTCAGTACACATTCGAGCCCTACTCACGAAACATCACAGTTAAACCACAAAGTCGTCCGAACCAAAAAGCAAGGAAAGAGCTGATGCCGTTGTTAACCGAGTCTTCAACTGCTGAAACTCTGCACACAAACCCCGTTCCAAAGAAAAGAAACCTCTATTCTAGTCAATTTAGTCAACGGTGCAGCACAACACTAGCAATCCTGCAAGAAACGACGGTAAAAACCTGCTAAGCTCAAAAATCTGCGGACCTCCGTCCTGCTCACAAGTCTGGGCCTAAGCTGTACGGCCACGTTCATCCTCGGAACCATACAAAGCCGTCTCCGTAACTACAAGACCTAGGAGTCAACACAAACAAGCCTGAAGGGACACTCCGAGAATCTAGCAAACCGCTGGGGCTCTCCCAGTATCCGTAAAACAGATCCTCAAGTGCTACTCCTATCCCTCAAGACACACTAATAAGGCCAGGATGTCGTAAATAACACAACAATAACTGGTCAAGGAACGGCCTGAAGAAAACCAGTTCATCGCATCTACGAATGCTGCTAGGGCATTGGTGAATCCAATGACACACCAAAACACACAAGCCCGTAGCACGCACAATGCAGTCTTCGGAATGCCATCCCTCCGAACCCGCAACAATGAAGACCTGATCCCAAACAAACTTAGACAAAGTCTCGCACTCTGACGCTGATCGAAGAAATCGTCAATGCGAGGTACAGGATACCTATCCGCACCGTAAGCCGGTTCAATTGACGATCCATCAATACACAACCTCAATCTGCCGTCTTTCTCCTTGACGAACAGAAATAGGAGCTTCCTAATGCGAAACACTCAAACACACAAACTCCCTCAACAACAACTCTGCAACAGATCCTTCAGCTCCATAAGCCTCGCCGACTTATCTGGAACAACGTCGGAAAACTCTCACACTAAAGAAAACCGGCCCAACACACCAACTGTGGCTACGGTATCACGAATAACACCAAAAATCCACGACATCTCCTCAAAAGCCGACTAGCGAAAAGGCTGAATTCAAGCTGTAAGAGGCGGCACCACTATCCACCAACACCACAAGACTGACTCGCCCGAGAAAACCAAACCTAATTGTTTCCTCACGGTAGTCCTCAACGCCTAGCACATAGCTAACCAGTCCATGCCCAGGAGATTGCCAAGTCCAACATCTCTAGGAGGATCAAAATAACAGACGGATCTCTATCTCCTATCCGATTAGCACAAGACCGAATTACGTGTCGCACAACAAAAGGACCGCTGACAGAAGTTAACACAACCAACGGCTGATCTACCTAGCACGACTCTCGTCCTAAACTCGGCACGAAATGTGGAAACATACGAGCACAAGGATCCGTATCAGACAATACGTGTGCAACAAAAGGACATACTGAAAGAGTACCTGAAAGGTCTGCGTTGGACGCCCTCGCGTCCCGATGAGTCGAAGCGAAAACTTGTGCCTGTCCTTCATTTGCGACTGACCGAACTCCTCCTCTACTAGCCTGACCCCTCTGCACAAACCCTCCGCGTCCACGACGTCTCAGAATACGACCCTGACGTGGTGTGAAGGAACACTGCCTGATGAGGTGTTGAAGGCCCCGCATCGTAAACATCTACGCGCTGACTGCTGTCCTGTCTGGGGATGAGAGCCAAACGATTGTCCTCGTCCTAAGCCTCTGCTCTGGGCTGGTACACCAGTACGATTCCTTAACTGTTCCGGAACTCTCACGGTCTCTGGACGACGTGTCTCGTAAATGGGGGCTGCCTCCACCGGTGCTATGTAGGGAACGGAATACTGCATGATGCTCGCAAGGAACAACTGGGTAACATGGGTGACAACCACCTGTCGCTGCGCTCGAACGACCTCCACCAATGAGCTCATCGTCTGGCGCAAGCCCTGCATCTCTGCCACTAGTCTAGCGATCTGATCTATCGTAGGGGGAACAATCTGTCCTGATACAACAGGGGTACTACTCGGATCAGTCCTCGTCTCAGATGAATCAACTCGAACCTCGGCTCTCACGGTCGCTCTCTGCACCCTCGTAGTCCTTAGCGGCATAACGGCTGAAAAGAAAGTAGGATTCGATAAGGATACGAAAATAGAATCATAAGGATGTATACAATCATGAGGGAATTTCAATCAATAAGTCCTAAGGTCGCTTAGGCGGAGTACCGTGTCGTGAGTATGCCGCGGAACATACGCACGCTACGCCACTCTGCTGCAGCTACCTACTCCATCATACCAGGGTCATCCTACACTCCGAAGGTAAAACCTACGCTCTGATACCAACTTTGTCACGACCCAAGGTTTGGCCCGTGACCGGCACCTAACCACGTAACGTCTACAGGCGTAACGCGGCTAAGTAAGCCGAAACCCAGAAATCAAACCAATAAAAGTATGGAGTGTTTTAAGCTTTAAATGGAAGCATTAACTAAAATGTTAAAACTTCTTAAGTGAGCAATCACCAAGATAACAATATACGACGCCGTAGCGAAGAAAATGAGTAACTAGTGGGAAACATCACAGATAGAATAAACGGCAAAAGTAAAGTCGGCTCACAACGAGCTCGACACCAGAATACAAAATAATATACATCGTCCTCACAACTGGTCTCTAAGTCAATACATAAGTGGTAGATGGAGAGTACTAGATACAACAATGTACATAACTGAAAGATAAACAGATACCGCACAAAACCCACCTATCAGCAAAAGAACTAGTACACCAACTGTAGGGGTATCTGTGTCAAAAGATGCAAGAACGCAGCCTGCCGCGGCTACTCCGAAGGGCAACCTGCAAACACTGTGGCACAACGGGGGTGAGTTGCCAACTCGTGAATAGAAGATAACATATAAAGGTAATCGCGAGCATGCACGTGCTGCGCTACTCTAACCTATGCCAACAGATAACATCTATATGATGAACTGGATGCTCAAAATCATGCAACAAGTGCGATCTAATAACATCTCCATGTGATGAGCAAGATATGTGATAATCAGGTATGGCAATGCAATCTAACAACCCTATATAGAATGAGCAGGGTATGCAATGATCGTGCAAGCATGTGTACTATATCAGGTACAATAGATACAGGATGAGATATCAATTGCTAAATACTGAGCATGGGAAATATAACATCTACACGAAATGTCATCGTGGAAAGTATAATCGGTACCCATCAATGCACCCAAATCCCAATACTACCCAGACGCCGTCAACCTTATCGGTCCTCAAATCCTGTAAATCTCATAACATCGTAAGTGCCCAACATCGGCACCCAAAATATCAAGAAATACTCGTGCCAAGCATCGACACGCAAATCCTCATATATCGGGCATTCGTCAGTCCGGATCAGCCCACGGGCTCTGTCTGCGGTATCGGCCCTCGGCCCCGGCAGTACGAGTCGTCCCGCATCCATCTATCGACTCTGGTCAGCATCCTCCGGATAACCGCCAGGTCCAACCAATCACCGGTAGGTAGTAGTCCCTCTGCCAGGCTCACCATCTACTGCACAGCGAAACCGTTCTCGTCCCGGGGTACCATACCGGGTCCACCATGTACCCGTAATCGGCCTCATCCAACTCCTCGATTCGGGTTCACATATATCACTCTAGCACCGAGAAAACACATGGTGGACGCACCAAAATATCATAAAAAGGGAAACCGGGTTTTTAAATAATTAACTATTCTCTTTTGAAATATCCACGGTTCCCCAAATCTAGAATTAACATGGAAACAACATATCTCAATGCGTAATCTAAGCAAGTATGAAGATATCAATGTATGTGTGCACTGGTATGAGTATACAGTGTGCATGTGCGCAGGTATGAAGATATCAATATATGTGTGCACTGGTATGAGTATACAGTGTGCATGTGCGCAGGTATGAAGATATCAATATATGTGTGCACTGGTATGAGTATACAGTGTGCATGTGCGCATGTATGAGTATAACATATGCTGTTATGCGGCAAATCACCACAACATCAATAAGGCGGAATTAATATGATATATGATTTATAGCAATCCTATAATGTGAGTGTCATGGCAATCACTAATGGTGTGAGTGTAGCATACAAATCGTGCCCGTGCAACTTGAACCGTTAGTGACAGTGCAGTTTCCTATGCTATCATTTCTATATGCAACAATAAGGTATGCTATTACAGTCCATATGAACATCTATACTAAATATCCTAACACGCCCTGACGCTTAACGCCATACGGGAGATTCCCCCGTAGATGTTAAATCTACTCACCTGGTCGTGCGCTACTCGTAGCCGACCACCTGCTTCCCTTTCTTAGCTCCGTCCGACGTGCCCGCCTGCAAACCTGGAATTTACACAAGAATCCATATATAAACAACCACCTCGCAAGACACGATATCTAAGCCAAACGATACGCTCACGTCGCGAACCAAACGTACTAGAAATACGATATATCATCCCAGATTCTTCCCACGTGAGAAACTCACAAAATTGTACATACCACTGTTCCTAAAAAAGTAGCAGACTCCTACCCATGCAACTACACCCAAAATCTCCCTCATCTGGCCGCAAATTGCGGCCAGAATGAATAAACCGGCGGCCTGGGTAGGGGGTTAGTGGTTCGTGCTCTGGTGGTGTGGTCAGGGTATATCTAGTGTTCTCCAGTTTCCTCAATTTTGACCTGAAGTGCTCGGGCCTAAAGCAGATCACTGAAAGGTGAAATTTCACTTTAAAACCCAAAATTTTGCACAATTTGAAACCCTATGGTATTTTGGTGTAATCTGGGGTCTAACTAGGTTTACATGGCCTTAATAACACCTAATTAGGCTAGGTTAACCAACAAAACCATCCCCTAACTAAAGTCCACATAATTCACCATTACAAGCACAAAAAATCACATTTAACACTAACCGAAGCTAATTCTACACCATTTAAGCAAACTAGAGAGTGAGGCTCCGAGATTATACCTTACTAAACCCCAGGTGCAAGGAGAAAGGAGGGGAAGAAGAAGAGGTGAGCTGCTGCTGCTGCCTGCTATGCTGCTGCTGATGCTATAGCTGCTGCTGATGTTGATGCTTGCTGCTGCCTCTTCTGCTGCTGTTGCTGTTAGTTGCTGCTGCTGGTGCTTCTTCTTCTGCTGCTAGGTGAGTGTGTGTGTGTGTGAGTGAGAGTGAGAATGAGAAGGAAGGAAATGAGGGCACCCTAGTCAACCCATCTCTCTCTCATTAAATGAGCATGGCTCAAGCCATGTTGCCCATACTCCCTCTCTCTCACCAAGTCAACAAAGCAAATCTTTTCCAAAAAAAGGAAAAGAAAACAACAACCATACTTAAAACCCAAATAACTTAATACAAACTTAAAATGGCTTAAGGGAATGGTTAGTCCACCATGGTTGTTAATCATGATTTAACCCCAATCTAAACCCTAGTTAACATGCACAAGTGTGTGTGTGCCTAGAAAAATTCTAATAAAATACTCATTAAATAGGATAAAATATTTGAAGCTTAATTTGGTAAATTTTTTATTAAAAACTATATATTAAAATATAATTAACCCAAAAACACAACCTAAGGTGTTACAGTACCGCATGCCCAACATCTCGAACAGTCTCTCGAACTAGACTTGAGGGATGGTCTAGGTGAATAGATCTGCCATGTTGTCCTTTGTATCTACTCTCCGCACCTCGATTTGTTGGCGATCCATGATCTCCCTGATCAGGTGATACTGCCTCAAGATATGTCTGGATTTCTGATGGGACCGTGGTTTCTTTGCCAAAGCCATGACTCCATTGTTATCGCAATACAAAGGTATTGGATTGACAATGGATGGAACCACCTGAAGTTCAGAAACGAACTTCCTCATCCAGACAGCCTCTATTGTAGCATCGTTAGCAGCGATGTACTTGTAAGTCTACGGTAGCGCCCCGGCCGTCTTTCAGACGCCAAATGCGGAACAAAAACTTTTATAACTGGCGCTATCGCATACTAAAACCCGGATCTGCCATTAACGCTAAACTAACAATCTACAAAGAGGGAAGAAAGGTTATACCGAACGATCCGAGTCCTTCGTTCTTTAACCATCATCCCACGCTCCGTTGCGGCTGCTCCGATCTCGTCGATCTCCGATCTCCTCGTCCAGGTGGCACCACGTCATCGGATCTTTAAACGGGCTCCCGCCTCTGACTCGAGGCAACTCGGTCGTCAAGTTTGCTAAAAGAGACGACCAAGATTGATGTAGAGAATGAGTGGAATACTTTGTCTCGCTTCGTCCAAAACCATGGACGAACGGTTAATGAAGTTGCCGTGGGAATCGGGTGAGGGAATGAACTGTGAAATTCCATACACCGAAACCTATCATCTTTTTCTAAATCAAGTGAGAGTGTGAGAGAGTGAGGGGAGGGGCCGGCCGTATATATGAGGAGGGGGTGATGGTAGGAGCAAGTGGTGACCATAAAAGCTTCTCACAAAAATATCAAGAGAAAATATCTTAAGCTTTACAAAAAATGCATTAATGAAAATGGTGACACATAATAACACCTCACCACTCATTTAATGCAAACCATGAATCACTAACTAAGTCACCTTCCAAGAAGCTTCCTCTCATCATCTAGAAACTTCTAGAACCAAGACTCACCCAAGAACAGATAAATCCGCATTTAACCAAATGTTAAATACGGCTGATAGAAAACTGGAAACTGGCAACTTCCAAAAGTGATCCCGAAACGAATTTCAGGATAACCCCGTAACTGTATAAATATACCCGCATTTGTATTACGACCGAATACAAATGCAACTGAGACAAAGATATTATATCTACTCAATATAATACTCGGATCCGGCTTAAACCAAAGCCGACCAGTATCTTCTGCCCGAAAAATAACACGTGCGTAAACGCATGTGCATTTTCCGAACCCTGCCATAAAACCATACGGCCTCTACAACGTTTCGCCCGAACTTGGGAAACTGTCTGTTGGGGACTCTAATGACTCGTCAGTACCCTGGCAGTGGGTTTAACCACAAACCGTCAGCGGCACTAGCTATGCGTAACGGCTGCCCATGGACTGACCTCAAGGGAGGCTGATGAGTGAACTCATCCAGAAACCCTACTGAGCCTAACAGTGACAATGTATATACAGTCCGGTCCGTTCGTCTATGAGTATCGCATATCCGGCCTAGGGGGCTAGTAACGTCAGACCCCCAATAGCTGTATAAGTCGTGTCGGAGACAAGCCCTGAACACCCTGAGATACTACTGGAGTACCTACCAGTAAATCTCACCTGCCTTGGCCAAGGACTTGGTGTAATGGATTTCCTAGACACAGCGCGACCTCCACCCCCAATACCGGGAGAGACGAATCCCCTGCCGATCCGCTCACGTGCCTCCATGTGGCTCGGGACTGTACCCAAAAACTACCTGTTTGCACGACTCCTTTGAGCCGTGGTAGGGTAGAAATCAAAGCACAGTGGGAACTCACACGAGACAAATGACGACCTCAGGTCGATGAACTAACCTGTACACATGTCACCAGGGAACTGCTATCTGACGATATGTATAATACCAACTAGAAGATTCCCGGCGAGTCCTGTCCGGTGTACTCATAACCCAATGAGCACCTGTATACATCTTAGGTGATCCAACTGACACCAGTGGCTTGTGAGACCGGCCACCGCCCCTCGTCGGGGTCTCGACTGTATACACTAGTCTACTCCGGAGTATCGATGCCTTGTCTTGAAACTCCCACGACTAGGGACCACTATTAAGGATATGCTTATAGACCACCCAACTCTCACTTATATGATCGCCCTCATACTGTTGGTAGTCAAGCAAGATCCTAAGGGCTCTATCAAAGTGTAATCGTGATCAGTCACCTGAACCTATACACGACTGATAAAGGCAAACCAGATAGCATACTATCATCTCGAGTAAGACTGTCCTACCGGTATAGGTCCTCCGCAATCATTGCAATCACGTACTTGCGATCCAATAATTGACTTTGAGGGCACTATATCCAACAATCTCCCACTTGTACTTAAGGCTAATTATTGCGATGTTGCGTACTCACAGCCCGTGTGAAACCAACACCCAACTCCTTTACTAATCAGTTTCACAAAGCCCGTTTGTAAAACTATTGTGTTCGAGAAATAGCCTCAGTGAGTGGATCCGCCAGGATGTTTCTTTCTATGTCTCTCTTATTCTCAAGTTCGCGGAGAAAGCCATCTCCCGAATTGAGTAATACCTGTCTTAGAATATGTCTGGATATCTGATGGGACCTTAGTTCATAAATGAACTCCAAATCCAAAATTCTTAGACTGTATCGATAACTGAACCTAATCAGTACCCAGCACCTTGCCTCCCACAGTATCCTCTTGGACCATCTGTCCATAATACTGTCCCTCTTCGTCAGAGGGAAAACTATAACTCTGACAATCACTCTGTCATCCATGTCACCTTTGAAGTCTGGATTGATAATCGTCTCCCGAAGGAGGCTGCCGTCATCAAATCCGTAGAACATCCACTTATGTTCTAAAACTGCTTCCTTATGTTTCTCCAGGATTGGATTAATACAAACTTATCGCATCTAGTGCAAAAAACAACATCTGGTGTGGTACTTGACATCTCATGATTGACTCAGTTGCCTAAGCAAGTGATCTGCCAATCATGCACATCCCTCTCCCCTTTAGTCTGTAAGACACCTTTAGAGAGGGTGACTCCATTACCTGCAGGTACACCACCATGCCAGGAGTCATCTATTCTAAAAACCATTAGAATACTGTCAAAGTACCCACATTGGGAAACTACCCAAATCCAGATCTAAAACCATAGATCTAGAAACCAGAATGTCTGATATTATATCCATATCCTGTCTGGAGAAACAACTGTGTGACGACCAAAGTACAACCGATCGTAGTATAGGAATTTTACTTCCTACTATGTGTATGTCATCCAAATACCAGGACATCACACCCTACTACCTTTTTAACAGATCCATCCCCTATTCTGATGAAGTCAAACCCATGACTGTCACATCAAAATTAGATGATCAATCTCCGCTATAACTGCTCTAGTCTATAAATAGACATAAGCTACTTGCCCACTATGCTTCCGCTGCTCCCACTGACCACAACAACCCTCCTACCGGGTCTCATAGCCTGGAACAACAGTAGTGTCAAGTCTGGGTAGATAAGAACCTCCCTGTCACCGTCCTTGAGGCTACCGAAGTACCTCTCGGGTGTCTGAGGTTACCCACCAAAACTGCGGAGTGGCTAATGGAATGTCAAACCTGATTGAATCTTTAGGTCCTATTAAATTTTCCGTAATCGTTTGTGGTTCTGGAATCACTTCCAGTTCTACCATACTCCCACTACTGTTTTCTGAAAAAATCCATTTTACTAAAACTGTCGCGAGTTTAGAACAATATCACTATTGATCTCCTAGATGGTAGAAAGTCAACCCTCGTCATAGCCTGGGCCAACCCACAAACAACCATTACAGAAACGTGCCCTGAGTTATCCAGAGTCTGGTTTTAAGCATAAGCCGGACAACTCACCTATATCCAATATAGAAACTTTGGCACTTATTTAATTGGAACCAGATTCTAATCATGCAGCTCTCTCCAGTGCATATCAACTTTAATGGAGAGAGGCTAATCAGCATTACTCAACTTAGGAATCCATCCAATTATGAGTAACCCGAAAGAGAAACAAGTTTCTCAAAACCATTACTATCATCTGAATACCAATCACAAGTATCTACATCTTCGATCTCTTTGAAGAATCCCGATACTTGCGACATCTGGTTCTCTACTTTATTCTTATACCCACAACTTCTCAAAACTTAGACCTTGTATTTCTACGAAACACTTGTCTAAATACCAGAGAAGTCATAAGTAAACAGAACAAAGTACGAGGACCTACCCCTTTGTCCTGATGGACACTGGACAACATACAATACTCTGTATAAGTCCGCTGAGTTGAATAACTCAAAACCTGTGCGTCGTAGGTTGAAAACTGTACCCTGGCGATTTCCTCAAATATCACCAATTACAACGAATTCCGATATAACGAGGATGATCACCTAATTCCCAATAACTTCCTCCCACTCATCATCTGTAAAACCATACAGATATGAGAATGAAACCCGGTGAATACACACCCTGGAGTAAGTATCTAATCGAGAAAACAGTTTTCCATTAACAATGCACTGAAACATGAAAATGTTTCGTAGGGGTATCCTGGTATTCATAGTAATGCCTCTTCCATAATCCAATTCATGAATTTAACCGTATATTTCTTTGACATCTCTCCAAATCCCTTTATTTGTCTTTAGTCGTTACCTTCTGTACACCATCGTTAGGCTAAATGGTTTTCTTCCTTCCCTACCGTTCGGCACCAGCCTATGGTTTGGAAGAAGACTATCCAGTAAGCATAATAGGTGTACCCTCCTAAACCAAGGAGTACTCGCAACTGAGAGAAGGTGATGATAAAAGACAACTGAATAATACCTTATTCTTTTAAAGGTGAAATAGGAGTGGCGATGAAGTACGTGGTTTGGTCGTGAATGATAACAGTCGCAACTTACTTTGCCCTCTTTCTAATCCCTTTATTTTGTCTTTACATATTACCTTCTGTACACCCTACTTAGGCTAATTGGTTTTCTTCATTCCCTACCTTTCGGCACCTGCCTATGGTTTGGAATAAGACTATCCAATAAGCGTAATAGGTGTACTCTCCTAAACCAAGGAGCCCTCACAACCTGAGAGAAGGTGATAATAAAAGACAACTGAATAAACCAATTCTATTTCTCCTGAACCTTGATCCATCCTCGAAGGAGTCCCTTCGAGTTCGTATATAACCATACGATGGATCTATCCAATGGAAGTGGATGTCCGTAGTAATACGGGTGTTCTGAGAAACACAAAGGGTAGAAGAAGGAGTGGCAATGACTTATGCAACATAGACAATCCAAAAGCCAGTATTTTAAGAAGTTTCGGTCAACTTGGTCCCTGAGTCATAGTCTAGGGTCGGTCAAAGGTCGCTGCCAAAGAGAGAGAGAAAAGAAACACTCCGCGTGCACTCTAACCTAGATCAGAATGGTTATCACTTTAACTAATCCGGAAACCTCCCACTGTACTGTCAAATTCTCCTCCAAACCTAAAAGAAGAATCAATCGGGATCACCCGAAGAGTAAACCAACTCATCAGTGGGAATCGGGATCCAACTCTCATCGCATGATAACGTGACGGAATCCACTCGCGTTATCACACTCCAGAAGGTATGCGCATGCCTGGCAAGTTTCAGTTTCTTTAGAAACTCCCGATATGTTTTTTTTTACCCCATGCTCTTATGATCGTGACTAAGGGCCAACCCATCATAAGTCACATGTCAAGCTCTTCCCATCATTATCTTGTTAATTTGAACCCACCCGTACTCGCCCTTGACTAAGGGCCAACAAGGCTGTACGACTGTCCCAAACCAACGCATCTATCTATGCAACATATGAACACCCCAGCAGCTACCAATCACTATGTCCTAGCTAAGGGCCAGACCAACATAGCTCGAATACTACTGACCATTCATATGAAATGACGGAGGGCTACGGCTGGTTTTTGGCGAAAAACCTTTAACGTAATGAACTTGATCTCGTTGAAGGAACCTGATAGCTTTTTATAAAATATAGTGGCGAAAACCTTTGCTAAAGAAGTCACTCCCGGTGAAGGGATCTCGGCTCTTTCCTCGTGGAATGAGGTGCAGGATATTCCACTGAATACCGCGATGCAAAGCAACATGTAATCGACTATAGTGAAGTTATTACCCTGACGCAAACTTCTGCCCAAGGGGTCAGTCCCGGTGAAGGGATATCGGCCCTTGTCCCGTCGAATGAGGTGCAGGATATTCCAACCGAATACCACTATGCATAACAAAAGGAAACATCTTTGTAATAACAATTTTTAAATTGTTCCAACAACATCCAAACAGGTTTGTTTTACTTTGCATTGATCAGAATCAACGCAGTCCCATCAAATAATCACACCAGAAAAGAACGAAAATAAAATGTACGTATATGCCATCCGCATTCATCACTGGGTCCCGTCATCACCCGTTAGGTTACTTAACTAACGACAGAGCGGGGACTGGACTAGCGCGGGTGTAAAACATATACAACATCTAATAGTATATAAACCAATATACAATAATCGCTCCAGGCGTGATAATATGCAACATTACAGAAAAGTAATAAGCATCACAGAACAATACAGATAATCTGGGATCCCCGAGTTTCACAGAGCCGTTGCTGAAACCCGATGTTCCCCTGTCGTGTGGATAGCCTGTGCAATGAAACCTAGACCCCTACGGGTGCGGCAAGTTACCCGCCAAAACCTGAAGCGAGGCAGCCCCCTACAGCAAAGTGAATGGACCACCCAGCACTTCACGGAATCCGGTAATCTTGGGCACCCCTCCTTGGGTCAACCTGTACCCCCTACGAGTGCGGCGAATAGTCTGCCAATTCTAGAGTGAGGCCCCTCTGCCTCTCAAAGCCATGAGATGCGGACCCGTTGCCCCTCAGAACCCGGCTATCCGTGCACTCCGTCGCGGGGTAAAACCTAGTACAGTAATAAAAAATAGTACAACAGGTACATCGACCGCAACCTGGTCGTGCCCCAAAAGAATATTATACAACAGGCAGTGGCGGCAGTCCACATGTTGGACGCTCGTCCCGCAATATCAAAAGTACAAATAAACTCAAACTGCACTACCATTTCACACTGCTATCCACCACGACAAATCCGCAACATCACAACACAACACAGAACATCAACGCGAATGTCACGTTCGCAAACCCGTCTAAAAGAATTATAGCAATCAGACGCGGTTTACCGATCAAATGACATTCACGGTCGGAGATATAATGTAAGCACTGTAAACTAACACATTTAAATTTCGATCGACAAATTTCCCGAAGTGGGCCCCACGCAAATCTGCTGTACAGTAAAAAATACTGGGCCAAAAAAAAAAACAGTTCCAGAAACCATAATTTCCCAAGTAGAACCCACAGAAGAAAGATGGTCCACTGATTCACCTAGACGGCCGCGGTTCCGCGGCCAAAGCATGGCTTTGGCGGCGGTTCCGCGGTCGTACGGTCGAATCAGTGGGTCGAATTTCTCCTGTGTTCTTTAAAAACCCTGCTTGATTTTCTGGTATGGTCAAAATGACATTTGGACCAGTTTGAAAATTAACAGAAACTTTAAACTTGAAAATTGTAGTTTTTGAAAATCCGTTCGATCGATCTTTTAAACGTGTTAGCACAAGTTAGTAAAGCTTAATGGCGTGGCTCTGATACTATGTAAGTCTACGGTAGCTCCCCGGCCGTCTTTCAGACGCCAAATGCGGAACAAAAACTTTTATAACTGGCGCTATCGCATACTAAAACCCGGATCTGCCATTAACGCTAAACTAACAATCTACAAAGAGGGAAGAAAGGTTATACCGAACGATCCGAGTCCTTCGTTCTTTAACCATCATCCCACGCTCCGTTGCGGCTGCTCCGATCTCGTCGATCTCCGATCTCCTCGTCCAGGTGGCACCACGTCATCGGATCTTTAAACGGGCTCCCGCCTCTGACTCGAGGCAACTCGGTCGTCAAGTTTGCTAAAAGAGACGACCAAGATTGATGTAGAGAATGAGTGGAATACTTTGTCTCGCTTCGTCCAAAACCATGGACGAACGGTTAATGAAGTTGCCGTGGGAATCGGGTGAGGGAATGAACTGTGAAATTCCATACACCGAAACCTATCATCTTTTTCTAAATCAAGTGAGAGTGTGAGAGAGTGAGGGGAGGGGCCGGCCGTATATATGAGGAGGGGGTGATGGTAGGAGCAAGTGGTGACCATAAAAGCTTCTCACAAAAATATCAAGAGAAAATATCTTAAGCTTTACAAAAAATGCATTAATGAAAATGGTGACACATAATAACACCTCACCACTCATTTAATGCAAACCATGAATCACTAACTAAGTCACCTTCCAAGAAGCTTCCTCTCATCATCTAGAAACTTCTAGAACCAAGACTCACCCAAGAACAGATAAATCCGCATTTAACCAAATGTTAAATACGGCTGATAGAAAACTGGAAACTGGCAACTTCCAAAAGTGATCCTGAAATGAATTTCAGGATAACCCCGTAACTGTATAAATATACCCGCATTTGTATTACGACCGAATACAAATGCTACTGAGACAAAGATATTATATCTACTTAATATAATACTCGGATCTGGCTTAAACCAAAGCCGACCAGTATCATCTGCCCGAAAAATAACACGTGCGTAAACGCACGTGCATTTTCCGAACCCTGCCATAAAACCATACGGCCTCTACAACGTTTCGCCCGAACTTGGGAAACTGTCTGTTGGGGACTCTAATGACTCGTCAGTACCCTGGCAGTGGGTTTAACCACAAACCGTCAGCGGCACTAGCTATGCGTAACGGCTGCCCATGGACCGACCTCAAGGGAGGCTGATGAGTGAACTCATCCAGAAACCCTACTGAGCCTAACAGTGACAATGTATATACAGTCCGGTCCGTTCGTCTATGAGTATCGCATATCCGGCCTAGGGGGCTAGTAACGTCAGACCCCCAATAGCTGTATAAGTCGTGTCGGAGACAAGCCCTGAACACCCTGAGATACTACTGGAGTACCTACCAGTAAATCTCACCTGCCTTGGCCAAGGACTTGGTGTAATGGCTTTCCTAGACACAGCGCGACCTCCACCCCCAATACCGGGAGAGACGAATCCCCTGCCGATCCGCTCTCGTGCCTCCATGTGGCTCGGGACTGTACCCAAAAACTACCTGTTTGCACGACTCCTTTGAGCCATGGTAGGGTAGAAATCAAAGCACAGTGGGAACTCACACGAGACAAATGACGACCTCAGGTCGATGAACTAACCTGTACACATGTCACCAGGGAACTGCTATCTGACGATATGTATAATACCAACTAGAAGATTCCCGGCGAGTCCTGTCCGGTGTACTCATAACCCAATGAGCACCTGTATACATCTTAGGTGATCCAACTGACACCAGTGGCTTGTTAGACCGGCCACTGCCCCTCGTCGGGGTCTCGACTGTATACACCCGTCTACTCCGGAGTATCGATGCCCTGTCTCGAAATTCTCACGACTAGGGACCACTATTAAGGATATGCTTATAGACCACCCAACTCTCACTTATATGATCGCCCTCATACTGTTGGTAGTCAAGCAAGATCCTAAGGGCTCTATCAAAGTGTAATCGTGATCAGTCACCTGAACCTATACACGACTGATAAAGGCAAACCAGATAGCATACTATCATCTCGAGTAAGACTGTCCTACCGGTATAGGTCCTCCGCAATCATTGCAATCACGTACCTGCGATCCAATAATTGACTTTGAGGGCACTATATCCAACAGTACTCAGCCCCATCGTCGAGTCTGCTACGGTATCCTGTTTGGAACTCTTCCAACAGACCGCCCCTCCGTTGAGGGTAAACATATAACCGAGACAGATTTAGAGTCATCCTTATCACTTTGGAAGCCAGAGTCGGTACAAACCTCGATCTGGAGGTCCCTATTACATTACAACAGGAACATCTCCTTAGTCCTTCTCAGGTACTTAAGAATGTTCTTTACTACTATCCAATGTTTCTCACATGGGTTGGACTGATACCTGCTTACCACGCTAAGTGCGTAAGCTACATCTCGTCTGGTATATAACATCTCATACATTATTGACCCTACCGCCGAACGTAGGGTACTATGCTCATACGGGCCTTCTCCTCATCAGTCTGGGAGACATCTCTTTGGAGAGGGTGATTCCGTGATAAGCGGGAAAATTCTCGCGCTTAGAATCTTCCATACTAAACCTCTTTAGTACGGTGATAATGTACCTCGATTGTGAAAGCCCTAACATTCTTTTAGATCTATCACGATAGATCTTAATCCCCAGAATGTACGAGGCATCACCCAGTCTTTTATAGAGAACTTCTGTGACAAGAATAGCTTAGTCGATTATAGCATAGGAATATCATTTCCAATTAGGAGAATGTCACCAACGTATAAAATGAGGAATACCACAGTTCTCCCTACAATCTTTTTATAAATATAAGTTTCATCTACATTTTTGATAAAGCCAAATTCCCTGACTGTTTTATCAAAAAAGATGTTCCAACTCTGTGATGCCTGCTTCAATCCATAAATGGATTTAAGCAACTTGCACACCATTTTGCTGCTCCCACTGTCTACGAAATCCTCTGGTTGATCCATGAAAACACTCTTCTAAACTTCCATTTAGAAAAGCGGTTTTAACATCCATTTGCCAGATGTCATGTAACGTTTTAAAAATCGTTTAGATGAATTTTTCAATAATCGGTAAAATAACTGATGTTTTTCGTAAAAACCAAGATATAATTATTTTTCAACATAGACTTAAATACACCTATTTTAACTATGTAATTGCTAGTATGTGGTATTTATTTAGTCACTTGTAAATTGCTAGTATAATTAAATATTTTTCTTAATTAATTATTTTAAATATTATTTTAAGCTTTCATTATACATTTAATTAGTGTAAATTACAAATTTGAATGGGTTAATTATACAAATGTGAACCATGACAACACAAACACTTAGTTTGTAGCATGCACTTTCTTTCTCTAGTTGTCTCCATAATTCTAGAGAATTCTAGGATAATTTAAATTAGAAAATAAAATAAAACAAATAATTAAGAAAAGACTTAATAAGTGTAATAATTGGAGATGTTTCTACACACATACATACATCTCACACACTCTCTCTCCCCCCTCCGTTATGGCCGACCCCCTTGTAGCAGCCCCCATTTTCTCCACCTCCTTTTCTCTTCAAAAATCCTTCATTTTTGCTTCAAAAATCAATACAAAACCTCACTAATTCCAAATTAAATCTTTATTTATTATTCCTTGGCCAATCTAGCATGGATCTTGGAGCAAAGAAGCAATTTTGGAGGCTAAGTTTGCAAATTTGATCTCAAACTTGTTGAGGTATAATCCTAAGCCTATGGTTTGATTGTTGGTTAATTACTTTAATTTAGCTTATTATGTGTTTAATTATGGTTTTAATTTCAAAATTAAATTTTTAAGAGAAGGGTTTGAATTAGAGTTAGGGTTTTATCACTTGATTATGGTTTGAAAGTGTAGTTTAATATCTTAAGGCATGCAAAATGTAATCTAATTGTTAAATTACTAATTGTTATTTTTAAATTGTCCTAATTAAGCTATCTTGCAAACTAGATTTTTAGGATTGATATAAATTGGTGAGATAAAATTTTAGTAATGGTTTGTGTGGCTTAATTAAGCTATTGAATGATCATTGTGGCCACTAGTTTTGTTAAAACATGTAGATTTGAACTAAAATGGTAAATGAATACTTACTAGGTTTTTGGAATAAATCGATTTTAATTAAGTTTGTGGTTTTGATGATCTCTAACCTATTCCCTAAGATAATTAATGTGTTGTGAATGCGCGATTGGGTTTTAGACATGGTTGTGGTCACGTATAGCGACCCTAGTCGTGGGTTGTGGCGTTATCGCGAGCGCGTTCTTTGCACCCAGTGTGTGCGCGTCTAATTAATGCGCATTGGTTGTGTTGTATCATCCGTGTTCGCGATTATCTATATTTATCCTCTTAATTGCTTGTGTGCGATTCTAGGATCGGGTGCAGAGGCATCGGACGTGGCGCGGAAAGATAAAGCTGAGATCGGATCAGATTAGCCGAGGCATCCCGGTGAGTAGATGTACACATCTATGGGGGGATCGTCTGGATGGCGTGAGGTGCCCAATGGTTTAGTATTACTTGTAGTGCTTGCATTATATGCGTAGTTTCCTAGTTATGCATCTCATTGCATTGCATCATGTGTGTGTGTGTGTGTGACATCATCCTAAGACACTTGCACCATTACCATTGGTTCATGTAGCACGTGCACTATTCATGCGAACACACACGCCTTTGGTAATTGCTATGTCAAGAACACTATAGAACTTGTTTAAAAATTGGTAACGGTGCATTTGCATCATATATGATCAATAGACTTATAATTGTATGTTCATTTCACTAAATGGTTATGTAGGATTGTTAGTTATATATGCATACCTCACTGCATCATGATTCATGCATAGCTTCTGGACGTATTTCGCATGGTATATACTATCGTATCATAGATTTCCATCATCTTTGGCATGTTTATATATTGTGATTCTTCT
Organism: Agapanthus africanus; assembly: GCA_030015575.1. Lineage (NCBI taxonomy): Eukaryota > Viridiplantae > Streptophyta > Magnoliopsida > Asparagales > Amaryllidaceae > Agapanthus > Agapanthus africanus. The sequence goes on along the minus strand of JASDDO010000004.1, from coordinate 248,257,538 downwards.
CGAGGATTTCAGTATTGATGGGATTTCTGGATTTTTGGGAAAACCGCAAGAATTTTATAAACATGTTATCGCTTTAAAAATGCAAGTTGCGGTTTTCTCATGATATGATGTATGTGTCGTCCACCATGAGTTTTCCTGATTTATGTTGACTTTCAAGACCCGATTCGAGGAGTTGGATGAACTGTTTCAGGTACATGGTGGACCCGGTAAGGTATCCGGGGCAAGAAGCTTGAGATGTAGACGATGAGCCTGGCAGGGGCAGACTACCTACCGGTGATTGTTAGCGTGGCGGATATCCGGAGGATACCGACCGTAGTCGTGAGATTGATGATATGGGCCGATTCGGACTGACGGAGCCTGAGATATTGAGATATCGTGACATTGAGATATTGAGATATTGAGACATTGTGATATCGATACATTGAGATACACATATTTTGTGTCGATACTTGACACGAATTTCTGTGGATTTCATTGATGATGCTTCCGTTATTTCACAAGGGTTTTACTAAAATAAGAATACGGATTTTCTCGTACCAAACATATTCAGGTTTCATGTGATTATGCATTAATGTTGCATACATACTAGTGCATCGCATCATATCAGTATATATAGGTTGTGACGCATTTGCGTGTATACTTACGATAGCCTTATTAGGTGTTACTTACTACTCACGAGTTGACAACTCACCCCCGTTGTGCCACAGTATCTTGCAAGTCTGACCCGTCAGCACAGTAGCGGCGGGCGTACTTTCTATTCTGCTTCATTTGCATCGTTTTTGCAGCTTCGCTCATAGGTGGGTTGCGAGGATACTTTTGTTCCATCTTGTATTATCATTTGTATCTAGTATACACCATCCACCCTTGTATATTGGACTAGACGGTGAGACTTGGGAGACTTGTATTTGTGGTTTCCGACGTGGTGTTTCTTATTTCTTACTTTCAGATGCTTATTTTCGTGCTTTTGATATACATATTGTATGTGGTTGTGATTCCGCCTTGGGCGAAGAGCTAGCTTCCGCTTGGGGATGCCTTTATTCATTATATATATGAATTTTCATATGTTGTACCCATTTGGGGGCCAGTATTTACAAAGGAGACTCTGCCGAAATTTTCGGGAAATTTGGATGTTTTTAAAATGGTTAGTGCGACTTATTTTGTTTAAAATTGCTTTCTTTAACTAAGTTCTCCTTCACTCTATTTTTTAAATGGTTTAGATTTTTGGGCTTTGGCTTACTTAGATTACGTTGCGCCTTGAGACGTTTCGTAATTTAAGTGCCAGTCACGTTCCGTACGTTCGGGTCGTGACATGTCATAGTCATGGAATGCAGCATTGGCAAGTAAGATCCGAATGGATTTAAGCATTGCCACTGGTGAAAAAGTTTCGTCATAGTCTAATCCTTGTCTTTGACGAAAACCGTTAGCAACAAGTCTAGCTTTGTAGGTTTCTACCTGACCATCTACACCAATCTTCTTTTTGAAGATCCATTTGCATCGAACGGGTTTTACCCCAGTAGGAGCAAAGTCCAAAGTCCAAACTTGGTTTGTGTCCATTGATTCCATCTCGGATCACATAGCATCCATCCATTTCACCGAGTCTTTACTCATGATGGCTTGCTGAAAACTAGTCGGCTCATTATCGTCGATGACGCAATCCTCTCGATCCTCGTCTACGAGAAAACCGTAATATCTCTTGGGCGAATTAGACTGCCTACTAGATCTGTGGAGTGGCTTGGGTACGTCCTGTTCCATTGAAATCTCAGGTTCTACTAAGTTTTCGGTAATAGTTTGTGGTTCTGGAATTTCTTCCAGCTCTATCGCGCTCCCACTTATCTCTTTTCGAGAAATTAAGTTTCCATGAAGCGGGCATGATGAGACCTTTTGTTCCTCAGTGTGATAGAAATAATACCCCCTAGAATTCCTGGGGTATCCCACAAACTTACACAATACTGAACGTGCATCGAGTTTGTCCGGATGAACCTTTTTGAAAAAGGCAGAACAACCCCATATCTTCAGATAGTTAAGACAGGGTTTCTTCCCACTCCATATTTTATACAGAGTGGTAAGCACAGACTAGTTGGAACCTTGTTCAATAGGTATGCAGTTGTTTCTAGTGCATAACCCCAGAAGGAGGGAGGCAACTCAGCATTACTCATCATGGAACACACCATATCTAGTAAGATGCGATTCGGTCTTTCTGATACACCGTTGTGTTGTGGTGTGTATGGAGGAGTAAGCTGGGAGAGAATTCCATTCTCTTTTAGATATTCCAGGAACTCGGCATTCAAGTATTCACCGCCCCGATCGGATCGGAGCATCTTGATACTTTTTCCGGTTTGCTTTTCCGCTTCATCTTATACTCTTGGAATTTCTCAAAGGCCTCGGATTTATGTTTCATTAAGAATACATGTCCATACCTTGAGAAATCATCTGTGAAAATAATGAAGTAGGAATAGCCACTTCTTGCATGTGTAGACATTGGCCTACACACGTCACTGTGTATGAGTCCCAGGAGCTCAGTGGCTCTTTCTCCGTGTCCAGTGAATGGAGTTTTTGTTATCTTTCCTCTGATACATAATTGACATGTTGCATATGATTGATACTCAAACGGATCTAAGTATCCTTCTTTATGTAACTTAGTCAATCGTGTTTCATTGATATGACCGAGTCTACAATACCATAAGAAAGCTTGGTTTGATTCTGAAGCCTTTCTTTTAAGTGTGTTTTGGACGTTGAAAACTTGATATTGATTGAGAATGTATATTCCGTTACTAAGTGTACCGACCGAACCATTTCATGATTTAAGTGAATGTTGATAACATTGCTTACAAGTGCAAAATTATATCCTTCATTTGATAATAAAAATATTACACACCATACTGGGTAAACAAAAGCAGTTGCGCAATAACAAAATATGTCCACTCACCAATCCTAAGTGATATTCTCCTACTACACCGGCGTCCACACTGGCTCCGTTGCCAACCCCGAGGGTCATATCACCTTTCCTCAAAACTCTACGGCTTCTCAGCGCCTGCAAAGAATTATAGATGTGAGATCCCGATCCGGTATTCAATACCCAGGAAGTAGAGTTTATAGAGAAGCAGTTTTCAACCACGAACACACCTGAAACCGAAGCCACAACTTGCTTCGTGTCCTGATTTCTGGCCTTTAGGCCTTGCAGTCCTTCTTCCAATATCCTTTTTTTGACAATAAAAGCATTCTTCCTTTGTGGCTGCCCCCATCTTTTCCTTTCGCTTTCCCTGCACCTTCTGCACACCTCCCCTCGGTTTGGTGGGGGCCTTCTTCTTCTTCCCCTTGGCCTTAGCCTTGGATTTAGCAGACGAAGATCCCCTAATAAACAGAGCGGGTGTTTCCTTGGTTTTGTTTAAGGTGCCCTTTGCCATCCTCAACATGTTGAGGAGCTCAGGAAGTGAAACTTCCATACTATTCATATTGAAATTCAATATGAACTGGGCATAGGTGGAGGGAAGGGACTGTAGGATCAAGTCGATGCACAACTCATTTTCCAACGTAGTTTCGAGGTCTGCGAGCTTTTCGATGTGAGAAATCATCTTTAGGACGTGGTCCTCTACAGATGATCCAATAGCCAATCTCGCTTGAAATAATTTCTTCAAGGTCTTATATCTTGCGATACGAGATTGCTCTCTATATAATTCTTTGGTATGGAGGAAGATGGAAGCAAGGTCTATCTTTTCATGCTGCCTCTGATGTTCATTATCTATGGAGGCCAGCACGAGACACTTGGATTTCGCACAATCAAGATCCCAGGTCTTACGGACCTCAATGTCCGCGACCGAGGATTCTGGACCGGGAACAGGGGGAGTTTTCGCTGTGAGGACTTATGCGACCTTATCATATGTAAAGGTCATATGGACATTCCTCATCCAGTCTTTATAGTTTGGCCCAACAAGTATATTTTTATTTTGTATTAGCTTAAGTCCCGTCATGGTCGCTGCAATTAGGAGAGAGATAAAAGAAACACTCTGCATATGCTCTTGCAAGTTTAGATTGGTTATTAGTTTATCTAAACAGGATGGCTCCCACTGTTTCCTCGAATTCTTCTTCAAACCCTAAAAGAAGAATTAGTCAGGATTAATCGCACATCACAATACTTCTTTAACCTTTCGGCCGGGCTAGTGTCGGTACTTCGAGGGAGGTTTTCCAACGCTTTCGCGAAGTTCCTTAATTACATAATCTTTTTTCCCAGGAGGCGTAGCCCCGCTAACACTGTTCTAGGAACCTACTTGGTTTATAGTATTGATTGTTAAGTGAAAAAATTCTCCCGAAGAGTAGAGGATACTCACAGTAGGATCATGACCCAACTATCATTGTGTGGTGATTTTGAAGGAAGCCTACCAAAAACACCACACTCCAGAAGGTATGCAACACTAGCAAGTTTCCTTTATGTTTGAAACTCCCGATGTGAATTTCGCCCCGAGCGCTTATAACCTTGACGAAGGTCAAAACATCATAAGTCGCAAGTCAAGTTCAACCCGTCATTGTCCATATTAATCTAGACCCATTCGTACAAGCCCTTGACGAAGGTCAAAACAGCTGTACGGCTGTTCTAGATTAATGCATATATCTATGCAACAGATAAGTACCCACTAGCTACCAAACACTATGCCTTGACGAAGGTCAAAACACATAGCATGGATATTAGTAGATACCTGTCTGAAATAATGGAGGGCTATGGCTGGTTTTGGCGAAAACCGTTAACGTAATGAACTTGATATAGTCGAAGGAACCGAATAGCTTTTGAAAAGGAGTGGTTTAAGCTCCGCTTTTAAAAGTTGTTTTTGAAGAAAACCGAGTGGTTTTGCAATTGTCCCAACGACGTCAGATTGTAGGTTTATTACATTGCATTAAGTGAGATTAATGCGGTCCCATAAATTAACCTTATCACACCACAACAAAACGAAAATAGAATGTACATATATGCCACCCGCATTCCCCACGGGACCCTGTCATGCACCGTTAGGTTACTTAACTAACGGCAGATTGGGGGCTGGACTAGCGCGGATGCAAAACATATACAGCATTCACAACAAAACGAAAATAGAATGTACATATATGCCACCCGCATTCCCCACGGGACCCTGTCATGCACCGTTAGGTTACTTAACTAACGGCAGAGTGGGGGCTGGACTAGCGTGGATGCAAAACATATACAACATACATACATACATACATACATACATATATACATACATACATACATATATATATATATATATATATATATATATATATATATATATATATATATATATATATATCCATCACCGGCATGATAAGCAACACATGCAGATATAATCATCACAAAGAATGGAAAAATGGATCAAGTAGGAACATTTGCATTTCAACGAGCCTCCTATGAAATACAGTCCTCTACGGTCGTGTGAATAGCCGAGTGTGAATCATCCTAGACCCCTACAAGTGCGGCAAGATACCCGCCAATCCTAGAATTGGGTGACCCGGGTCTCGACTCCTCGAGATGGCCACCCACTGAATTCTAGAACCCGGTAGCTTGTGTACTCCTCCGTGGGTCAATCCTAGACGCAGAAAAGAAAAGTAATATACATCCAGTGACTACATCCTCAACCCAGATGCGCCCCAATAAAAGAATATACGAGAATTATTACATGAATTACAAAAAATCCACTCACATCTCACATCTAGATTCACACCGAGCCATTCACACGATGATCCATGAAACCATTCGCATCCAAACATCACAAGATATGTGCAATCCCTTCTAATCGACGAATAGAAATTCTAAGACGTTTAAGAACACATATACACATCATAAAGCAAGTAAAGAAATCCACAATGTTATAAAATCCGCACACAATTAGCAAATGAAACTAATTTTCCAAGCCTTGAAAAATCGTCCACTAAGGTCACCAAAAATTTCGTTTTAAGCTAATTCGGGAGTCGAAACAAACTCGAAACTCGTCCGAACCTTCACAGAGATGAGGGGGAAAAATTAACTGTCGATACGAGGGCCTCTGGGGGTACCCATCCACGGGGGCCACCATGAGATGGCCCCCAAGGGGAGGCAGACCCGAGAGCACCCTTTTGGGGTGCTCTTGGGTCACCACCATCCAAGGCCACCTTGTGGTGGTCTTGGGGGGTGGACCTGGCCTTGGGTCCCCCCGGGGTATCCCTGGGGTGCCCATGCTCCACCCCGCAGCTTCTCGGTTCAAACCATGAGCCTGCGGGGTGTGCAAACATCTTAAAACAACATTTTCGGGACTGTTTTTGTCGGCAGTTCATATGCGATTTTAAACGTCGCTACAAGCTATCTAAGGCTTATAGAGTAGCTCTGATACCATGTAAGTCGATGTCGCACACTCCACGGGGTTTGTAGAGAGGCAGAATCAACAAAAAACAATTTAAAAATAAGCAATATCGACTAAACTTCCAAGATCGACCATAAGCCCTAGCTAAAAAAACAAAAAAAGGTTCTAATCTATTATGAAGTGATTTATACCTTTGTGTTCTAGTCCTTCGGGTCTTATTCTTCTCCTATTCTTGGCTCCTAGAAAGCTTGAATGGAACTCGATCGTTGGTCTCCTCTTTGCCGAAGATGATCCACCCGAGTGCCTATGGTTCAAGCTTCAACCTCAAGTGTGAGGTAACTAAGATGTCTAGTTTGCTAGACTAGACAACTTACATGATGTAGAGAAAGATGAATGGAGTATTTTATCTCAAGAGCCCTATGATTCATAACTCATGTGAGGGTTAGGGCTTGAAGAAGAAGGAGGAGAGGAAAAATGGAGAGAGAATGAACAAGTGCAAATGATCTAGGATGTGTAGGAAAAGAGAATAACTAAGTCTTTGCAATCATCAAGCATGGATTATTTTACATAGAAAATAAGCAGCCATGCTTGAATAGTAAAGTCAAATGAATAAACAAATGACTTAGCCATGCTTTCATCCATGCCTCAAATATCTCCAATTTCCACCTCATTAATCAATTTGCATAAATAGATAAATCTAATAATGAGGCGTCTCCTTCTAGAAGTATGTCTTGTGAAATTACAAGAATGCCCTCACCGTATATACATACCCGTATTCGTATTTTGAAAAATACAAATACAATGAGATAAGAATAATCCAATAATATAATACTAGGATCCGGCTTAAACCAAAGGCCACTAGTATTATCCGCCCGAATATCACCCGTGTAGCTAGTACACGTATATAATTGGAACCCTGCTGTAAAACCATACGGCCTCTACATCGTTTCGCCTGAACCAGGAAAACCCTATGTTTGGGACTCTAAAGACTCGACAGTACGCTGGCAGTGGGTTTAACCATAAGTCCGTCAGCGGCACAAGCTGTACGTAACAGCTACTCAGGTATCTGTCGAAAAAGAAGGCCGACGAGCGAACTCATCCGAACCCCTACTGAGCCTGTCCGTGACAATCTCCGTATAGTCTGGTCTGTTCGTCTGAGAGTATCACATGCAAGGTCTAGGAGGGTGGAAAACGTCAGACCCCTAATAACCATACAAGTCATGTCGGTGTGGCTCAAGACCATCCGAGAATCTACTGGTCCAACCACCAGTAATTCTCAATCCGCCATGGCCAGGGACTTATGGTGTTGACCAACCGATCACTGTGCGACATCGACTCCATGTACCGGAAGAGAAAAAATCCCCAACAGCCGCTCACTGTCTCCATGTGGCTCTGGACTGTACCCAACTAAAACCTGTTTGCATGACTCAGTAGAGCTGTGGTAGGGTAGTAATCAAAGCACAGTGGGAACTCACACGAAACAAATGACGACATCAGGTCGACAGACTATCTGCACTCATGTCACCAGAGAACTGCTATCTGACGCTAGGTATAATACCATCTAGCCAGTCCTCGGCGAGTCCGTCTGGTGTACTCACACCCACTGAGCACCTATATACAATCTTAGGTGCACCTCACCAATGGCTGCGGGACCAATCGATCGCCCCTCGTCAGGTCTAGATATGTATACACCAGTCTACTATGGAGTATCGATACCCAGTCTCGATACTCCTACGACTAAGGACACTTTAAGAATGTGCCTATTGACTACCCATCACCCACAAGTATGATTGCCATCACAACGCTGGTAGTCAGGCAAAGATCCTATGGGCTTTATCAACATGTATACAAGATATGAAATACTAAGTAAAACACATCACATGTTAAGATAAAGGCAAACCAAATAGCGTACTATCATATCGAGTAAGATTGTCCTGTACATACATATCCCTAGCATCCTAACAATGAAGGCCTCTAGGGCATACATATCCAACAGAAACTGCGTCCCGCGCTGAAAACCGCCGATAAGGGGAAAAGCCCCTAAGTCAAGCATTCGAAGAAAAAGAAGAAGAATAAGAAGCCTGTGCAGCCTGCTGAATATATCGACAAGAGCATGGACATCCAGAAATATATAGATGCACTAGAAGATTACAATTAGAAAGCACGAACGCCGGTCACACTCGAAGAATTCCTCAACCATATTCTTGAGGACGAGGACAGTGACGATGATAAGGAAAATGACTCATCAGAAGAAACGAAAGAGCGTGTAACAACCTGCTACATGATCTCCCATTCATCACTATATGATGACGAAGCTTCGCCCGCGTCAGAAAGCGACGTGGATGAATTGGGGGCAGAATCGGCGCTAAACTCCCCAAAACTGCCAGAAGAAGACTCGATTGAAATGCTACTGAAAGAAGCCTTCCAAAAGAGCAAAGATGACCAAGAACGCGAGACAACCATATATGAAAAAGCCAAATGACAACGTTTGAATAAAGAAGCTGAGATGAGGACGAGTCATAAAGCTCTCCAACCGAACCAAAGCGTGCCTGCAGCAAATAAGAGTTGGATCAAAGCTGAGAAGCGGTTTGCCAAAGCCCTATCATTGGGGATGAGGCTATCGCCTCTCATGATGTACACTCCTGGGGTCCTATATTTCGACGGTGGAGAGGGACATCCAAAATACTGCGCATACCACCGAATCATCGCTCATCCCATCGAGGAATGGTTGCCTTCAAGAAATGGTGGCAAAGGTATGTTGTCTATAGGAAGCACTTCAAGAAGGAGAAGTGTGAAGCTCGCGCTCGTCGAGATGAGAACGGTGAAACGGCAGTGTACAAAGAAGCAACTGGCTGCTGTCATATGGTTGGTACCAATTCAGAAAGGGAAAAACCTCGGTTTTTTATGTTCGGAAGTGATTCTGAGGATGAAATGCCCCTCAACCCTCTATTAGAAAGTTCTGCCTTGGAGAAAGAAGAAGAAGAAAAGGATTGTGAGAATATTCAGTTACGCAACCGCACGCTGCCTGAAAAGAATCTCGGACCCGCAAACAAGATGTCACACCCCGCTTTCCAGTAGACGGAAATGGTGACGTGGTAAACCCACAACGTATTTTCTATGAGAAGGTCATTTCCTTTAATAAATAAATTAAGCGTATGTATGCAATATAACAATGTGCAAAAATAACAAGAGCAATAAAATTAAACAACAACTTTATTTAGAATCGAATTTCAAATACAACTGTCTGAATAAAAGATATAATGATTTAAAATTCCTAAACAATGACATACAAAAAGTAAGTGTAGAAAAGAACTAGTAGTCAGGCTGGGCAGCGAACTGGTCTAGGTCCTCCTGGCTCGGCTCTATCTCCTCAGAGTCCGGTCTTCCTGACAAACATTACAAGGAAAAGAAAATAGAGAGGAATGTCATCGGCGAACTAGCGCTCCGTAAGTCCCCAAAAGAAGTATATAAAGATGACTGGAAGATATATAAAGTGAATAGAAACCAAGCAAAAGTGAACAGGTAAAGTTGTATATGAGAGTATCTAAGCATGATCATTTACAGGTATAAGATAACTATTTTAACGTGGTTGTTTGTAGTTTGATAAAGAAGGTATTCATGTAAATGAGAGGAGTCTAACTTACCCTGTGGACTATGGTAATATGTAGTATAAGGCCCCGTCATAACCCATGGGACAATGACACGTGAATTTATGTAGGTGTCGTTTAAAGTAACCTCTCATACCATGATATACGTTCCGTACCAATCTACCCCTTATCCCCGCGTATTGTAGTGTATAGTTCAAGTTTACAGGTCTTAGCCGAATCCATGAATATAAGAGTACAAGCCCATGTTCAAGTTGCAATCATGTGTTCAGGTGTTCATGTCAAGTTTATGTCAAGTTATATTCATGGTTTGGTCAAGTCAAGTTGTCACGCCCCGCTTCCCAAAATACGGAATACGAGGGGTTGACAAGGCCAGCCATGCTTCTACGGTCAAGGAAATATCCTGCCGTAGTCACACTTCGGCTTCTAGCTTTATGTGGTAATCGGTAAACAACGCATAGGTAATGAGAAATGCAGTATCTGAAACAAAACAAATACAAAGAACTGACCTGATGGAGGTAAAAAGAGTATAGATCTGGATAGCTGATCAAGATGTCCGTGATGTACGTCTGGTCCTGGTCCAGGCTAGATCTGCTCCTCACTCTGAGCATGCATACTCAGGTCGTCAGAGCGACACGATATCAATATAAACATAGGTGCAAGTAATAACTCGTACAGTAATAATGGATAGATAACAGTAAATTAAGATAGTAGAGGTATGAACATGAAGTAACCAATGCAGTGTCTAATAGATCAGGTGAACAGTAAATATAGTATGTCAGATATGTCAACACAGTAAGTAATGTATATCAATTTCATTATCCCTATCAGTCTCTAAGTCTCACTGTACAGGTCACTAAGCCTATCGTCAGTCCAAGTGTGAGAGTCAACCACTCGCGAGTGTCCTCCACCCAAGGGTAGGACCCAAGGGCAAGGGACCACGGGCCCAAAATATAACTCACGGTAATAATCACGTACCCTGTAAATCTCCATATATCTCCATATATATAAGCTGACATGGGACTCCCGAGATTCTGTTGAACTCACACTCAAACTACCCCACACCCCGTGGTCTACATCAAACGCCAACCATAATCTCAAATACCGGTCGGTCCATGACAAGTCTGCGCGAGAACTGGAGACAGGATCTCCATCAAGCACGTCCCGACTAATACCCAAGATAAATGGGCAGTGTTTGGTGCCTTATCTGTGACACCCATGTAAGAGCTTCCATAAGTGTCCCATACCACTTATAGTCACACTTACACACGTCCCACAGACGTCGACAATGCAATAGAATAATAGGGTTCACTGATTGTGTACAAGTATGTGTCACTTTCACTTATCCACTCATGCACGAACACTAACGTACTTGCCACAATCACCACTAATACCTAACACTGGGTAATACACATGATCACCAGGCTACCAATGCAATAACATATACATATGATGTGATGAGAAAGAAATATGTAAGGCAGGATTAAGATGTCATATGTCGGTATCCTACCGCTTGCATAATTTATCATAAATAATATATGCCAAAATTTAGCGAAATAATGAACAAGGGATAAGTAGTATGTGTGATTATCTATCCAGCGAATTTTGTTTCACGTCAATCGGGTTTCAGGATCACTAGATATGGCCATTTCATTTTAAGCGTTCACTGCTGGAAATCCGGGTTCAGAATCGGAAGTCCGTTTCGTAACGCATTTTAATCCTAGTTGGGATCAGATTTTGTTAGTTATATGTATGCCCTAGAGGCCATTACTATACATAGGATGTATATTGTAGTGGATGCTTGGACATATATAGGGATGACTTTCTTGCTCGATATGATAGTATGCTATCTGGTTACTTTTTACCTTAATGTGCGCACTGATTGTCTCTCTGTTACATGTTGGTAAAGCCCTTAGGATGCGTACTTGACTACCTGGACTATGATGCGGATCATACTAGTGGGGACATGGTAGTCCATAAGTACATCCTTCAAAGTCCCTAGTCGTGGGTGTATCGAGACGGGGCATCGATATACCAGAGTAGACTAGCGTATACCTTCTCGACCCATACAGATGGGCGATGGATGATCCCATATCCATTGGTGTTTGACATCAGAGATGATATACAGGTGCTCAGTGGAGACTGGATACACTGGACGGACTCGCCGAGAACCCCCAGATGGTATTATACCCTACGTCAGATGGCAGTTCTCTGGTGACACTGGTACAGGTTAGTCTGTAGACCCGATATTGTCATAGAGTCTTGTGTGATTCCCACTGTGCTTTGATTTCCATCATACCACGTCCAAGAGGGCGTGCAAAAATGTGGCTTTTGGGTATAGTCCCGAATCACATGGAGGCAATGAGCGATAGGAGGGGTTTCGTCTCTCCCGGTATAGGGAGTTGATGTTGCGCTGTGCTCGATTGGCTATAACAGGAAGTCCTTGGCCAAGGCTGCTTTAGGGATTTACTGGTAAGTGTTACCAATAGTTTCTCGACCCGTTATGAGCCTCATATCGACACGACTAATCGAGTTATTGGGGTCTGACGTTTACCACCCCTAGACGAGATATGCGATATATCAGACGAACAGACCGGACTGTACGGTAGTGTTACTGATTGGATTCACAGGAGTGTGAGCATGCTTGCTTTTTGATCTTCTGATCGCTCAATACCCGGGTGGCCGTTACGTTTAGCAGACCGCTTGCGGCTTGTGGGTGTTTGATATGATCATCACCTACTGCCGGCGTATTGACGAGTCTTTAGAGTCCTACACAGGGGTTTCCTGGCTCAAGCGAAACGAAATAGGAGTGCATATGAGATATGTGCGGGACCGAGAATAATACCAGTATATGATACTGTATTCTATTCTCGCCATTTATGACATTGATCGGTTGTATGCGATATAGCCGGGTTATCGGATCAAGTGTTGATTCGATAAGTTGTTACTATTGATATTAGTCGCTTATATGCAATATGACCGGATCGTTAAATCAAGTGTTGATTTAATGATTTAATGTATAATTATATATTTGATATATTACTTTACATTAACTAGTATTGGTTCACTTAAGATTGATTTTCTCAATAGAATGTGCACATTGTTTATATGTGATATATGCAAGTGTACATGTTTGTATCATGCTTGATGATACAAACAAGTTGTGTGTATGAGACTTATACCAAATCAAGGTTAAATTAGGGTTTACTATTTTCCTAACAAATAACAAAAGAGTGAGACTTTGGTCAAAGTTATCAAGCTTCATGAAGCTTGAAGAAACTTTGACAAAGTCAAATCTTTTGTCATTTCCTTAGGATATTAGTTAACCCAACCCTTAACCTAATACTTTGGTTAATTCTCTACATGAGTTAAGCATGAGAGCTTAACTCAACTATGGTGCCATAATTAAAAGGATAAGTTTCATTTTATTCTATGATTTTTCTTCTTCTTCTTCTTCATCAAGCTCCACAAAAGCTTGCTAGCTCCATTGGTGCCATGAGAAAAAGAGTGAGAAATCCAATTCTAAAGTGAACCCACTTCCTATTTCTTCATCCTCTACTACTTGCTATGTAGTATAGGGTGTTCTCTTCACAAAGTTTATGACCAAGTGAAGGAATAGCTTGAGTTTGAGTCTCCCCGACGTAGATCATCTTCGGCCTCGAAGTCAACGACCTAGCCCGCTCATTTTTCCGTAGAAACCAACGCTAGGGTCCGGGATCCCGATGATCGCAGCGAAGGGACGTCAACACGGAGCTATTGAAGTGAAGGACCGGATCTACAAAGGTTGTAATCCCTTTCACTTGCAGTAAAGTAGTTTACTAGCTTTTAGTTTCGCCTAATCTCTAGTTAACGATCTTGCATAGAGTTGTTAGGCACATAAAAAATTGAATTTGGCATGGTAGATGCCTTGTGGAACCTCTTGAGTGTGCCTAGTAACCCTACAGTGGTGTCAGTGCCTAGCTAGAGCTTTAGGCGAAGTGTAGACGAAGTTAGAAACCCGATCGAACCCCGAAACCCTAATCGCAACCCCTCTCTGTACATTTTCTGATATTGTAGATTTTTGTGAATTAAAAATTGTCAAAAAATTCAGCAGGGTTTTGTATGAGTTACTGTGAAGCACGTGATCTCAAATCGACCATAGCGCCGCGGAACCGCGGCCCCACCCTGGCTTGGGCGGCGATTTCGCGGCTATAGTGATGAATATTGACACGTGGTTTGCACAGTAATCTCTATCTGTAAGTGCTGTGTTTTCTGGGAATTTTTAACTTCTACTCAACAGTTGAGTTTTCTGGGTTGTTTTGGGGACTCGATGATTCGATCGGATTATTTAACTTTGTTTATTGTGTTTTTCCGGGTAATTTTAGAACATGTTAAAAAGTTCGATCGGATATAAATACCCATTTTTTCCCCTGCCGGCAAATTTCCAATTGTTGGATTTTCCGTAGTTTAATAACGTTCTAAGTAGTGCAAGTAACGCGATGGACCCTCTAGAAGACAACAAACCTTAACTCGATTATGTGACCGTCTTGAACTGCCCTTTGAACCTTACGGTTTGGGGCAGTACGGCGTGCCACATGTGAGGCGTTGGCTTGACCCTTCTACGGCTGGACCGTTGGTACTGTGGCATGAAATGGATGTTTTTAAACTTATTTCATGTGTTGAGCTGTTTCGGGAAAACTTGGGTGTTTGATTGTTCGATCGGAAAGTTTAACATTTTCTATTTATCTGGAATGTGATACAATATTTAGAATCCACAAGATGTTATGAGATAACTGTTTTGAATGTTATAAACATAGCAGTTTAGTCTCAATTGATTGGTTGCCACGGAATTTTGATGCGATCAAAAGTCTGTCGCAATCACGTAGCGTACGCGAATACTCGCCGGGTAAACTTAATAGACAGCCATGCCCCATAGCCCCGACCAAGTGACTGTAGGAGAACCCCGTCACCAAGAGCATCCGTTCGGGTGCTCGCGGCAGCGGTGTTTCGCCTTAGTACACTTCGTCGACGGCATCCGGGGGTGCGTCCATCTACTAAAGTTTGCGACGAGGATTCGATCAGGATGTCGGGAATCTTGTTGAATTGCCCGACTAGATATTGAAAAGTGTTTTCGATATAGAGACTAAAATGCGGGGTTTATAACTGTTAGGCATGCGATGTCTAAGGTGGTTGCGGATTCCAACTGTTGTAGTTTTACACTTTCTTTTCTGTGACCGTAAGTGTAGTATGTAGTTGTATTGCCGGTTTTCGTTGCTATACGTCGATGACAATCGGTGTATGCATACTTACTTACGTTGATGACATGTGATGTTATGTGTTGCTGGATATGTTATATTGGATCGTCGCGTTTTGAATAGCCGGGGTTTTTATGTGAGATGAGAGTTTTTCTTTTCATTCATGTAAAATTAATTGTATGTAATATTCTTTTATTGGGGCACTTCCGGGTTGAGGTTGCTGTCACCATTTGTATATTATTTACTTTTCCGCACTAGGAAAGCGCCAAGGAGGAGAGCACAAGTAACCGGGTTCTGGAGTCCAGTGGGAGACCAACTCGAGGAGTCGAGTCCGGGTCTCCTAACTCTAGAATTGGTAGGGTTGCTTGCCGCTCTCGTAGGGGTCTAGGGGTGTGGGTTTGGCTATTCATTGTGACTGTGGAATCCGTGTTTTATACTGGCTCGTATTGAAAACACGGACGTCCTAGTATATCCAATGTTTCATATGTTTCTTCTGCTGCGATATCTGTGATGTGATCATTTGATATGTTGTGATGGATACTGTATATAGTATATATGATGTATTATATAGACGTTACTTATGTTTTACACCCGCGCTAGCCCTGCCCCGCTCTGCCGTTAGTTACCTAACCTAACGGTGCACGAGGGGACATCGAGGCGAATGCGGATGACATAAGTGTACGTCGTATTTATCTGTGATGTTTAGGTGACTTAAATGATGGGACTTCATTAATATGATTAATGAAAGAAAAGAAACCTAAAAGATGTTGTGGAATCGAATTTTCAAAAACAGGCAGCTACAGTTCTTGCTTTGCATCGCGGTGTTCCTTGAAGAACATCCTGCACCTTATTCGATAAGGAAAGGGCCGAGATCCCTTCACCGGGAGTGACCCCTTTAGCAATAACTGGCAGATGCTACAACCCTCGGTTTGTCTTTTGATTGCTCCTATAGTTCTTTCTTTGCATAGCGGTATATATGATATATCCTGCACCTTATTCGATGAGGAAAGGGCCGACGATCCCTTCACCGGGAGTGACCCCTTTTGCAAAACTAGAAAAGCCTAAAAAACATTCCATTTTAAAATCATTTGATTCTACAACGATATCAAGTTCATTACGCAATAGGTTTTCAGAAAAACCTGTCGTAGCCCTCCGTTTTTTCAGATAAGTTGTATATAGTATTCGTGCTACATTTGTTGGCTTTCGTCAAGGTGTAGTGTGCGGTAGCTATATGCTGCTTATCTGCTGCATACGATGCGATTGGATTAGGGTAGTCGTACGGCTTTGTTGGCTTTCGTCAAGGGTCGTGCGGGTGGGTTTAATTCAATCAAGAAATGTACGGGTTGAACTTGACTAGCGGGCTATGGTTTGTTGGCTTTCGTCAAGGTCATAGCACGTTAGGGGCAAAATTATCGGGAATTTCAAGTGTTGAAATTTGCAATGAGATTGCATACATTCTATGAGATAGTTGGATCCCGATACCCACTGCGAGTAATTGTTACTCCTGGGAGAGTTTTACACATTACAATTAGCCGATCAAGTAGGTGTCTAGAAAGGTGTCAACGGGGTTACGCCTCTGGGAAAACGAGGTTTACTTTAATTAGGTCCGTGCGAAAGCACGGGGAACCTCCCTCAAAGTACCGACACTGGCCTGGCTGAAAGATTGGCGAAGTTGTAGGGTGTAATTAATCCCAGCTAGTCTTTCCTTTTAGGGTTTGAAGGAAGATTTGATAAAAACAGTGGGTGCCATCCTGATTAGATAAAATAATAACCAATCTGATCTTGCAAGAGCGCACACAGAATGTTTTCTTCTCTCTCTCTCCAGGTAGCGACCATGTCACGCCTTAATCAAGATAATAAAACAGATGTATTGACCGAACCCGCTTGTTATTCTGAGCTGGGAAACGTTGGTCCCGCTCCAACTTATAATTGTTATAAGACAGAGCAGGAAATTAGGGGATTACCAGAATTCCCGTGCCGCCCAAACGAAGAAAGTGCATACTGATGCATCATCTTCAGGTGTGTTCATTACCGAGAACTGTTTCTCAGTGTCCTTTACGTCCTGGGTATTTTGATATCGGATCAGGATCCCACATATGTAATATATTACATGGGCTACAGAAAGGTAGAGAACTGAGAACGGGTGATAAGTTTCATGAGGCAGAAAACGGTGCAAGTGTTGCAGCCAAGTCTGTTGGTCACTATCACCCTGTATTACTAGAATACATTGATTCTGAACAAATGTTATTAGATACCGAACCTGATATACAAAATCATATCAGTCTCTTTATTAGTAAAGAAGGATATAATTTTGTATTGTTGGATAATGTTTTGAACATTTCTTATATCAAGAGTTGATCGGTTCAGGCACGTTATCTAAAAGCATTAACGTTCTAAATCAAACTACAGTTCTTAGTATATAGAACACACACAAGAGGAAGAGTTCAGATATGAACGAATCCTTCTTGAGGTATTGTAGACTAGGTCATATCAATACGACCCGACTAGCTAAGTTACATTAAGATGCATATTTAAATCAGTTTGAATTTACATCTTATGAAACTTGCCAGTCATGTCACAAAGATAAGATGGCCATAGCTCTGTTTATTGGAAACAGAGAAGAGTTAGTAAACTCTTGGGATGATACATATTGATGTATGAAGGTCCCCGGTCTACACATGCCAAGACCGGTTCTTTGTACTTCATTACATTCTCTAATGATCTCTCAAGATTCAGACATATGTTTCTGTTGAAACACAAGTCCGAAACTTTTGAGATATTCACAGAATATAATTTAGAAGTAGAGAACCAAAAACGGGTATAAGTATTATGTCCTTTGATGTGATCAGGGAGGAGAATACTTGAGCACGGGATCCCTGGACTATTCTAAAGGAGAATGAGATTCTCTCTCAGCATTACTCCTCCGTATACACCACAGCACGTCGGTATATCGGGGTGGAGCAATCACACCCTATATGATATGGTGCGCTCTATGATGAGTACTACTGAGTTTCCTATTTCCTTTTAGGGAGTTATGCACTTATGAAGTTGCATACCTATTGAATAGGGTTCCGATCAAATCAGTTGCCTACCACTTCATATGAGATATGGAAAGGGAAGAGCCCATATCTTAAGTTTGTTAAGATTTGGGGTTGTCCGGCCTATGTATAAAAAGCAAAATCCGGACAAGCTCGAGGCAAAGTCAGATCTGTAGAAGTTTGTTGGATATCCCAAGCATACGCAAGGGAATATCTTCTACCTAACCGAGGAACAAAAATGTTTTGTTTCTCAACATGCCACCTTTATGAAAGGGAATTTCTTGTGAAGAAATTAGATGGACATGAGGTAGAACTGGAAAGAGTTCCAGCTATACAAACTGCAGCTGATGATTTGTGTCGGGACCTGCTTGAATTATTTTCCGATTGGTAGAAGTAAATGTAAAAGTATCAATTCAAATAGTCCCCGATTTCGGTGCTATTTGATCGATCGTAAAATGCGAGACTGAGTAAGTAAATCAAATCGATAAGAGTCTCTTTGTGTCGGTGATTAGAAAATTGAATAAAGTTCACAATCAAAAAATTATATTTGACCGCAATCAATTACGGTGTCGATTGTAGATCGTAAGCCAGTGCGGATCGTCCACAGGGATTGTGCGATTCGTTTTTATATTTGATTTGTTTGAATTGAAAAGTTAATCGAAAAGAAAACAAAACATGATTCAAGAATTTATCAATTGATTCAGGTGTCACGAGCTTAATCAAGAATCAAGAAACTGATAAACAATCAAGAATTGGGTTTCGATAATATTTCCAACCAAAATGTCAAGAATCTAAATGAGGTTCGTAGGAATCGATCGGATCTATAGACATGATGTAATCTCAAGATTTCGTGTTCTTGTCCTTCGAAGGATTGATACTAGATTGATGATGATCGACAAGAGTTAGGGCTTTCTCGTGAAACTAGGGTTTCATCATTTAACCCTTGTTCTTTTGTCGATATCATTCACATTCTAGCCTCTAGCAATTTCAAGAAACGATCGTAACTCCCAATTTCGAGCGATATCATTCAAGAAAGCATCGTAACGAAATGGGTTGTCGGTTCTTGAACTTGCTAGGGTTTACAAAACTTGTAGGAATCAAGAATCATTTTAAGATATATTACATCATCATTCTATTGATCGTCTCGGCTCCTTTACGAGCGGAGTTTTACTCAAACATCACAACAAGAACAACAATTACAAATTGAGATCTAATCATGATGCAAGAATTAAAAGAAAACAAGATAAAAGAATTTCACCTTTTATTTATATCAACAATTTGATTACAGTCGCTCAAGAACTACAAGAGGAAGAACTAAATTGTCGACTTGGCTTCGCTCGGCTTCGTGAGTCGCGGATCGCTTGGACCACTTGCTCTGTTGAAGATCGGCTCGACTCATAAAAGGTTGCAAGGCTTCTTGCTTGATGGGGTACTCGGGATCTTGGCTTTTGAATGGAATTAGGGTTAGGGTTTCACACAAGTCCTCTCACTAGACTTGTGGAAGAAGAAAATGAAGAGAGAGATAGAATGGCTCTAGTTTGATACTAGATTGGGGGAGTTTTTTCCAAGATTCAAAGGTGAATGAATAATTGAGCCTAGGGTCTTATTTATAGAGCACCCAAACCCTAAGCCTTTGAGTTCCCTCCAAAAGTTTGTTGAAAGACTTCTAGAAAGAGTTTGTTAGGCTTAGCTTAGGGTTTAAGCTAGGGTTTAGGAAGAAGTTTCTAGAATGATAGGCTAGTTTAGTGTTGATCCCAAAGCTTGCTGATCTGACAGAAGTCTCTGGAGTCTTCTGGAACTTGAGGTGTCTTTTTGAGTTGCAGCCACTATGAGAAGCATTGTCCACTAAAATTGAGAGGGTGATGTGGCAATATGGCCGCGGAACCGCGGCGCAAGCAGGCTCCGGCCGCAGTTTCGCGGCCATGTTGGAGGCTTGGAGCTTGGGGCTTCTGGTGTGGTCTTTTGATGGTATTTGGGGCTTCATCTGATATGTTGATTTGTATTTTCCCTTTTGGATTGATACCAGAACTGAAATCATTGAGTTGGCGTCATATTTTAGCGGTACCCTGTAAATTTTGGCCTTTCTGCTGGATTTTCCTGCACAGATCTCAAAACAAGTGTTGCGCAAATGTAGGGATGATGCGATGCCATGAAATGCGGTCAATTTCCTTTATAGTGTCGGCTTTAGAGTCTAATACATGTAATCTGATATTTTGCGACAGTTTTGCTAATATGTAAAATATGAATGCAAATGATGAGGAAATTGCCGGCTAAAATATACAATATTTTCGACTAATCAAATTCCCCCAAACTTAATTTCGATCGTCTCGAGCGAACTGTTTTATTAAAAAGAGAAGGAGAAAATAAAGAAAGAGAAAAAACTAACTAGCACACTTTCGTAGGCAACACGATTGCACCGAGCACGTGCAACAAGCCTTTAAACCTCTAGGTGTCCCTAGTAGGAGGCGTGTTGTCTCCTGAGGGTTTTCAGCGGATTGCAGCCACAAAATCCAATAATAAAAGAAAGATCATGAATATTACATTTAAAGAAAAGAATTGTAGAAGAAAGACTTTGAAAATTAGGGTTTCCAACTAAGCTAGCTTTTCGGTTGTCATGAGCTCTATTTTAATAGTCATGAAAAGATGTTAGAAATCACGTCCTCCCTCAATAAAACATCGTCTTATTTTTCATTCCTATCTTTCTTCCAAACATCGATCATATAACCCTGCGTGTGTGTAAAGGACATCCCTACACCCGGAGAATTCAATTCAAGCTATCATACTCTTGCCCATCAGCCTCAGTACTTTTTAATTAATGAATATTTAGACGAATTTGCTCACACACTTTCATGCGACCGTTAATACTTCTTGAGGTACTAACCGACCGATTACTCATGTGCTTGCTTATTTGGTGTATTTTCCTCGTCTTGCACCACCTAAGGCATAGCAGTGACTCCCAAACCAGTTGGCCTTAGGGCACTAGGTGAAGAAGCACCTTCGCTATATTTTTTTTATTGCCCTCGGTGATAACAAAACCAGTGTCCATTTTTCTCACCACTTTATATTTTCTTCATTTCATTTTTTTTTATTTCCTTCATACTTTTGGCTTTAAGACAAGAGCATTTCAAGGTATCCTCTACTATCCCAGGCTTTAAGACGTGTGTAAGTGCGAATAGCAGGGTATCAACGTTCAAAAATGTTTGGCTTCCAGAATAGAAACTATTTTTCAGACTTATTTTTATCCTCAGATTAGTGACGTCCTTCATCTTACTAACCCTTGGGACAACGGCTCATAACTACTTATTACTAGTTCGTATAAGAAAACTTCTAATTTTCTTGGTTTTCTTAAATTTTTCTAATCTTATGGATGTAATTTTTCACTATCTAAACTTTCATTATCTTATTTATGTACAAAAATATTTAAATGTTTTTATATTTTGAAAATTTTAAATTTTTATAGGTTTTTCAAAAATGTTTTGTGCTTATGCAAATGATATGCAAATGATGCGAAAATAAGCACAAACCTCCCCCAAACTTGTTTTCAACAGTGTCCTCACTGTTGCCATCTGGTAAATCTGAAAAACCTGTAAGCTTGGGAGGAATTTATTAGTGGGGGCAAAATATTTAAGTGAAGAACCTCCCCCAAACATATTTTTGGCTCAAAATTTTGTAAAAATTTTCTTTTCAAGAGCCCGATGAAATGCCCCCCCAAACTTATGCAATGTTAATCTTTGAAAATCACATGAGGGGGTTAAAAATTAGTGGTCGATGCCAAGCTTTGCAAAGATCGAATGTCAACACCAACCATTCAAAAATTTTATCAATGCAGTGCTCGGGTTGGTGGAAGAAGAAGTGGGGAAAGGGTAAGTGGTGGAATAGAATGTGTGTGCGTCTCATTTTGGAGAGACGATTCAGTGTATGTGATGGATTACTTGCATTCTTCTTACAAGTCAGAAGAAGGGGTGGAGGTTCAATTTCATTGATTGGGAGATGATTCATCTCAACACCCGTGTCATTTAGAAATGCGAGTTCATCAGCGAAGATTTCCTCAAAAGTTTCATCTAAACCCCGAAAAATAATGTCATCACAAAGTGCGGGGTGATCTTCAGACTCTAAAAGCAGTTCATAATCGGTGTTAGTTGTTGACCCGGACATCTCGGTGGAAGAGTCCATATGTGTATGATACATAGTTGGGTCAAACAATAACGTATGAAAAGAGTCAAGATCAGTATTATGAGGGTCATTAAATTCGTTGCTGTCGACATCCATTAAGTCGACAGAACAGACCTGAGCAGTAGGTTCGGAGGGTACACTTCCTAACTTGTAAATGTTCATCTCAATTGTCCTCTTCCCGAAGGATAGGGTCATAGAACCGTTACGACAATTGATGATAGCATTGGAAGTGGCCAAAAAGGGGCGACCTAAAATCACCGGAATTTGATTCCGTGAGTTCGCTACAGGCTGTGTATCAATTACAATAAAGTCTACAGGGAATATAAATTCCCCGATTTTTATCAACACATCCTCTAGTTCACCCCTAGGTCTAGTGATTGATCGGTCAGCCATCTGGAGAGTGCAAGGAGATGGTTTCAACTCTCCGATCCCTAACTGCTCATAAACTGAGAAAGGAAGAAGGTTAACACTTGCCCCAAGATCTAGTAGAGCACGGTTAATGTGTTTTTCCCCGATAGAGATAGAAATCGTAGGATATCCAGGATCCTTACGTTTCCTCGGTAATTGCTGGGGGAAAGCCGTGTCTACAGTCTTTGCCATGAATATCTTCTTGGGTATTTGTTTCTTCCTCTTTCTAGTGCACAAGTCTTTAAGAACTTTCGCATATGCAGGGACTTGTTGGATAACATCTAGATGAGGGATATTGATGTTAACCTGTTTAAACATCTCAGTGATCTTCTCCATATGTGGACTTGGTGTGTTAGCCCTTAACCGATTAGGATAAGGTGCTTTAGCAATAAGCGCTGGGTCCATCATAGGAGAAGGAAGTGTGTGTGGAACCGATCCTAGTATAGAAGTGGGGATCGTCCGTGGAGGAGTAAAAAAGGTGGGCTGAAGTGGCGAGCCTTTTTGGAAACGAAGAATAGGCTCGGAAGAAGGTGGTGGGGTAGAAGAACTGGGGTCTGAATTAGAAGTGTGTGTGTGAGGAAAGGTCTCAGCCGGGGTGTTGATAGGATTGTCAGTATCATCAAAATCTTCCCCAACATGATTGTCAAGCAATCTTCCAGATCTCAACGTGGTGATTGCATTCACATGATGTGAATAACCAGGATTGGGTAAGGGTTGAGCTGGAAGTTTCCCTTTCTCTCTTGCACTCATTTCAGCTTTTAATCGTGCAATTTCTTCTTCCATCGATTTAATACTCTCGTTTTGGGACGCAGAGTTTTTCTCAATTTTATCGACAGAAGATTTCATTTCAGCCGAAACTTGCATGATATTTGATAAGACCAAATTCATGTATTGTGCAAAAGAAGAGGATTCATCAGTTCCGGTCAACTGTAAAGGACTAGACAGTGCAGGTGTGTTGACCGGAACTTGAAAATTATGTGCTTGAAAGGGGTGCTGACTCAATTGAAGTTGTGGTTGCTGTTGTGGTGGAGGGAGAGCCCTTTGAAAATTGTTTTGGTTTGGAACCGTGTTTTGTGATTGTGATTGGTTCCAAGCAAAATTAGGGTGATTCCTCCAACCCTGATTATATGTGGAAGAAAAAGGATCGTTTCTCGGTCTTTGAAATGCGGCATTGGTATGCTCACGACCTTGAAACGGACATTCTTCCGTCAAGTGAGACGGATCAGAACAGCAGCCACATACAGTTTTGGAAAGTGACATTTGATTAAGGGAGGAAGCTAAAAATTTGTTTTCCATAGTCTCGAGTTTCTTGTGTATAGCTGAAATGTCAGCTCTAACTCCTATGGAAACATCCGATTGGTTATTTCCACTCCTAAATGATGGACTTTCCCACTGTAAAGACTTTTCAGCGAACTCTTCTAAATATCGCCAAGCTTCCCCATCATCCTTGGTCATGAAGGTACCTTGACACATGTTTTCAAGGCTCTGTTTAGTGTTAGGGTTACTGCCCTCATATATGATTCGGCAAAGCTCCCATCTCGGGATTCCGTGATGAGGACATTGAACTAAAAGATCCTTGAAACGTTCAAAGTATTTAGAGAATGGTTCAGTAGGGAGCTGGGCAAATTGATTCAGTTCGCTACGGATTCGAGCTGTCTTTTGGATTGGGTAAAATTTCTTAAGGAATGCAGCAACGAATTCTTCCCAATTCGTAATAGAGTGTGCGGTAGTGTTATATAGCCATTTCTCGGCTATATCGCACAAGGTAAATGGAAGAAGTCGTAGACGCATCGCATCCACTGAAAGTTGTGACGCACCCATCATTGCGCATACGTTTTCAAATTTGGTAATGAAAACGTAAGCGTCCTCAGTCTCGAGTCCGTGGAATTTGGGTAAAGGATTGATATACTAGGGCTTAATCTCAAAGTTATCCCCATTGGCTGGTGGTGTGGATAAGCAGGTCGAAAGAGGACCTCGAACAGGGTAGCATCTCTCCTGGAGAGAGATGCGGGGTGGATTCTGCGCACCAACGGACGGCGGCAGATTAGGGTTAAAGAAATTTGATGGAGTCGGATCCATCGGTGTGGGTGTGGTAGTGGGTAAAGAAAAGGTAAATGGAGAAATATCGACTTCGGAGTCGATAAAGGGTACGCGGACTAAACGGGCACTAGAATCCCGTGTCCAGCCTATCTTGTACTAAAAAGGGTTAGTACAAGTGGCAGCGTGAATTTATAATTAGGGGTAAATGAATGCGGTGTTTGCTTTTGAAAAAGGGACGGGTTTTTGAAAAAATGATGCGACACAACAAATGCGGCACACAAACCCTAGAATCTAGTGGTCACCTAGGTCTGGCTCTAGACCGCTCCTAACTGCCAAAAGACAAGTCGCAGGATAGAATCCTCCACTGCCTCTTTGTTCCCCTGTGGCCAGGTAAGTGCCAGGTAAGTGGGAAGGTACTCCACTACGTAAGTAGTGGGCCTAATTAATAACCACCAGCCTTCGACACACTTTCCTAGGCACCACAAGAAAACGCGGATAAGCAATGAATTACCCACGGCCTTCTTCTGTCCTAAGTGAGCGCGACAGTCCTTAGAGTCATCTCTAGATTTCTTTTAGTTAATGTTGGTCAATGCGGATGCAAGTTTTGTGGTTTTCGGGGCCTAGGAAGGGTAATGAAATCCCCACCTAATTTGGATTTGGCCGTGCCCCTTAATATCCGTATTTATAATGCAAACAACCAAGAAACAAAATCACGCACAAATTTAATTTTTGCAATTTGCGAGCTGCTATTCTTTGCAAAGAATCCTGCAGAAAAGTATTAGTTGGAGCTAAAAAGAGGAGAGAGGAGAAGGTAAGAAGTTACCTGAAGCAATTTTTGCACAGAGATGGCTCAAGACTGCCGCGGTTCCGCCGCAATAGGAGGCTCCCACCGCGGAAACGCGGTCGTTTGAAGAGAACACTGCACCAAATTTTACCAGGGAGCTTCTGTAGACTCCCTCTGCTCTCTGGTATTTTCCAAAATTTTTTCCAAATTCCCAGCAAGCTCCAGATCTCCTTGCAATGAAACACAACAAATTGTTTAGGGTTTGCACGAATTTTGATCTCAAAAATCACAATGAAATAAATCTTTCAATTCAAACTTTGATATAAAACGAATTAGCGCATGATCCCCGGCAGCGGCGCCATTTGATTGATCGTTTCTTTGTGTGTGTTTAGAAATTGAATAAAGTTCACAATCAAAGAATTATATTTGACCGCAATCAATTACGGTGTCGATTGTAGATCGTAAGCGAGTGCGGATCATCCACAGGGATTGTGCGATTCGTTTTTATATTTGATTTGTTTGAATCGAAAAGTTAATCGAAAAGAAAAGAAAACATGATTCAAGAATTTATCAATTGATTCAGGTGTCACGAGTTTAATCAAGAATCAAGAAACTGATAAACAATCAAGAATTGGGTTTCGATAATATTTCCAACCAAAATGTCAAGAATCTAAATGAGGCTCGTAGGAATCGATCGGATCTATAGACGTGATGTAATCTCAAGATTTCGTGTTCTTGTCCTTCGAAGGATTGATACTAGATCGATGATGATCGACAAGAGTTAGGGCTTTCTCGTGAAACTAGGATTTCATCATTTAACCCTTGTTCTTTTGTCGATATCATCCACATTCTAGCCTCTAGCAATTTCAAGAAACGATCGTAACTCCCAATTTCGAGCGATATCATTCAAGAAAGCATCGTAACGAAATTGGTTGTCGGTTCTTGAACTTGCTAGGGTTTACAAAACTTGTAGGAATCAAGAATCATTTTAAGATATATTATATCATCAATCTATTCATCGTCTCGACTCCTTTACGAGCGGAGTATTACTCAAACATCACAACAAGAATTACAACTAGAAATTTAGATTGAATCATGATGCAAGAATTTAAAGAAAACAAGATAAAAGAATTTCACCTTTTATTTATATCAACAATTTGATTACAGTCGCTCAAGAACTACAAGAGAAAGAACTAAATTGTCGACTTGGCTTCGCTCGGCTTCATGAGTCGCGGATCGCTTGGACCACTTGCTCTGTTGAAGATCGGCTCGGCTGATAAAAGGTTGCAAGGCTTCTTGCTTGATGGGTACTCGGGATCTTGGCTTTTGAATGGAATTAGGGTTAGGGTTTCACACAAGTCCTCTCACTAGACTTGTGGAAGAAGAAGATGAAGAGAGAGATAGAATGGCTCTCAAATAAACTAATGTTGATTAGCTTCAAAGGTTAATGAATAATTGAGCCTAGGGTCTTATTTATAGAGCACCCAAACCCTAAGCCTTTGAGTTCCCTCCAAAAGTTTGTTGAAAGACTTCTAGAAAGAGTTTGTTAGGCTTAGCTTAGGGTTTAAGCTAGGGTTTAAGAAGAAGGTTCTAGAATACAAAGCTTAGTTTAGTGTAGAAATAAGGGTTTGCTGATCTGGCAGAAGTCTCTGGATTCTTCTGGAACTTGAAGTACATTTATGAACTGTAGGAGCTGAGGTAAACATTGTGCAGCAAAACTTGGTGGATGACTTGGCAATACGGCCGCGGAACCGCGGCCTAAGCCGGCTTGCGCCGCGGTTCCGCGGCCAAGTTGTGGCTTCATGCCTTCAAACTTCATGTGTTGTCTTCTTATGTATTTTGATGTACTTTCTGACATGTTAAATCTCTGCATGCTTCTTAGAACAATACCAGATTCCACATCCATGAGTTGGCGTATCTTTTAGCAGTGTAAATTCAAGCACGCTTCTGATTTTCCTGCACAGACTTCGAAACACGGGTTGCGATATATGGAAATGATGTCATGCAATGAAATGCAGTCAAATTCCCTAGAAATGCCGGTTTTAAGGTCTAATACATGCAATCTGATATTTTGCGACAGTTTTGCTAATATGTGAAATATGAATACCGTACACTTCTAAATGAGTGCAAATGATGAGGAAATTGCCGGCTAAAATATACAATATTTTCGACTAATCAGGACCCGGTTCTTGCTCACGGAGCAAAGTGCCACACGGAACAAAGTGCCACGCCAAGTTTCGTGTTAAGTGGGCGGGGGCCACCTCTTGAATCCGTGGGGGCCACCTCTTGAGTCCGTGGGACCCACTGTAAAACAATGGGGACTCTTCGGAATACATTCCGAAAGGGGGCAGATCTGTACTATAAATGGAATGATACCACTCTTCAATACAGAGGCGCCTTTCAAGTGAACCGGCACTACAGGAGTTTGAAAACTCCGTAGTTAAGCGTGCTCGGGCCAGGGAAGTCTTGGGATGGGTGACCTCCTGGGAAGTAGCCACTGGTCGGGTTCGGTTCGCTCCGAAGGACAAAACCGTGCGGCTTCGGCCAGAGCGGACAATACTCTCTATATTGGAGGTGGGGCGTGACAGAATGGTAATGGCATTATAATATCTCCTTCACCCTCGCTCTCCTTCTCGTTTTCCAAAAAAAAATCCCTCATCTCTCTCCCTCTCGAAACTTACCGACCCAACTCCGTTCGTCACCCCCGACGGCGACAACCCTCAGCGACCCCTCGCCAGCTCCTTCTCCACCAACAGAACTCCTCACCACCACACTCCATAGACCCTCCACCACTTCACTTCATCGGCCAAACCCCCTGCACACCGAGCTCGGCCACCCTGCAACCCACGCCGACGAGCTCTCCACTGCACTCTAACCCCTCGTCGACACCTCCACTGGAACCCCGCATCATTATCACTATAGCCAAGCCCCACTATCTCTCTCTCTCCCTCTCTAGAAACCACACCAAAATCACCCAAACCCAAACAACCCGACACTCACTGTAGCCCATAGCCGGAGCGACGCCGTCGACCGTCGTCGACCCCAGTGCACTCGCAGAGGACCATCAAGCACCCCTCAACCTCCAGTGACCGTGCAACGACTCCGGACAACTCCGACGCAAATTCCGCATCTCGAGCCAAGCTCGCGGGAATCCGTTTCACGGCGTACATCACGCGTTCGTGACGCCGCTGCTGCCGTGCGACCCCGAGACATTTCCAGGCAAGTATTTACTTGCTACATGCTAATATAAATGTGGTACAAACCTAAATCATATAGTTTATAAATTTACCGATTTCCGATATATTATGCGACCTATGTGTTCGATGCTAGACCCCAATGAAAATAATTGTTTAATTTCACGGAAATAAATGTTTTCTGTTGGCCCTCATAATGATAAGTATCGTGTATAAATCTCACTGGAAAATACGATTGTTAGTGACTAAAATTGATACCCCCAAATATGCCGATAAAACTAGAATTTTTCCCGTATTTGAAAATGAATAAAATCACTGTGAATTATGTGCATACTGGAATGATACGTTCGAGGGCTTAAATCGAAGCCGACTCGACGAACTTTAACCCTATGTAAACTTTTAATGATTTCTGTTCTGTAACTGCGATGATATTTAGATCGGAGTGCGACTCTGGACTGCAGTCCAGAGCGACTCTGTTTATCGTGTACTGTACCAAAATGTGTGTCACTGTGTTTCCTGAAGTCGTATGTTACGGAACTCTGCAGTAGATTAAAGATAATTCTGTTAGCTAAACAAAACAAGTGGTTCCATTCCGTTTCATTGCCGTTTGCTATTTTAAACTGTATTTAAAAGGGCAGAACGTATATCCAGAACAGATTCAGAAGTGATATACTGATGTTAAACTGTGTATAACTTTCAACGTACAGACGCGATTGAGGATCCATCTGTCGCGTTGAATACTCTATTGAAAACCCTAGATTTCATTCAACTGTAGTATCGCTAAAATCTGAACCCAACTGGGTGCAATTCGTGTCGCAAAACGGACGTTCAGTTCTGAAACTGAATTTCCAGCCGCGAGCACTTAAAATGAAACAGCTATATCTTGAAAACCGGAATCCCGATTGAACTGAAACAAATTTTGATGAATTGCTGACTAAATGTTCTATTTACCTTACTTGCATCATTTTGTTGAATTCGAAACGGATGAATTTATGCAATTTATGTAAGTTAGTGACATGCATGTTGATTCATAACATACTTAGCTTATTGATAGCATACATACATATATCATACCTCATTTTGCCATATACTTAGTGCTAGTGCGTGTTATAGTCAGTGTACATTGCATTATCGTGCGTGGTTGATGTTGGTTTAGAAGTGACGAGTATACCAATGGGAAGTGAATATTCGTGACAGTGATTGATACAGTGAGCAGTGATAAAACCGTGCCATTGGTATACTTGTACACGACTGAATCAAGATTACAAATAGTGTAAACCTGGGAATAAAGGGGAAATCGAAGTGGAAAGAGAATCGTATTTAGCGGGACCGTGTTTTAGAGGATGATCATTCGAGCAGTGATATATATAGTAGGTAGGATCTAGCGATCCGGCTGACAGGGTTATGTCCCGGGCATGTGGGCCGTTGTCTCGGGTATGTACGAGACTCATGTTAAAAATGATCCTCCTTCCACTATGCGATTTCAAATATGACCTAGAGACCGATAGGGACACAGAACATATTCTGCATCATATAGTGACATAGTGATTACTTGCATTGTTCTTACACTAGTATTACCTCATTTACCTGTTTCATCTTATTTATAATAATATTGTTATTGTGTCGCTCTGACGACCTGAGTATGCATGCTCAGATCCCGTGGAAGGACCAGCGCAGGAGGCAGATCTACCTTTCGAGTTCACGGAGATATAGTCTGGTGTACTTCTTATCTTTACTGCTTTCCATAAAGTGATCATGAGATTGAACTTGGTTAGTAATTGTTCTTGTTATCTGTAATTTGTGAACAGTGGAATTTTAATGTAATAAATTAGTGATGTGATTCCTTTACTACTGTGCTTTATTTACTGATTACCATGTAATGCTAGAAGCCGAAGTGTGACTACGGCGGGATGATTCCTTGACCGTAGGAGCATGGCTGGCCTAGTTATCCCTCGTTTTCCGTATTTTGGGAAGCGAGGCGTGACAATTTGGTAGAACCAAAGGATTCAATAGCAACCAACGAACCTCAGTCACTCCGCCGATCTAGTAGGGTTCCTCACCCACCTGAGACATACTTTGGTTTCTCTATGACATTGGGAGCGAGGATTGCATCACGAGATGATGACCGAACTAGTTTCGAGCTGGCCATCAGGAGTGGGACTCTGTAAGAATGGCTGGATGCTTAGCGATCTGAGATGGAATCCTTATACACCAACAAAGTATGGACTTTGGTTGCTTTATCTGAAGGGTTAAATCCCCATTAGGAGCAAGTATATCTTGAGAAGATTACTTGGTGTACATGGAAAAGTTAAGACTTTCAAAGCTAGACTTGTTAAAGGTTTGCATCATTAACCAGGTATGGATTATGATGAAACCTTTTCTAAGTAGTTATGCTTAAGTCCATCCAGATCCTACTTGCCACGGCTACATACCATGACTACGATATCTGGCGGTTGGGTGTCTTGACTGCTTTTCTAAATGATGATTTGGAAGAAAGCGTCTATAAGTACACAGTCAGAGGGCTTCGAAGACAGTGGGAGCAGCGGAAACGTGTGTACGATGTTTTATGTGATAAAGCAGGCATCGCGGAGTTGGAACATCTGTTTTGATGAGTTAGTCAAAGAGTTTGACATCATCAAAATGGTAGATGAACCTTGTATATACAAAAAGGTAGTAGGGAGTATGGTGGTGATCCTCATAGAGTACGTGGATGACATACTCTTGATAGGGAAGGAGTTTCCTATGCTTCGCTCGGTCAATCTCCGCTTATCACAAGGATTCTCCATATAGGATCAAAGTGATACCTCCTAAATCCTTAGTTTGGATCTATGAGATAGATCTAAGTGGACCTTAGGATCCTCACTAGCTGTAGTGAGAAGGTATCAATTGATCCTGGGGAGAATCACAGGAAAGGTTCCAGAGTGATAAGGATGACTGAATGTCAGTCACAAGCATTGTCTTTACCCTCAGTAAAGGGACGGTATGTTGGAAGAGTTCCAAGCTAGATACCGTGGCATATTAGACGATAAAGGCTGGATACATCGCTACCAAAGATGCTACCAAAGAGGAGGTCTGGGTGTATATTAGTTCATGAGATGAACTTTGTTCCTTCCATTGTGTGACAATGGAATTGTGGCTTATGCCAAGGAACGCCCGTCCCATCAGTGATCCAGACATATTCTAAGGCAGTATCACCTGATCATGGAGATGGTTGATCTCCAGGGGATCGAGGTTAGGAGAGCAGACTCAGAGGACAACACGGCGGATCCACTCACAAAGGCCTTTTCCCAGAGAGAGACTTTTATGGGATGGTTGAGTATGAGATACTACAACCACTGCTATCAGATGGCCCTAGTGCAAGTGGGAGATTGTTAGTTATATGTATGCCCTAGAGGCCATTACTATACATAGGATGTATATTGTAGTGGATGCTTGGACATATATAAGGATGGCTTTCTTGCTCGATATGATAGTATGCTATCTGGTTACTCTTTACCTTAATGTGCGCACTGATTGTCTCTCTGTTACATGTTGGTAAAGCCCTTAGGATGCGTACTTGACTACCTGGACTATGATGCGGATCATACTAGTGGGGATATGGTAGTCCATAAGTACATACTTCAAAGTCCCTAGTCGTGGGTGTATCGAGACGGGGCATCGATATACCAGAGTAGACTAGCGTATACCTTCTCGACCCATACAGATGGGCGATGGATGATCCCATATCCATTGGTGTTTGACATCAGAGATGATATACGGGTGCTCAGTGGAGACTGGGTACACTGGACAGACTCGCCGAGAACTCCCAGATGGTATTATACCTTACGTCAGATGGCAGTTCTCTGGTGACACTGGTACAGGTTAGTCTGTAGACCCGAGATCGTCATAGAGTCTTGTGTGATTCCCACTGTGCTTTGATTTCCATCATACCACGTCCAAGAGGGCGTGCAAAAAGGTGGCTTTTGGGTATAGTCCCGAATCACATGGAGGCAATGAGCGATAGGAGGGGTTTCGTCTCTCCCGGTATAGGGAGTTGATGTTGCGCTGTGCTCGATTGGCTATAACAGGAAGTCCTTGGACAAGGCTGCTTTAGGGATTTACTCATAAGTGTTACCAGTAGTTTCTCGACCCGTTATGAGCCTCATATCGACACGACTTATCGAGTTATTGGGGTCTGACGTTTACCACCCCTAGACGAGATATACGACATATTAGACGAACAGACCGGACTGTACGGTAGTGTTACTGATTGGATTCACAGGAGTGTGAGCGGGCTTGTTTGTTGATCTTCTGATCGCTCATTACCCGGGTGGCCGTTATGTTTAGCAGACCGCTTGCGGCTTGTGGGTGTTTGATATGATCATCACCTACTGCCGGCGTATTGACGAGTCTTTAGAGTCCTACACAGGGGTTTCCTGGCTCAAGCGAAACGAAATAGGAGCGCATATGAGATATGTGCGGGACCGAGAATAATACCAGTATGTGATACTGTATTCTATTCTCGCGATTTGTGACATTGATCGGTTGTATGCGATATAGCCGGGTTATCGGATCAAGTGTTGATTCGATAAGTTGTTACTATTGATATTAGTCGGTTATATGCAATATGACCGGATCGTTAAATCAAGTGTTGATTTAATGATTTAATGTATAATTATATATTTGATATATTACTTTACATTAACTAGTATTGGTTCACTTAAGATTGATTTTCTCAATAGAATGTGCACATTGTTTTTATGTGATATATGCAAGTGTACATGTTTGTATCATGCTTGATGATACAAACAAGTTGTGTGTATGAGACTTATACCAAATCAAGGTTAAATTAGGGTTTACTATTTTCCTAACAAATAACAAAAGAGTGAGACTTTGGTCAAAGTTATCAAGCTTCATGAAACTTGAAGAAACTTTGACAAAGTCAAATCTTTTGTCATTTCCTTAGGATATTAGTTAACCCAACCCTTAACCTAATGCTTTGGTTAATTCTCTACATAAGTTAAGCATGAGAGCTTAACTCAACCATGGTGCCATAATTGAAAGTATAAGTTTCATTTTATTCTATGATTTTTCTTCTTCTTCTTCTTCTTCTTCATCAAGCTCCACAGAAGCTTGCTAGCTCCAATGGTGCCATGAGAAAAAGAGTGAGAAATCCAATTCTAAAGTGAACCCAATTCCTATTTCTTCATCCTCTACTACTTGCCATGTAGTATAGGGTGTTCTCTTCACAAAGTTTATGACCAAGTGAAGGAATAGCTTGAGTTTGAGTCTCCCCGACGTAGATCATCTTCGGCCTCGAAGTCAACGACCTAGCCCGCTCATTTCTCCGTAGAAACCAACGCTAGGGTCCGGGATCCCGATGATCGCAGCGAAGGGACGTCAACACGGAGCTATTGAAGTGAAGGACCGGATCTACAAAGGTTGTAATCCCTTTCACTTGTAGTAAAGTAGTTTACTAGCTTTTAGTTTCCCCTAATCTCTAGTTAACGATCTTGCATAGAGTTGTTAGGCACATAAAAATTTGAATTTGGCATGGTAGATGCCTTGTGGAACCTCTTGAGTGTGCCTAGTAACCCTACAGATTTTAGCGATGCTACAGTTGAATGAAATCTAGGGTTTTCGCTAAGGTTTTCAACGCAAAAGACGGATTCTCAATCACGTCTGTACGTCAGGAGTTATGCACTATTCAACCTTGGGTGTCCGTTCTGGTTCTGTTTGGGACTGCTATACGTCCCGATCTTTTAAATTGCAGATTAAATAGCAAACGACGATAAAACGGAATGAAACCACTTGTGTTATTTAGCTAACATACATAACTTTAATAAACTGCAGACTTCCGCAACATACGAGTTCAGGAAACAAGGTGGTACACATTACGGGATAGCACACAGTAACCAAAGTCGCTCTGGACTGCAGTCCAAAGTCACACTCCGACCCAAGTATCGTCACAATATCGATACAGAAACCAAAAGAAATTTGTATAGGGTTACAGTTCGTCGTGTCGGCTTCGATTTGAGCCCTCGAACGCAACATTTCAGTTTGTACACAATTTATGGTGATTTTAACGATTTTCAGATACAGGAAATTTCCAGTTTTGCGGGTATATTTGGGGGTATTCATTTTAGTCATTACAGTCGTATTTTCCAATGAAATTTACACACACGGTTCACGGCCTTACGGGCCAGACAATGCAAATGAGTTCCGTCAAATTAAATGAGGATTTCCATTGAGATCATGCATCGAACAGTTGCGTCATGTAATTTATCGAGAATAGTAAGTATGGAATCTATATGATTATAGTTCGTAACAAACAAAAATTAGCATGTAACAAGTATGGAACTTGCCTGGACACGTGTCGATGAGGGTCCGGCAGCGGCAGCAGCACGATCGCGTCACGGGCGCAGCACAGTTCGGCCTTTTGGAATCAGACAATTGTATTCACTCCAGTTACTCTCCGCGCAACCGTTTCCATCACCGCCCGAGTTGTTTCCGGTTTTGATCTGAGAAAGAGAGAGTTAGAGAACAGCGAGAGAGATATAGAGAGAGATAGACAGAAAGAGAGAGAGAGTAACAGAGAAAAGATAGGGAGGGAACATAGAGAGAGAGGGAGAGAGAGAGATAGAGATAGAGAGAATTAGAGAGAGAGAGAGGGAGACAGAGATTGAGAGAGAGAGACAGGGAGCGAAAGAGACAGAGACAGAGAGAATTAGAGAGAGAGAAAGAGAAAAACAGAGGGATAGAGAGAGGGAGAGAGAGAGAGGTGTAGAGAGGGGGAAACAGAGAGATTTCACCTGTTGACGACGGCGGTGGGGTTTGGACGACAATGATGGAGACAACGAGTGCAACGGCGGCGAGGTGGTAATGGCGCCGGTGATGGGTTCTTAGGTATGGGTTTTGAAGAGGAGCTCGGTGGAGTTGTGATGGAGGAGAGTGAGGAGGGGTTGGTGGTGACGGTGCTGAGGATGGAGAAGTCGACGGAGGTTTTAGGTGCAGTGGGGTTCGCCGGTGTCGTGGGTGCCGGTGGTCGGGTGGATGCAGGTGAGCTCGGGTGTACAGAGGTTGGGTGTGTAGGGGTTCTCGGGTGGTTGAGTAAGATAGTGAGGGGTTCTGTGGGTGGAGGGGACACGAGGGAGGAGGATGAGGTGGTGTGGTCGTCGGCGTCGTCGTCGTCGTCGGTGTAGGGAAAACAATGCAGTGGGTTCAGTGCTAGAGAGATAGAGTGTTTAGAGAGAATGTGAGGAGTTGAGAGGGAGATAAGGGAGACGAGGGGAGAACGTCGTGGAGTAACGTCGCACGAGCGTGGGCATGGGCGCGAGGTAAGGCGAAGAAAGTGGATCAAGTGAGCGGGAAAGGGAAATAGCCGTTGGGAGAAGATGAAGGTGCGAAGCGGGCCGGGTCGGGTTCAAAAGGTGTGGGCTTGGGGTATGAGCTGAGGGAGTGGGCTGAAGGAAAAATAGGAGTTTTGGGTTTAATTTTAATAAAAGGAAAACGGGCTGAGGAAGAGACGGCTGGGCTGGGAATGGAGTGCTGGGCTTCGGGGAGAAAAAGTTTAATTAAAAATGAATTCCTTTTTATTTATTTGATGGGCTGGGGCCAAGAGCTTGGGCCGAGGACAGAAACAATAAAAAGAAACAGAAGGTAGGCCGGCTTTGGGCTAAAAATGAAAAAGAAAAGGAAAGATTTGATGTTTAATGGGGTTTTAAAATAAATAAATAATTATAAGTAAAATAAATAAATTTTATAAGTAAAAGAGAAATACAGACATTGGTATAAAAAAGGCTGTGTATTACATCATACCACCCTTACAAAAATTTCGTCCTCAAAATTTCAAAATAAACGAAAATTATACAATCATAAGCGAAAGTTACTATATCGCAAACTAACACATAATGATTTACTAGAAATAGGTGGATGAAGAAATTGAAGGTTTACATATGCATACAAATAATACAACTAAAAGAATAGGTCTAAAAAGTATAAGGTAGAAATCAATTATGAGGGAAACCCATATGTACAAAAATAGAATAGCAATAACGAATAATAACATCCGAGGCGTGCTAGATAAAATCGAAATCCTAAACATGTACACACCTCACATATCAAAGGTAGCGCAGCTAAAATAATAAGTATAAGTCACAACCAAAATGAAATAGTGAAAGATTTGTCGGTAGGTTAAAACATTTTAGAATAACGTGTCGATCAAACAATTTTTAACATAGAAAACCACCCGGCGAAAATAAGAAACATAGCGCAAATAATATGTGCAATATATGGTTGCGCTACCGAAAAATGGGAAGAATAGTAGTGTACTAAAAATGCATAAAACGAAAGTAGTCAATATCACGCACTTTTCGATAAATACAAAATAACGAAAACTAAATTTTCGAATAACGATGCCCCTAAATGTAACTAGGGTAACAGGAAACGGCACAAAAATGTATAGGGCTAGCTAGGGTAGGGATTACAATGGAGTATGGCTCACTCAAAAGGTCGGAGTGTGACGGCTTTAGACTGAAGATCGAAAAGGTTGGGGTCGGCCCAGGGTGCAAGGGCGAACAGTAATGAACCTCAGGAGGGGAGGGAATGTATGGGAAGGAAACGGTCGACACATGAAGCGAATCAAAAATCCGAAGGGTTAGCGAACTCGGAAATTTCACTATAAACATCTCCTCCCAGAAGGATCTCAAACGAGGCACAAACGAAGGATGAAGGGTGGCCCACTCAAAAGATCGGGGTGCGGTACTTTTTAATCTAAGCGAGGGTTAAAACAGTACAAGGTGCAAGGATGGACAGTCATGGATCTCAGGAGGAAATAAATGTATAGAGGAACAACCATGCATTATGTGAACCAAAAAAAAGATCAAAAAATTAGCGAACTCAGCACATTTATTTCATTCCAGAAAATTCTAAACAAAGTATTCTCGAAAAGCGAAGATGGCCCAAAACTATGCACAAATTTATTTGGCCAGAGGAGACAACAGCTAAATCCCGTCAGTTGTGGTTGTGTAGGTTCAGCAGGTTACGGTAGTGTAACGTTTTAAAAATAATTAAATAAATAATTAAATAAATAAAATCGTTTAAGTGAATTTTATAATTTCGGTAAAATAAAACGTAGTTTTGATAAAACTAAACCGTAATTATTCTTCACTATAAATTTAAAAATACCTATTTTAATTATGTTATTATTAGTAAATGGTATTTATTTATCCACTTATAAATTTTTAGTTTAATTAAATATTTTTCCTAAATTAATTATTTTAAATATTAACATAAGTTTTATTTATACACTAAATTAGTGTAAATTACAAATTTGAATGGGTTTAAATTGCAAAACTGAACCATTGCATATTAGAATCAAGTGGGTTTCATGCAAAATTTATTTTCAAAATTTTCCATGGTTCTAGATCATTCTAGGTTAAATGGAGTTAGGAAAATAAAGAATTTTTTATTAAATCATGAAAAGACTTAATGGAATGATATTTTTGTGAAACCTTCTACACTTTTCTTTACCTTTTCTCACTCTCCTCTCTTTTCCTCACCTCATGGTCGGCCTCACCTCCATGGGCAGCCCCAAAATTTCCCCCCCATCATTTTTGCATTAAAAATCATCAAAATTCAATAAAAAATCCACAAAATCCTAATAAATTCCTACCCTCTATTCTTTGCTCATCTTTACATGGATTTTGGAGATGGAAAGCACTCATTTTGGAGGCTTATTTTCATGTTTGGATTTCATGTTGTGGAGGTATAAGTCTTCTTCTTTTGATTTATTGTTATTAGATGTTTCATTTAAGCATAATTAGATTTAATAAATAATTTCTATCTACAAGTTTTAAAATTCAAGTTAGGGTTTATAAAATCAAGTTATGAATTTTATTAATTAAGTAGGGTTATGATAAATAGTTTAACATTTTTAGAAGTGGAAAATCTTGTATGGATGATATATTGTAAATTGTTATCCAAAATTGTTTAAATTAAACCTTTTTTGCAAACTAGATTTCTATAAGTTGTATATATTGGTGAGATAAAATTCCAATTAATGTTTGTAGCACTAGATTGTGATTTTAAAGAGAATATTAACTTGTTAGTGGAATGAAAAACTTAATTTGGTTACTAATTTCTTTTGATAATTGAAAAATACTAAAAGAAAATGCTATTTTTGCTAACTAGATTTTAGAAACTCTTAAATAAATGAGGTTTAAAATCTAAATTATGATTTCATTATATTATTATCATCATGAATTGTAGTTTAATACATTAATTCATGCAAAATCAAGTTTAGTTGTGATATTGTGAAATTTTGCTTAAAAGTATCGAAATCGGGCAAGTTTGCAAACTAGAATTTTCAAACTAATATAAATTAGGGTGTTAAAAATATGGTAATGGTTTCTATAATCTAGTTAGGTTAATTAATGAGTATTATGACCATTAGTTTCAATTAAACAGTAAGCTTTGAAGTAAAACGGTAAATTGGCGTTTTCGGGATTTTCGAAATCGGACGATTTGATCGATTTTTAGGGTTTCGATGAATTAAATCATGTTTTATATTATAAGTAATGAGTTTTTAAACAACAAGTTGTTTGTTGATATTTATCTCGATCAATCGGCGTTTGTACGCCGACATCGAGCGATATTTGGTTCTTTTGCATGAGCGGGACATAGGTTTTAACCTATGCGCGTTTCGTGTGTCGTTTTGATGTTGTTCGTGATCCAGTTTACGATATTATATGTGTTTGCGTATAGGTACCCCTCACGTGGACTGCGGGCGATGAAGAAGAGGATGGCGCACCGTCTTCGGCAGACAAGGACCAGGTGAGTAGATGTATATCTACGGGGGGAAGTCGGGTGGATGGCGTTTAGCACCCCCGCAAACGTAGAATAGGGATAGTACTTATTGTCATTAGGAAGCCAGACGCGACCTTAGATTCTTGATGAGTAGGACCCTAGTAATGACCCTAGGTTGGACTAGACTGATTTAGAAAGACCATACCAGAGGATGAATACCTTGGAAGTGATTCGTAGGTTTTAGGTAGATACATACACACGCACACACTGAGACTCGACGTGGTGTATACGTGTATGTATATATATATATATATATATATATATATATATATATATATATATATATAGGACTAGGGGTAGGTATATATATATATATACACAAAATACGTATATGTGATACAAGGATGTGATATGATACACGGGGATGAAACAATGTAACTGGGCTGATGCCGTGATTCTTGGCTATACAGTCGTGTTATGCTGTTAGCGGATCATTAGAAAATGAGATAATGGATTTGTATACATGAACAATAATAAAGGGTGGTGATGATATTGAAGTACATGGGACTCTAAAATAGAACCCGGACCGTAACCTGTGCCTGAAATTCTGGTATGATATATGTGTGACTTGATTACGACATCATATAGGCGTGACTTGATTTCGATATCATATATGTGTGACTTGATTACGATATCATATAGATGTGACTTGATTACGATATGATATAAGTGTGACCTAATCACAATATGATACATGTGACATGATATTTCTGAGGATAACTTAACGATGTATGTTTATGCTGGCAATGATATATGATTGATGTATGCGATTAAAGTACAGTACCTTGATCATGACATGATTTGATGATGACATGACATTATACGAATGATGAGACACGTAGGTGATACTTGACCCGTACCTCGATATTGGGATGCCGTACGATGGATTTTACCGTACGAGGCATAGATGTGATGATTGATCCGCACTCTTGGATTGAGGAAGCCGTACTACGTACGTGACGCTATTGAGGCCGGATCGCCGACTATTAGAGATATGGACTCAGACTTTAGGTGTACTCTTATTTCTTATCGATTAGTTTTTTAG
Source organism: Agapanthus africanus (assembly GCA_030015575.1). Classification (NCBI taxonomy): domain Eukaryota; kingdom Viridiplantae; phylum Streptophyta; class Magnoliopsida; order Asparagales; family Amaryllidaceae; genus Agapanthus; species Agapanthus africanus. The sequence goes on along the minus strand of JASDDO010000004.1, from coordinate 248,216,846 downwards.
GTTTAGTTCCTTAGGAGGTTAAATGGACACTAGTTTAGGCTCGAGACATATAGTTGTAGTTATACTTGTATATCAAATGAGTGGTTATTATACATCCTTCTTTACATTCATACCGTAATCATAATGTTGCATGTTCATACATATGTTTCTATAATCAGTATAAACTCTGCCTGTTAGGACACCAGCACCATTACCGATGATGCGTATATTCCACGCACACTTATTTGCCGGCTCACACACATCATCATCGGTAATTGCTATGTCACGTACACTTTAGATCATATTATCTTTTATTGATACAATCAGCTAACAGCTAGATCGATATAATATTGTGATTACTCTCTGGTGTTAGTATAGACATGGTATTTATTACTTAGACATTTCATGCATTCGCATTTTCATGTTATCATGCAGTATTATGGGGCATATGCCGACACTTATCATATACTTACTCATGATTTTGGGATTTTGGATTTCAGTGAGATTTCTGGATTTTTGGGGAAAACCGCAAGAATATATAAAAACTTCTCTCTCTCCTCCTCTCTTTTTAAAACATAAGATACGGTTTTCTCGTGATGTATGTGTCGTCCACCATGAGATTTCATGTTTTCTGTTGGATTTCGAGACCCGATTCGAGGAGTGGATGAACCGTCTCGGGTATATGGTGGGCCCGGTATGGTACCCCGAGGCAAGAAGATCGAGTTGTAGACGATGAGCCTGGCAGGGGAGGACTACCTATCGGTGATGTCTGGCGCGGCGGATATCCGGAGGATACTGACCGTTGTCGTGAGATTTGATGATATGGGCCGATCCGGACTGACGGAGCCCGAGATATTGAGACTATGAGACATTGAGATTATGAGGTATCGAGACTTGAGATTTACATGTTTTGTGTCGATGCTTGACATGGATTTCCATGGATTTCATCGTTGATATTTCCGATTTTTATACACATTTTACCATGATAAAAGCTAAAGATTTCTTATACAGATATATCTAGATTTCAGGATTGGTTATTTTACATTCATGGTGCATGCATACTCATTTACATGACATAATACTATATGAGGCACTGACACGAGCACGGAGCATTTGCACTTACACGTAGCTTATTATCCTGTCTTTACTTGATGACTAGTAGTTTATTAGTATATTAATATGACCTAGGATAGCGTCGTGCATTCGATTTCTTTTTGCAGATATCTTCTACTCACGAGTTGGCAACTCACCCCCGTTGTGCCAAATTTTATTACAGGTTCGATGTACAGGTTTTCCTGGCAGCTTGCTGGCACATCTTTTCATTCAGGGTGATTTGCACGGTAGGTTGGTTCACTTGTATCTGGACCGCCATTGTACTTTTATTATTTCATTTGTATCTAGAAAGCTCCATCAACCAAACTTGTATTACTTGATAGTTTACTGGACCAGTTATTTACTTCGACCTTAGAGTCGCGCTTGTATTATTGTGGTATCTGGTGGATTTGTTTTCTTTTAAGTTTTGAGCCTCGCCCTTTGGCGTTGTATACTATTATGCATTGGTGTGGTTGTTTCCGCCTTTTGGCGTAGAGCTAGCTCCCGTTTGGGGATGTTTTTTTATTGTTTGTATGTATTTATACTTGTTTGTACCCGTTTGGGGCCAGTCTTTACAAAGGAGACTCTGCCGAAATTTTTGAGAAAATTAGATGATGCTTTTAAGCTTGTTTTCTTCATGTTTTCCTTTACTTCTTCTTCTTTTATGGTTTAGATTTCTGGGCTTCAGCTTACTTAGGTTACGTTGCGCCTCTAGACGCTTCGTAATCTAAGTGCCGGTCACGTTCCGTACTTTCGGGTCATGACAAAGTTGGTATCAGAGCGCTAGGTTTAACCTTTGTATATGTCTAGGGTGACCCTTGGTTGATGGAGTAGGCGGCTTAGGTAGAGTGACGTACCGTGGGTATGATCCGCGGCATACTTACGATACTCTACTCTTCTTAAGTAGCCTTATGATGTACATTTGTTTGCACCGCATTTCATTCGTTCCTTTGATCTATCTTCGTCGATATCGGAGGGTGGTTTCTGTTACCACGGGCGCACGGGCAGAGGGAGCTGCGGCTCGAATGCGATAACCATTAGGGTATTTGTTATTCTTGAGGATTGAAGCATTGCTTAGCGTGCGGACGAAGGGTATTCACATGCCATCCAGACGAAGTTAAAGGATTCGAACGATTGTCCGAAACCCATTTTCCCAAGTTTAAGGTATTCGGAAGAACATGCAGGTATTTCTATGGACCCTCTAGAAGAATGAAACCCTAACTCGACATAATGACCACGAGAACGCCCTTGAACCTTAGGGTTTACGGCAGTTCCGCGGTGCCATTAGTGAGGCCTGAGTTTGCCCTTCTACGGCTGGACCATCGATGCTGGGGTATGTACCGAATATTTTTAAACTGTACTTGAGTGTTGAGCTCTCGGGGAATTATGGGATTTTGATGGATCGATCGAAAAGTTTAATGTAGTCCGGATATCAGGTGAAGGGATCGACTACGTGGGAGACTCTAGATATGAGTATTGCCGTTGGTAGCGCAGTCAGCACACCTATGAAGAGACGAGTTCGAAGCAGTCGACACCAGAGGAAAGGGGGAAAGAGGCGCACATTGACGATAGTGTTTACGATTGTGATTTGGTGATTTGAATTTCATATTTTCGTTGATTGGATTTTGGTATTTTGAGGTCTTTGTTCTACGATTGGTATTTCTTTTGTGCACCTTCATTACATTCTATTTGTGTTCATATATCAGTTGTATTGATGTTGTTTAGTACGTACCCAGTGCACTTGATTTGGTTTTAATACATTTTGAGATTTTGATTTGATTTCGTGCATATGGTTACACATGATTTTGACATATGCTTCGACCTAGTTTTCATGCACTTTCGTACTGTGATTTCGATTTCGATATTCGGTGTATGATTTCGTGCACCATGTGCACCTGATTGAGATTCTTGCGCACACTTGGCGCACTTGATGAGATTCTGTGCACACCAGATGCACTAAATCGGGGATTTGTGCAGATTAGATGCACCTGATATTAGAGTCGTGCACGCCCGTTGCACTTGACAAATATTTTTGGTGCACACCTGTTGCACTTAGTTTTGTTTTTGTGTGTATTCGTGGTACCTGTATTTGGTTTCGATTTCAGTGCGCACCGGACGCACATGATATTTTTATGATGTGATTAGGATTGATTTCAGTTTGAGTAATATGTTTTTATAATCATTACTATTTGATTTAGTAACCAGGCGGGACGTGTATGTTAAATACAAGATATATATATATATATATATATATATATATAGCTATTTTTTTAAAATAAACGTCCGCTACTTATGCCGTGGCACGTGCATCACACGTCGATTTTCAAAAGGGATTCTTGCATGCTTCTTTATCCAGATGTTTGGACGATTTTACTATGATGCGCACTATATATAAGTTGTAGTTTTGATGTATATTATGTTGGTTTTCGTATTGGATTTTGGTATTTTATTTTCTCCATAACTCCGATGATTGTGTTATGCTTGACGGAGTTGATTTTAGTTATGTATTGATGATTTCGGAGCCCCGACGATTTGAGTGTTTTGCTGAATGTTTTAGTAGTTGGGGGGAGTTTTAATTTAAATTCGGGGACCGAATTTCTTAAAGGGGGGAAGATTGTAACGTTTTAAAAATAATTAAATAAATAATTAAATAAATAAAATCGTTTAAGTGAATTTTATAATTTCGGTAAAGTAAAACGTAGTTTTGATAAAACTAAACCGTAATTATTCTTCACTATAAATTTAAAAATACCTATTTTAATTATTTTATTATTAGTCAATGGTGTTTATTTATCCACTTATAAATTTTTCGTTTAATTAAATATTTTTCCTAAATTAATTATTTTAAATATTAACATAAGCTTTATTTTTACACTAAATTAGTGTAAATTACAAATTTGAATGGGTTTAAATTGCAAAACTGAACCATTGCATATTAGAATCAAGTGTATTTCATGCAAAATTTATTTTCAAAATTTTCCATGGTTCTAGACCATTCTAGGTTAAATGGAGTTAGGAAAATAAAGAATTTTTTATTAAATCATGAAAAGACTTAATGGAATGATATTTTTGTGAAACCTTCTACACTTTTCTTCACCTTTTCTCACTCTCCTCTCTTTTCCTCACCTCATGGCTGGCCTCACCTCCATGGGCAGCCCCAAAATTTTCCCCCCATCATTTTTGCATTAAAAATCATCAAAATTCAATAAAAAATCCACAAAATCCTAATAAATTCCTACCCTCTATTCTTTGCTCATCTTTACATGGATTTTGGAGATGGAAAGCATTCATTTTGGAGGCTTATTTTCATGTTTGGATTTCATGTTGTGGAGGTATAAGTCTTCTTTTTTTGATTTATTGTTATTAGATGTTTCATTTAAGCATAATTAGATTTAATAAATAATTTCTATCTACAAGTTTTAAAATTCAAGTTAGGCTTTATAAAATCAAGTTATGAATTTTATTAATTAAGTAGGGTTATGATAACTAGTTTAACATTTTTAGAAGTGGAAAATCTTGTATGGATGATATATTGTAAATTGTTATCCAAAATTGTTTAAATTAAACCTTTTTTGCAAACTAGATTGCTATAAGTTGTATATATTGGTGAGATAAAATTCCAATTAATGTTTGTAGCACTAGATTGTGGTTTTAAAGAGGATATTAAATTGTTAGTGGAATGAAAAACTTAATTTGGTTACTAATTTCTTTTGATAATTGAAAAATACTAAAAGAAAATACTATTTTTGCTAACTAGATTTTAGAAACTCTTAAATAAATGAGGTTTAAAATATAAATTATGATTTCATTATATTATCATCATCATGAATTGTAGTTTAATACATTAATTCATGCAAAATCAAGTTTAGTTGTGATATTGTGAAATTTTGCTTAAAAGTATCGAAATCGGGCAAGTTTGCAAACTAGAATTTTCAAAATAATATAAATTAGGGTGTTAAAAATATGGTAATGGTTTCTATAATCTAGTTAGGTTAATTAATGAGTATTATGACCATTAGTTTCAATTAAACAGTAAGCTTTGAAGTAAAACGGTAAATTGGCGTTTTCGGGTTTTTCGAAATCGGACGATTTGATCGATTTTTAGGGTTTCGATGAATTAAATCATGTTTTATATTATAAGTAATGAGTTTTTAAACTACAAGTTGTTTGTTGATATTTATCTCGATCAATCGGCGTTTGTACGCCGACATCGAGCGATATTTGATTCTTTTGCATGAGCGGGACATAGGTTTTAACCTATGCGCGTTTCGTGCGTCGTTTTGATGTTGTTCGTGATCCAGTTTACGATATTATATGTGTTTGCGTATAGGTACCCCTCACGTGGACTGCGGGCGATGAAGAAGAGGATGGCGACACCGTCTTCGGCAGACACGGACCAGGTGAGTAGATATATATCTACGGGGGGAAGTCGGGTGGATGGCGTTTAGCACCCCCGCAAACGTAGAATAGGGATAATACTTATTGTCATTAGGAAGCCAGACGTGACCTTAGATTCTTGATGAGTAGGTCACTAGTAATGACCCTAGGTTGGACAGACTGATTTAGAAAGACCGTACCAGAGGATGAATACCTTGGAAGAGATTCGTAGGTTTCAGGTAGATACATACACACGCACACACTGAGACTCGACGTGGTGTATACGTGTATGTAAATATATATATATATATATATATATATATATATATATATATGACTAGCGGTAGGTATATATATATATATATATATATATATATATACACACAATACGTATATGTGATACAAGGATGTGATATGATACACGGGGATGAAACAATGTAACTGGGCTGATGCCGTGATTCTTGGCTATACAGTCGTGTTATGCTGTTAGTGGATCATTAGAAAATGAGATATTGGATTTGTATACATGAACAATAATAAAGGGTGGTGATGATATTGAAGTACATGGGACTCTAAAATAGAACCCGGACCGTAACCTGTGCCTGAAATTTTGGTATGATATATGTGTGACTTGATTACGACATCATATAGGCGTGACTTGATTTCTATATCATATATGTGTAATTTGATTACGATATCATATAGATGTGACTTGATTACGATATGATATAAGTGTGACCTAATTACAATATGATACACGTGACATGATATTTCTGAGGATAACTTAACGATGTATGTTTATGCTGGCAATGATATATGATTGATGTATGCGATTACAGTACAGTACCTTGATCATGACATGATTTGATGATGACATGACATTATACGAATGATGAGACACGTAGGTGATACTTGACCCGTACCCCGATATTGGGATGCCGTACGATGGATTTTACCGTACGAGGCATAGATGTGATGATTGATCCACACTCTTGATTTGTGGAAGCCGTACTACGTACGTGACGCTATTGAGGCTGGATCGCCGACTATTAGAGATATGGACTCAGACTTTAGGTGTACTCTTATTTCTTATCGATTAGTTTCTTAGGTTTAGTTCCTTAGGAGGTTAAATGGACACTAGTTTAGGCTCGAGACATAGTTGTAGTTATACTTGTATATCAAATGAGTGGTTATTATACATCCGTCTTTACATTCATACCGTAATCATAATGTTGCATGTTCATACATATGTTTCTATAATCAGTATAAACTCTGCCTGTTAGGACACCGGCACCATTACCGATGATGCGCATATTCCATGCACACTTATTTGCCGGCTCACACACATCATCATCGGTAATTGCTATGTCACGTACACTTTAGATCATATTATCTTTTATTGATACAATCAGCTAACAACTAGATCGATATAATATTGTGATTACTCTCTGGTGTTAGTATAGACATGGTATTTATTACTTAGACATTTCGTGCATTCGCATTTTCATGTTATCATGCAGTATTATGGGGGCATATGCCGACACTTATCATATACTTACTCATGATTTTGGGATTTTGGATTTCTATGAGATTTCTGGATTTTTAGGGAAAACCGCAAGAATATATAAAAACTTCTCTCTCTCCTCCTCTCTTTTTAAAACATAAGATGCGGTTTTCTCGTGATGTATGTGTCGTCCACCATGAGATTTCATGTTTTCTGTTGGATTTCGAGACCCGATTCGAGGAGTGGATGAACCGTCTTGGGTACATGGTGGGCCCGGTATGGTACCCCGGGGCAAGAAGATCGAGTTGTAGACGATGAGCCTGGCAGGGGAGGACTACCTACCGGTGATGTATGGCGCGGCGGATATCCGGAGGATACTGACCGTTGTCGTGAGATTTGATGATATGGACCGATCCGGACTGACGGAGCCCGAGATATTGAGACTATGAGACATTGAGATTATGAGGTATTGAGACTTGAGATTTACATGTTTTGTGTCGATGCTTGACACGGATTTCCATGGCTTTCATCGTTGATATTTTCGATTTCTATACACATTTTACCATGATAAAAGCTAAAGATTTCTTATACAGATATATCTAGATTTCAGGATTGGTTATTTTACATTCATGGTGCATGCATACTCATTTACATGACATAGTACTATATGAGGCACTGACACGAGCACGGAGCATTTGCACTTACACGTAGCTTATTATCCTGTCTTTACTTGATGACTAGTAGTATATTAGTATATTAATATGACCTAGGATAGCGTCGTGCATTCGATTTCTTTTCGCAGATATCTTCTACTCACGAGTTGGCAACTCACCCCCGTTGTGCCAAATTTTATTACAGATTCGATGTACAGGTTTTCCTGGCAGCTTGCTGGCACATCTTTTCATTCTGGGTGATTTGCACGGTAGGTTGGTTCACTTGTATCTGGACCGCCTTTGTACTTTTATTATTTCATTTGTATGTAGAAAGCTCCTTCAACCAAACTTGTATTACTTGATAGTTTACTGGACCAGTTATTTACTTCGACCTTAGAGTCGCGCTTGTATTATTGTGGTATCTGGTGGATTTGTTTTCTTTTAAGTTTTGAGCCTCGCCCTTTGGCGTTGTATACTATTATGCATTGGTGTGGTTGTTTCCGCCTTTTGGCGTAGAGCTAGCTCCCGTTTGGGGATGTTTTTTTTATTGTTTGTATGCATTTATACTTGTTTGTACCCGTTTGGGGCCAGTCTTTACAAAGGAGACCCTGCCGAAATTTTTGAGAAAATTAGATGATGCTTTTAAGCTTGTTTTCTTCATGTTTTCCTTTACTTCTTCTTCTTTTATGGTTTAGATTTCTGGGCTTCGGCTTACTTAGGTTACGTTGCGCCTCTAGACGCTTCGTAATCTAAGTGCCGGTCACGTTCCGTACTTTCGGGTCGTGACAGGTAGGCTCACGCGCTCAGGTAGGGGCGTCCATTTCCATCGCGCCTCGCAGGGACCGCCATTGGGAGTTCTTCCGCCGCAGGGTCTTGTTCTTCCGGTCCTTCTTCCTCAGCTAGAGCTTCTTCATCGATGTCTGCTTCCATGTGATTCTCTTCTTCTGGATCCTCTTTCATGGGGTTCTCCTCCACTGGATTTTCTTTTATCGGGCCCTCCTCGGGATCTTCCTCTATCGGCTTCTCTCCAGGGTTTCCTTCCTCCTCATCGGAATCACCGATCATGTCAACTTCTGGGGCGGCGGTTCCTTCGTCCTCGGAATTGCTGTTTCCAAAAATAACTTGGGGGCCGTTGATCTCGTCGTCCGAGCTCACCAGCATGCGGTCTAAGGAAACACATGACTGTGCATCCTCATCTAGATGCGGCGCTGCTCCAGGGTGGGCCATGGCCTGAAAAGAAAGAGTCATGATCATACAGTGGAACATATTAGGAAAAATCAAGGATACGGAGTACAAGAAAATATGCGGTAAGTAAGGACTGAAAACAAAATCTAGAATACTGATGAAACGAATGGTATAAGTAAAGTGAGGGGGAAAGGAGACGAAACATACATCACAACTCAGGATTTTATTACATTCAGCCAAAAGTTTAACGGATACAAGGTCTCAAACGAAAGGAGAAATATTTACAAGTGACAACATTTTATTAAAATCAGAAAACGTGATAACTCTTCTTCGATTACTAGACCGCTGCATTCTCGTCACGTGAGTTGAATCCTACGCTGGGTCCGCCCTATCCTCGAAGTTCGAACTACGTAATAATCATCACTTGGCAGAAGTGGAGAGTGTGGACGAGTCTCCTCCTTGTAGCTCCTTCATTTTAGGGCAACTGTTGATAAGATGTTCGTTGGATCCGTAAATCAGGCATTTCCCCTGGGCGTGGAGACAATCCTTCTGAAGATGTCCTAGCCTCCTGCAATACCCACAACATTGGGTCTTCTGCTGCTTCTGTCTCGGGGGAACAAATGGGCACTTCATCTTCTTTTCTTTTCCTCGTCTAATAGGGATCCCTTTACGATTGGAGACTTCCGCTGGTGCCTGATTCACCTGCCTTCTCAATCCTTCAGCTAATAGGTCGTTTATTCGCTCCTGGGCTTTCTTCAGACTTTGCAGTGCAGTCAGGATCTCTACGGTCTGATTCTGGGGAGTGGAGATAGAGGAAGAGCCGTTGGAAGACATGATCCTGAAACAACAATTTTGAGGACGATATAAGGCACAAGTTATAAGAATTAAAATATAATATGGATTGGGCAAGGAATCAAGAACATCGGGTGTGATGAAATTCATTACAAGTGGAAATCAACTGTAAGGCTCTAAGTCACTTAAACCGAGTATAGTATTATAACTATGAGGTAGTTCACAATTACAACCACGTCACTCTGCCAAGTCACCCGAGACCCTAGCGGATGGATAGCAGAATACACAATGTGAATAAGGATTAAGAATAACAAGTTTACAATATAGACCGAGAGATGTCTTAGATTGTCAAGCTCTACACGGAAAACTGCAATCCCAATCGAAGCAAAACCTGGCTCTGATACCAACAAAACCATGTCATGCCCCGCTTCCCAAAATACGGAATACGAGGGGTTGACAAGGCCAGCCATGCTCCTACGGTCAAGGAAATATCCTGCCGTAGTCACACTTCGGCTTCTAGCTTTACGTGGTAATCAGTAAACAACGCACAGGTAATGAGAAATGCAGTATCTGAAACAAAACAAATACAAAGAACTGACCTGATGGAGGTAAAAAGAGTATAGCTCTGGATAGCTGATCAAGATGTCCGCGATGTACGTCTGGTCCTGGTCCAGGCTAGATCTGCTCCTCACTCTGAGCATGCATACTCAGGTCGTCAGAGCGACACGATAGCAATATAAACATAGGTGCAAGTGATAACTCGTACAGTAATAATGGATATATAACAGTAAATTAAGATAGTAGAGGTATGAACATGAAGTAACCAATGCAGTGTCTAATAGATCGGGTGAACAATAAATATAGTATGTCAGATATGTCAACACAGTAAGTAATGTATATCAATGCCATTATCCCTATCAGTCTCTAAGTCTCACTGTACAGGTCACTAAGCCTATCGTCAGTCCAAGTGTGAGAGTCAACCACTCGCGAGTGTCCTCCACCCAAGGGTAGGACCCAAGGGCAAGGGACCACGGGCCCAAAATATAACTCACCGTAATAATCATGTACCGTGTAAATCTCCATATATCTCCATATATATAAGCCGACATGGGACTCCCGAGATTCTGTTGAACTCACACTCAAACTACCCCACACCCCGTGGTCTACATCAAACGCCAACCATAATCTCAAATACCGGTCGGTCCATGACAAGTCTGCGCGAGAACTGGAGACAGGATCTCCATCAAGCACGTCCCGACTAATACCCAAGATAAATGGGCAGTGTTTGGTGCCTTATCTGTGACACCCATGTAAGAGCTTCCATAAGTGTCCCATACCACTTATATACACACTTACACGCGTCCCACAGACGTCGACAATGCAATAGAATAATAGGGTTCACTGATTGTGTACAAGTACGTGTCACTTTCTCTTTTCCACTCATGCACGAACACTAACGTACTTGCCACAATCACCACTAATACCTAACACTGGGTAATACACATGATCACTAGGCTACCAATGCAATAACATATACATATGATGTGATGAGAAAGCAATATGTAAGGTAGGATTAAGATGTCATATGTCGGTATCCTACCGCTTGCATAATTTATCATAAATAATATATGCCAAAATTTAGCGAAACAATGAACATGGGATAAGTAGTATGTGTGATTATCTATCCAGAAAATTTTGTTTCACATCAATCGGGTTTCAGGATCACTAGATATGGCTATTTCATTTTAAACGTTCACTGCTGGAAATCCGGGTTCAGAATCGGAAGTCCGTTTCGCAACGCATTTGAATCCTAGTTGGGATCAGATTTTAGCAATGATACAGTTGAATGAAATCTAGGGTTTTCGGTAAGGTTTTCAACTCAATAGACGGATTCTCAATCACGTCTATACGTCAGGAGTTATGCACTATTCAACCTTGGGTGTCCGTTCTGGTTCTGTTTGGGACTGCTATACGTCCCGATCTTTTAAATTGAAGATTAAATAGCAAACGACGATAAAACGGAATGAAACCACTTGTGTTATTTAGCTAACATACATAACTTTAATAAACTGCAGAGTTCCGCAACATAAGAGTTCAGGAAACAGGTGGTACACATTACGGGACAACACACAGTAACCAGAGTCGCTCTGGACTGCAGTCCAGAGTCGCACTCCGACCCAAGTATCGTCACAATATCGATACAGAAACCAAAAGAAATTTGCATAGGGTTACAGTTCGTCGAGTCGGATTCGATTTGAGCCCTCAAACACAACATTTAAGTATGTACACAATTTATGGTGATTTTAACGATTTTCAGATACAGGAAATTTCCAGTTTTGCGGGTATATTTGGGGGTATTCGTTTTAGTCATTACAGTCGTATTTTCCAATGAAATTTACACACACGGTTCACGGCCTTACGGGCCAGACAATGCAAATGAGTTCCGTTAAATTAAATGAGGATTTACATTGAGATCATGCATCGAACAGTTGCGTCATGTAATTTATCGAGAATAGTAAGTATGGAATCTATATGATTATAGTTCGTAACAAACACAAATTAGCATGTAACAAGTATGGAACTTTCCTGGACACGTGTCGACGAGGGTCCGGCAGCGGCAGCAGCACGATCGTGTCACGGGCGCAACACAGTTCGGCCTTTTGGAATCAGACAATTGTATTCACTCCAGTTACTCTCCGTGCAACCGTTTCCATCACCGCCCGAGTTGTTTCCGGTTTTGATCTGAGAAAGAGAGAGTTAGAGAACAGCGAGAGAGATTTAGAGAGAGAGAGAGACAGAAAGAGAGAGAGGGAGAGTAACAGAGAGAAAGATAGGGAGGGAACAGAGAGAGAGAGAGAGAGATAGAGATAGAGATAGAGAGAATTAGAGAGAGAGAGAGAGAGGGAGACAGAGATTGAGAGAGAGAGACAGGGAGCGAAAGAGACAGAGAGAGAGAATTAGAGAGAGAGAGAAAGAGAAAAACAGAGGGATAGAGAGAGGGAGAGAGAGATGTAGAGAGGGGGAAACAAAGAGATTTCACCTGTTCACGACGGCGGTGGGGTTTGGACGACAACGATGGAGACAACGAGTGCAACGACGGCGAGGTGGTGATGGCGCCGGTGATGGGTTCTTAGGTATGGGTTTTGAAGAGGAGCTCGGTGGAGTTGTGATGGAGGAGAGTGAGGAGGGGATGGTGGTGATGGAGCTGAGGATAGAGAAGTCGACGGGGGTTTTAGGTGCAGTGGGGCTCGCCGGTGTCGTGGGTGCCGGTGGTCGGGTGGATGCAGGTGAGCTCGGGTGTACAGAGGTTGGGTGTGTAGGGGTTCTCAGGTGGTGGAGTAAGATAGTGAGGGGTTCTGTGGGTGGAGGGGACACGAGGGAGGAGGATGAGGTGGTGTGGTTGTCGGCGTCGTTGGTGTAGGGAAAACGAGGTAGTGGGTTCGGTGCTAGAGAGAGAGAGTGTTTAGAGAGAATGTGAGGAGTTGAGATGGAGATAGGGGAGACGAGGGGAGAACGTCGTGGGGTAACATCGTACGAACGTGGGCGTGGGCGCGAGGTAAGGCGAAAAGAGTGGATCGAGTGAGCGGGAAAGGGAAATAGCCGTTGGGAGAAGATGAAGGTGCGAAGTGGGTCGGGTCGGGTTTAGAAGGTGTGGGCTTGGGGTATGAGCTGAGGGAGCGGGCTGAAGGAAAAATAGGAGTTTTGGGTTTAATTTTAATAAAAGGAAAACGGGCTAAGGAAGAGACGGCTGGGCTGGGAATGGAGTGCTGGGCTTCGGGGAGAAAAAGTTTAATTAAAAATGAATTCCTTTTTATTTATTTGATGGGCTGGGGCCAAGAGCTTGGGCCGAGGACAGAAACAATAAAAAGAAACAGAAGGTGGGCCGGCTCTGGGCTAAAAATGAAAAAGAAAAGGAAAGATTTGGTGTTTAATGGGGTTTTAAAATAAATAAATAATTATAAGTAAAATAAATAAATTTTATAAGTAAAAGAGAAATACATACATTGGTATAAAAAAGGCTGGGTATTACACAAGTCAAGTGTTCGAGGTTCAAGTTTGGATATTCAAGATCGAGTGTTCAAGTTTGGGTTTGGGTTTGGATTCGAGTTCGAGTTTGTATTCAGGATATAGACAATATCTTATGAATGTATTTAACTTTTGAAATTCTTATGTTCGGGAATAATTGGACAACCGCTGCACATGAACGGCAGAATTTGTGTCTTTTTCCAAGACGATTGCCATTGATAACTCCATTAATTTACAGTGTTGTCTAACATGAATAAGGAAGCACTCACTTTCTCCGGCTCCCTGGGGCTCAAAAGAAATGATAACGCTTAAACCTATATTAATTTAGGGTCCTTAAAGATTCATTCTTATTATTTACATTGTATTTACATTGTTTGTATTTCTCGAAAGGGTTTTATGAAAAATGTTATAATATTGTTTAAAAATAAATCTCGAGGGTGTTTTATAATATTAAGAATTTTTATGAAAAGGTATTTTAGGTTTAGTGGTACTTTAGGGATAAAACCTAGCTTTTAAAAGTTTATGATATTTTTATGAAAACTATACTTTTGAAAACTTGGTGGTATTTTTGTGTAATTTTAATTTTTTCATTTTAATAATATATATTTTTTCAAAAAAATAGTTTTCGTAGAAAAATACGGATTTATGCAAATTTTCAAGTGCTTTAATTTGCAAAAAGTCGTATTCTTTAAAAATCGTATTTTTATTTCCTTCGAGACCGAATTCTCCATGAGGAGTTCTATATCCCGATTTACTATCCCAAGAACGTGCGATATCCCGCACCATCCCTAAATGGGTTCCCTTAAAAGGGTTGTATAGGCGTAATTGTAAAGGATTTAAAAATATCGATAAAAAACATTTTTGTAAAGTAATGGTATTTTGATGAAAATTGTATTCTTCAATTTAAATATGTATCTGAAATATCGTGCTATGAATCCATAGTATATGTGATGGGGTAGGTCGTTACCCATGAATTTCCTATAGGTATATATTTCTAGATTTTGATAAAAAGATTACTTTTAAAGTTCTTGGTATTTATATAAAAAAGTTCGATATATGTTTATTTCGCATGAAATTTTAATTTCATTAATAGGTAAATAATGTGAATAATATTTTAAAGTGACATTAGAGAGATTTGAGTGAAATATTATCATAGTAAAGGTGATAAAACTTTTTTAAAAGAAATTTATTCAACATAACTCCACTTTGTGGATATTATTTTTAGAAGGCAATTTGAGTTAAAATGAAAGAAAGAAAGAGGGAATTAAGGGTTTTGGAGCGTTGAGAAGAGAGTAAAAAGAGAGAGGGGTCTTCGTGGATCTTGTACCGTCGAGGAGGGCTTCGGTCTTCAAAATCGATCTTGGCTCGAGCTAACTCTAGTTTTAACTCCTCTTGCTTAAGAAAATTTTAGAGAATTTTGATAATGATTTCAGAATAGGAGAGAGATATGGGATGGGGTGATATTTATAGAGGAAAAATAAGAGAGTGTATGAAATAAAAATGAATTAAAAATAGAATAAATTGTGTTAATGAGGTAGATGAAGAGGTGTGCTGCTCTTTGGTTGAATTCAGATAAAATAAACAATAAAATGGAGTGGAAGGGAGTCAAAAGGACACATGGGCAAAGAACGAATGCATTTGGGGTTGATCGAACCGCTGGTAGCGGTTTTTGGGCAAACTCTGGCGGTCGGATCTTGGTTATGTGTCTCGAGACTCGTGCCAAGTGTTTTAATGGTCTTAACTCCTCATTTATCCTGTTTGATTTCTCTGAAACTTTTCGATTCTCCATGTATTGCACGGGCAACTCTTGGGCTTCCGAAAAGTTAAAAAGAAAAATATAAAAATAAATAGGACTGATGGGATTCGAACACGCAAGCTATGGCACAGTAGAGGCTTAACAAGAACAAATTGTTTCTTACTTTTATTGAACAAAATTAACTTATAACTCCTAATCAGGCTGAAATACCCTTTTTATACATTTGAACAAGTTCATTTGTAAAGGGATTTCAGAGTCGTTACATTCTACCCTTCTTATAAAATTTCAACCTCGAAATTTACATAAAGACTAATTTTCAAAGATGCGAGGGTGTCATGCACGTATATCGTCTTCTCGTTCCTAATGTTAGTGAGTTGTGCTCACTCTACATCGAAGTAGAGAGGTGGAATGCACAAAAACTAAATTTTTAAGCAAGCACGTGTTGGATATGTATGTCCTAGAGACCTGTATTGTATAGGATGCTAAGGATATGTATGTACGGGACAATTTTGCTCAGTTGTATATAGTATATTATTTGAGTTGTCTTTATCTTGATATATGTATTTCTTTCTATTGATGCTTAATATTGCTTGCACATATTGATAAAAACTTGATACAGTAGTATACTATTATGGTTTGACTTTATTTTAACATGTGTATATGTTATACTCGATATAATATATGGTGGATACATGTTGATAAAACCTGTAGGATTTTTCTTGACTACCAGCGTTATGATGGCGATCATACTTGTAGGAGATGGGTAGTCCATAAGCACATCCTTAAAGGTTCCAAGTTGCAGGAGCATCGAGACCGTGCATTGATACTCCAGAGTAGACTTGTGTATACGTTTCTTGACCCCGATGTGGAGCAGTGGTTGGTCCCACAACCATTGGTGTGATCACATAAGATTGTATACAGGTGCTCACTTCGGGTGAGTACACCGGACGGACTCGTCGAGAACCTCTAGATGGTATTATACCTATCGTCAGATAGCGGTTCTCAGGTGACATGAGTACAGGTTAGTATTTAGACCTGAGATCATCATTTGTCTCATATGAGTCCCCACTGTGCTTTGATCACTACCCTACCACGGCTCTACTGAGTCGTGCAAATAGGTTTTGGTTGGGTACAGTCCCGAGCCACATGGAGGCAGTGAGTGATTGTTAGGGCTTCGTCTCTCTTGGTATTGGGAGTTGATATCGCATTGTGTTCGGTTGGCTATAGCCATAAGATCTTGGCCAAGGCAGTTGAGATTTACTGATGGTTAGATCAGTAGTTTCTCAGATTGGTCTTGAGCCAAATTGATACGACTTATCAGATCAGTAGGGGTCTGACGTTTACCACCCCCTAGACTCGGTATGCGATCATCTTAGATGAAGAGACCGGACTGTACGAAAATTATGGATAGGATCAGTAGCGGTCTGGATGAGCTTGCTCGTCGGCCTTCTTTTCGACAGGTATTTGGATAGCCGTTACGTACTGCTGGTGCCGCTGACGTGCTTGTGGTTAAACCTACTGCCAGCGTACTGTCGAGTCTTTAGAGTCCCACACAGAGGGTTTTTCTGATTTAGGCGAAACGATGTGGTGGCCGTATGTTTATACGTGCAGGGTTTCGATCGAATGATAATACTAGCTGGCTTAGGATTAAGCCGGATTATTAAATTAGGTATTGATTTAATAATTTACATATACATTTCATATGTATATTCTAGTGTCATCTAGGTTTTCGATCAAGCAGGGTTCCGATCGAATGATAATTCTAGCCGGCTTAGGATTAAGCCGGATTATTAAATCAGGTATTGATTTAATAATATACATGTACATATTTCGATATGTATATTCTAGTGTTATCCAGATTTTCGATCGGACGGTTGATATTACTGGCAGGCTTAGGATTAAGCCAGTTCATTAAATTGGATATCGATTTAATGCTAGTATTATTATAGTGGTATTATTCTATCTCTTGAGTATTCATATTTTGGTACGAATACGGGTATTTATATACGGTAGAAAGCATTTTGTATTTATACAAAAAATACCTTCTAGAAGATGACACCTCATCATGTTTATTTTTCTATTTCTTGAAAATAGAAAATGAGGTGATAAAGGGAGGCATGGATGAAGCATGTGTAAGTCGATGTCACAAACTCCACAAGTCTTGTTGAGAGGCGAAATTTATGAAAAACGATTTTTATACAAGTAACATCGACTAAACTTCTAAGATCATTCAGAAGATTTAACTAACTAAACTCATAAAGGATCTAAACTACTATGTTAGTGGTTTATACTTTGATAATTCTAGTTCTTCGGGTCTTCTTGTCCCCTTTATAAGCTCCAAGATGGTACGAATAAAGCTTGGTCGTCGGCTTCCTCATGTCGAAGATGATCCACCCGAGAGTCTATGGTTCAAACTCAAACCTCAAGAATGAGGTAACTAAATTACCTAGTTTGCTAATCTGGGTAGCTTAGGAGATGCAGATAGTTAATTGGATTAATTTATCTCAAAGAACCCTAGGTTTCACAACACATGTGAGTGTTAGGGTTTGAGAAAGGAGGAGAGCAATGGAGAGAGAATGCAAAGTGTAGAATGAAGTCGAGCATAAGCAAGTGAAGAATGGCCAAGTCTTTTTACCAAAAATCAAGCATGCATTATTTTTCCATAGAAAAATGCAACCATGCTTGAATAGTAAGAGAAAATGAATAAATAAAAGAATTTTCCATGCTTCATCCCATGCCTCAAATATCTCTGTTTCCCTCAATCAGAGCAAAGCTCGGCTGGAAATTCAAAATTCAAATTTTGAAGCAACGCTTCAAATCCCGGGCGCAGCGCGCCACGTGTCAGGCGCAGACACATCAGCGCAGTGCCCAAAGCAGCTCACCCAATCAGAGCAAAGCTCTATTTAAAGTAAAATTAAAGGAAGCAACGCTTCAGTTGCGCAAGCGCTGCGCTGCGCGACATGTGCCAGCGCAGATGCGCTAGCGCAGTTGCGCTGCGCGACACGTGTCAGCGCAGATGCGCTAGCGCAGTTGCGCTGCGCTTTGCGCTGCGCGACACGTGTCAGCGCAGATGCGCTGCGCTGTGCGCTGCTTGACACGTGTCACGCGCTGGGGCATTTGCGCCAAACATAATCAAGATTCTAAAGAAATCTTTCTGTTCTTGTTAAAACAAGAAGATTTTCTTCTGTAAAACAGAAGCCCTTGGATCAAAGATCCAACGGTGGGAAAAATTCCCCAAATCACTCAGAGAAAGATCTCTTTAACTAATTTATGGGCACTATAAAAAGGACCCTAGACTTCAATTCAAAGGCATCAACATTTTTGAGAAATCAAGAGCTTCAAACAGAGAGAACTCTGAAAAAGTTTCAAGAAAAAGGTAAAAACCTTTATAAAATAAAAGAAATTTCTTCTAATAGATCATTGATCTAAGAACAAGATCAATGATCTTCACATAATAAACAGTGCTTTGCACTTCTTATGAACCACTGGTTCTTTAAATAAGAAAAACAAGAAATACTTGTTTTCTTTGATTCTCATTAGATCGAAGAAAACAAATAGTGCTTTGCACTTCTTTTATGAACCATTGGTTCTTGAATCTAAAAGATTCTCAAATTAATAGTGCTTTGCACTTATAAATCTGCACTGTTGCGCTCTCGGGCTGGCGCAAGCCACCAGAGAGCGCCACGTGTCAGCATCTGACTCACTTGCGCTGTGCGCTTTTAAGATAGAGCTTTGCTTTCTGAAATTGGCGCAACTTACCAGAGTGCGCCACGTGTCAACAGCGCAAGTGCAGCGCACTGCGCTTGCATGACACGTGTCGTCACTACAAGCACTTGCGCTCTCTGATTGGCGCAAAGCGCCTGACAAATGCAATGCATTTTTTAAAGGGCCAGGCCTAAATCAAAAAGACCTAGCAGGCCAAAATAAATTGCAAAGCAATAAAAAGGGCAGAGCCCAAGTAAAATTGATGCTCTGCATCATTTATAAATGGGCAGAGCCCAAAACAAATTGATGCTCTGCATCCTTTGTAGGTAGAGCCCAAATAAAAATAAAAAGAAATGAATGCAAAAGCAAATAAAATGTTGAACATTTTCAACTGGACTTAGCCCAATTTTGGCCGTAAGTCCTCAAATTAAATTGACTGAGCAAGATTGCTCTCTTAAATCAATTTACCTCCGGTTCGAGGGTACATCTCCGAACTCCTCTGACACATGTCGTTGTAATCCTTCAACGACGTCAGAGAGGTGACGAGTCCCGACGACCACATACGTATATGGACTGCGGGGTCCTTAAACTCGTGGACCGAGACGTCCTTAAACTAATATTGGACCAAGACGTCCTTAAACTAATGTCGGACCGAAACGTCCTTAAACTAATATTCGTCCCAAAACGACGTTCGATGGACCGAAACGTCCTTAAACTAATGTTGGACCGAAACATCCTTAAAATGGACCACCACATCCCTAAACTGGTGATGGACCACCACGTCCCTAAACTGGAACATGGACCACCACGTCCCTAAACTAGAACATTAGAGTCTCCAAATGCTCTTTTGCCGGGTCTAAACGATCCCGTTTAAGTTGATCTTAGCCCCAAACACGTCTAACGTATCCTTAAACATTCAAACGAACTATAAAACTCTAAATCAACTTTGGTTCAAGGGTACATCTCTGAACTCCTCTGACACCTATCGTTGTAATTCTTCAACGACGTCAGAGAGGTAACGGGTCCCAACGGCCATATATTAAATGGATCACTACGTTAAGTTGATCTTAGTCTCAAATCAGACCAACGTATCCTTAACGAACGTTTAAGTTGATCTTAGCCTCAAAGTGGCTAACGTATCCTTAAACTAAAAACACCAAACCCAAATATAAGTAAATACGGATTTGGACTAATCCACGTCCTACGGGCGACGGCATTACTCAGTCTCCGTATACAATCCACGGGCAACCACAAACAAAACAAACACACACGACACGAAGTGAAATTCTGGAGAAGGAGAAAGTTGTTACGGCGATGCGGTAGCGTAATTAACTGCAGGGGCTTGCGCCTGCAGGGAAGAGCGTCCCCACAATCAAAAACCCCTCAAGCGAGGGGGAATCTGACGAAGTCTGCTACATCGGCCGCGTCCGTCTAAACCTCCGATACACGGTGCCATAAATCAACTTGGTATTTTCGGAGAGGTGGACGGATAAAACCAAATAGTATCTGCCCCGAATCTCAGGCAAGACGTCCTAATGCGTCGGTCGCCATTCAGAGGGGAACAATCTCCATTCCTCTACCTCATTATTTATTTTCCAAAAATAGATACATGCAAAATGAGGTGTCTCCTTCTAGAAGCACTTCTTGCAAAATTACAAGAATGCCCTTACCGTATATACATACCCGTATTCGTACTGCAAAAAATACGAATATCAAGAGATAAAGATAATCCAATAATATATTACCAGAATGCGGCTTAATTCTAAGCCCACTAGTATTATCAGTCCAAACAAAATCAGTGTAGATCGTGTAAGTCTATGTCGCACACCCCGCAAGTTTGCGGAGAGGCGGAATACATCAAAAATGATTTTTCTCCATCAAAAGATCAAGTTTGGCTTTGCAACATAGACTTTATCCACTTTAGGATCTTAATTAAACCTTAACTAGCTAACATAAACTACATGAAGGTTCTAACTACTCAGTTAAAGCGTTATACCTCCGTGTCAAGTCCTTCGGGTCTTCTCTTGGTTCTTGTCTCCTTGGATCAAGCTTCTACTTTGATTTCCTTTCTTTGGACCTTAAGATGCTCCAAACAAATTCGGTTGCCGGTCTCCTTTAGGTCGAAGAAGATCCACCCGAGGGCCTATAGTCAAGCTTCAACCTCAAATGAGGTAACTTAGTGATCTAATTTGCTAAAAGAGATTACTAAGTAGATGTAGAGAATATCTATGGAGTATATTGTCTCTAAGCTCTATGAATCACAACACATGTGAAGGGTTAGAGCTCGAGGGAGGAGGAGAGTAAAACCTAGGAGAGAGAATGAGGAAGTGAGAATGAATAAAGGATAATGGATAATGGTTGAGAGAATGGATTAAGTCTCACCACAATAATTCAAGCATGGATTATTAAACTCACAAAATAATGACCCATACTTGAATAATAACTACAAATGAATAAACAAATACCAAGCCATGCTTTCAACCATTCCTCAAGTGTCTTACCAAATTCCACCTCATTAATCCTTTTCCAAAAAAGGATAAAACCAATAATGACGTGTCTCCTTCTAGAAGCTCATTCTTGTGAAATTACAAGAATGCCCTCACCGTATATACATACCCATATTCGTATACCGAAAAATACGAATACAATGAGACAAGTATAATCCAATAGTATAATATAGGATCCGGCTTAAACTAAAGCCCACTAGTATTATCTATCCGAACATCATCCGTGTAGCCAGTACACGTATATGATCGAAACCCTGCCCTAAGACCATACAGCCTCTACATCGTCTCGCCTGATCCAGGGAAACCTTTTGTGTAGGACTTTAAAGACTCGACAGTACGCTGGCAGTGGGTTTAACTACCCTTCCTGAGAGGAGCCAAAAGCGAAGGAGTTCAAGTCCGTCAGCAGCACTAGCTGTACGTAACGACAACCCAGGTACATGTCGAAAAGCAGGCCGATAAGCGAACTCATCCGAACCCCTGCTGAGCCTGTCCGTGACAATCTCCGTGCAGTCTGGTCTTTTCGTCTGAGAGTATCGCATGAAAGGTCTAGGGGGGTGGAAAACATCAAACCCCTAATAACCAAACAATTCGTGTCGGTGTGGCTCAAGACCATCCAAGAATCTATTGATCCGACCACCAGTAATTCTCAATCCGCCCTGGCCAGGAACTTATGATGCTGACCAACCGATCACTGCGCGACATCGACTCCCTATACCGGGAGAGACGAATCCCCAACAGTCGCTCAATGCCTCCATGTGGCTCGGGATTGTACCCAACTAAAACCTGTTTGCACGACTCCTTTGAGCCGTGGTAGGGTAATAATCAAAGCACAGTGGGAACTCACACGAGACAAATGACGATCTCAGGTCGACAGACTATCTGCACTTATGTCACCAGAGAATTGCTATCTGACGCTAGGTATAATACCATCTAGTCAGTTCTCGGCGAGTTTGTTCCCTTATAAAAAAAAGAAAGAAAAGGAGAAAGAGAGAAAAAGTGATGGGAAAATTTCCAATAATAAAACATCACAAGCCCACACGTAAGCGCCTATATAAAGATTATAAGCGCTGGGTTTAAACAATTAATAGGCTGAAATAGAGCCTCACGTATAAGCACGTGACGTCTATATACAAAGCATAAAGACGCCATATTAAAACAAATGACAGGCCAGAAAGGCTCACGCGTCAGCACGTGATGCCCTCTTTTGACTGTTACACATACGCAAATGAGTTTAACTCTGTGGGGTCACGTGCTACACGTGAGTGGGATCAAATGCCTTCTGAGCCAATATAATTAAATTCTAAGTAAAGGGATCAAAACCCTATTTGGAAAATATTTCCTTGAGACTTTTTGAACAAGAAAGATTGCTCTCTGTAAAACAGAGCATCGTTGGATTAAAAATCCGATGGTGGATAAAAATCACCAAGCTGCAGAATAAGCTCTGTATGGGAGAATATTTTCCCAATCTTGTTATAAACAAAAAAATATCTTCTGTAAAACAGAAGTCCTTGGATCATTCAACGGTGGATAAAATCCCCAAATCAATTAAGATCTCTCAATGAGGGATTTCTTTAACTAAATCAACAAATTGCTTCTACTATATAAAGGACCCAAGACTTCAAGTCTTGCAGAGGAGAGACCCCCCATAAGATTTGAAAAAACAAAAAAAAAAGAGAAGAAGAGCTCTCTTTTAGAAAAAGAAATCCTAGGTAAGAAGAAAGACTTAGAGATCATTTTATCTCTTCTTCACCATTTCAAGAGTTTAACTCTTGCAAAAAGAACTTAGTTCTTCCTCTGGTTGAGGTCTGCAGAAGCAGATCTCCCCACATGTTGAGAATTTAATTTTCATCGGGGAGATTCTGTCATGCAGACTCAAAACTCAGGGGAAAGAACTAAGTTTGGAGAATTTAATTCTTCCAAAAGATATAGGAATTTAATTCCTCTGCTAAAACTAGGGTTTAACCCTATAAAAGAATTTAATTCTTATCAAAATAAGAGACCTGAGATATTCAAAAATCAGATCAAGATTTCCATGCATATAAAAGAAATGATTAGCGTTCAACGCTATCACGACAGATCACGTGTTCCCACGTGAGTACCTCTGAGGAACAAAAAGCAACGACTGAGATCGAGTCACGTGATACCACGTGACCCCCTAATAGTGCTCAGCACTTATAAAAAGAGAAGGGGAATAAACCAAAGACAGTTCCCATTTTGGGGCGCGTCACGTGTTCCCACGTGACCCCCCAATAGTTCTTAGCACTTATAAAAGGAAAAAAGGGGCGCATCACGTGGTCCTACGTGACCCCCAAACAGTTTCTTAACACTTATATGGAAAAGGGAAAAATTCCAAAAACAACGCTCACATTTTGAGCACCTCACGTGTTCGCACATGAGCATTATATGAGCTAAGTGCTTAGCACTTATAAAAAGAAGAGGGAATAAATCCAGAGAGGTAGTGCCCAACTTTGGGACGCCTCACGTGCTCACACGTGAGGGCCACAAGAATTAAATGTCTAACACCTATATATATAGACGAGGACTTGAACTCAAGGGCACAACACCAATTTTCAGGAGCCTCACGTGTCACACGTGAGTGCTCCAAATTTCAGTATTTAACACTGCTTAAGAGCCTCACGTAGGAGCACGTGAGCGCCAAACAAATATCAGTGTTTAACACTATGAGGGGCCAACCTTAACCCAAATTAGCCAAGTCTCTTGAGGCCAAAAACCTTTTGACCATCAATCAACCGAGCCCTCCTATACTCAGGTTTCCCCCAAATCGATCTTAGTTCCAAAGATGATTAATGATCTCCTGACACATGATATCTAAAATGATGTTCGTTCCACCATGACCTCTCCCTTCAATTTGGAGTTCGGTTCAAGGGTACATCTCTCTACACCTCTGATACATGTCGTTGTAATTCTTCAACGTCTTCAGAGAGATGGAGGGTCCCGACAACCAACAATTCTTTGGTGCACTTCCAAACCCATGAGCACATTGATCTGGACAGCAATGTCCTTAAACTAGCTCTGGACCGCAATGTCCTTAAACTAGCTCTGGACTACAACATCCTTAAACTAAACCCTCACAAAAAAAATGGTGATCTACGGACCGTAACGTCCTTAAACTAAAACGATAGAGCCCAAATGTTTTTTTGTTGGATCAAGAACGATCCTAAACCCCCGTTAAGTAGATCTTAGTCCAAGATTGGACTAACGTATCCTTAACAAACATTAAAGTTGATCTTAATCTTAAACGAGATTAACGATCCTTAAATCAACCCAAACCCAAATCTAAGATATACGGATTTGGAATAATCCACGCCCTACGGACGACGACACAAATTAGTCTCCGTATACAATCCACGGATAACCAAAAATAAAACAAACACACACGACATGAAGTGAACTTCTGGAGCAGGATAAAGTGGTTACCGCGATGCGGTAACGTAATTAACTGCAGGGGCTTGCGCCTGCAGGGAAGAGCGTCCCCACAATCAAAAACCCCTCGCAAACGAGGGGGAATCTGACGAAGTCTGCTACAACGGCCGCATTCGTTCAGACCTCTGATACACGGTGCCATAAATCAACTTGGTATTTTCGGAGAGATGGACGGATAAATCCAAATAGAATCTGCCCCCAAATTCTGGCAAGACGACCTACGCGGTTCCGTCTCCCTTTTTCGGCGGTAAATAGATTCTGGCATGCCCGGTGGGACCTTTTTCTCTTTCCACTCCACACTTCATATGTCGTGTTCGCGAACAAATCGCGGTTTAATATGGTTGCCCCTGGATTCGAGGTACTAAGATTTGGTGTCTTGCTCCTACGTAGAAGAGAAGATGACATCGACGGCTTCGAACTGCACCAATTGCAACAGCAACTCCCACTCCGTCCCTGCTGGATGAGTGACTTATGGGCCCCAAGCGACCTCCATCTTTGCAATGCCAGTGGAGCAGGTGACTCAAGCCACCACTGGACTATTCTTCGGGACTATGCTCCCGCCAATAAACTTCAATGCTTCAGTGCCATCACAAGAAGCCCTGAAGAAGTCGGTCTTCGATCGGCTTGCAACTACCGTGACCCTTCTCAACGGGTCGTCCAATTCCAGCGCCTCAGTCTTCGACTGGTTGAGCTTAAGCTCAAGTGGGCCCATAAAGAGGCTCGCGATACCTGAGAAGGCTATCCCAAAAAGGATAGTTCTCCCAACTCATACTGCGGGTGAGTTCATTACAAGTGCTTCCCCTACTCGAAAGTCAGTCTTCGACAGGTTAGACGTTCCCTCTCAACGGACGTCAGACTTCGACGGGCTGGCGCCAACAGCAGCCTCTCATCAAAGCAAGGGGCATAAAGAGGTCGCTTCTACAACTGAAGTGATCCCATCCACATGACATGCTCGACATCGCCACTGGCGCCAAGTAAGGAAAGCTGGGGGCAACTCTCCCTTTGGACTTACCCCACCAGCTCCAACGGTGGAAATCGACGCTGCTGTTCCAACTGAGAACAGCTTCGAGCTGCTCAGGAGGGTGCACAAAAACTCTCCGACCGCCATATTGAAGAAGTCTCCTCCACCTGTTGAAAGCATGATACAAGTGAAGCCATAATAGCCTCCTTAGAGGTTGTCCTCCAAGATCCACAGAGTCTGGCGGAAAGTCTAAGACTCTGTAATTGACAAAGACTACTCTCGCCGACTGAAGAAAACAAAGGCTCGGCAAGGGGAGGACCATCCTGACATCATGCCACGGAAAGTATCGTCTGCACGAGTGCTTTCTGCAACGGCTCCCTCAACTTCGGCCTCCTACAAAAAGAGAAGGCCAGAGAATCAACCACCACCGGTGACAAATTCTGATCGTGATGGATCCAAACGCCCCAAGTCTGGGGGCATGGTAGTGCACACGGTGTACATGGCTTCAAGCAAAGAGGAAAGCCGTACTTCCGCGGGTCATCGACCACTTACATGGTCTATGAAAAAGGCTCAGGAGCAACAATAGAAGCTCCAGGAGATGCTGACAAAGATGGCCGCACTCACTGGGCAGAAAGAAAGCCCGAAAGCATCGTCTGAGCAGCGCCAAGAACAAGAGACCGACACCGAGTTCCTGCGGAGGGTGTTAGAGAGAGGATAAGGAGGCCACGGAACATGCCACTAATATGAGGCAGATGGTGTAGGGTTGCTATGCACGCGCACAAGGGTCTACGAGGCATCAACCATGCCCGATTAAAAAATTAGCCGTGCCGAACAACCCGAATACGGATCTTTAAACTAGAGATTAGGCGAAAACTAGCATGTTAAACACTTTAACACTAAGTGAGAGAGATTACAACCTTTGTAGATCCGGTCCTTCACTTCATATGCTCCGTGTTGTGGTCCCTTCACTGCGATCATCGGGTTCCGGACTCTCGAGAGGTTCCACGAAGAGAAAGATGCAGTCTTCCTTCCGATCTTCGATACAAAGATGATCTACCTTGAAGTTTCGTTAACACAA
Source organism: Agapanthus africanus (assembly GCA_030015575.1). Lineage (NCBI taxonomy): Eukaryota > Viridiplantae > Streptophyta > Magnoliopsida > Asparagales > Amaryllidaceae > Agapanthus > Agapanthus africanus. The sequence goes on along the minus strand of JASDDO010000004.1, from coordinate 248,189,787 downwards.
GCTCATACTCATAATATGAAGTGAACACCCTCATCTAAATGGCAAGGATAGATGAGGATGATGAAGTAGGATTTTTGCTCTCTTTTATTATCTTTTTCTCACTCATTTATCATCACAAAATCAAAATCAAGAAAGCTTTTCCATGAGAAGAGAAGGAAGAAGAAGAAGGAATCCTTTTGTGATGAATAATGAATAACTCATTAGTGAGGTTAGAAATGCAACCATAGTTAAGAATGAATCCTTAACCCTTGTAGAGAAACAACCATGGTCAAGGGTTTGGGTTTGGTTAAGCAAATATCTTCATAAAATATCTTACACAAAACAAAACAAAAACCTTCTAGAAACTTCTAGAAGAGCTTAACCCTAATCAAAACCTAACCATGTTTAATCTCCACTAATCATGTTGCATTAATAACCATATCATGTTACAATATTATATATCACATATATAATATTTATTGTAACAAAATAAAATAATACATTTAACATATATCGCATATATATCAATGTATTACCCGAGTGAGAAAAAGAATCTTTTAGTGAGCTAATATTAGTTAATGTAATTTAATATATCATATATATATTATTATACATTAAATTATCGAATCAACACTTGATCCGACAATCCGGCTATATCACATATAACCGACTAATATTTATCCGTACCGATTTATCGAATCAACACTTGATCCGATAAACCGGCTGATGTCATATATCGCGAGAATCCAATAAGGTATCACATACCGCATTATCCTCGGTCCCGCACATATCACATATGTGCTCCTACTCCGTTTTGCCTGAGTCAAGAAACCTCTGTGTAGGACTCTAAAGAATCGTCAATACGCCGGCAGTAGGTGATGATCATATCAAACACCCACAAGCTGCAAGCGGTCAGCTAAACGTAATAGCTACCCAGGTATTGAGCGCTCAGAAGATCAACAAGCAAGCCTGTACATTCTCCTGTGAATCCAAACAGTAACACTCCCGTACAGTCCGGTCTCGTCGTCTGATATGTCGCATATCTCGCCTAGGGGTGGTAAACGTCAGACCCCAGTAGCTCGATAAGTCGTGTCGATATGAGGTCTATAACAGTTCGAGAAACTACTGATAACACTTACCAATAAATCTCAGCAACCCTGGCCAGGGATTTCCGGTTATAGCCAATCGAACACAGCACAACATCAACTCCCTATACCGGGAGAGACGAATCCCCTCCTATCGCTCATTGCCTCCATGTGATTCGGGACTGTACCCAAAAGCCACCTTTTTGCACGTCCTCTTGGACGTGGTATGATGGAAATCAAAGCACAGTGGGAATCACACAAGACTCTATGACGATCTCGGGTCAACAGACTACTCTGTACCAGCGTCACCGGAGAACTGCCATCTGACGTGAGGTATAATACCATCTGGGAGTTCTCGGCGAGTCCGTTCAGTGTACCCAGTCTCCACTAAGCACCCGTACACCATCCTTGATGTCAAACACCGATGGATATAGGATCATCCATCGCCCATCATATGGGTCGAGATGCGTATACGCTAGTCTACTCTGGTGCATCGATGCCCTGTCTCGATACACCCTCGACTAGGAACAGTTATAGGATGTACTCGTCGACTACCGTGGCCCCACTAGTATGATCTCATCATAGTCCTAGTAATCGAGTACATATCCCAAGGGATTTATCAACATGTAACATAGAGACAATCAGAGTACATGTTAAGATAAAGTATAACCATATAGCATACTATCATGTCGAGCAAGAAAGTCCTCCCTATATATGTCCAAGCATCCATTACAATATACATCGTATGTACAGTAATGGCCTCAAGGGCATACATATAACTAACAATCTCCCATTTGCACTAGGGCCATCTGTTGTGGTATCACATACCCAACAATTAGCTGCGGTTGTAGTATCTCATACTCAACCATCCCATAAAAAGTCTCTACTGGGAAAAAGGCCTTTGTGAGTGGATCCGCGCTGTCGTCCTCTGTGTCTACTCTCCTAACCTCGATCACTTTGGAGATCAACCATCTCCATGATCAGGTGATACTGCCTAAGAATTATATCTGGATTTCTTATGGGACGGTAGTTCCTTGGCTAAAGCCACAACTCCATTGTCACACAATGGTAGGAACGAAGTTCATCTTATGAACTTATATATATATCCAGACTGCCTCTTTGGTAGTATCCTTGGTAAAGATGTATCTTGCCTTTAATCGTCTAGTATGTCACGGTATCTAGCTTAGAACTCTTCCAACATACCGTCCCTCCACTGAGGGTAAAGACAATGCCTGCGACTAACATTCAGTCGTCCTTATCACCCTGGAACCTTTCCAGTGATTCTCCCCAGGATTGATTGATACCATCTCACTACAACTAGTGAGTATCCTAACATCTAATTAGAACTATCTCATAGATCCAAAACCCAGGATTTAGGAGGTATCATTTTGATCCTATATGGAGAATCCTTGTGATAAGCGGAGATTAACCGAGCGTAGCATAGGAAACTCCTTCCCTATCAAGAGTATGTCATCCACGTACTCTACGAGGATCATCACCATACTCCCTACTACCTTTTTGTATATACAAGGTTCATCTACCATTTTGATGAAGTCAAACTCTTTGACTACCACATCAAAATAGATGTTCCAACTCCGCGATGCCTGTTTTATCATATAAAACATCTTACACACGTTTCCGCTGCTCCCACTGTCTACGAAGCCCTCTGGCTGTGTACTTATAGACGCACTTTTCTAAAACATCATTTAGAAAAGCAGTCATGACACCCAACCACCAGATATCGTAGTCATGGTATGTAGCCGTGGCAAGTAGGATCTGGATGGACTTAAGCATAGCTTTGAAAGTCTCAACTTTTCCATATACACCAAGTAATCTTCTCAAGATATACCTGCTCCTGATGGGGATTTAACCCTTCAGATAAAGCAACCAAAGTCCATACTTTGTTGGTGTATAAGGATTCCATCTCAGATCGATAAGCATCCAGCCATTCTTACAGAGTCCTACTCCTGATGGCCAGCTCGAAACTAGTTGGGTCATCATCTCATGATGCAATCCTTACTCCCACTGTCATAGAGAAACCGAAGTATCTCTCAGGTGGGTGAGGAACCCTACTAGATCGGCGGAGAGGCCGAGGTTCGTTGGAAACTATTGAATCCTTTGGTTCTACCAAATCATCAGCTGTAGTTTGTATAGCTGGAACCTTTCCAGTTCTACATAACAGACCTTGCCTCGAGGTTGTCCGGATTTTGCTTTTAGACATAGTCCGGACAACCCCAAATCTTAACAAACTTAAGATATGGGCTCTTCCCTTTCCATATCACATATGAAGTGGTAGGAAACTGATCTGATTTGAACCCTATTCAATAGGTATGCAACTTAACAAGTGCATAACTCCCTAAAGGAAATAGGAAACTCAGTAGTACTCATCATAGAGCACACCATATCACATAGGGTGCTATTGCTCCGCCCCGATATACCGACGTGCTGTGGTGTATTCGAAGGAGTAATGCTGAGAGAGAATCTCATTCTCCTTTAGAATAGTCCAGGAATTCCGTGCTCAAGTATTCTCCTCCTTGATCTCATCAAAGGACATAATACTTATACCCGTATTTTTTGGTTCTCTACTTCTAACTTATATTCTCTGAATATCTCAAAAGGTTCAGACTTATGTTTCAACAGGAACACATGTCTGAATCTTGAGAGATTATCAGAGAATGTAATGAAGTACAAAGAACCGGTCTTGGCATGTGTAGACAGGGGACCTTCATACATCAGCATGTATCAATCCCAAGAGTTCACTAACTCTTTCTCTGTTTCCAATAAACAGATCTATGGTCATCGTATCTTTGTGACATGACCGGCAAGTTTCACAAGATGTAAATTCAAACTAATTTAAATATGCATCTATATGTAACTTAGCTAGTCGGGTCGCATTGATATGACCTAGTCTACAATACCTCAAGAAGGATTCGTTCATTTCTGAACTCTTCCTCTTGTGTGTGTTCCGTATACTAAGAACTGTAGTTTGATTTAGAACGTCAATGCTTTTAGATAACGTGCCTGAACCGATCAACTCTTGATATAGGAAATGTTCAAAACATTATCCAACAATACAAAATTATATCACTTCTTTACTAATAAAGAAACTGATATGATGTTGTATATCAGGTGCGGTATCTAATAACATTCGTTCAGAATCAATGTATTCAGGTAATATAGGGTGATAGTGACCAACAGACTTGGCTGCAACACTTGCACCGTTTTCTGTCTCATGAAACTTATCACCCGTTCTCAGTTCTCTACCTATCTGTAGCCCATGTAACAGATTACATATGCGGGATCCTGATCCGGTATCACATACCCAGGACGTAAAGGATACCGAGAAACAGTTCTGTGTAATGAACACACCCGAAGATGATGCATCAACATGCACTTTCTTCGATTGGGCGGCATGGGAAATCTGGTATTCCCCAATTTCCTGCTCTGTCTTATAACAATTATAAGTTGGAGCGGGACCAACGTTCCCCAGCTCAGTATAACAAGCGGGTTTAGTCAATATATCCGTATTATTATCTTGATTAAGGCGTGATATGGTCGCTACCTGGAGAGAGAGAGAAGAAAACACTCAGCGTATGCTCTTACAAGATTAGATTGGTTATCAATTTATCTAATCAGGATGTCTCCCACTGTTTTAATCAAATCTTCCTTCAAACCCTAAAAGGAAAGACTAGCCGGGATTAATTACACTCTACAAGTTCGCCAATCTTTCAGCCAGGCTAGTGTCGGTACTTTGAGGGAGGTTCCCCGTGCTTTCGCACGAACCTAATTAAAGTAAACCTCGTTTTCCCAGGGGCGTAACCCCGTTGACACCTTTCTAGACACCTACTTGATCGGCTAATTGTAATGTGTAAAACTCTCCCAGGAGTAACTCTTACTCGCAGCGGGTATCGGGATCCAACTATCTCATAGAAGGTATGCAATCTCATTGCAAATTTCAACACTTGAAATTCCCAATAATATTTTGCCCCTAGCGATCTATGACCTTAACTAAGTCAACAAACCATAAATCGGAAGTCAAGTTCAACCCGTACATTTCCCGATTGAATTAAACCCACCCGTACGACCCTTAACTGAGTCAACAAGGCCGTACGAATACCCTAATCCAATCACATCTCATGTTTTAGCAGATAAACATTACTTAGCTACCGTACACTATGCCTTAACTAAGTCAACAAACATAGCACGAATACTAAATAATATCTATCTGAAATGACGGAGGGCTACGCAGGTTTTTCAGAAAACCCTGAGCGTAATGAACTTGATATCGTCGTAGAATCGAGTAGTTTTTTTGAATAGAGTGTTTTTGAGGCTTTTCTAGTTTTGCTAAAGGGGTCACTCCCGGTGAAGGGATCGTTGGCCCTTTCCTCGTCGAATGAGGTGCGGGATATATCATATATATCACTGTGCAAAGCAAAAACTATAGAAGCAATCAAAAGACAAACCGAGGGTTGTAGCATCTGCCAGTTATCGCTAAAGGAGTCACTCCCGGTGAAGGGATCTCGGTCCTTTCCTTATCGAATAAGGTGCAGGATGTTCTACAAGGAACACCACGATGCAAAGCAAGAACTGTAGCTACCTGTTTTATTTTTGAAATTCGATTCCACAACATCTTAGGTTTCTTTTATTTCATTAATCTCATTAATGAAGTCCCATTTTATTATACTTCACAAGCATCACATTTGAAACGAAATCTGCAATATAACATATATCTCATATATATAATATAAACATTCATCTCAGGCAGTAATATGATCTCATCACAGAACATTGCAGCAGAAGAAACATATATGAAATATTGGATATACTAGGACGTCCGTGTTTTCAATACGAGCCTGTATAAAACACGGATTCCACGGTTGCGATGAATAGCCAAACCCACATCCCTAGACCCCTACGAGAGCGGCAAGTAACACTGCCAATTCTGGGGTTAGGAGACCCGGTCTCGACTCCTCGAGATGGTCTCCCACTGGACCCTAGAACCCGGTTACTTATGCTCCCCTCCTTGGGTCTACCTAATGCGGAAAAGTAAATAATATACATCAACGGTGACATCTTCCGCAACCTGGAAGTGCCCCAATAAAAGAATATTACATACAAATGAATTTTACATGAATGAAAAAGAAAAACTCTCATCTCACATAAAACCCCCGGCTATTCAAACACGACGATCCAATATAACATATCACAGCAACACATAATATCTCATATCATCAACGTAAGCAAGTATGCGTATCCCGATTGTCGTTGATGTATAGCAACGAAGCCGGCGATACACCACATACTACGCTTACAGTCACAGAAAAGAAAGTGTAAAACTACAACAGTTGGAATCCGCAACCTCCTTAGACATCACATGCCTAACCAAATGAATTCCTTAGACATCGCATGCCTAGCAATTATAAACCCCGCATTTTAGTCTCATTATCGAAAACTCTTTTCAATATCAAGTCGGGCAATTCAACAAGATTCTCGACATCCTGATCGAATGCTCGTCGCAAACTTTAGTAGACGGTCGCACCCCTGATGCCTTCGACGAAGTGCACTAAGGCGGAACACCGCTGCCGCGAGCACCCGAACGGATGCTTTTGGCGACGGGGTTCTCCTACAGTCACTTGGTCGGGGCTAAGAGGTGTAGCTGTCTATTAAGTTTATCCGGCGAGTATCCGCGTACGCTACGTGATTGCGATGGACTTTTGATCACATCAAAATTCCGTGGCATCCGATCATTTGAGACTGAACTGCTAGATTTATAACATTCAAATTAGTTATCTCATAACAACAAGTGGATTCCAAATATTGTATCACATTCCAGATAAATAGACAATGTTAAACTTTCCGATCGAATAATCAAACACCCAAGTTCTCCCCAATATATCTCAACACTTGAAATCAGTTTAAAACCATCCATCACATGCTACAGTACCAATGGTCCAGCCGTAGAAGGGTCAAGCCAATGCCTCACATGTGGCACGCCGTACTGCCCCAAACCCTAAGGTTCAGAAGCAGTTCAAGACGGTCACATAATCGAGTTAAGGTTTGTTGTCTTCTAGAGGGTCCACCGCGTTACTTGCACGACTTAGAACGTTCTTAAACACGAGGAAAAATCCAACCTTTGAAAAAATTTCCGACAGGGGAAAAAGTGAGTTATCGATATTCGCCTGAACTTTTTAACAGTTTCTAAAATTATCCGGATAAACTAAACAAAGTTAAATTATCCGATCGAATCAACGATTCCCCAATACAACCCTTGAAAACTCAACACTTGAGTGGAATTAAAATATTCCCAGAAAAAAATAACAAGAAAGGGCCTAAAAATAATTACATGAAATTTCACGGACTAAGTCCAAATTTTGGCCGTGGAACCGCCGCAAAACCCATGGTTTCGCCGCGGTTCCGCGGTCCAATAGTCGACTTAGGGGACCGTACTTCACAGTAATTCTTAGTTTTTCCTCCTTATTTTTCTGAGCATTTTTAATTAAGAAAAAACCAAATTTTTGAAAAATGTACAGAGAAGGGGTTTTATCGGGGTTTCGGCGTTCGATCGGACTTTAAACTTCGTCTAGACTTCGCCTAAAGCTCTAGCTTGGCTCTGATACCACTGTAGGGTTGCTATGCACGCGCACAAGGGTCTACGAGGCATCAACCATGCCCGATTAAAAAATTAGCCGTGCCGAACAACCCGAATACGGATCTTTAAACTAGAGATTAGGCGAAAACTAGCATGTTAAACACTTTAACACTAAGTGAGAGAGATTACAACCTTTGTAGATCCGGTCCTTCACTTCATATGCTCCGTGTTGTGGTCCCTTCACTGCGATCATCGGGTTCCGGACTCTCGAGAGGTTCCACGAAGAGAAAGATGCAGTCTTCCTTCCGATCTTCGATACAAAGATGATCTACCTTGAAGTTTCGTTAACACAAGCTCATACTCATAATATGAAGTGAACACCCTCATCTAAATGGCAAGGATAGATGAGGATGATGAAGTAGGATTTTTGCTCTCTTTTATTATCTTTTTCTCACTCATTTATCATCACAAAATCAAAATCAAGAAAGCTTTTCCATGAGAAGAGAAGGAAGAAGAAGAAGGAATCCTTTTGTGATGAATAATGAATAACTCATTAGTGAGGTTAGAAATGCAACCATAGTTAAGAATGAATCCTTAACCCTTGTAGAGAAACAACCATGGTCAAGGGTTTGGGTTTGGTTAAGCAAATATCTTCATAAAATATCTTACACAAAACAAAACAAAAACCTTCTAGAAACTTCTAGAAGAGCTTAACCCTAATCAAACCCTAACCATGTTTAATCTCCACTAATCATGTTGCATTAATAACCATATCATGTTACAATATTATATATCACATATATAATATTTATTATAACAAAATAAAATAATACATTTAACATATATCGCATATATATCAATGTATTACCCGAGTGAGAAAAAGAATCTTTTAGTGAGCTAATATTAGTTAATGTAATTTAATATATCATATATATATTATTATACATTAAATTATCGAATCAACACTTGATCCGACAATCCGGCTATATCACATATAACCGACTAATATTTATCCGTACCGATTTATCGAATCAACACTTGATCCGATAAACCGGCTGATGTCATATATCACGAGAATCCAATAAGGTATCACATACCGCATTATCCTCGGTCCCGTACATATCACATATGTGCTCCTACTCCGTTTTGCCTGAGTCAAGAAACCTCTGTGTAGGACTCTAAAGAATCGTCAATACGCCGGCAGTAGGTGATGATCATATCAAACACCCACAAGCTGCAAGCGGTCAGCTAAACGTAACAGCTACCCAGGTATTGAGCGCTCAGAAGATCAACAAGCAAGCCTGTACATTCTCTTGTGAATCCAAACAGTAACACTCCCGTACAGTCCGGTCTCGTCGTCTGATATGTCGCATATCTCGCCTAGGGGTGGTAAACGTCAGACCCCAGTAGCTCGATAAGTCGTGTCGATATAAGGTCTATAACAGTTCGAGAAACTACTGATAACACTTACCAGTAAATCTCAGCAACCCTGGCCAGGGATTTCCGGTTATAGCCAATCGAACACAGCACAACATCAACTCCCTATACCGGGAGAGACGAATCCCCTCCTATCGCTCATTGCCTCCATGTGATTCGGGACTGTACCCAAAAGCCACCTTTTTGCACGCCCTCTTGGACGTGGTATGATGGAAATCAAAGCACAGTGGGAATCACACAAGACTCTATGACGATCTCGGGTCAACAGACTACTCTGTACCAGCGTCACCGGAGAACTGCCATCTGACGTGAGGTATAATACCATCTGGGAGTTCTCGGCGAGTCCGTCCAGTGTACCCAGTCTCCACTAAGCACCCGTACACCATCCTTGATGTCAAACACCGATGGATATGGGATCATCCATCACCCATCATATGGGTCGAGATGCGTATACGCTAGTCTACTCTGGTGCATCGATGCCCTGTCTCGATACACCCTCGACTAGGAACAGTTATAGGATGTACTCGTCGACTACCGTGGCCCCACTAGTATGATCTCATCATAGTCCTAGTAATCGAGTACATATCCCAAGGGCTTTATCAACATGTAACATAGAGACAATCAGAGTACATGTTAAGATAAAGTACAACCAGATAGCATACTATCATGTCGAGCAAGAAAGTCCTCCCTATATATGTCTAAGCATCCATTACAATATACATCGTATGTACAGTAATGGCCTCTAGGGCATACATATAACTAACAGATGGCGCTCCTGTTCTAAGACATGGTCGGGATGATGATCCAGCAGGAACCTCCAGCCAAAGACCCTCCGATAATCATTGAAGACGACATAGGGGAAACGTCAAACCCTCCTCCGGCTATCTCAGTATCCTAAAAAGAGGTAATTTCCAAGGCTACCCTTGATAACTACATAGCTCAACAAATACGAGCTCATTAAGAGAGTGAAGCGGCTGGCCAAGTCGTCAGAACTAGGCGACCTTATCCAGGCTGGTACGATCAAATTAACTACCCGCTGGGATATACGATCCCTAAGTTCCATGTGTATAAAGGGACGGGCAATCCGCACCGGCATGTTGCTCAATTCAGGGCTTTGTGCGGTAATACCGGGGGCGATGACAAACTGTTGCTCCGCCAATTTGTTGGCAGCTTGTCGGAGACAACATTTGAATGGTATTCCGAGCTCCCGAATGATTCTATCAAAACATTCATGGAGATGGAATTATTATTTACACAGCGGTTCACGGGCGCAAGCGAGCGTACCCCGATCACGACATTAATCAATGCCAGAGTGAAGCCAGGAGAGACCTGGGTTCAATACGCAATTCGATGGCATAACCTATGGTCAAAATGCGAACAACGCATAGAAGAAGCACCTGCCGTGGGCATGTTCGTGGGAACCCTTGATCCCCAGACAACTATATCCCAGTTTATGATGTTCTTCAAACTGACCACCTTCCAGGCCTTGATTGACAAACTGGCCTAAATGAAATAGATGGGCCATAGGACATCCTCTTAAAAAAAAGATCTTCAGAATGAAAAGGGTAAAGGGAAAGCGACCTTCGTCGCCAACGCTCAACAACAATAGAGTGACCCGAAACCGGTAGCTCGCCAAAACAACAAACCAAGATCCCTCGAAGAAAAGTTGAGATGTCCTTACTCGTTCCCCCGAGATAAAACGAGGAGGCTATTCGAACTAGCAACAGGCTCATCACTCTGCCGGATCCGAGACGCCCACTACAACCGGGCGACGTCAACAATCCCAATTACTGCCCCTACCACCGAATAGTAGGCCATCGAATCGAAGATTGCTACGTCTTCAAAAACTGGGTTGAAGACCAGTACCAACAGGGCAAGTCGCCCTATCCAAAAACTGAAAGGTAAACTCGCCACAGCAGCACGCTCCTAAAAAGGTGGATACGCCGGGGGCATTATGCTTATTTGTAGAGGAAGCTCCGTGGGAAGGTGTCCTTTCGGCTAAAACTAAAAGAATGCTGAAGAATCTTCAAGCATGTCTGGCGATTAGGTGGAAAAGCCCGCTGGAGCCTGAGACTATTGACGGAATGCTGAAACCGCGCCCAACGCCGAAAGTTAGTAACGATGGGCAAAACCTCTTGGCCAAGCCTACAAAGTCTTCAAAGAAAAAGAAGAAGGCCAAGAAGCCCGTGCAGCTTAACGGAAATCGTACGGGTCTGCAAAAATAAATCGACGCATTGGAGGAATACAACCAAAAGGCACGGACCCCAGTCACACTGGAAGAATTCTTCAAGCATGTTCTTGAGAACGGAAACAGTGACATTGATGAAGGAGACGATTCGTCGGAAGAACCCGAGGATTATGTGGCAAGTTGCCACATGATCTCTCACTCGTCGATGGATGGCAAAGAAGCTCATGATGTATAGAAACTGGGGGCAGATCCAGAACCAAAATCCCTGGAACCGTCAGATGACCTGATTGACAAGCTGCTGAATGAAGCCCTCCAAAAGAGCAAAACTGACCGAGGACGTGAAACGGCCATATACGAAAAGGCCAAGCGTCGGCGTTAGGATGAAAAAGCTGCGGCGAGGAAGAGCCACAAAGTACTCCAACCAGATCGAAGCACACTCACGGCAGACAAAAGCAGGTTTAAGACGGGGAAACGGTTCGCCAAAGCCCTGTCAGTGGGAATGAAGCTGCCACCTTTCAAAGGAAATACTCCAGGGAGTACGTGCCTCGACGAAGAGGATGTACATCCGAACTACTGTTTGTACCATCAAAGGGTCACACACCCTACCGAAGTGTGCGATGCCTTCAAGAAATGGTGGCAGGCATACGTTGCTCATCAACAATACTTCAAGCGGATGAAGCGCAAAGCCTGTCGGGAGCAGAAATTCATGATAGACGAGCATAAAAGTATAGCCGATAACTGTCATATGGTTGATGCCATCCCAACAAAAGGGAAATATCAGGTCCTTACCTTCGGGAGCAATTCGAACGAAGAAATGGCCCTCGGCCCTCTCTTCAAGGAATCCACCTCTGAAAAAGAAGAAGAGGTGAAGAAATGCGAGAACATTCAGCTGCATAATTGTACGTTGCCTGAAAATAATCTCGGACCCTCAAACAAAGGTTCGGGTAAGAGAGACAAGGGGAAGGAAAAAGTCTCTGAGGAGATTGCCCTCGAAGATAGAGTCGCCGAAGAGGTCACAGCTAAGGACCCGCCCAAGAAGAACAAGATGGATTATAATGTCCTGGCACATCCGAGGAAGATACCCTCACAATTGAGTATTTTGGATGCCCTTCTCCTATCTAAAGAGGCCCGAGATTCCCTGATCAGGGCGTTACAAGAGCCCGATCAGTTTGAAGCCTTCCTAGCGGAAGAAAAGATGAAAGACGAGCTGGAAGAAGTTCACACAGCGGACATCACCTTCAGCAATGAAGAACTTCTCCTCGGAACGTGCGAGCACAATCGTCCGTTATATGTCACTGGGTACTGCCATGACATTAAGATAAGGAAGATCCTAGTCGATAACGGGTCCTCCGTCAACCTTCTTAATGTGAGAGTGTTGAAGGAAATTAACATGGACGTTCAGCACCTAGCTCGGGATAAAATTATCATCTCCGGGTTTGACTCTCAATCATCACGAACGCTCGGGTCTGTAATACTGACATTACGCTTTGGGCCACTCGTCGTTGACATCAAATTTCATGTCATTGACACTAAGACTTGCTACAACGCTTTGCTCGGCAGGCCTTGGTTACACGAGTACAACATCATCCTTTCTACGTAGCATCAGTGTATGAAGTATTTCAAAGACGGCCTCGAGTACACCGTGACGGGGGAATTAAACCCATTCTCCATAAATGAAGTATATAAATATGAAGACGCAAAGTACTTCCTACCAGACTTCGAAGACACGGAAAGATGTCGCAAACCGGAGAATTAACAAAAAGCCATCGCCACTATCCCGATCTTTAGGAGCGATACCGAGGAGGATGAAGAGATGGTCTGCTCGGGACAACCCCAAGGCAACAGGCCAAGACCATCTACTCCTATTTTGGTCTTTGGCAGTGACTCTAAGGACGAGGCCAACACAGTGTTCTCCGTCCCCCCTCCAATGCAGACCTTTGCTGGAGCTGACCAGAGTTTACAAATTACCATGGTTTCGCAGCGGAATTACAAAGAACTCGATACGCTTGATACGTACAGCGCGCAAGAGCTGCATACCTTCTATGTCCCTCATAGGAAAAGAAGTGAAAAGGCGATCCTTTTCTACCAATCCACCGAGACTAAAGTGGAGAAAGAGGTCTGGCACGTTGCCGAACCTGCACTCGACAGGCTTCAACCAATCCGTCTACCCAGATACTATGCAGAGGGACCGAAAAGGCTATTGAGATGCCAAGGCGTATCCTTCAAGCTGACCGCTCGACAAGCCCAATTTTATAACAAGATTTGGGACATTCCCGAGACTCAACGAAAGATGCCCAACAGGGGAATAGAGACGACTGGCTTTGGATACTTTCGGTCCAAGAAACGGGAGTGATTCCATGGCTGCCATGTTATAAATGATTCCGGTGGAAAAAAGAATGCCCTTCCAGATAGCGCCGATATTGAAACAGAGCGAAATCCCTCCATAAGAATACCAAGTCCGTCATTCGAAGAACAGATCGATAAGCTAATAAGGGAAGCAGGTCAAAAGGTTCGGGATGACCACATTCGCGAAATGGCCATTTATGAAAAGACCAGGACGCAACGTATCATTCAGCAGGCTACGGAGGATGACGATCCCTTTCACCCTCAACCCGCTGTGCGCTCTTGTGGCAAAAAGAAAGCCCAACGTAGAAGCAACAATAAGGTAGAGAACGGGAATGACGTTCAAAAACAGCGAAGCGGATTCAAGAAACCACGTGATCGAGAAAAAGTCAGCTGAAATCCGTCTTTTATGAAAAATATGGGTCGAGAATACTATTTCCCTCAATACAAGACAAGGAAAATATTCAACCTTGTCATGAAGTATCAAATGATGTCACTCCCAGAGTCTCGGCACCCTAACCAAGTTAACGAGATCCAACGTTCGGCTTATTGCCCCTACCACCAAGCAATAGGAAATCCTCTTGAAGATTGCTTCACCTTCAAAGACTGGGTCGAAGACCAGTATCAACGAGGCTGGTTCGCTCTATCCGGTAGTTGGAAGGTAACCCCACCATGAAAGCATGAGCCAAGAGCAACCTACGCCACGAAGGAAAGTCTGGATCAACATCAAGCTTGGAAACAGACTCATACCTGCCACGTGATAACGTGCTCAAAGGAGGGAGAGCATGAGAATATGGATGACCTCTCCCATTGCTTTGCAAATGAAAATGAAGACGGGGTGATCTCAGAATTTCCACCGGCACCAAAAGAGTTGGAGGATGGGATACATACCACAGCGGACAACCTAAGAAAAATCGACGGCAAACGAGCCAAGGCCAACGTTCATCAGTGAGCTATTGTCTGAAGAGCAGGTGGCTACACTAAAAGATGTGCTTATGTAGTATAAAGACTGCTTCACATGGACCTATTCCGAGATGCCGGGACTAGATCCAGAAATAGTGGTGCATAAACTGGCGATATCGCCAGACGTTAAACCAGTCAAACAGACGCCAAGAAGAATGAGGCCCGAACTCGAGATGAGCATCAATGCCGAAGTCAAGAAACTAATCGACTCCGGATTCATCCAAGAAGTTCAATATCCTGACTGGATCACCAACATTGTCCCAGTGATGAAGAAGAATAGGACAGTACGCATATGCGTGGACTTTCGGGACCTCAACAAGGCTTGCCCAAAGGATGACTTTCCAGTACCTGTTACCGAGCTGATGATCGATAACACGTCCACTCACGAGGTCTTCTCCTTCATGGATGGATCTTCAGGCTACAATCAAATAAAAATGCATCCTGAAGACCGAAAGCATACTGCCTTCCGAACTCCGCTAGGTATATTCTGCTATAAGGTGATGCCCTTCGGCTTGAAGAATGCTGGCGCTACCTACCAGAGGGCCATGACGAAGATCTTTGATGACCTCTTACACGAAATTGTCGAATGTTATATCGAAAACCTTATGGTGAAAAGCAAATCGTACGAGAAGCACTGGGAGCATTTGAAAATAGTGTTCCAGCATCTTCGGAAATATAATCTGAAGATGAACCCTCTGAAATGCGCGTTTGGATCATCCTCAGGCAAATTCCTGGGATTCATCGTACGACACCTAGGCATCGAAATAGACCCATCAAAGATCAAGGAGATTATGGAAATGCCCTCGCCAAGAACTCTCAAGCAACTGCGGTCTCTCCAAGGAAAGCTCGCGTATATCCGACGGTTCATAGCTAAGCTCTCCGGCAAATGCCGCCCATATAGCCATTTAATGAAGAAGGGGACTCTGTTTGTGTGGGATCGTAAATGCCAAAGTGCACTGGATGAAATCAAGCAATATCTGCAGAATCCACAAATACTGACCGCTCCGGTCAAGGGAAAACCCCTCATCTTGTACACAACAGTCCTTGAAGGATCTTTTGGTGCGCTATGGGCACAAGAGAACGACCAGGGGAAGGAGAGAGATCTCTATTATTTGAGTCGAGTTCTTCTGGGGGCAGAAAACAACTAATCCCCTATCGAAAAGCATTGCCTGGCATTAATCTTTGTGGTAACGAAGCTCCGACATTATGGCTTGGCACATGAAGTCCATCTCATATCAAAGGTGGATCCTTTCAAATATTTGATGTCAAGAGCCATACTAACAGGAAGGCTTTCCAAATAGACCCTCCTCTTGATGGAGTTCTCGATAATATATCGACCCTTCAAGGCAATAAAAGGACAGGCCATCGCCGACTTTCTCGCTGAGCATCCAATACCAGCTGGTTCTCCCTTGAACTGCAAGTTGCCGGACGAACACGCGTTTGACACAATCGACAGGGAGAAAGAAAAGAGTGATACCCAATGGGAACTATACTTCGATGGGGCATCGTCTATGAAGAGGACGAAGCAAATCACCCCCGTAATCAAAGACGAAGTAGGCCTTATCTTTGTGACTCCACAAGGAGGGATAATGCGTTTTGCCCTTTCCTTAACGGAGCCAAGAACAAACAATGAAGCGGAATATGAAGCTTTGATAGCAGGTCTCGAGATCGCCATTGACATGGGAATCGAAAAAATCCTTATCTATGGAGACTCCCAGCTGGTCGTTTGCCAATTAAATGTCGACTATCAGACGTACAATCCAGAGTTGATAAAATATGGCGAAAGAGTGCAGCAATTGCTGACACAAATCCCCTCCTACATCCTGGAAAGCATACCGCGTGCGGAAAATAGCAAGGCGGATGCGTTAGCTAAATTCGCTAAAGAACTAGCTGACGAAAACCTCGATGACGTAAGGATTATTGTGCAAAGCCGTCGTATTCTCGCGCCGGCAGAAATATCTCCGGAGTTATCTGAAAGAAAGGAAGAAACCAAACAAGCGGCCTTCCAGATAGAGGATGAAGAAAAGGCTAAGGATTGGAGAGATGTCTTCATAGACTACTTCAAATCCCATCGAACACCCGAAAACGCGTCTTCAAGACACCAGCTCATGAAGCGAGCCCTGTCTTTTGCCTTCGTCAATGATACTCTATATAAGAGATCGTTCGACAGTTTGTGGCTAAGATGCTTGGGACCGGAGGAAGTAAGGAGGGTCGTCCAAGAAACTCACGACGGACTCTGCGGTTCCCATCAAGCCGGGCCAAAGATGAAGCTGAAGATCAAAAGAATGGGTTACTATTGACCTACGATGATTCAGGACTGCCTTGAATATGCGAAGCAGTGTCACTGGTGCCAAATTCACGGGGACTTCATCCACCAGTATCCAAATCCGCTACACCCAACATTGGTTAGCTGGCCGTTTGAAATGTGGGGAACCGATATAATCGTGTCTATCGAACCAGCATCAGCTAAGGGACATCGGTTTACATTGGCAACAACCGATTACTTCTCTAAGTGGGCGGAAGTAGTACCGCTAAGGGATGTGTAGGCGGAGAACATCCTCCATTTCTTCAGGACACATGTCATCTACCGGTTTGGCACTCCGTGACGGATTATCTCGGATAACGGACCAGCCTACAGAAGCTATAAAATCAGTCGCTTCGCACAACAGCATAAAATAGATTGGAGATACTCTTCAGTCTATAATCCCCGAGCTAACGGTCTAGCTGAGGCTTTCAACAAGACCTTGACGAAGATCATAAAGAAAACAGTGTCCGGAAATAGGAAGGACTGGCACGAGAGATTGCATGAAACTCTCTGGGCTTATCGGACCACGTTCAAAATGGCCACAAATACAACGCCATTCGCGTTAGTATTCGGCACAGAAGCGGTACTTCCCTTGGAGATGGAACTACCCTCTCTACGAGTGGCAGTTCGTTATGAGCTGACAGACGAAGAAAATGCCCATCTTCGGCTTGACGAGCTCGATGCCCTCAATAAAACTCGTCTCATGGCGCATCAAAACCTGGAAGATTACAAAAAAAGGATGACGCGTTCATACGAAAGACTAACTAGGCCGAGAACATTCCGCCAAGGCAAACTCGTGTTAGTTGTCAAAAGACCTATGATCCCCAATCGGGCGAAACATGGGAAGTTCGAGCCGAACTATGAAGGTCCGTACATCATAGACAAGGTCTACCAAGGTGGGGCCTACTTGATCATGGATATGCATGGCGAAACACCCTTCCGGCCAATAAATGGGCCGGTTCCTTAAGAAATACTACGCCTAACAAGTCACAACTCAGGTTAACGATAGATGACGACGCTCGTGTCCACTCGCTATCTTCCTGAGTCAAGACTCTATAAGTAGTATCCGGCCAAACTCCGCCTCGAAACTAATAATGGACCGCAATGTCTTTAAACTAAGTGCGTCGCCTCAAACACGGCGATAATGGGATTCAAGTCCACGAGTCCCAGCAGTGAGGACTGCAACTCAAATCCCACCGGCAAACAGATGGGTCACATGCGGCGAAACTATTTTCGAGGGTTTCATCGTAATAAAAAAAGGTATGTCCACAAGTGAAACGGGCACGAATGAAAACCCGAAAGGGCGCCGTGAGTAAAAACAGCAGGGCTACTGGCGTGCTTGTGAAAACCTGAAAGGGCGCAATCTCGTTGTAAAAAAAAGGTATGTCCACAAGCGAAATGGGCACAGATAAAAACCCGAAAGGGCGCCGTGAGTAAAAACAGAAGGGCTATCGGCGAGTTTGTGAAAACCCGAAAGGGCGCAATCTCATTAAAATAAAGATACCTGCAAGGTCCTCTCGACCTTGTGAGGAGAAAACACCTGCGTGAGATCCTTACGATTCACAAAGAAGCAACACACCTAGGGATCCCCACGATTCCTAAGAAGAAATTATACTTACGAGATCCTCACGACTCGTAAGGAGAATTCCTCCTGTGAGACCTTCACGGGTCGCAGGATTCAAAAGCCTTAAGCTACAGAGATCTGAACCTGTTCTTAAGCCGTCATATCCCCCAAGTTGCCCTACAGGCGGTCTATATTGACCCTTGTATACAATCCACGGGCACAAATAAATGTTCCCCCACCCAGTACCACCCATGGCGCGAAATTTCCCCATTCGGTGAACAACACTTGTAAGTCCTCTCGATTTATAAGGAGAAAATATTCTTATTGTAACACTTTAGGATGTGATTAGTGGTTAATTATATGATAATATGTGTTTTTTAATAAAAAGTTTACCAAATTAATTTTCAAATATTTTATCAAAATTAATAAATATTTTTCTAGAATTTTCCTAAGCTTGCACAAACTTGTGCATGTAAATTAGGGTTAAAATTTGGGTTAAACCATGTTTAACAACCATGGTAGATTAACCCCACCATTATTAAGTTAAATGATTTTAATTAAGGTTATTTTTTTTTAAAATGAAAAGGGATTTAAAATTTATTTTGGTTGACTTGAGAGAATGAGAGAGAGAGAATGCATCATGGCTAAGCCATGCTTGCATTAAATGAGAGAGAGAGGGAGTGCATCATGGCAAGCCCATGCTTGCATTTAATGTGGCAAGAGAGAGAGAGAGAAATGGGGGCTTGACTCTCTTGTATTATCATTTCTTTTGTTGCATCACACACTCTCATTTTCTTACTCTTTCACTCACTCACTCACACACACACACAGCCTCAGCTGAAGCAACAGCATCAGCTTCAGCAACAGCAGCTACACCAGCAGCAGCTTCAGCCCCAGCAGCAGTTGCAAGCATCAGCAACACCAAGAAGCAGCAGCAGCTCCTTGCAACAGCAACGACACATGTAGCAGCAGCCCCATCACAGCAGCATCAGCACCAGCAGCCCCAACACAACAACAACAACAACATCAACAACAACAACATCAGGAGCAGCAACGGCAACAGCAGGAGAAGCAGCAGTAGCAACTTCTTCCTCTGCTCTTCTTCTCCCGACCCTTCATCGTAGGGTCGAGTGAGGTATAACCTCTGAGCTCCATTTCGATGTTTACCGGACTTGTGTGTCGCTTTAGCTTAATTAGTGTTAATTTGTGGTTGTTAGTGCTAGATTGTGTGTTTTTAGTGATATATGTGGTGTTTAGTGTGAACTTTGTTTAAGTAAGGTTAGTATTGGGTAGACTAGCCTAATTAAGTGTTGTTAGGGCCAAGTAAACCTAGGTAAACCCCAGATTACACAAAAATACCCTGAGTTTTCAAAAATTGTGCAAAACTTGACGTTTGTAAGCAAAACCTAGCTTTTTAAAATCTGCTGTTACCCCAGTGAGTTCAGAATGAAACTGAGTGGACTGTAGCCTACCTGAGAGACCCTGACCCCACCACCAGAGCTCGACCCCACCACCACAATTCCAGGCCGCCGGAAAATTCCTTCTGGCCGCAAATTGCAGCCAAACTAGGGAGATAGGAGATAGGGTTTTTAGTACAGGTGTCTGCTACATTTTGCAGGTCTTTGGTATATATAGTTTTGTAATATTTTAACCTGGGTAAAATCTGTTGGATATAGTGCCCTCAAAGTCAATTATTGGATCGCAGGTACGTGATTGCAATGATTGAGGCATGACCTATACCGATATGACAGTCTTGCTCGAGATGATAGTATGCTATCTGGTTTGTCTTTATCATCGTATACATGCTTTAGTTCACTATTGCATGTTGATAGAGCCCGTAGGATTCTTGCTTGACTGCCAGCAGTATGATGGCGATCATATACGTGGGAGCTGGGGTCTGTAAGCACATCCTTAAAGTGTCCCTAGTCGTGGGAGTTTCGAGACAGGGCATCGATACTCTAGAGTAGACTAGTGTATACAGTCGAGACCCCGACGAGGGGCGGTGGCCGGTCTCACAAGCCATTGGTATCAGTTAGTTCACCTAAGATGTATACAGGTGCTCATTGGGTTATGAGTACACCGGACAGGACTCGACGGGAACATGCTAGTTGGTATTATACATATCATCAGATAACAGTTCCCTGGTGACATGTGTATAGGTTAGTTTGTCGACCTGAGATCGTCATTTGTCTCGTGTGAGTTCCCACTGTGCTTTGATTTCTACCCTACCACGCTCAAAGGAGACGTGCAAACAGGTATTTTTTGGGTACAGTCCCGAGCCACATGGAGGCAGTGAGCGGATCGTCGGGGATTCGTCTCTCCCGGTATTAGGGGTTGATGTCGCACAGTGCACGGGTGTCCATCACTAGAAATCCTCGGCCGAGGTAGTGGAGAATTACTGATTTGGATCAGTAGTTTCTCAGGTGGTGATGGGCTTCATACCGACACGAATTATCGCGTTATTAGGGGTCAGACTTTATCCACCCCCTAGACTCGATATGCGATACTCTTTAGACGAACAGACCGGACTGTATGTATATTGTCACTGTTAGGCTCTGTAGGGTTTATGGATGAGTTCGCTCGTCGGCTTCCCTTCCAATCAATACATAGGCAACCGTTACGTATAGCTCGTACCTCTGACGTGCTAGTGGTTATACCCAGTGCCAGTGTGTTGACGAGTCATTAGAGTCCTCCCACAGAACGTTTCCCAAGTTTGGGCGAAACGTTGTAGAGGCCGTATGGTTTTATGGCAGGGTTCGGAAAATGCATGTGCGTTTTCGCACGTGTCATATTTCGGGCAGATAATACTGGTAGGCTTTGGTTTAAGCCGGGTCCGAGTATTATACTGTGTAGATATAATATCGTTGTCTCAGTTGCATTTGTATTCGGTCGTAATACAAATGCGGGTATGTTTATACTGATACGGGGTTATCCTGAAATTCGTTTCAGGATCGCTTTTGGAAGTTGCCAGTTTCCAGTTTTCTATCGCCCGTCTTTAACATTTGGTTAAAGACGGATTTATCTTTTCTTGGGTTGAGGGTGAGTCATGCTTCTAGATGTTTCTAGATGATGACTAGGATGGTGACTAAGCTTCATGACTCATTTGTTCATTAAATACTTTGATGACTAGATTATGATGATTCATCTTTTGCATTAATGAGTTTTTGTTATGCTTAGGATATTTCTTCTTGATATTATTTCCTTATGGTTACCCTCTCCCTCCTACACTCACCTCCCCTTCATCTATAAGTGGCCGTCCACTTCTTTTGGTAGGCTAAGGAAGTTTTGGAAAAAAGATTATGATAGCTTTTGGTGCATACAAAATAGAAGTGATCAATTTCCAATTTACCCGATTCCAAAAGGCAACTTCATTAACCGTTCTTCCATGGCTTTGGACGAAGCGAGACAAAGTGTTCTACTCATTCTCTACATCATCTTGGTCATCTCTTTTAGCAAACTTGACGACCGAGTTGCCTCGGTTCAGAGGCGGGAGCCCGTTTAAAGATCCGTCGACATGGTGCCACCTGGACGAGAAGACTGGAGATTCAGGAGATCGGAGCAGCCGCAACAAAGCGTGGTATGATGGTTGAAGACCGAAGGACTCGGATCGTTCGGTATAACATTTCTACCCACTTTGTAGTTTGTTAGTTGAGCTTTAATGGCAGATCCGGGTTATAGTACGCGATAGCGCCAGTTGTAAAAAGTTTTTGTTCTGCATTTGGCGTCTGTTAGACGGCCGGGGGCGCTATCGTGGACTTACAAAATCTGGGGCAGTATGTCATTTTTTGATATTTTTAGTTTGCGCGATACGCGAGTGGGTTCTATGATTCAGCGTATCGCGGCGTATCGGGTTAAGTTTAGATGCGTACACACACGTTTCAGCGTATCGCACACACGCGCGTTATTTCGCGATGCGAGTTTCTCGTTTTGTTTCGATATCGCGTTTTGCGAGATTCTTGCTTATATTTGGATTATTGTGTAAATCCCAGATTCGCAGGAGGGTACGTCAGACGCCGCCAGGAAAGGGAAGCAGGTGGTCGGCTATGCTTAACACGCGACCAGGTGAGTAGATTTAACATCTACGGGGAAATCGCCCGTATGGCGTTAAGCGTCAGGGCGTAATAGGATATTTAGTCATGTGTGTTCATATAGATATACTAGTAGCATACTCTTTTGTTACATATAGAACTGGTAGTATAGAACACTGCACTGTCACTAACGGTTCAAGTTGCACGAGCACGATTTATATGCTACACTCACACCGTTAGTGATTGCCATGACACTCATATTATAGGATTGCTATAAATCATATATCATATTGATGTTTGTCATGATTTGCCGCATATTAGCATATGTTATATTCATACCATGCACATTGTATACTCACTTTTGTTCGTACCTTCATTGATATATCACTACCTGTGCACATATATCTCTTTATATTTCGTCTTAGTGCATACATATCTTGATATGTTTACCCTTGTGCCCCTATACATCATATATTTATACTTGGGCACATATACATACTTGTGCCATATACATCACATATATTCATACTTGGGCACATATACATCATATGTCCACATTAGTACACATGTACATTGCTACATTCACTTTGCGTACTTATCCTTTTGCACATCCATACCTATACACATATTCATATGTTACCTACATGGATGATATTGACTTGATTTAAAAACTAAGGGACCGCATGTAATATTTTCAAAACTGGATCTTTTAAAGGAGCGGTTTTCCCTTTCTTTTACTCTTAGTGTCATACGACGCATTGCATAGATTTACGCATTAGATTTGATTTATGTGATTTCTGAATTTGGGAAACCGGAGTACTATTTTAAGAAAATGCGCACTGTTTAAAAACCCGGTTTCCCTTGGTATGATATTTCAGTGCGTCCACCATGTGTTTTTTCGGTGCTAGAGTGATATATGAAACCCGATTCGAGGAGCGGACGGGGCCGATTGCGGGTACATGGTGGACCCGGTATGGTACCCCGGGGCGAGAACGGATCTGCTGTGTAGCTAGACGGTGAGCCTGGCAGTGGGACCACTACCTACCGGTGATTGGTTGGACCTGGCGGTTATCCGGAGGATACTGACCAGAGTCGATAGTGTTAGGTCCACGTTACCTCTCCCGGTACTTTCGGGGTTGCGGAAACGGTAAATTTTTTTTTTCTGAGCATGGTAACATGGACCGTAAAAGCCGGATCTTTGCTAAACAACACACTAGCATCCTAACTAGAGATCTATCTACTCGGTTAGGGGTTATACCTCAACTTGAACTCCTTCTCTTCTTGTTGTTCTTCTCCTTGCTTGCTCCGAGGCTTGATCCGGACTTTGGTCACCTCCGCGGCCTCCTTGAGTCGAAGACGATCCACCCGAGAGATGTACACCGAGCTCCACCCCGAGCCGAGGTAACTAGGGCAAAGAGATTGCTAATCTAGAAGCCCTAGCTTGTGTAGAAGTGGTAGAGGGATGGTTTTGTCTTTGTGGGATCTTTATCTCTCAACACATGAGATCAAAAGATGAATCAAGAGGAGGAAGAAGGAGGAGCTAGCAACCATGGTGCATTTCTTTTCTTCTCATCAAAAAACAAGAGAGAGAGTGAGAAAAGAATTATGAGCATAAGAAAATGAACCATGGTTCAATAATGCACAAAAACATCATTACAAATCCTATCAAGATAAAGTTGATGGCTACATTGAAATGACCATTATCATAATCCAAAAGAAAAAGAAAATGAAAAGAAGAGTGTAGACCTCTCTTGAAGGTCAATGGTCAACACGGTCAACCGGTCAACAAAGTCAAGAGAGGTCATGGTGGTCAAATGGTCAATGCAATTAGCCATCATAAAATTATCACTAAAATGATTAGTAAATGATGCCCGTGGCTCATAATGGTTTTGACCAAACGAATTGCCAAAACCCTAATGAGTCCACCTCAATATGGTTTTGACCGAATCAACTGTCAAAACCCTAATGAGCCTGCCAGATAACGGTTTTGGCCGAACCAACTGCCAAAACCCTAATGAGGCACCTCCTCCTTCATCGCTCCGGAAAACTGTGCATACACACCTGCATCCGCATTCCGTAGAATGCGGATGCACAGAAGACAAAACAAATCCATCTGTGCAATACTAGGATCCGGCTTAAACCAAAGCCCACTAGTATTGCCTGCCCGAACACCACACGCACACAAGTGTACGTAAGTGATCGCAGCCCTGCCGTAAAACCATACGGCCTCTACACGTTTCGCTCAGTGCTGGGAAACTCTCTATGTGGGACTCTAAAGACTCGACACTACGCTGGCAGTGGGTTTAACCACAGACCGCAAGCGGCACTAGCTGTACGTAACGGTCGCCAGGTAGATGTCGATAAGAAGGCCGATGAGGTAAACCCATCCGAACTCCTACTGAGCCTGTATGTGATAATCTCTATACAGTCCGGTCTGTTCGTCTGATACATCGCATGGCGGGCCTAGGGGGCGGTAAACGTCAGTCCCCTAATAGCGGTACAAGTTGTGTCGGAGTGAAGCCCAGAACACCCTGAGATAACACTGGAAACCTACCAGTATATCTCGCTTGCCCTGGCCAGGGACTACTCGTGTAATGGCTCTCCTAGACACAGCGCGATGTTAGCCCCCAATACCGGGAGAGACGAATCCTGTCTAATCGTCACTGCCTCCAAGTGCTTCGGGACTGCACCCAACTACTACCTGTTTGCACGACTCAGTAGAGCCGTGGTAGGGTAGTAATCAAAGAACAGTGGGAACACACTCGAGGCGAAGTGATAGTGTCAAGTCAGCGGACTAAGCTGTACTCATGTCACCTGGGAACTGATAACTGACGATAGGTATAATACCAACCATCAGTTCCCGACGAGTCCTGTCCAGTGTGCTCGTATCCTAATGAGCACCCGCATACTTTCTCAAGTACGACGTACCGACGGCTGTGGGACAGACCGTCTCCCGTGCTGGGATGAGAAGCGCATACGCTAGTCTACTCCGGAGTATTGATGCCCTATCTCGATAATCCCACGACTAGGAACGTGTATAAGGATGTGCTTGTGGATTACCCAGCCCCCACGAGTGTGATCGCCATCACAACGCCGGTAATCAAGCAAAGATCCTAAGGGCTCTACTAATGCGTATAGGTGATATAAAGAAACACATGTACACATTAAAGCAGAGACAAACCAAGTAGCATACTACTATATCGAGCAAGATTGTCTATACAACTGTGAATATCCCAAGCTTCCATCAAGTAATATACATACTAGTATGATACAGTAATAGCCTCTAGGGCATATACACTAACAGATAGATGGATACGGGACGACTCGTACTGCTGGGGCCGAGGGCCGATACCGCAGACGGAGCCCGTGGGCTGACCCGGACTGACGGATGCCCGATATATGAGGATTTGCGTGTCGATGCTGGACACGAGTATTTCTTGATATTTTGAGTGCCGATGTTGGACACTCACGATTTTATGAGATTTACAGGATTTGAGGGCCGATGAGGATGACGGCACCTGAGTTGTATTGGGATTCGGGTGCATTGATGGGCACCGATTATATTTTCCACGATGACATTCCGTGTAGATGTTATATTTCCCATGCTCTGCATTTAGTAATTGATATCTCATCATGTATCTATGGTACCTGATATAGTACATATGCTTGCACGACCATTGCATACCCTGCTCATGCTATATAGGGTTGTTAGATTTCATTATCAGACATGATTACTGTATACCTTGCACATCATATGGAGAGACTATTAGATTGCACTTGTTGCATGATTTTGAGCATCCAGTTCATCATATAGATGTTATCTGTTGGCATAGGTTAGAGTATCACAGCACGTGCATACTCGCGATTACCTTTATATGTTATCTACTATTCACGAGTTGGCAACTCACCACCGTTGTGCCACAGTGCTTGCAGGTTTCCCTTTGGAGTAGTCGCGGCTGGCTGTTTATCGCATCTTTTGATACAGATACCACTGCTTTGGCGTGCTAGCCCTTTTTCTATTAGGTGGGTTTTGTGCGGTATCTGTTTACTTTCAGTTGTATATTGTGTATCTAGTATTCTCCATCTACCTTCATGTATTGACTTAGAGACAGTTGTGAGGACGATGTATTTTATTTGGTACTCTGGTGTCGAGCTCGTTGTGAGCCAACTTTATTTATACAGTTTTATCTTTTTATGATATTTGTTTTCATTTTACTGCTCATTCTTCGCTACGGCGTCGTATATTATCATTGTGGTGTTGTTCCGCCGTTGGGCGTGATTCTCCCGTTTGGGATGCTCTATTTTTTTTCCACATGTCATTTTACTTATATCTTGTCTTTTACCCGATTTCGGGACAAATTTTTATAAAGGAAATGCTGCCAAAATTTTTAAATAAATAATTTGAACCTTAAAGAATTTCTACTAAACAACTTAAAGTTTTCTAAAGGTTTTAACAAATATTCTAATAAATGTTTTAAAACACTCTATACTTTTTATGGTTTTGATTTCTGGGTTTCGGCTTACTTAGTCGTGTTACGCCTGTAGACGTCACGTGGTTAAGTGCCGGTCATGGGCCGAACTTTGGGTCGTGACACTTATGATATCCTTACGACTTATAAGAAAACATACACTTGGGGATCCCAATGATTCCTAAGGAGAAAATACGCCTACGAGATCCTCACGACTCGTAGGGAAAAATACCTTTATGAGACCCTTACGGCTCGTAAAGTCAAAAGGCCTTAGTTAACAGGAGCTTAACCCTGTTTGCTAAGCCACCTTTGTTCAAATCGACAAAAGCAAATGATGATTCGCTCCTGGAAACATTCCAGTGGTAGCGATGCTGATGCCTAAATCGATATCAAATTCTAAGTCCTTTCACGGCAAATGATGATTTGCTCCTGGTAATATTTCAGTCGCAACGATGCTGATGCTAAGATTGGTATCAGATCTCGAGTTCCATACTCGCAATAAAAATCAGCGAGCCAAAAATGCATATGAAATAGCCGAAATGATGGGGCAACTCGCAATTAAAGTCAGCGAGTAAAATATATGCATATGAAAATAGTCGAAATGTTTGGGCAACTCGCAATAAAAAGCAGCGAGTAAAAAGAAAATAGCCAAAATGATTGGGCACCGCGAAAAATAGCCGAAATGATTGAGCAATCGCGACTTTCACTATATAAAAAGCTGAAATGATAGAGTATCGCGGAAAGAAATAAAAAAAATGAAATGAAACTTTTGCCCTGCAGATGAGATCACATTGACCCCTGTATACAATACATGGGCACAAACGAAAAGGGAACCATATTGCCCCACCAGGCTTCGTCAAAGGGAAGCCAAGTCTCGATGGCAACATCTACAGCCTAGAGATCAACAACAGCGTGTTTCCTCCCTACAACAGGATGTAGGCGCAATGTCAACAAAGCGGAGCCATGGCAGAGTCCCTAGTTCCAAATCTCGACGGTTCACAGACAACCTAGAGACTACCTCGGAGCCATGGCAAAGTCCCTAGTTCCAAGTCTCGACGGCACCATCTACAGCCTGGAGATCAACAACAGCGTTTCTTCTCACTCTAACCGGATGCAGACGCAATGTCAACAAAGCGGAGCCATGGCAGAGTCCCTAGTTTCAAGTCTTGACGGCAACATCTACAGCCTAAAGATCAACAATAGCATGCTCCTCCTTACAGCAGGATGCAGGCGCAACGTCAACAAAGCGGAGCCATGGCAGAGTCCCTAGTTCCAAATCTCGACGGTTCACAGACAATCTTGAGACTACCTCAGAGCCATGGCAAAGTCCCTAGTTCCAAGTCTCGACGGCATCATATACGGCCTGGAGATCAACAACGGCGTTTCTTCTCACTCCAACTGGATGCAGATGCAACGTCAACAAAGCAGAGCCATGGCAGAGTCCCTAGTTCTAAGTATTGACGGCAACATCTACAGCCTAGAGATCAACAACAGCGTGCTTCCTCCCTACAGCAGGATGCAGGCGCAACGTCAACAAAACGGAGCCATGGCAAAGTCCCTAGTTCCAAGACTCGACGGTTCATAAACAACCTAGAGAGAACCTCGACATTCATCGCAATATTGCAGACATAATTTCAACAAACTAAGCAAAGGAAGATCCCTAGCTTCAGGGTCTTGACGGCAACTCAAATGAGACC